>CM038794.1:39023343-39633914 GCA_021764765.1 Vicia sativa
CAACCTCAACAAGACAACACACGTAGATAGAACGCACCAAAAAGACAATTTACAAAGATCACCATGCCATTGTCTCAAGCATTACAACACATGTTGAAAGCAGAGCTGATTACTTTGAGAGATCCGCCTTAACATGTTAACACATCTCCGAAGTACAATCCCAATGCAAAGTGTGCATACCACTCCAATAGCCCAGGGCACGACACCAACAACTGTTGGGCCCTGAAGAACAAAGTCCAAGACATGATTGAAGCTCAGGAAATTGAATTCGACCCTCTTGTCAAAACCCCGAATATGATCAACGCACCTATGCTCGATCATGGAAAGAGTACCAATGCCATAGATAACAACTCATATGTCTTTGCTATGAATGAGTTATCCACTCCTTTGATGACTGTTAAGAAGAATCTTCTACAAGCTGGTTTGTTTCCAGGATGTTTTGACAACTGCCGTTATTGCGTGTACGAGCCCAATGGATGTGTCTGGTTAAAGATAGGTGTTCAACTCCTGATAGATAACCGAGAAGTGCTATTCTTGAAAACTCCGTCCATAGAGATTTTGTGCAAAGATGTTTCCAAAAGCTTGAAAATCGAAGACGTAAGCAAAGCCATACCAGAAGTCTGGGATACATTGGGGCATCCAAGTGGAAAGTTTGATTTCATGGTAAAATATACCGTCCCTGAGAGCTACAATATTTCAATCGAAGACATCAAGGCAACCAGATGGGGAGATGATGATTATCTTGAAGAATATGTTATCGTGAACACAATAAGGATCATCTTTGTCGATCTTGCACCTAGAGTGGCACCTCTGATTATTACCTCACCTAGACCAATTACATATTCATCTAACAAAGTTATACCTTGGAATTATGGAGCCTAAGTTTACTATTATGGCATCAAGAAAAAGCCATTAACCATTGAAGATAATACAATTGAAGCTACTAATCCTGATGTCGACAATATCACTAGATCAAGCAAAGTAACCAGAATAGGAAGAGTGTTTTCTCTAGATATCTCTCCTCCTAAAGATACTACTGAACCAGTACGCATCCATGCTATTGAACCAACTCCCGAGGCTCGCAGAAAAGAGAAAGTGACTCAACCCGCTCAGACATAATTACCAAAGGAAGTTGCTGAAGATACCTCCAAGCAAGAAATGGAGGAAATTATGAAGATCATTAAGAAGAGCGATTATAATGTTATGGAGAAGTTGGGACAAACCCCATCTAATATTTCCATTCTAGGACTGTTGCTATGTTTTGAGGCTCATGCTAAAGCTTTGGTGAAATTCCTGAAGAATGCTCACGTACCGTAAAACAGTTCTGCTGACCAATTCGAAAGTTGTATTGCTAGCGTGACCGCAGACAATGGTTTAGGCTTTTTCTAATGCTGATTTAACTCCTGCCAGAAAGAAACACAATAAAGCCTTGCATATTTCTATAAGGTGTAAAGGCACTACTTTGTCTCAAGTATTGGTGGATACTGGCTCTGCTATGAATATCCTACTGAAGAGTGCTCTCGACAGACTTGATGTGGAAGAAATGGTCATGAAACCCAGTGACATAGTCGTAAGAGCTTTTAATGGTTCGAAGAGAATAGTTCTTGGAGAGCTCAACCTGCCAATCAAAGTGGGTTCCCAGACTTTGATTTTACTTTCTTTGTTATGGATACTCGTACAGCTTATTGTTGCATGCTCTGCCCTTGGATACATGGGGCAGGAGCTGTTATCTCTACCCTGCATCAAGTTGAAGTACCCAGTGAAGGGGAAGATTGTTACAGTATGCGGAGAAGAAGAATATATGGCAAGCCATCTGCAGTGATTCCGATACATTGAAATGGTAGGAGAATTTATTGAGACACCCTATCAGCTTTTGAAGTAGTTCTGCGGGTCATGCCTGTCGACTCTCCTGTCACTCCTAAGGTTACTAGAGTTCCATCGAAGATGGCCCGCTGAAAGATGTCAGAGTTGTAGTTGAAGAAGGAGGTTATACCGTTTGGGGTCAACTACCCGAGTTTCCATTCAAATCTGATAAGAATGGTTTAGGCTTAACTTCCAAAGGCCAAAAAATGATATTCCGCAAACGTGTCGGGGGACCTCCTTTCCGCATTAACAAGAATGGAGTTCATGCTATAGAAGACGATAATGGTGACTTCGACATCAACAATTGGATCTTCCCAATTCCTGGTGATGGACTCAACAATTGGACGGCTAAGGATGTTATGCCAATCTCCTTTAATCAGGAGTAATTGTTTTTTTTCTGTTTTATGCTTTTATGATTTATAGTTTTGAACAATAAAACTCTAAGCCTAGTGCCTTGCCCGGGGCACAACGGCTCATTTGTGAGGTTTGTTATTTGTCATTCGCATGTTTTCATTCAATAAATCATTGGAATTTTGCATTCAAATATTCTGCTATCTATTTTTCTTTTTACTTTATCACATTTTCAAAAGCTATGTGTTCTTACACCCACCCACGTAATAAAATGCAGATCCACATTCACTCTGGATCCCATCGATAACGACTCTACTATTGCTAAATATGACTTTGATAATCCGATCTACCAAGCCTAAGACGAAGGTGAATAAGATTGTGAAGTTCCAGGAGAGCTTTCCAGACTGCTACAGCAAGAGGAAAGGGCTATACAACCACACGAAGAACCAGTCGAGGTTTTGAATATGGGTACCGACGAAGACAGAAAAGAAATCAAGATAGGAGCGGGTCTTGAGAATAGTGTTAAGAAAAGATTGATCCAGATGTTGCGAGATTACATCGAGTTTTTTGCTTGGTCCTATGAAGACATGCCATGTTTAGATATCGACATTATGGTACACCGACTACCAACAAAAGAAGGTTTTCTCCCTGTGAAGCAAAAAGTTCGTCGCATGCGTCCTGAGATGTCCAAGAAAATTAAAGCCGAAGTTATGAAGCAGTTCAATGCCAATTACTTAGTTGTTACTTTTTATCCATAGTGGGTTGCGAACGTGGTGCCCGTACCTAAGAAGGATGGCAAGGTGCGCATATGTGTGGACTATCGAGATCTGAATAAGGCGAGCCCGAAAGATGATTTTTTGCTTCCACATATTGATGTTCTGGTTGATAACTCTGCTCAACCTAAGGTTTTCTCTTTCATGAATGGTTTCTCTAATTACAATCAGATCAAGATGGCTCCTGAAGACATGGAAAAGACTACTTTCGTTACACAATGGGGCACTTTTTGTTACAAGGTTATGCCATTTGGGTTGAAGAATGCTGGCACAACGTATTAGCATGCTATGGTGGCTTTATTCCATGATATGATCCATCACGAGATAGAGGTTTACGTCGAAGGCATGATAGCTCGATCGTAAACCGAAGAAGAGCATCTAGGTCATTTACATAATCTATTTGATAGACTAAAGAAATACATATTGAGACTGAATCCGAGCAAATGCACATTTGAAGTCAGATCCGGCAAACTAGTATTCATTGTCAGTGGTAAAGGTATCAAAGTTGACCCCGTTAAGGTTTAAGCTATTCAAGAAATGCTAGTTCCCCATGCCAAGAAGGAAGTCAAAGGTTTCTTAGGATGACTGAATTATATTGTCAGATTCATTGCACGTCTAACTGCTACTTGTGAGCCAATCTTCAAGTTACTGAAGAAAGATCAAGTAGTAAAATGGAATGACGATTGCCAAATAGCTTTTGACAAAATCAAGGAGTACCTACAGAAACCTCATATCCTGATGCCACTAGTTAAGGGAAGACCTCTGATCATGTACTTAACAGTATTAGAGAATTCAATGGGGTGTGTGTTGGGACAACTTGACGAGTCTAGTCGAAAAGAGTAATCAATATACTACCTTATCAAAAAGTTTACCGACTGTGAAACAAGATACTCACAGCTCGAGAAAACATGCAGCGCTTTGGCTTGGGCTGCTCGCCGACTAAGATAGTATATGTTAACTCACACTACCTTATTGATCTCTAAAATGGATCCGATAAAATACATATTCGGGAAACCTGCTCTCTTTGGAAGAATAGCAAGATGGAAAATGATCTTGACACTATTCATAAGGCAATCAAAGGAAGTGTAGTAGCTGATCATTTGGCTCATCAAGCCGTAGATGACTACCAGTCTATTCATTTCGAGTTCCCAGACGAAGATATTATGTTAGTCACCGATTACGAAGAGCCTGGACCAGATGAAGGACCTGATCCAAGATCCCGATGGACCATGGTCTTTGATGGAGCTTCTAAGGCACTTGGCAATGGTATTGGCTCTATGATCATATCTCCCAACGACGACCATACACCTTTCACCGCCAGGTTATGTTTCGACTGCACCAACAATATGGATGAATACGAAGCGTGCATCATGGATATCAAAGTTGCTATTGACTTGAGGATCAAATTCTTGCAAGTATACAGAGACTCAACTTTGGTGATTAGTTAGATCAAAGGCGAGTAGGACACGAAGCATACGAATCTCATTCCATATCTATAACATGTGTTGAATCTGATCCCTTACTTCGACGAAATCACTTTTGAGCACATCCCACAAGAAGAGAATCAGCTGGCAGACGCGTTAGCTACCATGTCATCCATGTTCAAAGTCAGATGGGACAACGAGGCTCCTTAGATTACTATTGAAAGACTAGACGAACCAACATACTGTCGTGAACTTAATATCGAAGGAGTAGAGGAGAAACCTTGGTTCTACGAAGTGAAGAAGTATCTCGAGGCTCAAGAATACCCTGAAGGGGCATCTATCAATGATAAGAAGTTTTTAAGGAGATTTTCTGCCAAGTTCTTTCTTAGTAACGACATCTTATACAAACGCAACCATGACTTTTCCTTACTTCGATGTGTAGATCAGAATACAGCTAAACGAATTATGGAAGAGTTACATGAAGGCACTTTTGATACTCATTCTAGTGGACATACAATGGCTAAGAAGATTTTGAGAGCAGGTTACTATTGGTCCACTATGGAAGTTGATTGTTATCGCTATTCCCAATCTTACCACAAATGTCAGATATACGCAGATAATGTACATGTTCCTCCAGTTCCGTTGAATGTCTTGACATCTCCTTGGCATTTCGCGATGTGGGGCATTAATATGATTGGATAAATCAAGTCGACCGCTTCTAATGGACATTGTTTCATCCTTGTTGCTATAGATTACTTTACCAAGTGGGTAGAAGCAGCCTCGTTCGCATCTGTTACCAAGAATGTTGTGGCTCGATTCATCAAACATAATCTCATCTACCGATACGGTGTCCCCGAAAGGATTATCACAAACAATGGTACCAATCTCAATAACAAAATCATCACCAAACTCTGCACACAGTTCAAGATTAAACATCACAACTATTTTCCATATCAGCCAAAGATGAATGGCGCAGTGGAAGCCACCAACAAGAATCTTAAGAAGATTATATAGAAGATGATAGTGACATATAAGGGTTGGCATGAGATGTTGCCATTTTCTCTCCACGGTTATCACACTACAGTACGAACAACTACAAGGGCAACCTCGTTCTCTCTCGTATATAGTATGGAAACGGTTCTACCCATTAAGGTTCAGGTTCCTTCACTCAGAGTATTGAAAGATGCGAAGTTAGACGAAGAAGAATGGGTCCAGACTCGACTTGACCAAATAAACTTGATCAGTGAGAAACGACTCGCAGCTATCTGCCATGGACAAATATATCAAAAACGAATGATCAAAGCCTTAAATAAGAAAGTCAAGCATCGAGTGTACTAAGTTGGCGATTTAGTAGTCAAGCGCATCATACAATCACAAGGTGATCCCAAGGGAAAATGGACTCCCACCTATGAGGGACCATTTGTAGTCAAGACAATATTTTCTGGCGGAGCCATGATACTGAGGACTATGGATGGAGAAGACTTCCACCCTGTGAACGCAGACATAGTTAAAAAATACTATGCATAAACAAGACCTGCTAGGTCGACTGGCCTAGGCAAAAATAAGGGCGTCCTGGCGAACCAAAAGGGTTCGGGCAAAAATTAGGGACATATATAAAAAAATGTACACTCGGCGAGTCGAAAACCTGCAAAGGCGGCTTAGGCAAAAAAGGGTATCCCGATAGACTTAAAACCCGAAAGGGCGGTCTAGGAAAAAGTTAGAGATTAAAGCGTATGACTATGTCTCGTCAAAATCACTATTATTAGTTCAAATGGCGTAGATCAATCCAATCACCTTCTTCTGGCAGCAAGGAGATGAGATAGTCAAAAATATATGAGCAATAACTTAGTTGAAACTCTACGAGATTGTTTCCACATAGCTTTTACTATTTTACAAATGTTTCTGACAATATCCTCTTACTAGGATATTTGTCTCTCTATACACAAACTGCCTGTCTATAGGCTTACTTTTCAAAATTAATACAATTTCCCTTTTCCAGTTCCAAACCTTTTACTTTTTTATGTTTTGTTTGCATAAAGTCCAATGTTTGCTTTGAATGATTATATGCATCTGACAATAAATATATGTTCACAAATACACGAAAGGCGAACAGAAACAACAATAACTAAGGTTCTAGGAATTGAGATGACAACCAAAGTCACCAACGCATCCCTGGCAGAATCAATTTCATAGAAATATTCCTATAAAATAATCTCTATAATCCCCATAGAGCCATCGTTCCCTCAACAGAGACAAATTTCCCCAATAAAATTACTACTTTATCATCTCTTTTCAGTAGTGTCCAACACTTCTGTTCATCACGTTAGTCCCTGAGCAGTGATCATATCAACTCATCACGTTAGTCCTCGAGCAATGATCATATCAACTCATCACGTTAGTCCCCGAGCAGTGATCATATCAACTCATCACATTATTCCCCGAGCAGGGATCATATCAACTCATCACGTTAGTCCTCGAGCAGTGATCATATAAACTCATCATGTTAGTCCCTGAGCAGTGATCGTCCACATTGTCACATCAGTTCCTGCGCAGTGAACATCGACTTCAGTAACAAATCATCAATCAACTTATTATGCCAGTCTCCGAGCAGTAATAGGTTATTCAAAACTACATCATTCCCCATCAAGGTTTATACACAAGATATTCATCCCCAGCTGAGTATCACAAGGATTATCATTCCCCAACAACATTAATATCCATACCTGAAACTTGGTCAAATAGTGCATCGGAGGAATTCACATCTCTCTTGTTCCCTAGTCAGGGTCTCCAACAACTACATCCCCAAGTAGAAGTCGAAGATATCCAGCAGAACACTCTTATCTTCTTCAAGATGGATATGTTTTGAAATACCACAACATCTACATTCATACATCATTCATAAAAAAAATCATAAAATGTGCATATATCATTCTTGAGCATTATTACATACTCGCATGCATCATAATATGCATAAAACTAACCTCGTTCTTTCAGGTTAAATTTCCAAACAGGTGAAAATTATTCACAAATTTTCAGACAGAAGGTCAAAGATTAATGCCCAAAACAAGACGGGAAAACTATATGAACAACCATATGAGTTTACCAACAGACAGTATGATACAAATTAATACCCGAAACAAGACGGGAGAATTATCTACATCCTGACGAATACTCATTTCACATAAAGCCAAGACGAAGGTTTATTATGACTCCCTCTTATCATCAACTATCTCTAGATGGTGTCTTTAAGCCCATCTCCAACTACACATGGTCATCTCTCCACCTGCAGAATGTTGCATATCTGATTAAAAATCAATGCGTACTGATAACCTTATTCAAAGACGAGCATGGAGTCTAACATACGACTCACTCCCTAGAATCAGCGTCTCCAAATGGCATCTATAAGCCCATTCCAGCACATCGCCAGTCGATGGTCTCATTCCATACACCAACAAGCGCAAATTTCAGGGGCACCCGAGTGTTCAATCATCTTCCACCTTTAGGTTGTGAAAGGCAAGCATATCAATCTAACCCTTCAGGTACAAGAATATTGAACAGGGGAAACTATTCTACCCCAAAATTTTCCCTCCTATTTTTCAAGTCAATACACATCTCCATACTCAAGAGATCCTCAAGGGTTGACCAGATGAACCCTTTCCTAAGTAGTCTACCCACAACTAGGGTTTTGATTCTCTCAAGTTAAAGACGGTTTATATTGCATCAAGTAAGCACCATGCCTCCTCATATGTCTCAAGGTATCACCATGACAAGTTTCAAGCCTCACAACTCAAGTTTGCTCAATCAATTGCTCAGACGGTTGAAAATCAGTTGTATTGGACAAAAAGTCAATTATGGTCAACATACAGTCAAACTTCATCATTTTTGGTCAACATCAAGATTTTGAAGTTACGCTCATCATTTGATCAAGGGTTGATCATGATTCATCAAGAAAGTCAAAGAATTTATCAAAAGTCAAAGTTTCTAAATTAGGGTTTTTTTATCAAAAGTCAATAGAAATGTGAACGTGGATATAACATGTTAGAGGACCTCTAAGCCCATTGGTGCATGGCCATGATTTTTATTTCATTTATTTTTTTATTCATTTAAATTCAAAATAAATCAAGTAAAATATCAAATAAATGACAAGAGGCGTATGGGATTTGATTTGCAATCAGAAATCAATCAAATATTATCCTTGGATCTCAAGATATTCATTTAAACATGATTAGAAGAAGATTGATGCCAAAATAGAAAGATTTGATCAAATTTTAAATCAAAGCTCAATCACCATCATAATTGGCATATATTTTATTGCAATCACTTGACCTAATCCTTCTATTATATATGCACATTGAACCGTGATGATCAGAGAACGAATTCTTGCCTCTAGGAACCCTAAACAAACTTGAAAAAATTGTGCCATTCAAGCTATTGGTAGACCAAGTTTTGCATCGATTCAAGCCATTCCAAGCATTCCATTAGCTTCCTCGACACTCTCTAATCCATTCCAGACCCCTACAAGCAATCAAAAGCTTCTGAAACGTAAAAACATGATTTCGGTTTTCGTACATATTTTCCATTTTTGATTTCATACATACATGCATTGTTAATTGAATTTGATCATATATTTGTGTTTGTATTGATGTTTTTATGCTTCCTGAATAGTTTGATTAGAGATTCAATGCAGGTATACGAATTCACCATGGCTAGGGTTTGAAGCTTTGAATTAGGGCTTTCCAAACTAGGCAAAATCGGATGAAACCGAGGGCATGGTCGTGTTCAGGAGATCGAATCCAATCAATCTATGGTCTCACAACTAATTTATATTTCGTATTTTAAGTTTTGTGATTTGTAGGAGTGTTAGTTACGGATGAAGGTCTTAGGTAAAACCTGTAGCAATGGACAGCGTCCGTAGGTAAAAATTTGTGTTTCAAATCGAGAAAGACGACCCCTTGGCGTGTTATTTCAAATTTTTGTTTTATTATTTAATAATTTCATTTCATTTACTGACACCAAATGCAGTCAGCTCAGATGGCAAGCACGTGGAGTCTTTCACGCTGAGGACATGGGTTCGAACCCAGCCTCCTCCAACCTATTTTTTGCCAATTTTCACTAACCCTTCTTTTTCTTATTTTTATATTTTTCTTTCTATTTTCTTTTTCTAATTTATTTTCTTTAAAATATTTTTCTAAAATACAACAAAAATCACAAAAAATATTTTCTTCTTAGATTTAGGTTTTAAAACCCCTAATTTAATTTTTGACATGAAAAAGTTTTCATTTTTCCTTTATTTTAAATTAATTGTTTAATTAACCTTAGAATTAAACTTTAATTTATTTTCTTAACTAAAATCCACCCAAAAATTCACAAAAAAAAATAGTTTTCTCTATTAAAGACCCTAAAACATTTATTACTAATTTTCAAACTTTTTTTACTAACACAAAAATCTTTTTCCTAACATTGTTATCTCTTGCTCTGATTTATTCCGCCTTTCGATACTTTTCTTATTATTGTAACTGCTTCGAAGTTGTAATAGCGTAGATTTACATTTCATCGCATTTGTTCTCAATTATGTATCTTCTCACAGGATGTAATAGCTTCTTTCCGCATTTACTTTCTGCACCTCTTTTATGTAACTGCCCCATAGCCATGTAATAACGTAGGATCTTTATTTTTTGCTTTTACTTTCCATACTCTCTTATAAACTGTCTATAAACTATTTAGATGTAAGCTAATAGGATTGTATGGTGAGATCTAAAAACAACATAGATAACCTTAATCTCAAGATAAATATCTGAAATCAACACACTTTTCACACTTGCACCCTTAGGGTATCCTCTCTTGTTGCCTTACGAATAAATTGGTCATGTCCCTCGAACATAGGGATACCATTAGCAAAGACGCTTACGAATAACATCATCATAGTCCCTTCGATATAAAGATCATAGTCCCTCGATGACCCTTGATGTTGCCTACGAATATATGATCTCGTCCCTCAGGTGTTGCCTACGGATAAGTTATGATCGTCCCTACGAATGCTAAGGTATCCTTACAATGTTGCCTTCGATGACCATATGATGACCCTACGCCCGTCCCTTCACATCCAACAGATAGAGTTACCTACCAACTAATGGTATGGATAGTGCTGTCCAAAAAATAACAAGAATAACATTCTGAGTAGGTAATAAGACTTCTAATTGCTTGCTCCAATCCAATCAAAAAATGCTTTTCACACCTCACAAAAACTATTTTTCAAACAAACACTTTGTATACATTCATACGAGAATCATTACAAAGTTATAGTTTTCCAAACAAATATTTCCCAAACACTTCGTATACATTTTTTAGGACTGATACAAGAATCATTACGAAGTCAAAGCAAAATACTTTTCAAATCACACACACAGAAAGCAAATTTTCAAAAGTGATCTAAGCAATTAAGAGCTCGTAGATAACTATGGATAGAAAGGGTGCTAACACCTTCCCTTTTCATAATTACCTCCCAAACTCAGAATCTAACAAAGGTCTTTCCTGTTCTTTTCACCTTTCCTTTATTGGATAAAAGAAAAGTCGGTGGCGACTCTTGCTATCCGCACATTTGCGATAAAACGCAAAACAAATAAGTCAGTTCTCCCACTGTGTTACACAGATCATCTACAACTCATCACGTCAGTCCCCGCGTAGTGATTACCTACATTCTCAATTCATCACGTCAGTCCCCAAACAATGATTACCTACATTCTCAATTCATCACATTAGTCCCCAAGCAGTGATCATCTACATTGTCACGGTAGTCCCCGTGCAATGAACATCAACTTTGTTACATTGGTCCCCAAGCAGTAACAAATCATCAACCAGCTTATGTCTCCGAGCAGTAATAGGTAATTCAAAACCACATCATTCCCCAGAAAGGGTTATTTTTTCAAAACCATACACAATATATTCATCCCCAGTTGAGTATCACACAAGGATTATCATCCTCCAACATCTTCAATATCCAGACTCGACACTTGGTTAGATAGTGCATCAAAGGAATCCACATCTTTCTTATCCTCAGTTAGGGTCTCCAAGAACCATATTTCTCCATCCCCAAGCAGAAGTTAAAGATCCCCAGCAGAACGTTCTCATCTTCTTCAAGATGGATATTTTTTGAAATACCACAACATCTATATCCATACATCATTCATAAAAAAATCATAACATGTGCATACATAATTCTCGTTTATCTCGAGAACATCATCGCATATTCGCATGCATCATGAGATACATAGAACTAACTTTACTCTTTCGGGTTAGATTCTTAAACATGCTAAAATTATTTACAAATTTCCGAACAGAAGGTCAAAGATTAATGCCCGAGACAAGACGGGAAAACTATCTGTACGACCAAGTCGGTATGAACCCCCGAAACAAGACGGGTTCACCAAACAAAAACTTGTAGATCAATTCCTGAAACAAGACGGGGCGACTAATCTACACAATCAAACACTATGAATTCACGAAACTAGACGGGTTTACCATTAAACAGCAAGATACAAATGAATACCCGAAGCAAGACAGAAATTATCTATATCTTGACGAATACTCATCTTAGATAAAACCAAGACGAAGGTTTATTCTGACTCTATTATCATCAGTATTTCTAGATGGCATCTTTAAGCCCATCACAGACTACACATTATCATCTCTCCACCTATAGATTGTTGCGTATCTGGTTAAAAACCAATGCATACTAATGACCTCATTCAAAGACGATCGTGGGACGCATCTTCTCTTTTAAGAAAGATATCATGGAGTCTAACGTACAAATTACTCCCCACCATCAGCTTCTCCAGATGGCATCTATAAGCTCGTCCTAGTACATCGTCAGCTGACAGTTTCATTCTATACACCCGGAAGTGCAAATTTTAGGGGTACTCGAGTGTTCAATCATCTTCTACCTTCACGTCACGAAAGGAAAGCATACCAATCTAACCCTTTAGATACAAGAATATTGAACATGGGCAACTGTTATACCCCAAAATTTGCCTCCTATTTTTGAGGTCAAGATGCATCTCTATACTCAAGAACTACTTAAGGGTTGATCAGACAAACCCTCTCCTAAGCAATCAACCCATAACTAGGGTTTTGTTTCTCTTAAGTCAAAGATGGTTTCTATTGTCTCAAGTGAGCATCATGCCTCCTCATATGTCTCAAGGTATTACCATGTCAAGTGTCAAGCCTCATGACCTAAGTTTGCTCAATCAATTGCTCAAATGGTGGAAAATCAATTGTATTGAACCAAAAGTCAACTATGGTCAACATACCGCCAAACTTCATTATTTTTAGTCAAAATTAATATTTTGAAGTCACATTCATCATTTGACTAGGGGTTGATCATGATTCATCAAGAAAATTCAAAGAATGATCAAAAGTCAAAAGTTTCTAAATTAGGGTTTTTTAAGGGAAAGTCAACAGAACTTTGACCAAGCATAACTTTCACATACTTCATCAAATATTTTCCCATCAAAGCTCATTTTAAAGGGAATTAAGTTCTCTACAACTTTGTATCTCACAAGCTTTGCCCAAAAATGTTTCATTTGAGAGTTATGGACAAAGACATTATAGGTCCTTCTAAAAGTCAACAAAAAGTCATCTTTTTCCAAGGATGTGTACATGGACATGGAAGCTTCAATAAATATGAAACCAAAAGGATCATTTAGAGGACATCTTTAGCTCTCTAAAAAGTCCAAGAACACTCTCAATTGATAAAAATTGAGCAAGTTAGGGTTTGGGCAAAATTGGAAATTTTGAAGAAATGCATGAAGAAAATATTGATCAAACTTGAAAATTTTCCAAATTGGCCTATATTTCTTTGGTTCAGACTTGTTTCTAATGTTTCCAAGAGCTTATAAAGCCCATCCATACACCATGGTTTCATTTATTTTATTTATTTTTGGACTAATTCATTTTAATTCAATTTTAATTAAAAAAATGTGAAATTAAATAAAACAAGTGCAAGGCTGTAAATCTAAGCTTCTTGTGGTCCAAGAAACTCAATACAACCTGTCAATTTTGAAATATAATTGAATGGCAAGATATTAGCATGATTGAAGATAAAAAATGGCAATATTTGGTGTTAATTTTTAATCAAATATATTCACATCAATGCAAGAAAGTTCTACACTTTTGTTGACCTAAATTCTTCCTCTATAAATAGAGAGCACATTCAGATGCAAAGAACACGAGTTGCTGCCTCTTACAAACCCTAGAAAGTTGTCCAAAATTTCAAGTTTCTAGGGAAAACTCAAAGTCAAATTTCCAATCGTTCTTAAGCAAAACCAAGCATCTATTCATTATCTTGAAGTTTCCAGTAATCGTTCCATACTCTTTCATGATCCCAAAGCAAGCCAGGAACCTCTCACTTAAGTCGACCATTTTTTGGTAAAATTTCTTAGATCGATTTCAACTTTCATGTATTCTTAACATATTTGATGTGTTTGTTCATGTTCAAGATCCTTATTAGAGCAGGTTTGACGTTTTAGATGTAAGCTTTAAGGCTTAAATCACATCGTGTCATTGCTAGGGCAGTTTGGTTCAAAAGCTTCGAAACCCTAGATACAGATACTTTCAGGTAGAGCTGTCAAAATGGGTTTTGTGCCTTTAAATTAGAGCCCATATTTTTAAGGGCCTTTTTAGCCCAACCCTAAAATGCCCGCTTCCCATTAGGGCTAGCCCATATGGGCCGTGGGTAGCCCATTAGGCCCATATTACTATAAAATTTAAAAAATTATATTAATTCTTATATTATGTTACTCCAAAATAACAAATTAATTTTTCTCACTTCACTAGATTTTGTCTTTATTCTATTCAATATTTATCTTTTAAATATTATACATTAATATAATCAACATTTTTTCCTCGTATTCTATTAGTTTCTCTTATGTTAAATATTTTGAGTATTATTTTCTATAATTTAGACATATATTATATTTAAAAACATATTAGAATATTTGTAAAAGATAATATAGTACTTAAAAATGTATTATATTTAAAATAATATAATTTTTTATTTTATTTATAGTCAATATTATGGATTTTTTACTTAAATTTTTTTATTAAAAAAACGTCCATTTTGGGCCGGGTAGCCCGAAGCCCATCTAGGGCCAGGCTCGGGTAGTACTTTTTAGGCCCATATTATCATAGGGCTTTATTGGCCCAGCCCTAAAAATCCCAGGCCCATGAGGGTCGGCCCTAAATGGACCGGGTAGCCCATTTTGACAGCTATACTTTTAAGCCATAAGAACATCACCGTTGAACTCATAGCCCTTGATTTAGGGGGATAGGGTCCCTCTTGATTATTTATTTGCTTTATTTTGCAGGTTTAGAAAATCAGCTCCTCGGAGAAGACGACCGGAGCTAGGGCTCCGGAGTCTCTCTGATCCTTTGACTTTCTTTGACCCAGGGAGGCAGATGTGGCACAAAATGATTCGTCCATTCAAAACCCCTGGGTCCCAGCGTGTTTGTCTTTTGTTTGGTTTGATTTTTAGAAAATAGCATCCAATATATATTTATTCAATGACATAAATTAATGGATGTATCACCACCACAGTGCTTAACCATGCGCGCGCTAGTCCTCTCTGTCTCTCAAGGCACGTGTTCGATCCCTGCCTTTTGCAATTTTTCACAATTTTCTGATTTTTTCACAGGTAGCACATACATACTTTTGGAGGCAAGGTTTTAACACCATTGGCAAGTGGTGTAGCGGCGTAATTTTGAACCTGTGACCTTCAGGTCACGAGTTCAACACCTTCTAGGGCCAAACCAATTTTTTACCATCTATTTTCTTAACTTTTTCTTATTTCTTTTAATTTTCAACTTATTTTTATTCTTTTCAAAAATTATTTTCACTATTATAAAAAACCCTAAAAAATACTTTTATCTTAGATTTAGGTTTGAAAAATATTTAATTAATTTTAGACACAAAAATATTTTATTTTTCTTTTCACTTAAAATTATTTTCATAATTAATTTCTAATTAATTTAGAATTAGGTTTTCTTAATTAAAATCAATTCCAAAAAATACCAAAAAATATTTTTCTTTAATAATTAGGGCTTAGAATATTTTCGTAGTTATTAAAACATTTTTCTCATTATTTATTTATTGTTTTTGTATTTAAATATTAGAAATCGATGTATAGGTCGCAAGGATATTTTTGTAATAGCGTAGATTTACTTTCTCGCATATTTACTTTTCCGCACCTCTTATTATGTATCTTCCTCAAAGCCATGTAATAGCGTAGGATCTTTACTTTTCCGCTTTTACTTTCCGCACCTCTATTTTCTGTACATATATTAACTGCTTAGATGTATGGCTAATAGGATTATATGGCAAGACTAAAATCAAACTTAGATCACCATAATCTCCAAGATAATATATCTGAATCAATACACTTTTCACACTTGCACCCCTAGGGTATCCTCTCTTGTTGCCTTACGAATAAACAATGGTTATGTCCCTAGAACATAGGGGTACCATTAGCAAAAAGTCCCTCGATTCAAAAATCATCACAAAGATCATATTCCCTCGATGATCCTCCGATTGTTGCCTACAAATATATGATCTCGTCCCTAGGTTTTTGCCTACGAATAAGTGATGATCGTCCCTTCGAATTGCTAAGGTATCCTTACATGTTGCCTTCAAAGAAAATACGATGACCCTACGCATGTCCATTCACATCCAACGGATAGAGTTACCTACCAACTAATGGTATGGATAGCGTTATCCTAAAGGAGAATAAAAATAACAAGAAACGACCCTTCTGAGTAGGTAATAAGACTTTAAATTGCTTGCTCCAATCCAATCAAAAATGCTTTTCACACCTCACACTCTTTCCAAAATAGTTTCAAACAAACACTTTGTATACATTCATACGAGAATCATTACAAAGTTACATTTTTCAAAACAAATACTTTAAAAACACTTCGTATACATTCTTGAGGACTGATACAAGAATCATTACAAAGTTAAAGCAAAATATCTTTCAAAATACTTTTCAAATCACACACACACAGAAAGCAAGTTTTCAAAAAAGTGAGCTAAAGCAATTAAGAGCTTGTAGATAACTACGGATGAAAAGGGTGCTAATACCTTCCCTCTTCATAATTACCTCCCGAACTCAAAATCGATAAAAGGTATTTCCTGTTATTTTCACCTTTCCTTTATTGGATAAAAGAAAAGTCGGTGGAGACTCTTGCTACCCGCAACATTTACGATGAAACACAAAACAAATAAGTCAGTTCTCCCACCGTGTTTACACATAGGCCTATTAGGTTGTATATTGCAGCCTCAGATTCGACTATAAGAAGTATGTTAGTCCAAGAGGATGAAAAAGGTGTCGAGAGACCTGTGTATTATCTTAGTCGAATGTTGAATGATCCTGAAACTAGGTATAGTGATATAGAAAAACTATGAATACGCTTATACTTCTCTTGTGTTAAATTAAAGAAATATATAAAGCCTGTTGATGTGTATGTGTCTTCTCATTATGATATTATCAAACACATGTTATCGAAACCAATTTTACATAGTCGAATTGGTAAGTGGGCTTTAACATTAATAGAATACTCTTTAACTTATGTGCCTTTAAAAGCAATGAAAGGGCAAGTAGTGGCAGACTTCCTGGTCGACCATTCAATGGTTGGTATGTCTCAGAACTATGTAGATTTAGTACCATGGAAATTATATTTTGATGGTTCTAGCCATAAAAATGGCGCTGGGGTAGGAGGAATCATAATTTCTCCAAGTGGAATTCCAACAAAGTACAAGTATAAAATCGACGGCATATGCACGAATAATGATGCTGAATATGAGTCTTTAATAACAGGACTTGAACTGCTTCTAGAATTGGGGGCAAGGAACATCGAAATTATGGGAGATTCTGAACTAATGATTAAACAAGTATCAAAGGAATAGAAGTGTGTTAAAGAAAACTTAATCATGTATTTTGTGATTACCATTAGGTTGCTCAAGTAGTTTGAGCAAGTGAACATTCGACACATACCGCGAAGATAAAATCAAGAGGCTAATGACTTAGCACAAGAAGCTTCAGGATATAAGCCTTTGAAAGACCAAGATGAAGAATCTATGCAGGTATGAAAAAAGGTTCGAGCAACTTTGTTATCTCCATCAGACATGTCAATTATAAAGTTAGGGGCTGTAGATGCTGAAAATTTTGAATTCCTAACTATTGATAATGGACAAGACAAATGATTGGCGAAAACAAATTGTCGACTATTTGCGTTCCCCTACGGGTTCGATAGAACGTAAGATCAAATATCGTGACCTTAGTTATGTTTTGATAGAAAATGAATTATTTAAGAAAACTATTGAATGAGTATTGCTTAAATGCCTTGGAGAAAGTGAGGCATATGCAGTAGTGTCAAGTGTGCACATCAAGCTGGGCACAAAATGAAATGACTTTTGGTGCATTCAGGTGTCTATTGGCCCTCGATGGTATAAGATTGCATTGAGTTTGCTAAAGGTTACTAAGAATGACAAATGCACGGGGGCATACAACATGTTCCTGCAAGTTAATTACATGCAATTGTAAAACCTTGGCCATTTAGAGGTTGGGCTTTAGATGTGATTGGAGAAATAAAACCAGCTTCATCAAAACAACAAAATACATTCTAGTCAGCATTGATTATTTTACAAAATGGGTCAAAGCTATAGCCTTAACAAATGTCGACCAAGAATTTGTTATTGATTTTATACAAAATCACATCATGTTTCAATTTGGGATGCCAGAGACAATTACAACCGACCAAGGATCAGTGTTTAATAGGCGAAAAATGCAAGAATTTACATAAGAAGTTGGAATCAAATTGTTAACTTCTACTCCCTAATATGCTCAGGAAAATGGCCAAGTCGAAGCTGCCAACAAGGTAATAATTAGCCTAATTAAAAAGCATGTAGGAAAGAAGCCAAGGAATTGGCATAAAACACTAGATCAAGCCTTATGGGCATGTAGAACTTCTCCCAAGGAAGCAACAGGGACTACTCTATTTCGACTTGCATATGGGTATGATGTAGTGTTATAAGTGGAGATACAAGTTCAATCAGTGAGAATCCAAAGACAACATGAAATACCATCTTAAGATTACTGGAATACGATGGCAAACGAGCTTGTCAACTTAGATGAAGGATGTTGGCCCTTGATTCCTTAAAGAGAGTGAAAGAAAGAGTTTCCAGAGCTTATAATAAAAAGGTAAAAGATAAGGTATTTGTTGTCAACAGTTTAGTTTGGAAAGTTATATTACCTATGGATAGAAATGATAGAGTGTTAGGAAAATGATCCCCAAATTGGGAAGGACCTTTTAAGGTGATACAAGTTTTTTCCAATGATGCCTATGAACTTGAAGAGTTAGCCCCAGATCGACGAATCTTAAGGGTAAATGGTAAGTATTTGAAAAAGTATAACCCTATTCTTTAAGATGTTAAAACTTCTATAGATTAAGTATTCGTCAAACAAATGAGTTGGATAAAGTTACGATTGAAACCAGCAAATTAAGAACGTGCATAAAATGTGCATAATATGAAGCTATGTAAGGCAGAAAAGAAAAGCATTACATTAAAAAAGTGGCTAAAAGCCATTGTTCAAACTTTACATAGAAGAACCAAGAGATAACTATTGCAATGATTAAAAATGTTTGAACATGTTATGGAAAGACCGCAGATCCCCGTGGAGGCGTACAACGTGATTTTCAAAGTTTTCTACTTTAGCCTTAAGTACTGCAATCTCTGATTCGACTGAAGAGATCACGTTGCTTACAGCCACAACGTCCACGACGATCTTATTTACCTACCCTTGAGCAGGAGTGATAATTCTAATAATCTCCTCCTCTTGCGCAATAACGGTTTCCAATTCTTTGTTCAAAACAACAATTTGATTATGTAGTTCAACAGGTCTTCTTTATGTAGAGCTCAATTGTTTTTTATTTTCTTTGATCATTGCCATTATCTCAATGATTTCTTTATTGGTTTTTACCACCACATCCAAATTTTCCTTCACAAAGGCCTCCTTTAATTCGACATTTTCAAGGAGTGGGACAAAGAAATTTTCGAATGTTGTCATCATGAACCTTGCTGGTTTAGAAATATCAAGATCTTTCAGTTGAGTGAGAGCATCAGAAATCTCTAGGCCAATAGGTGGATCAAAATGAAGCATTCGAGGCAACTCAGGATTCAAAGCATACGTACGAATTTTATCCGTCAATTTCTTAACTTTTGTTGCCTCATGCCCTAGCTTGTCGTTGTGAGCTTGGGATTGGTCGGAGTCGGAGGAGAGAATGCGAGAGCTCACGAAGCTGTGTAGCCTTGCTATTGCTTCTAGAGAAGAGGCATCAATCCCCAATTTTGGTGAAGGCATTGGTGAGTCGACCTTCTTTTTCTCAGTAGAAACTTGAGGCGTACCTTTAGGAGGAGGGAGACTTTGAGAAGTGGTAGCATTTTTATTTGCCTCTGAACCCTGCAGGGAATCTGAAAGACTAGAGTTAGAGCTAGTTAAACTATAACCCTTATGTTTAGCAAGATTAGTAACTGAATCAGAGTCACTAAGAGTAGCCAGAACAGTCAGATCAATGAACTCACCAGCGGCTATGTCAAGATTATCGTGATGGTAAGGGGAAGAAGCTTCTAACAAGGGAGAATAGTCGGCGACACTTTGTTGTTGGCCAGAAGCTTCAACCTAGAGAAAACAAGAAAAAATATTAGTGAGATAAATTCAACAAACAAAAATAAATTGACGAAAAACTAACAAGTACCTGTGTCGACAGATCAAGATCGACATGCTCGTCCCTTTCAATAGAATCAGCAACGGTGCCTCCCATTGGATTTTAAACTTTATTAGTTTTGGGGGCACGAGACGGAGTGACAATGGTTGTATTTATCACTATAATGTCAGAACCTAAATCTAGGTTAGCTTCAGGGATTTCAACCAAAATCACTTTACCTTTCCTTTTTGTGACAAGGGGTAGGTCGACATTGTCTGGCTCTTCTACTTTATCAGATGCAAACCAGAGAACAGGGGACCATTCCCTTGACTCCTGTTGATGATAGGACTCCCTGCAACGTTATACAAAAAGCTTGGGACTTGTCCAGATTCTTGAGTGTACCAATGGAAATCGTTCCATATTCTTGAGTATACCAATGGAAATCCCTGTATCCAAAAAATTTCATTTTTCATTCATAGCTTTTGAAACACTTTTTTATTCTTCATTCAAATTGGCAATGGCTTCTTTCGTTTTCTTATTTGATTTCTATTTTCTTAGGATTCGAGTCGACCTTTGCTTCAAGGTTCTGGGCCACAGGTTTCATCTCTTTCTTTTTCTTTTTCACCACCTTGTCTTCAGTAGAGGAATCCTTCTTCCTCTTGTGGCTTTTGGATTTATGGGAGTGTTGAGGGGACTGAACATTAGGTGATGGCTAATTATCAAAAAGAAGATGTAAGTTAAAGCTATTGTTTCAGTCGAAAAGGAAACATAAGTCGACAAAACATACCTCAGTCCTCTCAGAAGTGTGGTGCTTATCCTTCTTTGACCTTTTGGATTTATCAGAGGGAGCAGCCAAATCTGCTGAGCATTTTTTACTCTGATAGACAAAAGAAACATTAGTGAGTTAAGCCATAAAAAGAATGGAAACAATAGGAAGTATACAAATGCACCTATAGAAGAATCAAATTTCTTAAATGAAGAAGAAATGGGTTCATCGTCGGACGGTGTCTGGTCAGGAACAATTTGCAAAAATATTGGCCAATTTAGAAGTGTCAAATCAGGGAAGGTAGTTAGCAAAAGGTTGAATTCGATCCTTTGTTTTTGACAGGCCAGTTTGGTCGACAGGGGCCTTCTTTGATTCTACCTAAATAGGCATTGCTAAAAGAAAAAATGGCAAAGAGTTAGACAAATAAAAAAGTCGAAGTAGAAATGAAATCAAACTTTCCAGTGGCTATTACCATGTGGTACGACAGCAAGTTCTCTGATATATTGAGGGTCAATATGGAGAAAACTTGGGTAGTTGTCTAACCAATACTTCGTCGACACCACCCTTTCAGCTTTTTTCTTGTTTTGCACGTTCGACCAAGACCTATACCACCAGTCTGGAATAGGTGGGCGAAAAGCCAAATCCAAGGGGCTAGTTGGTAAAGGAGGAAATCTAATTTTTCCAAAATGAAGTGCATAAAGATATTTGTCTTTCACGTAACCATGAATTTTAAGTTGTAGAATCCTGTCGGTTACCTTCTCCTTTAGCTCTTGGGCTGCTTCAAAGATGTTTCGACGAAGGTTATTGGGTAGATACACCACACAAAAATATTGTTGGAAAGCTTGGATCTTCTTGATATTAGTAGCCTTACATTTGGTCGACTTTCCCTGTGAATGAAAAGCTGGAGTTAGTTCAGCTAGTTTTTTGTCAGGATCACCAATAAATGTAACAAAGTATGACTGCTACCAAGTTTCAAACTCCTTAGTGTAGTAAAATGCTGGTTCAAAAGGTGTGAAGGTAAGCCTAAGTCTTTGCGCCCAAAGTTTCTCAATGTCGTCCTTTATGATTTCGAAAGGTTGGTTGGTGGCGAAGTCGATCAGCAATTCGAGAGAATGGAACAAAGATTTAGGAACCAGTTGACAAAGCCCAAATTGTCGAGCCACCAAATTAGGATGGTAAGCGACCAAGCCTGGGTTATTGCTAACAATCACAGTAGATAGAAATTGAGGGGTCAAAAGGCGTCTCCAGGTTCATACAAAATTGGCTTTATCCTCATCATTTATAGGAGGAAAAGCTTTGGTAAACCATTTAGGGCCATCGCGTTGATCATAAAATGGAGCCATGGAGGGTTCAAACTCACTCCTTGTCAACATGATGTTGAACACAAGAATAAGGTTGGCCACAACAAGAAAGTTCTAGCAAAGTATAAATGCCCAGTTCTTTCCATTGAGTTCCTTTTTCTAGTTCTAGACGTGCCATCCAAGCACGAAATTTAGGCCAGTTTAACGGTGGGGCTATTCTAAATTTTTTGTCTATGTATTGGAGTGAAATAGGTTCTGAAGAAGAACTTATGGGTTTGGTGGCAGTGCTAGTAAGAAAAAAATGCCTCTTTATCATCTACATAAATTTCTGAGGGTACATCTATAGGAAGTGGACCTAAAAATGATAGGGTTTTTCTTCAAGAGAAAAAGGGATTAGTACCTGGGATTGCCAGATTTTGGCTTTTTCTTTAGAAAATGGGGGTTCCGGCACGTACGCTTTTCCGTCGACGAGGCGTAGTTGAAGGGCGATTGTAGGAGAAGAAGTTTGATTGTCAGCGTTTTCTGTTGTAGAGAGTTTGAAGGAGGTTGAAGATGGTGAACAGTGGAGAAATTTGTAAGTTGAGAAAATGGGGGAAAAATGAAAAAAAAACTGTGATTTCCTAAGTTCAAATCGTGTCACTTCAGCAGACACGTGTCGTGAGATCGAAGTGGTTTAGTGGGCCATGTCTCCCACTAAAAACACAATGATGGCGAAAATTTAATGTTACACATCTCGATACCAAAAGCGTGATACGTTACCATGATGACATGACGTCACGAGAAAAGCATAATAGTAACGTCCACTTTTAAAAAAGTGGGACAATTTGGTGGAATGGTGAAGTCGACGCTTCAAAGATGTCATTATCTCATATGAATCGAATTCAAAATTGGCATCTCTGGGTGGTATTTTGTTACCTTGAAAAATATTAAGGTATTCAAGCATGTGTAATAAATGAAGGTATTCTCATAAGTTAAGGGTAATCTTCTGAAATAAGGGCTTTTAGGAAATTGAAACCAAGGTGTTCGAAATTTGGTTTCATCAAATTAGAGAATTTAATGACCAATGCCAAAAAGCCAAAGCCTTTTCGACCAAAAGGAGATAAAAGAACAAATGTTAAGATATCTGAAGAATTGGTTTAGTCGACCAAAGGACAAAGAATGAATGAAGTAGTCGAAATTGGTCCTTTCGATCAAAGGAATTCAAGACTTAGAAGATTTCTGAATTATTTAGTTTTGCCAAAGTGTAACGTCGAAGAAAGCTGGGAGCGGGAAGATTCAAATTTCGAAATCAACAAGCCGTTACCAGTAGTTTTTGTGCTGATTAAGCGCCAAAATAGGTGGCGATATCTAGTGGAGCAGTTGTCTTAGGTTTTAAACTTGTCTGTAGATCGTATACCTAGGCACATTGTAAATACTATAAATAAGTAGTTTCAGTATAGTTTTTCGTGTGTTCACTTGTACTAAAATCACTTGCCAAAACTCTGTCATTCAGAGCGTTAGGAAACAAAGAGTGAAGAAGTGTTTGATGCACGTGAATCACCATCTTTATTTCAATGCAAATCCTTTATTTTTCAATTGTCTCTTTTGAATACTTTACTTGCTTTATATTTACTTTTGAGCAAACTCTCTACGTTATTTTCTGCTTCGCGTAAACAATTCAATACTCTCTCTCGGTCACGAGTCACCAGTCAATTAGTTTATTGAGTCTTACTTCATATGAAAACCTGTTGTCGGTCACGAGTTACCAGTCAGTCGGTCGAATCATAGTGTGGAAAGTCGTTATACTTGTCCCCTTATTTATAGAAAACCGTTTCTCTTGATAAGGATTTTGACAGAACTAGTATAATATCAAAATCTTAGCACATGTCTTAAGATCAACTAGTCAATCTTGCGAGTAACCCTTAGATTTTAGGGCTTTAGGAGGACCATCAGTTGTTTACCATTTTCCATAGTAAACACCTGATCCCTATGAACTGGTGTGAAAAACGTACCAGCTATCGGTAGGTGGAAGAGAGCATCCACATCATTCAAAGTGACCGTCATCTCCCCAAATGGAAGATGAAAGGAAGATGTCTCTGGGTGCCACCTCTCAACAAAAGGTGATTGCAGGGGGCGTCCAGCATCGTCAATGAGCATCCAGCAAAGTCCTCAAGTCTGAACTCGTCAACTATCCTCCTCACCTGCTCAAGCATCAAAGTGTCGGGGAAGTTCTTCAACTTCGACCCATGAGAAGCGACCTTCAAAGTAGGACGCTACTAAAACAAAACAACAAAATTACAACAAATTAGTATACATCAAATAGTGTAATACAAATAAAAAATTAAGCGTTAAACCAAACCAATAATACTTACATTGCCCTGCCATACCCTATACGCGACATGGTCAGCATAACCTGTCAAAACGGACCTGTCAAAAGGTCCTTTAGGGAAACCACCATCAATACACATTGATGGCCCAGATAGACCTATCGTGGTGTCTGTATCAGCACGAGACACCACATCCACTCCCTCATGCACCGGCTCCTACACCATCGCCGGAACCACCTCCGGCACCACCTCCCGAACAACCTCCTTCACGGGCTCCTACACCACCTCTGGCACAACCTCCTAAACCACCTCCGACACCACTTCTGGAACCACCTCCGACACCACCTCCTGCACTACCTCTAGAACCCGCTCCTCAGCAACCGGCGCCTGAACCACCGACTCCAGTACAACTACCTGCTCCACTGTAGGAATAGGAGGGTCCACAACTGCCATAGAAGATCTGGCAATCTGTGAGGTGCACGAAACCCCAACGCAGCCTGCTCAGCCATCTGTTTCCGGTGAGAACCGGTTGGACGACGGCGATCGCCCTGCGCCTATAAGGCCTATGCCTCATCTGCTGCTCGAGCCATAACATTTGCTCGATCAGTAGTCCTACCTGAAATAGAACTGTCTCTGCCTCTAGTCCTCACTGCAAGCAAAGTCAAGAAACATGAAAAATTAGATTTTTTTGGAAAAAATAGAAAATACCGGAAATTTCAAAATTTCCAGTATTTTAGGCGTACCGGAAATTTCAAAATTACCAGTATGAGAATTTAAGGAAAATATCGGGGATTTCAAAATTTCAAGGCAAAACTACCAGATATTTCATAATTTACGGTAGACGATACTGGAAATTACAAAAAATTCGGTATAAAATACCGAAAATTTAGACAAATTTACCGTAAAACTTACTTGTTTTCATGAAAATTCTGGTATCGTTCTCAAATTTCCGATATCGTCCAAATTTTTCAAAAATATGGTGTACCTTAAATTTCAACAATCAAGTAGGCTTGGACAAAATTGACTTTTCATACAAATTGGAGGGTGTCAAGTACAAGCGTGGGGTGGAAATAAAAATTCTCCTTCCAACTCCACTTAATTTTCAACATTATCTTCACCATTATTAATAAAAAGAAAAAGGTAAATAAATAGAAAAATGGAAAAAGAAAAGTGGATATGATTACGTTTAAGTGAGGAGAGAAATATGGTTAAAGTTATAGTTACTCATTATGTTCTACACGCAACCTTCTCCTCTTCTCTCTTCCCCGTCAAAGCACCACCGCACAACACATACACTCAGACGCCACCAATGAATATGCACTGCACAAGAATCTAATTGGACGTTATCAAACCTCATCTATATGGCACCCGATAAAAGATGATTATGTGTGATTTATCAATGCGTATGTATAGGTTGGAAGTTGAAGATGAAGAAAAAATGCAATAAATATCTATAGTTTCATCAAGTTTAAATGATGCATGAATGATTTATTTATAGTTATGAAAGTTTAGATGCAAATAGGTAATTTCTGAATTAAAAATAATTGAAAAATTGATCCAATTAAACAGTATGTGTCAACCTAAAATTCGTATATGTCGGCACACAAGTAAAACATTAGTTGTATATGTTGGCATGAACATGTTCATATGGTGGCCTATGCATTATAATAGAATTTTGCTTAAATACTGTGATACATGTGCCGACTTGAAATTCGTATGGCAACCTCCCTGTTCTTTGTCTCCCATCGAGCAGGAGAAAAATTATTGACAAACTTCACAGCTTCTTCGACTTCTTAAGGGACACCATGTTGTGCCTCCCATTTAAAGTTTGTCGTTGAAGGTGGAAGCAGCGGAAGAATGTGGAAATGGTGGCGTCAATCTCAGGTTATTGACACACGGTCTCGAGAAAAAAAAAATTTGAAAAAAAAATTGCCTGAAAAAAAATAATTTTCTGCAAAAGAAATTATTTTCCCGAATTTTTTCTTTCTAAAAAAACAATTTTCTATTTCAAAAAAAAAATTTCTCAATTTTTTTGAAAATATAGTTTTTTAATATAAACAATTTTTACTTTCTTATGAAAAAAACATTGATTTTAAAATGGTTCAAAATATAAAATTGGTTTCAAATTGCAAAATAATTACAAACTAGTTTTTAAATATAAATTTGTTTTAAACTATTTTGAAATTGAATGGAACCATTTTAGCAGCTAATTAAATTTTTATTGAAGTGGTTATTGAAAACTGAATTGAATATATATGGTTTGGTCCAATGCAGTTCATGAACCATAAACACCATAGTCTAGATAAAGGCAATCGATTTCGGATGCAACTGGGAAGGCGCTAACTCAAACCAATAAAAAATGCACGTTTGGAGACCGCTAAATGGAAACCGAAGCCCCAGCTCTTTGAAAGCATACTCATAGATGGCGAAATGGTTCCCCGAGAAACACTAGCAGATTCACTCATCCCGCTTAATTTTGTATACCTCCTAGTTCCCTGGAGCCCCAAGATAGCCAACGTCGTCTTCGATAATCGTAAACGCGCTTTACAAAGAGTCAGTAAAACGCGAGGCTATCCCTCGGGTTTCGTCCCGACTGTGATTGTGGCGATCGTGCGAATGCCCTCGGCGTTATGAGTCATTATAACCTGAAAAGCAGAGGACGACAGTGAATTCGCCGATCAAATCAAATCCCCCTTCCACTGCAAATCAAGTGAAAGGGCGAAGAGAGGCACAAAGACACTTCCCTCGACCAAAGCCCTTATTGGACGACAAGAATAGCGAGGAGAGCTCAACGAACAATCTTCGCGCGAAAGAGTCTCCCTGACACGAAACTTCATTATAAATCTCATGAGCTTTGCGGGAAAAAGCTTCCCCGACATAGAGTTTCATCATAAAACTCACGAATGACGCAGGGAACAACCTCCTCGACGCGTAGTTTCATCACAAAACTAATGAGTTTCGCGGGGAACAACCTCCCTGACACATTTTCATAATAAAACTCATGAATTTCACGAGGAACAACCTCTCCGACACGGAGTTTCATCATAAAACTCATGAGTTTCAACATTTTATTCCACGTAAATAGCAGGCGAATAACATGGTAAAAAATCCATAAAACAAATGGTAAAAAGGCAGAATCAAAAGAAATGTAACATGATCTGAGGAAGAGACGAAAGTTGATGACAACTTGACATCAACAGCGACGACAACGAAGCTCTAAAATGCAGAGGAAAAGAGAGGAAACTTTGCAAATGTCCGTTCTTCCTATTTATAAACCTTGTTCTCAGCATATGCAAGCGTGTCATCATTGGGGAAACATGTCGCCATTTCGGATCATATTACCCCTATTCATAAGCCATCATTACGCATTTATGCATGGCTTGAGGGCACAAATCATTTGTCTTTTCGAGTCTCATCAACTTTTTGGATTCCAAGACGTTGAGCAATTCTCGTCGAACAGAAACGATAAAATTTTGTATTCCCTCGCGAGTACGACCTCAGAGAAAAACTTGAACCAATATACAAATAGCGCAAAAACTCGCAAGCAAAGCCAAACGCTCAACGCGAGCGCAAGCTAAAGTCTCGATCGCAGCCTCATACATGGTGTTTTCTTCATAAGCGAAATCAAACAAGTTACGATCATAAAATTGTTCCCGTGCGTGTAACACCCCAATATTTTCAAATATTAAATAATTTGAATTTTAGTTATTTATTTAATTAAAATGGAATTATTAGTATTTTTGGTGTTATTTAATTAAATAAGAGAAAATTGGAATTATGGTGTAAGAATAGAAGGAGGGGGTGTGTAGAGTAAAAGTTTCTAATTGTATTCCTTTGTTATTATTATAATAAAAGGAATAATAGAAGGAAAAAGAGAATATAGAATCATTTGGAGAAAACTGATCGTACGTGAAAGTGAGAAGAGGCAGAAGGAAGAGAAGAACCAAGAGTTCAAGGATTCAAGCAATTGACTAAGGTAAGGGGTGATTTCTCCTAATTATTGTGCCTTATGAATTTTGGGAATGATAGGATGGATTGAGTAGATTGGAAATCCCAATTTAGGATTTTCTAGGTTTATGGAATTTGTCCCTAATGTTGTCTAATTGCATGGAATTGAACCAATCATATGTTATAGGGTTGTTAGGTATGAAATAATTATGTTGTTATGCAACATAATGATGTATGTTGAGTGATTTTTGTGATAATCTGTGATTGGATTCGTGTTGGGATAATATAATTGAATTGAGAAACAAGCATGCTGTCAAAAATGTGTTTCTGCTACTATAGGTCGCAGGAATCGGTTCCCAGGTGGGAGGAACCGAGTTCCAGGTATACTTTCCAGTAGAGGGAAAATTCTGTGTCGTGGGAACCGGTTCCCTGGTGGGAGGAACCGAGTTCCCAGTATGATTTCTAGGGGGATGATTTTTCATGAGTCTTAGGAACCGGGTTCCCAGTACAAAATCCAGGAGCGTGTTTTCACTGAGAGTGTGGGAACTGGGTTCTCCCTGGGAGGAACCGGTTACCACTGTAACATTTTGAAAAATACCAAACTTTGAAAAATCATATCTTTCAAATCGTAAGTCCTTTTTATCGCCATTTTGGAAATTATTCTTTAAATTAAATAATCTATTTTATGAAATGAAGAAAATAATAATTAATCGGTTTTATTTTTGAAAGTGTTGGATTTTCTGAATTGTGGATATTTGTACTCAATGTGATTGGTGGATGAAACTGGTATATGTTGTACTAATGAGTTGAATGTGGATTGATGCTTGCATGCTATCTTTCTGGTGTTTATTCATGATGTGTTGATATCATGTGTTGTTGTTGATGTTGTTTATTCATGATATGTTGTTGATATCATGTGTTGTTGTTGATGTTGTTTATTCATGATATGTTGTTGATATCATGTGTTGTTATTGATGTTGTTTATGGATGATATATTGTTGATATCATGTGTTGTTGTTGATGTTGGATATTCATGATGGTTGTTGATATTATGTGTTGTTGTTGATGTTGCATGCTATTGATGTGAATGCATATACATTTGGTGGTAGCTAATTCCCATTGTGTGGAATTAGTGAGTTGGCCAATATCCGTTGCCGAGTTGGAATGGGCGGTGAGGTTTTATCTATGTCAGAGTTGGAATGGAATAGATGTTAATGCTATGTCCGAGTTGGAATGGAACAATATGTGAATTTAGTTTGCTGTCGATACCACATGCATAGAGTCTTGCATCGCATTTTGTCTGGATTATAACATGATAGGATGATTTCCAGTGTTATAATCTTGTTGTTGTGTATGATGTATGTTATGACTTGGATTGTGAAATAAATATGATTATGCTGAATTGGGTTGACTAATAACTTGTGAAATTTTGTTATTTTAATGAATTTATAATGCATTTTAATTATGATGAAGTCTCACCCTTACTTTGATGATTTTAGATTGAGGCTATAGTGGCTTAGGAGTTGGTGAGGATGGCTCGTAGAGCTATGCTTTTATGTTATTCATGTGTCAGTGTCATGCTCTGGTCTTGTAACACTGGGGAACGTTTGGTTTAGAGTTATGATTAAACTCTATTGATTTAATTAAGATTGTTTTGGATAATTGTTTTGTGATTTAAGGCGTTGACCTTATGATAGTTATTTGATTTGAATTATCCGAGTTTTGAGAATAATTCCGCTGTGTAGAACATGTTACTTTCATGATTAATTGAATTATGTTCTTCAATAATGCATGACATTATAAATTTTATTTTAATAAATTGTGATGCCCTTTTTATACATGTTAAACTCTGAATTTAATACAATATTCGCGGGGAATTTAGAAGGGTGTTACAATAGTATCAGAGCATAGTCGGTCGTTGTGACTAGCGTCTTAGTGTCGTTATCCCTTTTGTATGCGACTAGTGAAAGGTAACACTGCCGATACTGGTGTTCTAATGGGAATTGTTTTGTGATCTCTCAAAACAATGGCTGGAAGAGGTAACGGAATAGATGACGATGCAATTGTTAAGGCTTTGGGGATGCTTGCTGGTGTGCTTGGAGGAAATCAGCATGGAGCTGGTATTTGTCCTGATAGGCAATTGGGTAATTTTTAGAGGAACAATCCTCCATTGTTCAAAGGCACACATGACCCTGAAGGTGCTCAGAAGTGGTTGAAGGAGATTGAAAGGATCTTCCAAGTGATTGATTGTGCTGAAGATCTGAAAGTGAGGTATGGTACTTATATGCTGGCAGAAGAAGTTGATGACTGATGGGTTGCTACCAGAACTGAGATGAAGCAAGATGGTACTGTGTTGACTTGGGTTGTGTTCAGAAGGGCGTTTCTGAGAAGGTATTTTCCTGAAGATGTTCGGGGAAGGAAAGAGATCAAATTTTTAGAGCTCAAGCAGGGTAACATGACTGTGAGTGAGTATGCTTCTAAGTTTACTGAATTGGTTAAGTACTATGCTCACTATTATAATGATGAAGAGGGAGAATTCTCTAAGTGTATCAAGTTCGAGAATGGTCTCTGTGACGAGATTAAACAGGGTATCAGGTATTAGCGTATTCGTAGGTTTTTTGATTTGGTGGATTGTAGTAGGATTTTGGAAGAGGATCTTGCTAATACTAGCACGAATTCTCATGGGTTTACTGATAGGAAAGGAAATCAACTGATTGGTTATGGAAAACTGTATGACAGGAATAACCAGAAGTCTGGTGGTTGGAAAAGGCCTAGTGGGGGAGATTCTAATGCTCCTATTAGGTGCTATAAATGTGGTGAGTTTGGACATCGAGTTCAGGAATGCAAGAGTGATGCGAAGAAGTGTTACAATTGTGGGAAACCTGGACATGTGGCTAATGACTGTAGAGCAAGGAAGGTGACTTGTTACAACTGTGGAGAAGAAGGTCATACTCGTCCACAGTGTACTAAACCAAAGAAGGAACAGTCTGGTGGTAAGGTGTTCGCTTTGTCTGGGTCAAAGACTAACCTAGATGATCGATTGATTAAAGGTACGCGTTTTATTAATGGCACACCTTTGATTGCGATTGATACTGGAGCGACTCATTCGTTTATTGCTTTGGATTGTGCTAAAAGATTGAATTTGAAAATATCTAATATGAATGGAAGTATGGTTATTGACACTCCTGCGTCGGGTTCAGTGACTACTTCGTTTATGTGTAGGAACTGTCCTATTATATTTTTTGATAGGGTCTTTGGCATGGATTTAGTGTGCCTAGCGTTAGAACAACTTGATATCATCCTTGGAGTGAACTGGTTGGAATTCAACCAGATTCATATCAACTGTTTTGAGAAGACGGTTAGTTTTTCTAAAGTGGCTAGTGTCGAAGATTTGACTATGCCTGTTAAGTATATGAATGTAGCTATTAATGACAGTGCAGTAGTGTTTATGTTGTATTCTTCGATGAAAGCGAAAGGAAAGGCTAAGAGTAACGAATTACCTGTTGTGAATGAGTTTCCAAAAGTTTTTCCGGAAGATGTTAGTGAATTGCCACCAGAGAGAGAAGTGGAATTTTCTATAGATTTAATTCCTGGAACTAGTTTGGTGTCGATGGCGCCTTATCGCATGTTGGCATCCGAGTTGGCTAAATTGAAGGAACAATTAGAGGAGTTACTTGAGAAGAAGTTATTCGTCCGAGTGTTTCTTCGTGGGGTGCTCCTATGTTGTTGGCTAAGAATAAAGAAGGTTCGATGAGACTGTGTGTTGATTACAGGCAGTTGAATAAAGTTACGATCAAGAATCGGTATCCATTGCCGAGGATTGATGATTTAATGGATCAACTGGTTTGAGCCTGTGTGCTCAGCAAGATTGATTTGAGATGTGGATATCATCATATTCGTGTAAAAGCGGAAGATATTCAGAAGACTGCATTTAGAACGAGGTATGGACATTATGAGTATTCTGTTATGCCGTTTGGAGTTACTAATGCACTTGGTGTTTTCATGGAGTATATGAACAGGATATTTCATCCGTATCTTGATAAGTTTGTAGTGGTTTTTATTGATGACATTCTGATTTACTCAAGGAGTGATGAAGAGCATGCAGAACATCTTAGAATTGTGTTGGAGTTGTTGAAAGATAAGAAGCTCTATGCGAAGTTGTCTAAGTGTGAATTTTGGTTGAGTGAAGTAAGTTTTCTTGGTCATGTGATTTCCAAGAATCGTATTGTTGTGGATCCTACAAAGGTAGAAGCGATATCTCAGTGGGAGGCTTCAAAGAATGCTTCTGAAATTTGTAGTTTTCTTGGTCTTGCAGGTTACTATAGAAAGTTTATTGAAGGATTTTCGAAGTTAGCATTGTCGTTGATTAAGTTGACGAGAAAAGGACAAGTGTTTGTATGGGATTCTGAATGTGAGAAAGGTTTCCAAGAGTTGAAGAAGAGATTGACTAGTGCTTTGATTTTGATTTTGCCGAATCCGGCGGAATCTTTTATTGTGTACTGTGATGCTTCACTAATGGGTTTAGGTGGTGTATTGATGCAGGATAAGCAGGTAGTAGCTTATGCATCGAGACAATTGAAGATTCATGAAAGTAATTATCTGACTCATGATTTAGAGTTGGCGGTTGTAGTGTTTATTTTGAAATTATGGAGGCATTATCTGTATGGTTCTCGATTCAAGGTATTCAGCGATCATAAGAGTCTAAAATATCTCTTCGATCAGAAAGAGCTCAATATGAGACAGAGAAGGTGGTTGGATTTTCTTAAGGATTATGATTTTGGTTTGAATTACCGTCCTGGTAAGGCAAACGTTGTTGCAGATGCGTTGAGTAGGAAGTCTTTGCATATGTCTATGTTGATGATACATGAATTGGATTTGGTTGAACAGTTAAGATACTTGAGCCTAGTGTGTGAGAATACTCCTAATAGTGTTAAGTTAGGTATGTTGAAGTTGACTAGTGGTATTCTTGATGAAGTTCGAATCGGACAAAAATCTGATGTTGGTTTAGTTGATAAATTGACGTTGATCAACCAAGGTCAAAGAGGTGAATTTCGAATTGACGAGAATGGTATTATGAGGTTCGGTGATAGAGTTTGTGCTCTGGATATTGTTGAGATTAAGAAAAGTATTCTGGAGGAAGGATATCGTAGTGGATTGAGTATTCATCCTGGTGCTACAAAGATGTATCATGATTTGAAGAAATTGTTTTGGTGGCCTGGAATGAAAAAGGAAATTGCAGAGTTCGTCTATGCTTGTCTGATTTGTCAGAAGTCGAAGATTGAACATCAAAAACCGTCGGGATTAATGGAACCGTTGTCTGTTCCGGATTGGAAATGAGATGGCATTTCTATGGATTTTGTGTCTGGTCTGCCGAGGACAGCTAAGAATTTTGATGCTATTTGGGTTATCGTAGACAGGTTGACGAAATCTGCTCATTTTATACCGATGAGAATGGATTATCCGATGGAGAAATTGGCTCAGTTATATGTCGAGAGGATCGTGAGTTTGCATGATATTCCTGCTAGTATTGTGTCAGATAGAGATCCGAGGTTCACGTATAAATTCTGGACAGGGTTGCAAGAAGCCTTGGGTACTAAGTTAAGGTTGAGTTCTACTTATCATCCGCAGACAGATGGTCAGACGGAGAGGACGATTCAGTCGTTAGAAGACTTGTTGCGAGCTTATGTGTTAGAGAAAGGTGGGGCTTGGGATATACCTTTGATTGAATTCACCTACAACAATAGTTTACATTCGAGTATTGGAATGGCTTCGTTTGAGGCATTGTATGGTAGGAGGTGTAGGACGCTGTTGTGTTGGTACAAATCTGGAGAGAGTGTCGTGATTAGGCCAGAGATTGTCCAACAGACTTCAGAGAAGATTAAGATGATTCAGGAGAAGATGAGAGCTTCTCAGAGTCGTCAGAAGAGTTATCATGATAAGAGAAGGAAGAATCTCGATTTTAGTGAAGGAGATCATCTGTTTATGCGAGTTACTCCGGTGACTGGTATTGGTTGAGCTTTGAAGTTAAAGAAGTTAACTCCGCGTTTTATTGGTCCGTTTCAAATTATGAAGAAAGTTGGAAGAGTTTCTTATCAGATTGCTTTACCGCCGTCACTTGCGAATTTTCATGATGTATTCCATGTATCTCAGTAGAGAAAGTACATTGCTGATCCGTCTCATGAGATTCAGGTAGATGATATACAGGTGCGAGATAATCTGACTGTGGAAACATTGCCTATGAGGATTGAGGATCGGAAGTTGAAGCATTTGTGGGGTAAAGAGATAGCTCTGGTGAAAGTAGCTTGGGGAGGACCGGCTGGTGGTAATGTTACTTGGGAATTGGAGAGCCAGATGAAGGACTCTTACCCGGAACTTTTCGTCTAAGGTATGTTTTCAAGGACGAAAACTCTTTTAGTAGGGGAGAGTTATAACACCCTAATATTTTCAAATATTAAATAATTTGAATTTTAGTTATTTATTTAATTAAAATGGAATTATTAGTATTTTTGGTGTTATTTAATTAAATAAGAGGAAATTGGAATTATGGTGTAAGAATAGAAGGAGGGGGTGTGTAGAGTAAAAGTTTCTAATTGTATTCCTTTGTTATTATTATAATAAAAGGAATAATAGAAGGAAAAAGAGAATAGAGAATCATTTGGAGAAAACTGATCGTACGTGAAAGTGAGAAGAGGCAGAAGGAAGAGAAGAACCAAGAGTTCAAGGATTCAAGCAATTGACTAAGGTAAGGGGTGATTTCTCCTAATTATTGTGCCTTATGAATTTTGGGGATGATAGGATGGATTGAGTAGATTGGAAATCTCAATTTAGAATTTTCTAGGTTTATGGAATTTGTCCCTAATATTGTCTAATTGCATGGAATTGAACCCATCATATGTTATAGGGTTGTTAGGTATGAAAGAATTGTGTTGTTATGTAACATAATGATGTATGCTGAGTGATTTTGGTGATAATCTGTGATTGGATTCGTGTTGGGATGATATGATTGAATTGAGAAACAAGCATGCTGTCAAAAATGTGTTTTCTGCTATTGTAGGTCGCAGGAATCAGTTCCCATGTGGGAGGAACCGAGTTCCTAGTATATTTTCCAGTAGAGGGAAAATTCGGAGTCGTGGGAACCGAGTTCCCAGTATGATTTCCAGGGGGATGATTTTCCATGAGTCTTAGTAATCGGTTCCCTGGTGGGAGGAACCGGGTTCTCAGTACAAAATCCAGGAGCGTGTTTTCACTGAGAATGTGGGAACCGGTTACCACTGTAGCATTTTGAAAAATACCAAACTTTGAAAAATCATATCTTTCAACCCGTAAGTCCGTTTTAATCGTCGTTTTAGACATTATTCTTTAAATTAAATAATCTATTTTAGGAAATGAAGAAAATAATAATTAATCAGTTTTATTTTGGAAAATGTTGGATTTTCTGAATTGTGGATAATTGTACTTAGTGTGATTGGTGGATGAAACTGGTATATGATTGTACTAATGAGTTGAATGTGGATTGATGCTTGCATGCTATCTTTCTGGTGTTTATTTATGATGTGTTGATATCATGTGTTATTGTTGATGTTGTTTATTCATGATATGTTGTTGATATCATGTGTTGTTGTTGATGTTGTTTATTCATGATATGTTGTTGATATCATGTGTTATTGTTGATGTTGGATATTCATGATGGTTGTTGATATCATGTGTTGTTGTTGATGTTGCATGCTGTTGATGTGCATGCATATACATTTGGTGGTAGCTAATTCCCATTGTGAGGAATTAGTGAGTTGGCCAATATCCGTTTCCGAGTTGGAATGGGCGGTGAGGTTTTATCTATGTCCGAGTTGGAGTGGAATAGATGTTAATGTCGTGTCCGCGTTGGAATGGAACAATATGTGAATTTAGTTCACTGTCGGTACCACATGCATAGAGTCTTGCATCGCATTTTGTATGGATTATATCATGATAGGATGGTTTCCAGTGTTATAATCTTGTTGTTGTGTATGATGTATGTTATGACTTAGATTGTGAAATAAATATGATTATGCTGAATAGTGTGGACTAATAACTTGTGAAATTCTGTTATTGTGATGAATTTATAATACATTTTAATTATGATGAAGTCTCACCCTTACTTTGATGATTTCAGATTGAGGCTATAGCGGCTTAGGAGTTGGTGAGGATGGCTCGTAGAGCTATGCTTTTATGTTATTCGCGTGTTGTTGCACCCCAAAATTCATCCTTTTCATTTTATTAATAAATAATTGGCTAACACTTGATCAGTAGGTGCATTGCATACATATCACTCATTCATTAGCCATGGGTTCCTGATTTTCTAAATCGTATGAATCTGTACAATTCTGAAGAAGAGGTTTGATTCCCCAAAGTTGACTATTTGAGGTTCTGTTAATTCAAACGTCATTTCAATACGCAAGATATGTGTGTCCAGAAGTTTCTGATTATTATATCGCGAGTTGAGGTTTTGGTGTTTTGATCGCCTATCAGGTGGGTATTGATTACAGTTTCGAGCTACGGGGTGTTGTGGTTGAATATTTGAGCCCAAATTGATTATATGGCCTTCTGTGAGTCTTGAAGCATCTATATACGGCTTATCGATCCACGCGATTCATCAGAAAATCAAGAACGGATGGATAAAATGATATTCGAGTGCATGTATCAAAAAGTCAACAAAAGACAAAGTTTGACCGGGTGGAATTTCGGGTCAAAATTATTGTCAAAAGTCGACATTTGCGAAAATGCGATCATTTGTTGAGAAAAATCGGAAGAATCGGGTGAAAATGAGGTTTCTTGCATTTTAAGTAATCTTGGACTTAGAAAATTTTCTAAGCTTTAAGCACTTTGTGTTCACGGAGCCATGTTGCCGCATCCGTATCTTGCCCGTCTGTGGTCAGAAGTTGTGAATTGATAGTCGTTGGAAAGAGCGCATTTCGTACTCCGACTTTGTCCTTGTGAAGATTTTTCCAGAAATGCCCAAATTTCGAGTTATAAAGCTCCGAAGTTTGAAGTTCACAACTTTCGAAGTTTACACTTAGTGAAAATTTTGAGTGTTTTTAATGTGTTCAAGCGCTCGACTTCGGATGTATTTTACACGTGTTTTGAGGCGTCGATTCGAGTTAAGATCAAAATCAAAGTTGTTCATTTAGCGGGAATCTACAACTTTTCTGAAGAAATTGAATCCATTCGGGAAACGGATAAAAAATTACGGAGCTCGGAAGTTACGGTTTATCATTTCTCAAAATTTCAACACTTAGAAATATTTTAATGTGTTTGTTTCTATGCTCAAGCTGACAGTTTCGGGTTCGATTTTATCATAGTTCGTGGCTCCGAAATAAAAAGTGTCCAACGGCAAAGTTGTTCATCTCGCGGCAATCTACAACTTTGTTGAAGAAATCGAATTCATTCGGGACTCGAATCGGAAGTTATAAAGCTCGGAAAATAAGAATTTGTTATGTTTGTAAGATTCGAATAGTTTTTGTGCACGTATTCAGGGCTGTTCTCGTCATTGATTCGGTCGCCACACGGAAAAGTTCTGAACATGAAAGTTGGGGTTCGTAATCCCATCTACAAGTTCCGTTTAGAAACTTTTTCGTTTCGGACGTCGGAGCTGGAAGATACGGAGCGCCGTAGTTTGCATTTCGAAGATGCCAAAACGCAAGACAGCACATACATTCTTGCCAAGCATACGGAAGCACTTCATCGAACAGTTGGTGTGCGTATGTTTGGAGCTGTTTTCTTGTTAATCCGATTGCCGCACGGAAAAACTCTGAACACGAAAGATGAAGTTTGTCGTGTCCTCTATAAGTTCCATTTAGAAACTTTTTCATTTCAGACGTCGGAGCGGGAGATACGAAGCGCCGTAAGTGAAGGCTTGAAGTTGGAAAATTGCCGCGAGTCATGTTTAAAACTTGCCCAGCCAGGTCTGGACTTTCATCGAGCGGTTGTATTGCAATTTTCAAACACTTTTTATTCGATGATTAAGGTTTTGTTTGGATTTCTGTCCAACTACAAAGTTGTTCTATTCCACTTGATCTTTCCAACAGTATCAGGATTGCATCATTCGGTCGAGTGTGGAAAGAATTATGGAGCTGCAAAGTAGTGTATCCGGCATGAGCACATGGCAAGCGGTGTGTGGAAAAATTATTTGATAATGCGATCAGTGGTGCAGACACGACTTCAGGGGCGTTTTCAAGCGTGCTACGGGTGTCGAATCGAAAAACTCCGAACATGAAAACTGTTCACGGTAGTATACTCTACAGCTTTGGTCTTTTGATTTTGTATCAAAAATGCGTGTATTCCAAGATATGACCTCGTAAAGTGTGTGCATGAGTTTGGCGGAAAACGTAGGATTTGGAAACTCTTGCATCATTATTATAAAGAAAAACTGCTTGGAGAAAAAACGGTTTACATAACAGAATCAGTAACGGACAGCACGGTTTTTTCTTCACACTCATTCTTTTTCACCTCCAACAATCATAACAACCCCTAACCGAAAATCCTCTCCCTCTTTGATCCGAAAATTATCCACATCTTAATTATCATCTCCACTGCTCTACTGTCACCTTTTTTTTCACTCCTTTTTCTTTTTCACACTCCATAACAGAGTTCAAAAAACAAGCTTTCCTTCGCCCACTCTCCCATCACCATAGCCAGAACCTTCATTCACTCTCTTTCTGCCTCTGTCTCCTCTCAACTGTAACGAACTCCTGCACACACAATAACAACCTTCACTTCTTGACACTCTCACTAGCCACTTCCCTCATTTTCTCACGCTAACAGAAACCACAGCTCTAACAGAATTCCACAGCACTCACAACCATTTTTCTTTTTCTTCTTTTCACTTCAAATCACGCTAACAAACTAACAGAACCACGCTCTCCCTTTCACTATTTCCATACCATCTTCAACCTCCTCCAGCAGCCAGAAAAAGAAAAAAGAAGTTAGTTGCATCAAGAACGCGAAACCATCACCATATGTTCACCTTCTCAACTCTTTCATCTTCTATACAACCACTACACAACCCTTCTTCCTCCATTCTTCTCTGCACCATTCAACCGCCATCATTCAAGCTTCATCGATCTACAATTTTCTCTACATCAAGAGTTTCATCAATCTTCACGCTTCAGCATCAATTTCAACGTCTCAATCTTCGCCTCAGCACCATCGTCCCCGTCATCACGAGCCGAACTCGAGTCCCAGTTCCTCGCATTCTGAAGAATTGAAGCATATGAGTTTTCTTGAAGATCATAATCAAGAAACGATGGCAAGCAGATCTGTTTTTATGTTGCCGTTTTATGATGAATCCGTGTAGACGAGAAGGAATGAGCGATAAGTTCTCTCTCTACAAGTTTAGGCGAATCGGTTCAGTGTTGCTTTCTTTTCCTCGCTCAAAAGAAAGGGATTCCAAACCTCCATTGATTTCTGACAACAATCTCGTCTCGGAGTTTCTTCGTCGCCGTTCAAAATCACGAGCAGCTTCTGAGTTTATTTCTCAGAATATCTGTGGTTCTTTGAATCTTCATTTTCATCATCGTCGACATCAGAACGCAAGGAAGCTTTACGTGCGTCGAAGATTTGAATCATTGTTCATCAAATATCTCTATCTCTTCCTAGATTCGAACATAGATCCGAGGATTACACCAAGATCTGGATTTAGCGGAGAAAATCGAGTAGAGAAGGTTATGTTGTTTTTCATGCTCGAGAAACCAAGGTATGAACGCCGTCGCGAGGAGCAGCCGCTCGTCGGAGAAGAAAGCAAATTCCGGCACTAATCTTTCTCAGATTCATGAACCCTTGACGTGGCAGTCGATTACAAGCTCATGGTAATTTCGTATTAACTAATCATATGCCGACACATGTTTTTTTTAATTTAATTAAAAAAATCTGAGTTTTATTTAACATTTGACCAGTTGATAAATGTTGTATGCTACATAAAATAAAACGTGACAATGTGATAATATTATAATCTGGATATAAAAAATGGCTTTTTTTTGGAATCTCGACTTAGACGAAACGGACTGGACCTTGTGCATTTTTGCTATCTCTTACCCTCCTGATTTTTAGGCCCAGCGCCAACACCACTAGATTTAGTACAGATTTGTAATTCGGTTATACACCCCCCTGTTTCTTCAATTCACAATTTCCATGCAATTTCAATGTAACTCCTGATTTCGATTGTTTTGACATGTAAAAAATCCATAAAAAATATATTCTGATATTTTAGGATATTAGAATATTTTTGACATTTTTTTTTTATATTTTTGCAATTAATTTCTTTTATTTTTTCTAATTCATTTTTAATAATACATTTAGATGTTTTTTCCTTTATAGTTTGAATTAACTTTGGAGTATAATGCCATATTTTCTTAGAAACTCTAGGATATTTTTTATACTATCTAATTATAATTGAAAGTGTAAACTTTAGGATTGTAAGTAAAATTTCAAATCCACTTTTAATGATTCGATTTCGTAGGAATTAGTTTGATAATTGTGTAGTTATCTAGTTTCCTTTCGCATGAGTAATTCATAGCCTTTCCTTCATTTTTTAGAGACATTTAGGATAGCTTAAGAGCAACTTAGTTGTTGCCCTCACTAGGAATTTATTTTCAATACTTCGATTTCATTGTAAATAACCATTTTTGCGTCTTGTGCTTTATTTAAAAGCCACATTGCTATTTCTGACACTCTGTTTTGTATGCGAGATACACCGAGCATTATACTACTAATTTGCACACATATGTGTGTACTCTTTATCTGCCTGCTTGGTTTTCACCATCTTTTGCAGGTTATCTGATTTGATTTGGATGTGTAGAATCCACATCTGTTGCTCGCGCACATGTGTGTGCCTTCTGTTGCTTTGTCTGGATTATAATTTTATGCAGGTTTATTGAATATACGTCGAATGTGTATAGACACACATTCTTGACCGTGCATATCTATGCACATCCTTTGTCTGTATTATCTGGATAGTTTCTTGCAGGTTTATTGGATATACGTCGAATGTGTATAGACACACATTCTTGACCGTGCATATCGATTGCACATCATTTATCTGTATTGTCTGGATTACGATCTTGTACAGGTGTATTTGCTTCAGATGTGTATGACACACATTCTGATTATGCTTTTTGTGCCTCCACACACTTCTCACCGGATTTCTTTATTGCGTGCCAACAGTACTTGAAGTTTTCCGGAGTATTTCTTAGCTTGCGTGCTCTTCGGATTTAATATCCGTTTGGTATTTATTTTACTTTATTTATTGCATTTCTTTACCGCTTTTCTAGAGAGCATGAGAAGTAGGATTTTACCGCTTTCCTTGCCATGAGAAGTAGGAATAGAGATGTATGAAGGGGCTTCCGTAGTTGGAGCATGTTCAGGAACTCCTCTGGTTTATTTAAAGACCCGTTTAAGGCGATTCTATTTGCTAATTGTGTTTGGTTTGTTTAAAATCCTCCATCTGCATAGGGAGGTAATTCTCAGTGAGTGTTTATATTTGTGCTTGCATAGGTCAGAGTGGTTAGGACACCCGACGTGGCACCACCAAGCAAAGTCCCGCTTTTTATATTTCCTGTCATTGAGTCATTGATATATGGGCAAGCCGGAAAAAGGGTCCGCAATCAACCCCCCGCACAGTTCTAGTCCGTGTCAGCTCAGCACACGCGAATCGTGTTGCTTCCTTTATCGAGTCAATAAAAAAGTGGCAAGAGTTCCCTATTCTGACTCTCCACACTTTCCTGGGGTTCGCATTTATTGCAGAACTCGCATCATTTGTTCTTCACAGGAATCGGATGTGTCGGCTCCTGGTTGACTCACGGTATGCTCGTTACTGTCAAGGATATGGGACTTCCTCTTTTTCCTGCGCTTGTGTGCCATTTGTTTGTTTGCATTGCATTGTTTGTGTGCTTCTGTCAAAGCACTTGTTTGCTTCATCCCTTTTGTCGTCTTCGACTCTACTTCAGTTAGTGATTCGAGATGGACATAGACTTAGGTTTTAAACCTTTCCCATCCTTTTTTTGTCATCTTCGACTCTACTTTAGCTAGCGATTCGAGATAGACATAGATCTAGGTTGTAAACCTTTGCCATGTTCCCTTAGGATTCTCTTGACTCTACCTTAGGTAGTGATTCGAGTTAGACCTTAGGTCGTAATCCGTGCATGATGACATTAGGGATAGCATTAGATAGTTTCCCTTGTTTGTTTTACAGTTTCTTTTGCATCCATGCATGTAATGAAACTAAAACTTGTTTTCTTTTCTTTTGCAAATTAAAACACTTAATAATGGTTCAAACTCCTTTTTCAAAGGTAAAAACAACCAACCAATGCAAACTCTTTTGCCTACGGGTTTACTTTTTGTGTTTAAATTATTTTGTATAATTAAAAAAAACACATAACCCATCAAAACAAGTGAGCCGAACTACGGCGCTCTGACTTTCCCATTGCACGCGGGAATACGTAGGCATCTTGTCACGGGACTCGATCGAGCAAACTTTGTAAATACTTCCTTCTTTTCCCCGTGTTTTCTTTATTTTATTTTCTTTCACATGCATTCTTTTTTTAGCATTCAGATGTAGCAATTAAGCAGTAAATAGATATATACACACCCATTAGATAGAAAGTAGAAGTGGATACCGTAGAGTACTACGGACGTGTGGGGTGCTAATACCTTCCCTTCGCGTAATAGATTCTCTTACCCTATCTCTCGGTCGCAAGACCGTGCCTTATCCCTTTTAGGTTTTCGCGATGCGTTCACCTTTCTCCTTTTGTGAGATAAAAAACGTTCGATGGCGACTTCATTGATATAGTTATCGGATGATTTTCTGCCGGTTGTTTCACGTGTCAGTGGCATGCTCTGGTCTTGTAACCCTGGGAAACGTTTGATTTAGAGTTATGATTAAACTCTGTTGATTTGATTAAAGATTGTTTTGGATAATTGTTTTGTGAACTAAGGCGTTGACCTTATGATAGTTATTTGGTTTGAATTATCCGAGTTTTGAGAATAATTCCGCTGTGTAGAACATGTTACTTTCATGATTAATTGAATTATGTTCTTCAGTAAAGCATGACATTATATGGAATTTTATTTTAATAAATTGTGATGCCCTTTTTATACATGTTAAATTCTGAATTTAATACAATATTCGCGGGGTATTTAGAAGGGTGTTACAGTGCACGCAAACGTAAAACAAGAAACATCCATGGCAAGCACTGTTACGGGAGCGTGAGCTCGCAATCGCGAAACCAAATGAAGGCTCGTGAAACATAGAGTCCTTCGTTCCTCCTCGACACACGAACTGACTCTAAGTCATTGTTCCTCTTCTTAGGAGTAGTGATTTGTGAGGCTCCTTTTCTGGACTAGGCTAGTGGATGACCCATCGTCGAGCACGGCCCAGTGGAGAACACATTCCCCACCCGAGGACACATCACCAACTAAACCCTCTTATCTCGCTTGAGTGGAAGAACCATTCTTCCCTTCGTAACCAAAAAGTTCATCCATCACCCGTGAATTGCGGAACAGTTGACCTAGGATGATAACCACGTGCTGGTCATCCCTACTTTCACGTAGGAATCTTGACAGTCATTTGTTGTGGATTTGAACACTCATCCACTACGGAGACCATTGGGCCAGCGCTGAGGGTACACTGTAAAAATCATCATCTTCAAGAGGGCCAAATATTCTATTCTCTAACCCCTTTTCACTTGTCTCTTCACTTGTTATATATGGATGATTATATGCTTTGATTCTTAATCTTCCGGTCACCGTTGTGATTTGTTATTTCATACATTAAGTTTCATGTTATATGCAGGTTATGGCAACGGTTTGTGAGAAGCTAGACAATGTTGCTCTAGTATATCTTTCAGTCTCATGTTTACATCTGATCCGACTTTTCAAGTCTAAATAATCCTTCAATAGGTCATGTTGTTTTAAGTTTTGTTATTCCATAATGATCTGTGATCACTAATACAGAGATCTCCATTGTTAATATTGAAGGGTCATTCACATATTCAAGACCCAAAGTTCTCTCAGTCTTCTTGTTGATGTTACTAGAGTTGAAACACAATTTGTCTTAACATTTCAGCGCTAAAATTTGTAAGGCAGGGAAGAAATCAAACTCACAACATATATACTTTTTCAAAGTTCGAATATGTAACAATAGTGCAAATATTAAAAGCACAAAGAATCAAACAACCTAGCTGCTATGCTTCCACAAAGTAATGATACTTACAAAATGAAGAACCCGCTCAAATGTTGATCATTCTCTCAGGAAAAGAAACAGAAGAACAAAGCATTAAATTACTGGTCTAATACTAATGCTGTATTCTGTTGTTCTTTTTCCAAGTAGAGGGGATCCAGAAGCATTGTCCAAAATGAAGCACGGACAGGGACACTAGATATGACACTAACTCGCCGACACCGCTTCCATTTTAGCTTAGGGAGTGAGAAGAGTGTTTGGTTGCAGGAGTGTGATTTCCATATTTTGATGATTGAAGTCCTTCCAATGTTGCAACAACATCTACCATAGGTGGTCTAAATTTAGGATCTGAATTTAAGCATTGTAATGCAAGGGCAGCTGCAGCTTGTGCTCCTTTCTTTGAGTACTGACCACCTAATCTCGTGTCCATGATTCTCAAAACTCTTCTGCTATCACTCAAGAAAGGCATTGCCCAATCCACCAGAGTTTCTTCAGAAAGTCCAGGTCTTGCGTCTTCTACAGCCCGCTTTCCTGTTAGTAACTCTAACAAAACAACTCCAAAGCTGTATACATCACTCCTTGGTGTCAAATGACCTGTTTCATTGAAACCACCCAAATCGTGTTGAAACATGTCAACAACATTTGATGACTAGAGAGAAAGGTAATAAATATAATATACCTGTAGCAACGTACTCTGGAGCAGCATAACCTTGAGTTCCAATCACTCTAGTTGAAACATGAGTATTATCTCCTGTAGGACCATCTCTTGCCAACCCGAAATCCGAAAGCTTTGCATTAAAATCCTACAGGTAAATTGGACTTGTCCCTCTATCAGAATATGGAAACTTACATGTAATTTTCTATAAAACCAAACTTTAAATTTAACATACTGAATCAAGTAGGATATTGGAAGCCTTTAAATCACGAAAGATAACATTTGCATTCAAGGAATGTAAAAATGCTAATCCTTTTGCAACACCAACTGAAATGTTGACACGCGTTGCCCACGCAATAGGTTGAACATTTTCTGCACAAATAGAAAACAAGGACACTTTTTTCTGTCATTCCTGGATCAAATTACAAATCAACGCATATGGTTGTAAGCAATAATGACTTACTTCTGAATAAATGATTTTCCAAACTTCCTTTTTGCATAAACTCGTAAACAAGAAGCCTGTTTTTTCCTTGCAAGCAATAACCAATGAGTTTCACAAGATTTTCATGGTGAAGCTGCCCAAGATAATTAACTTCTGCCTGCCAATACAAAGGATTCAGTATCTATATAATACACAAATGTGGAGATGAGTCTTGTTGTTACACACACACATACATACCAGCCATTCCTTGTGACCTTGAAAGCTTTCTGGCTTGAGATTCTTAATGGCCACTACAATTCCACTCCCTGGTTTTGTTGGAATATACGTGTTTTCATCAATCCATCCCTTGAAGATACGCCCAAACCCTCCCTCCCCGATTAAATTCTCTCGCCGGAAATTCTTAGTAGCCTCCTTCAGATCAATCAAACTGAATGACTTAAGTTTACTGGAGATTGATGGATCAACATTTTCTTCACTAGAAGCTTTTTGTTTAGATGGATTTGAATACTGATTTGTTCTGCTTTGAGGCTTCTTACTTCCTATGATTAAATATATAGAATGATCAAGATTGTACATGAACAACAATCATGAGATTAACTAACTTAAAAAAATCAATTGATATTAATGAAATGAGAAGAAACAAACCAGAAATATTAGATGAAGAAACATGAGCAACTGGTTTTGTACAAGAACTTCCCATGATGATGAATGACGAACAAGAGGGTTGGTTTGAATGAAGCTCAAAAACAGATAAATTAAGGATTAAATTATGTTATATTTACAATAAAATGACGACTTTCAAGGTCGTGATTTTTGGTGTTACATGAAAATAGAAATAAACAATGTCTAGTTGCAAGCGGCGGTTCCACTCTCTTTCCTTGTTTTCAATATTCAACAATGCCTTCTATTGACCCAAACGTACAAGTTTTCATATGGGAATTCAAATCAACCTCATAAAGGTTATCATTCATTTTGCTTACCAAACTCATACTTTTCATTCGTATTAACGTATTTATCTCATTCCTTTTACTCGGTACTATCACTATTATAACAAAACAAGAAAACAAAATTACTACTTACAGTCTTTTACATTATTTTTCTAGATTTAATATAAAATATATGACATTTAAAGATTTTTTTCAAATAACAAGGGATTATAAAAAAAAAAAAACACATAATCACATTTAAGAGAAAATTACATATAATCACATTTAAGAGAAAATTACATAAATAATCATGTTTCAGCCCTCTTAAATGTTACATCCATTCAAATTTTTAGAGAAGACGTCAAATGAGATGGCACTTAGGTGCATTTGATTTGCTCTAAGTCATCTCACATGGCGCCTAGGTGCAATTATTTTTTATTTTATGTTATTTATAAAAAAACAATTTCGTCACAAATGAGACTTCAGTTTTCAATAATAATGAAACGATTACATAATGAAAATAAAACTGACATATTATTTATTGTCTCCCCGCGTCCTCGCCTAACTCGTTGTGTGACTCAACGATTTTTCTATTGTGGTTGGGTCGACGGTCATGTGAAGTTAATGTATTCAGCATCCATGAAATCTGTCAAATCACCATATCTGGAAGATCCGTCTTCAAATAGTTTGTTACCCATGCCCTCAAAGTTTGGTCGGCTTGGTGGCAAGTTGGTTCCATGGGTGGTCAATAGCACTGGTCATCTGAATAAGTGAGGTAAAAAGGAAATGACTCGTGTGGAGTATGGTACCCATATGTTTGCTGGGTGCTATGGTGATGTGATGGTTGATGGTATGTTGGGTCGATTAGGGAATACTCTTCAGGTAGGCCCATGTCTGGGCTAAGGAGAGATGATGAGGGGCCCATATTAGGATGCTAGATGTATGGTTTTTCTTCTTGGTATTGTGATTGTGCGTGGGGCATGTGTGTGTATTTGTATTGGTCTTGAGTTTCGGGTTGGGTGCTTGTGGATCTGTATCGTTGTTGTGTTTGGTGGGAGGTTAATGTGTGTTTGATTTGTTATTGGGGTTGTTGTTGGGTGGTGTATGATTGTTGGTAGTGTTGTTGGAGATTTGAGGATGATGCCCATTGTGTGCATGGGTTAATCAAATACCTCGGGTTAGCCATAAACATTTCAGGGTTAATAACCTATCTATACCAATTGGTATATTGATATATGTGTCGCATATCATGGTTCGTTGGATAAATAAGGAAATCTAACACATGTTGATCATGCCTCTTCCACATCTTACACCATTCTGGAGCGAATTCTTTCCAATTATAAACACCTCATTGGGCATCGACCATAAGGAGATGCCAATGTGGCAAACAAGTCGGGACAGACGATATATCTTGATGCATGTCGAACTACATTTTAACATGGTCGTTGTGGTGCATCTCCACAATGTTGTACTGTATGATTGTAGTTTCTGCAGTCCAAATTGTTGCATCCTTAGTGTTAGTATTTTTAGTTGGCATTAATTTTGGTAAAACTAGGCTTTAGCAATGTCTTGATAAATGTCATGACATTCAGAGATTGAAGATAAATCCTACTTGCTAAGGATGTTAAAGAACAGCTCAGAACTGGAAGCTAAAGCTGTGCTAGAAATTCTGCAGAAAACAGTCTGATGTCATAACAGATGTTATGACATTCAGTGTGACATTCTGTTCTGCAGAATCTGTTTTTCCTGAGACTTTTCAGGAAGTTTGTTGAGCTGCTAAATATTGTTTTTGTGTTATTAGAAAGCATGCTCACGTGGCTGCTAGGTTAATCTTAATTAGACCTAAATTGGTTGTTGAAAAGACCATGTTTTTAGGATTAAATTAAGTGAACCCTAGCTATCTTTATGGAAGCCCAAAACTGAAGTTTCAAGGACTGCTTCTATAAAAGGAATTCAACCCTTATACTGCTGCTGCGCTTCCAGAATTTATTGAAGATATAGCAGGTTGTTATATGTGTACTGTTAGGAAAGTTAACAGTTGGTATTTGTAATTCTAGTATCTCTTGTGAGCCAAGCAACTATCAATTGATAAGTGCCTTGGACTAGGATTTGTTGTAAGGGTAGTTTATCACTCAAAGCTTTAAAGCACGAGTGTTTGTCTCTTGATTGAAAGCTTTGAAGCGAGATCAAGATAATTTATTGAAGTGTGTCTTCACAATTCAATTATTCAATAGGTTGATATCACTGCTGTGATTGAGGAGGAGTGAGTAGGAACTCAGATCTAAGTAGGACTTAGGTTGAAGTTGCATTGGGTAGGTTTTAAGTGAAGGAGATAAACTGGTTGGTTTATTCCTGAATTAATTCTACTAATAGTGAATTTTCTCCCTGGCTTGGTAGCCCCCAGATGTAGGTGTAGTTAGACCCGGTAAACAACTTATTGTGTTCTTTACTGCTGTTTACATTTATTGTGTGAATTATTAACAGAGTTTCAGATAGTGTGTCATAACATTCTCTGTGACATCACGTATCTGCTGCCAGGAATTTCACTTAGTGTTGGGTTGATGGTCCAGACCTAAATATGGTCTCCATAGAAACTGTAGATAAAATTATATCATAATAATGATAACTTTTGTTGATTCTCTAATTTTAGGATTGGCTTTATGTTTGGTAAAACTAATATAGTAGCAATATGTTAAATAGGATTTATAACTTGTAAGGAGAAAACAGGTTAAAGTTCTACTTAATGAAGAAACATGTTGTGTTCAAGTGTTTCAACATGTCGAAGAAGATGTCACGACATCGTGCCTGGTCTGACAAATTGGATTCTGTTATGTTTCTAAAAAAACAGAATATTCCTAAGATATTTGTCACAATTTAACTATTGTTACTTCGAGCCCAAATCAAGGAGATATATTAGCAACTAATTTGGAGAATATCTTGGAGTGTTTTTAGCAAGCTGTTTTGGAGAATATCGTGGAGTAGTTTTAGAAACAGGTTATAAATAGAAGCTTTGTAACTTAAGTTTAGCACCATCCGTGATTTATCATGATGTAGTTTTTAGGGCTGAGTCTGTAACAACTCTCTAGGAGAGTTGGTTTGTGAGTGAACCTCTTAGATTGTGGGAAGGTCACCTTGTGTTCACCTCGAAGCCTGTAGGTAAGAGGGTGTTTTGTTCTTGGAGGAAGCTGTGAAGTAACTCTAAGGTGTGTCCTAAGTTAAAAGCAAGAGGTTTTAACTCTTAGGTAGTTTGTGATAGAAGTGTGTCTTCTACTTTTCAGGTGTTGAAGAGTTATTGGAAATCAAGTTGATGATGCAGTGGCTGAGATGTTGACTGCTAGACATCATCGTGATGATTGGAAGTAGCATGGGGATATTCCATATCTAGGGAGAAATTAGGTAGAAGGGTCATTGGGTAGTGATTAAGTGAGGGGTTGTAAACGGGGAAGTTTAACTCTGAATTAATACTGTTGATAGTGGACTTCATTCCTGGCTTGGTATGCCCCCAGATGTAGGAGAGTTGCTCTGAATTGGGTGAACAATTTTTATGTGTTCTTTATGTTTCCTGCACTGCTATATTACTCTACCTTGTATGTTTTATTTTAATGTTAGATCAGATGTCTCGACATCCTTATAGGACATCTATGTCTGCTGGAACCAGAATTTCAATTGGCATTAGAGCAGGTATCCTGTCTTTTCTGGATGAGAACCTAGGGAGGATACTTTCTGGTTGAGTACAAGGTAGAAGGTTTATAGTGGAGAATTGTTTGAACAAGGATTGTTCATATTGTATGGTCCCTTGAAGTGGGAGATGGACCTATTTGTGGAAGACTAGTGTGCATTGAAGACCAACCTGACCAGAACCGTTGTACCTTCTTGATGAAAGAAGATGATGAAGATGAACAAGAGGAGTTTAAAGTCTAAGGCTTCATGTAGGATTGGAGACCTTGAATTAATTTAAGGATTACTGTTCAGCTATTATTGAGCAAGAGAGCAAACCTGTCAAAACCTTCATGCGGGAGTGAAGATATAAATAAGGTAACTCTTAAGCTTATATGTGTTCTGGTTATGGTGTTGGTGATATCCAGTCTATAGCTTGGTGAGAAGCTAATGTATGTTAGGTTGACTTATATTCAATCCTAAGTTTCCATGTTGATGCTTGAATTTGAGAGTAAGTATTGTGTGTAAATTCTGTTGAAGTATTGTTATATTCCGCTGCATGAAATTTGTTATAACCCTTAAAGTGCAAGAAGAATTCTAGGGTTACTATTCTCTCAATAGAATATTTGGCAGATATTTTTCAACTATATTAAAAGTGTCAAAGATACTTGAGATCTTCCTCGAGTTCACCCATAAAGACATTTATTAATAGAGTTGATGAGAAACAATTGATCAATGATCCTCACACACATATACATAATGTTTGAAGACCTTGAAAATTTTCAAGGATGATGTGTTCCAAGAAGATGGAACAGATGTTCTATGGGATGTTATAACATTACTTTAACAAGTATGCAACTACTAGTTGAAGAACAGATGTTTTGGGTGTTAAACAAGAATGTGTTGAACATTTATGTTTGGGACCTACTCTTGATTTGGAAGAGAAGACATCTGCTTTGTATTAGTTGATCAGGATCAATAGGTTATCTACTTCAGATGTCAGTTTATTTCTGACCAAAGCTTATGGGAATATAGAAGTTAAGCTCAATGTACTTAAAAGTACTCATAAAGGTATCTTCTACAGTCCCTTTATGTAAAAACAAGATGAGCTTGTATCTGGAAGATCCTTCTAATCAAAGGAACCATAATTGTGGAATTTTGTTCATGACCATATAACAGATTCTGTTTGGAGCAAAATATTGTGATCCAACCATAGTGATTAATGGTCCTGAATGTTGACTGCCCTAAATATCAGACATATTGTTGTGATATATTTTCTTGAATGGGTACTGTAATGCCCCGATTTATTAAATATTATATTTATACAATTATTTTCTAAATTATCAATTAATATTCATTTCGTGATAAATTATATTTCTAACCGGTATATTTATTAATATATTCGGCGATATTTTATTCGGTCCGGTAATTATTTCATTCGGTCCGTTAATTATTTTATTTGGTCCGATAATTATTTTATTCGGTCCAGTATTTATTTATTCGGGCTTATTCAGTTAATTTGAATTTGTATTATCTTAAGTTGCAAGACTAGAATTTATAGTGTACCACCCATTAAATTATTAAAACAAACCAAGACACTTAGTAGTAGGTATTAGTGTGTGGTTTTGGTTAAGTTGGGTTTTTGAATTATATTAAGTGGTATGTCTTATACAAAAACCAAATATAATAAAACAAGTACATGTAGTAGGTAGTGGTGTGTTAGCTGTTTTGTATCATAAGAGGAGAGGAAGAAAAATAGAGTTATCAGAAAAGAGAGATATAGAAACATAGAGTGAGAGAGAGAAAAGAGGGGTTTCGGAGAGAAGAAACAAAAAGAAGAACAAGAGCAAAAAGGGCTAGAGTTGTGGCTTGAAGAGGAAAAATAGAGGAACCCGTAACAAAAGCTTGCTAGAATCAAGAGTTAGAGGTAAGGGGTTTGGTAATTTCTATCCTATAAATAGATTAATGATAGATTTTATTTGAGTTAGAGTTATGAGGATTTGAGTGATTCTTGAAAATTTCTTGGTTTAATTTGGTGTTTGGATTTTGATAATGAAAATATATTAGTTGGTGTTGTGCAATTTTTGATGTTCCTTTTCTCATTTGTTTTGATTCTAGCACTTGGAGAGTTTAGCAGAAAAATATAACAAGGCAATGTATATTTTCAGTATCAGTTAGCTTTCTCGTACCAGTTAAATATTATGCAGAATAGCAGGATACTTAAGTTACTGATAAAACAAAAACTTATATTTTTATGAAATGAAATATTAATTTATAATACGAAATAGTTGGATTTAATCGGTAATTCGGGTAACCGGTAAATGATAGAAACGGGTATGAATTAGTCGGTTCGAGTTGCATTTTGACGACTCGGTTGTGGTGTTTAATAATAAGTTTAATATCAATTATTTCAGGATGATTTTTATGACGAGTATATTTTGGTGAATATTAATCCGTAACCGGAATTAATTGAATTGTGAATATTGTTGATTAATGCTTCCAATTTGTGAATGCATGATTTTTGTTGATGATAATTTGCATAATGCAAAATGTGATGATGTTAATGACGATGTTTGGTAAATAAAATGACGAGGGCTTATGCCATTTTGATGATTATGACGATGTTGATGTGTTGTTGTGTGTATGTGTTGTCTTTTGTCGAGTCGCATACATTGCATAAATGACGAGGGCTTTTGCCAAAATAACGTGGGCTTTTGCCAAAATAACGAGGGCTTTAGCCAATATTCCTAATTACGAACAAAATGTGTTGGTACCAAATGTATACATAGTCGAGTCACATTGTGTCGGTTATGTTTGTTTGACTTTATTGGTTATGTGTTGTTTTATGATGATTTTTGACGATTGTGATGATGTATGTGGTTATGATAAAGTGTTGATATATATAAATTAAATTGGTGATAACAGTGTGTGAGATTGGAATATATGTTTCATATCACTTATTATTGGTATCTCTTTATAATTCTGAAACTATATATTATTTATCATCTTTTTATTTATATGATTTGAATTATCTCACCCTTTACTTGTTTTGCCGTTACCTTTATATTGGTAACGTGCAGGTGATCCGCGTTGATGAGGTGGATTAGCTCGAGTCATTACTTTTTGAGTCGCCTTGCTCTGATAGCGTAACACTCGGGATGGGCGCTTTTGTTGTTTTGATTATGATAGTATACTTGTATATCTTGATAACTATGTGGATTATATTTATATCATAACATGATTATTTTATTGATGTATATGCTTTTATATGGCATAGATGGTGATGTATCTGTTGCCGTGTGCATATTTATATGCTTATTTGATGTATGATGACATGATCGGTATATTCGACTTTTGATTATTTTGATGATGCATGTTATTGCAAAGTGGAAACCATGGATATGTGATGCCTCAATTTATTTATGAAATTTTATTACTCTGATTTTTATTATTAATTCTGACAGGTAGAATTGGGGTGTTACAGGTACTGTCTTGAAGAATCAAGGGTGACAAATTTCTTTGAAAAATCTGCATATTTTTGTCATGCCTAGGTAAGTCTGCTCCAAAAACCTAGTGGAGGGAATCTCCTCTGTAGGTATAGATTATGGCATCCATCATCTCAAAGTCAGAATGAAAGTTTGCAAAAAAAGCTAATTGAGATGTGGCTCATGGTATCCCCTGATTATTTTGATCCTGGAGATTGATCAGTTGCTGTTAGTTGTGCTTCCTATGTTCCCCCACAAGTGTCAAAGGTATTAGTATGGATGTTACCCTCAGAGCCATACTATAATGGATGATGTCATATCTGAGGTTGGAACATCATCTAAGTATCTTCATCAATGAAAATATGTATTGTTGTGTAGAAGTAAGAGTAAAGTGTGAAGAAGTAATCAGTCAGGACCATCTAGTGTGAGTAGATAATTCTAACTGACTAATTGGTAAGTATTTTGACGGGAGACTAAGTACTTATTAGTATGTAGCTTGAATGCCAAATTCATATACTTTGTCGGGAGCTGAGTATTTGTTTGATGTATTCATGCTAAAGTATGAGCTGAATATCAATATTGAGTTCATTTTTAATCTTCATGAGTTTAGAGTGTGTGGCAACATTATCTGGTGATAGATGTGTGGAGATCTGAAGTAATGAAGTATGTGATGTAAAGAAAATAATGTCCTACATGAAGATGTAACATCACAACTATTGAAGACACCAGATATTAAGAGAAGGCGGATAAGATCCAGACTTATCTTTTGAAGACATATATTTGGTCATACGCATGGTTGATAATGTGGTTTCTTCTATAACAAGTTATAGAGTGTGGCAATCTGAATCTTGTGTAGCAAGTAAGCTAAGGATTCCTAATTTGGAAACTGTGGAAAATTTCAAATAAAGAATTCTTCTTGTATTATGAGGACCAAAATCAAAGGTGTCCTTATTTTGTGTGATACTGGGGAGAACAAGGTTATGTTGTAAAAGCTTAGAAGTGTTGATGTTAAGGGGGAGCAACTATTTGTGTGTTAATTATGTGATTCCAAATGTTACTAGTGTTGTGTGCAAGAGGAGAAAATGATACTGATTGTGCTTGTGTATCTATGCTCTAACTGATGTTTGAACATTTAATTATGCTGCTCTAATATGTCTGTCAAGCTGCAACTTAAGGAGGAATTAATCAACACGGTTGTGAAGAAGTATTGAGATCAGCAAAGACAATGTACTTCTGCTTCTAATCATATAGAAAGTCTTTTAAAGACTAATCTTTTCAAGCCAGAAGAATAATGTCGAACAAGAAGTCAGGACATATCTCAAGACATGTTTTATCCTTAAAGACCATCAGGGATAATTCTTAAACTTTTCATCTAAGACGTGTATTGATGGTGTGTATCACGTGTTCTAACTTGGTGCATGTTTTGGAAACTGCCATTTCCAAAATAAACAGGTTGTATTAAAGGCATTCATTGCTTTCAGCCGGTGCACAAATTCACATGATGTGGTTCTTGTTGAAGTAGCTTTTCTTGACCAAGACAATTATTACAGTCTAGGTACGTTATTTTAGTTGCTCAGGTATTTAGAGTGTCTTTTTGTTTCTTTTTCTTCCCTTCACTTTTTGTTGTGTCTTCGTTTGTTTTACTCTCATGTCCTTCGTTCGGATATGGGTAAGTTTAGAGTATGTGAAGGTTATGTTTGTTAACTTGTGGCAAACATAGGGAAAAGGGTAGTGTTTAGATGTTGTTAAGTTTGAGGTCTTTCTTTGCAACTCTTTTTACAAAGATGTTGAATAGGATGTCCTATTCTGAGTCTGTTTAAACTGCAAGTTTTTTGTTTTGTGTCTTGTTTTAAGTTATGAACACAAATTGTTCTTGTGTTTTGAGTTATCCAATATAGAGTTTTGGTTCTCTATGCTTGTAAGTGGATATTTCAAGTGTTTGTTTCTGTTAGTGTATTTCCTCTTGTGCTCTAAAAGAAGATGTTGTATCAATCTACATCGTAGCATAGTTCTCAGTTTGAGGGGGAGTATTTAGTATTTTCTTCCTCATGTGCATCATGGCCTCAGTTTTTATCCTTCTTTGTGAAGATGGTGTCTGTGGTGTTATAATTCATGTGCTATAGTGAGCTCTCCTTCAACAAGCCTTTGTCATATTATGGCTAAAAAGGGGGAGAAATGGTTATGTTATCTCTAAAGAGCAACTTTTAAGGGGGATAAACCTTGTGTGATCTGTGGAATCCTTAAAAGAGAGAGAACATTGGATTTGGACCTGCCAGAAAGATGTCCTAGTATGGTGTTTTGACATCATAAAAGAAGACTGAAGACTGTCACATGTAGAGTTTGAAACATCATAAACAGTGACTACTGAAGACTTCTAAATTACTACTGCTGGATTAAATTGTTTAAACCCTTGTATATTTTACTATGCTTCTGTAATACAAAGGTTATGTAAATTAGTTTTAGCCAAAATAAGCCAAAGGGGGAGATTGTTGATTCTCTATTTTTAGGATTGGCTTTATGTTTGGTAAAACTAATATAGCCGCAATAGGTTAAATAGGATTTATAACTTGTAAGGAGAAAATAGGTTGGAGTTCTATTTAATGAAGAAACTTGTTGTGCTTAAGTGTTTCAACATCTGGAACAACATGTCGAAGAAGATGTCACGACATCGTGCCTGAGCTGAAAAATTGGATTCAGTTATGTTTTTAACAGAAACAAAATATTCCTAAGATATTTGTAACAACTTAATTGTTGTTACTTGGAGCCCAAATCAAGGAGATATATTAGCAACTAATTTGGAAAATATCTTGGAGTGTTTTTAGCAAGTTGTTTTGGAGAAAACCGTGGAGCAGTTTTAGCAACAATTTTGTTATGATTTGAAGACCCAAATCCAGCTGTGTAATAGGTTATAAATAGAAGCTTTGTAACCTAAGTTTATCACCAGCTGTGATTTATCATGATGTAGTTTTTAGGGATGAGTTTGTAACAACTCTCTAGGAGAGTTGGTTTGTGAGTGAACCTTCCATATTGTGGGAAGGTCACCTTGTGTACACCTTGAATATTACCTATACTTTCGGGGAATAACAGGCTTACAAATAGTATCATAATATAAATTTTAGCTTGAACTATTTTAGCTTTCTCAAATGAATAAAGGTTCGACCTTGTGAATTCCAAGAAGGCGACCTCGTGCTTAAAAAGATCTTGTCTTTTCAACCAAATTCTAGGGGCAAATGGTCTCCTAATTACGAAGGCCCATACATTGTAAAGAGAACCTTCTCCGGCGGTGCTATGACTCTTGCAACCATGGACGACGATGAATTCCTGCATGTTGTAAATGTTGATGCAGTCAAGAAATACTTTGTCTAAAAAGAACAACTTGGTAAGTCGAAAACCCAAAAAGGGCAGCTTAGGCAAAAATGAGCGTCTCGGTGGACTGAAAACCCGAAAGGGCGGTACAAGCAAAAATTAGAGACAATAAACAGAAAAGTTTATCCTAGTAGATAGAAAACCTGAAAAGGAAATCTAGGCAAAAATTAAGGATTAAATGACAAATTAACTGCATCAATCTATATTTCATCAACTTGAAGAATCTTCCATCAACGGATCAAATCTTCTACAATCTAAAGCAAAAAGCATAGTTGGAATTCAAAGTTGTTAGGGAGAATAGTGGTTATTTCTTTCAATGTAGCCTTTTCCTAATATATTACCACCATTTCCAACTTTTGTAAATAGTGCATGGAATCACGCCTTTGGCTGATTACCATTCTATTAATAAAATTTGAGCCTTGTGCCCATTTGTTTGCAATTCTTGTTTTATTCTATCTCGCAAAATAACGCTTTTACTTGTGAAAATCACTTTTGAAGCAAAAACAAAAACAAAACAAAAGTTTTAAATGATTTTTAACTTTCAAACTTTTGAAATAAAAGCGAAATTTTCCTTCGAACTGTGAACATAGAAGGAACATCAATAGTTATCTCCATGAGCGTTTCGACCTCTAAAGGATAAACAACATTTTCGACATAAGAAATTTTCTCTTCCCCAAAAAAGATTATCAGACAACAGTATTCTTATCCAAAAAGAATTCCCAAACCTGGCACCGCCAGTTAAAAATGCTTTTTCTCCCTAGAGAAGTCTAAAGCATGCAACTCTAATTCATCACCTGTAATATCTACACATTGTTGAAGATTCTACTGAGTATCTAATTGAACTACGACAATAGTCCTTCTCCAAAAATGCTTTGTTGTCTTGTCAAGTATCGCCGGCATGCATACGATATTCATGACATTCATAATTCATACATGCTTGCATCATTAATGCATTCTTGAATTCCTCAATGTTTGCTTCCAATATCACTTGTTTAGGTTGCATGTATTCCCGAAAACAAGTATGGGCGTGTCATCTCACCATTAGACTATCACCCCTAAGCAGAAAGAACACATTCTTTCTCCAGTTCCCCAATCAAGTTCATTCCTCATTGGTTCCAAAATCTTGTTTGACCGTTTCTTTCCAGTTCGTTCCTGGATAGAACTTCGTCTCCAAATTCAGGTCTAAAGTTCACAAAAAAAACTACCTGCAAAAAATAAGCAATAGCCTCGTCATCTGAGCCGCTTATTTTCTTCTTATCTTTGAACTTATCACCAAACGATTTTTCTTCTTAACAAGTCCAATCATGAAAGTTCAAGAAAATCTCCACAGTTGTCTTTCTCTTCAAGGAACCTGTATTTTACAATCGAAACGCCCGCATCTTCTCAAAAAGATCCCCGACACGATTGTAATTGGGAAAATAGAAACTCATTTGAGATCTATTTCCATTACTGTTTGTTATTCACAAGGCTGAATACTCAATAAATTTTCTCAAGAATTACCTTGTTATAGTTATCACTTTGCTGATAATTGGTAATATCTTCAGAACTCATGCTATTTACCATCACAATGCTGATAATCGGTAAATGGGTCTTCATACTAAATTACCATAAACTATCACCAGGATAATAATTGGTAATATCACCTTTAATTACCTTGAACATTGTTACAAGGCTGACAGATGGTAATCTCCTCGTTTCCCAAAGCGAAATAAATATTCACTTCCTTTGTGAATCTATTTTCCCAGTGAAACATATACTTGTTTCTCACCAAATAGGATTCTACTTTCTTAGACAGATTGAGACATCCTCACAAATGTTTTTTCACCAGTTATGTCACTCTTTGGTACCTCCTTGGTAAATTTCTTGCAATCACTTTGCATCATTCGTATTTTTTGGTATCTTAGGCCCAAAATTTGCGTATTTTGATATTTAAGTCTCTTCACACCTATCGAGACGAAGATTTTCATCTTCATATCTCATGTTGAAGAAACTTAAATAAGGGCATTTATCATACCCCAAATTTTGACCTAATATACCATCTCATATCATCTATATATGCGTCATTGCATCATTGACTAATTTCAACACAAGATAGCTTGTGTGTGCTCCTTGAGCCAAATTAGGGTTTTGCAATAAAAACTTTCATCAGTTCAAGATATGATCAAATTAGGGTTTGAGTCTCCACTCACCTCTAATTATCTATCTTCATCAATCATCAACATTTGATCTTCAATTTCTCATCATTTCCTCAAGATCTATCATGAATCGTCCAAATTAGGGTTTTGATCGAGGATGGTGCATCGTTGACTTTTTGCTTAATGAATGACGTAATTTCTTGGATAATGATCTTAAACTTACCAAAAGTCCGACAAAAAGTCTTAATCATCCGACAAAAAGTCAATTGTCTAGATTAGTCAAACTTTGACTTTTGGTCAACTTTTGAAATTCAAATTTTTTCAATCATCAAAGCATTTCAAATTATCCATCATGATCATCAAAAATCAAAAATGTGTGAAAAAGTCAACAAGAAGTCAAAACTTGATTTTTCTAAACACTTAAAAATTTTCAAGTGTTTTTATCACTTTTTTTCATCATTTTCATGGCCATTTTTCACCTAGATACATTTTGATTCAAGAAAAAATTCCAACATGAAAGTTGTAGACCTTGCTGCAAGCTTTCCAAAATGTCTAAGAACATGAAAAAATATTTTGTGGAGCTAAGATTTTGAAATTAGAACTTATAGGTCCATAAGCTTAAATTATAGGTCGTTTTTCAAGTCATTTTTGCCAACATCCTCTTCTAGAAGCCTTGTCACCACCAAAGGATAGTTTTTCACTCAAAAATATCCAAGGCCAATGATTGAAGTTAGGATAGAAACACTTGAGTTTTTTAACCATGGTTTAGAAATTAACCATGTGCATTTAATGTGAAGATTCCTTTCTTACCTCTTAAGCTCCACTTTGCAAACTCATCCAATCCTATCTTGCCTTGCTTGACAAACATCTTAGCCTATAAATAGGAGTCTTTGCTCACTTAAAAATCACACCAAAACAATCATAAACTTGTTTTCTCACTTCTTTCTTCATTTGCAAGTTTCTAAGTTTTCAAGATGTACGAATTCCAATTTTCAATTCTTGCAAGTTCTGAGAAATCTATTGCTTCAAACACTTTCTAAACATCATTAGTATGTTGTTAGAACCTTTAAACCATCACAAAACAACCAAAAGTCAGTTTCCTCACAAAAATTCCATTTGTGCAAGTTTTGAGCCTTAACTTGTAAAATCAAAATCCACTCGTGCAAATTTCAATCTTTCACTTCAAACATCATCCATACACTTCAGACAAGTGGTCCAAACAATTAGATCACATCAATAACAGCTCCAAAATCAAAATAGAATCATACTTCAAGCTATGGCAGTTGGACTCGGACAACAAGTTCCAGGCCATCTGCAAGCAAACTAAGCACTTCAACACGTTCCTTGAAGGTCCAGGAAGCTGTCCAGATCATCAAATCATCTATGTAACACCTCCTTCGAAGAATCATATTCTCACTTGAAGAGGTAAGTGCTCGAACTTTGAACTTTATGATTCTTGCATTCCAGTTCAAATATTGCTTGTCCATCATGTTTCTGCATGTATAAGGATCATAAACCCTCAATCAATTACTTGAATTATTGCACTTACACGATTTCACAATCAATTTCAAAACTAGGGTTCATCTATTTTTATTCAAATTCAGTCACCTTACACTTAAAATAAATGAAATTAAATGCTACCATCATGTTCCTGGTAAAATTTTGATCAAGTTTGATGTTTGAATCATTCAACTTCGTTGAGAAACAAAGAAGTTAGGAATCAAAGGTTTGAGGAAGAAGATGATGTGCTTGGAGCGTTTTTTATGATTTCCAAAATTCAAATTTTTAGTTTAATATATATTTATTTGTTGTTGATAAATAAACGGATGAAAAAGCCACCCCAGTGGCAGCCAACGCGCTTCTCATGTCTTTCCATACCTAAGGTCCAGGGTTCGAATCCCCCTGAGACCTTGTATTTTTCAACTTTTCACTCTTTTCAACTATTTTCCAAAACCATTTTCACAAACTTGTTTTCAAATATAATTAATTCAAGGTGATTAAATGACAAGCCACACACATGGCTCAGTGGTAAATATTCTCACTTCCAAGCCTAAGGTCATGAGTTTAACACTTCTTAGGACCAAAATCAAATTTTTATCACTTGTTTTCTTCATTTTTTTTTTATCAAACTTCAACATTTTCAAAAACCAATCAAAACTTCTCATTTTGAGATGATTTTTTTCACACTTGTCATTTACCTATTTTATGATTATGTCAAAAAATTCCAAAAAATATTTTCTTTTGATATATTTTTATTACGTTAAAAATAGACGTTTTTAAGTGTTTTAAATACTTTCGAAAATGTTTTCCTATTGATTTTTCAAATCTAATCTTTTTCAAAACCTCTTGTGAATAAATTTCACTTTTCAAACCTTTTCAAACATTTCAAAATGTTTTAATTAACTTACACACACACCTCTTTTCCATGATCGATTCGATTTACTTTTGAAAATACAAATCGAACTAGCTTTTTCCTCGAAAATCTTTCGAACTCAAAATCAAATTGATCATGGGCCTCCCTCACGGTGTAAGTTTCAACACTCCTATGCACATATTTTATTTCCTTGTACATATCCACCATTTTGTGTACATATTCAATTCCTTGTACATATTCAACTTTTTTGGAAATATTCAAGTAAACTAGTATCGTTTGCTAGTTTTATCCGCTTGTTTATACACCAATTCTGCTAGTATTAAAAGGAGCATTATTCGCGGTGAAACTGCACTTAAACCAGTGGGCCTCCCTTAAGGTGTAAGTCCCACTCCTTTGTATATATTCAAGTATTGCTAGCTTATCTGCTTGTTTTAAACACTTGTTTATATATTTCCGTCATAAACTCCTTTGTATATATCCAAGTTCACTAGCTTTAATTGCTTGTTTATATACATGTTTATATATTTCCTTCATAAACTCTTAAATTCTTATGAATGCACACACACACACTTTGTCATATATATATTTGTTCATATACTTGTTCATGTTTATTTATGTCATTACAACTAGTATAACAACTAGGTTCCCCATAGCCTCCTCTTGGGCTTCGTACAAAAGAACTCCCTCGTTGAGTTTAGCCTTCTCTTGGACATCATACAAGAAAGAGATCTGGAAATATCTAACAGCCTCCTATTGGGCTTCCAATACAAAGATTCTCCTTCGCTAGGATAGAACCCTAAGAGCATTGTTTCCCAGTGAAATCACTCTTAAAGCCAAGCCAGTCATACCCTATAGCCTCCTCTTGGGGTTCATACAAGGACCCTCGATGTCCCTCGGAAATCCTCCTCTTGGGCTCACAATACAAGGACCCTCAATGTCCCTCGGATAGCCTCCTCTTAGGCTTACAATACAAGGACCCACGGGCTTCTTAAAAACATCCCCTAAACAACAATAACAAAAATTTCACCTAAGAGACTACATGAATCATCTCTATGGAAGAAGTATCTCATCTATAGAATCACATACAAATCAAACATTTTTCAAAACAAAATACTTTTTCAAACAAAACATCTTTCTTAACTTGTAAGTGGCAACGCTTGTACACTCAAGCAAAACGTCCAATGCTTACAATGAAAGATTCAACATTTTTTTTCAAACATCTTTCTTAACTGTAAGTGGTAACGCTTGTACACTCAAGCAAAACACCCAATGCTTACAATGAAAGATTTAAATAATCAAATTTTCAAAAAATGTATGTGACGAAATAGATTAGATACATTTTTCATTAAGATGACATTTGTCGTTGTCTCTTAAAATCTTTGCTTCCACTAGCACATAAGTGGGAACTACGATTACTCTGACTTTCTCAACCTCCTTTTGAGAATACGTAGGCACAAGGTCTCATCCTTGGCGAGCATACTTCTTTCTCCCTCAAACCAAACAAACCTTAGTACCCTTAGATCCGAGCTACAAATGCTTTGATTCCCTCTCGGGGATATGTATGCAGAGGATCCCAATGATCGTTGTGAGCATAATCATAATAAATAAACTTAGATTCCTACCTAGTATACCCTTCTTAAATCCCAAAGGAGAAACTTTCCCAAAATAGCATAGCAAATAAAACACAAACGCACAAAAGGTTCCTATATAATGCTATATAGATAAATAGGGTGCTAATACTTTCCTTTTATATAACCAACCCCTGAATCCTTGAATCTCCCCCATGCGTTGTATTTAGCTCACACTAATCGCATTGCATATCAATTTTAGGGTATTTCAGCTTTCCCCTTTTCCTTTCCTTTATTGTTTGGAAACAATAAAGCTTGGTGCTCGCGACATCTTTTAACAAAAAAAACAAAGAGTAAATCATTTTGAGCCAGAGATTCTAATTCCGATTCGATTCCTTCGTTCTTCACTTTTTACTGCGAATAATGTGTAGACTATCGAGATATAAATAAGGCGAGCCCGAAAGATGATTTTCTGCTTCCACATATCGATGTCCTGGTTGACAAAACCAGTCAACATAAGGTTACAATCAAATCAAAATGGATACTGAAGACATGGAAAAGACTACTTTCGTTACACAGTGGGGCGCTTTCTGTTACAAGGTCATGTCGTTTGGGTTGAAGAATATTGGAGCAACATATCAGCGTGCTATGGTAGCTTTATTCCATGATATGATCCATCACGAGATAGAGGTCTACGTCGACGACATGATAGCTCGATCAAAAACCAAAGAAGAACATCTTGATCATTTGCGTAAGTTGTTTGATAGACTGAAGAAATACAGATTGAGACTGAATCCGAACAATTGCACCTTTGGAGTCAGATCCGACAAACTCTTGGGATTCGTTGTCAGTAGTAAAGGTATTGAAGTTGACACTGCTAAGGTTAAAGCTATCCAGGAAATGCCAGCTCCATGCACCGAGAAGGAAGTCAGAGGTTTCTTAGGACGACTGAATTACATTGCCAGATTTATTGCACATCTAACTGCTACTTGTGAGCCAATCTTCAAATTATTGAAGAAAGATCAAGTAGTGGAATGGAACGATGATTTCCAAATAGCTTTTGACAAAATCAAGGAGTACATACAAAAACCTCATATCCTAATGCCACCAGTTGAAGGAAGACCTATAATCATGTACCTAACAGTGTTAGAGAATTCAATGGGGTGTGTGTTAGGGAAACATGACGAGTCTGGTCGAAAAGAGCATGCAATATACTACCTTAGCAAAAAGTTTACCGACTGTGAAACTGTAATACGGTGAACTGACTTTTAGTGTTTTGTATCGCAAATGTACGGATAGCAAGAGTCGCCACCGACTTTTCTTTTATCCAATTAAGGGAAGGTAAAAAGTACAGAAAAAGACCTTCGTTAGATTCTGAGTAAGGGAGAAGGTTATGAAAAGGGAAGGTATTAGCACCCCTTTCCATCCGTAGTTATCTACGGGCTCTTAGTTGCTCTTAGATCACTTTTAAAAATTGTGCTTTCTGTGTGTTTGAAAAATGTTTTGAAAAGGCATTTCGCTTTGACTTTGTAATGATTCATGTAGGAATGTATACAAAGTGTTCGGAAATGTTTCGTTTTGAAAAGAATTTGAACTTTGACAAAAGTGTGAGGTGTGAAAAGTGTTTTGATAGAGCAAACAACTAAAAGTCTTATTACCTACTCAGAATGGTCGTTTTCATATTGTTTTACTTTCCTTTAGAATAGCGCTATCCATACCATTAGTTGGTGGGTAACTCTATTTGTTGGATGTAAGCGGGACATTCGAAGGGACATCGGATGGTCATAGAAAGCAACTTGTAGGAAGTATCCTAGCACATTCGAAGGGACTATCATCATTTTTTGTAGGCGACAATCGAGGGACAAGATCATGTATTCGGAGGCGACATCGTGGGTCTTATGATCTTTGTATCGAAGGGACTATGATGATTTGTTTGGAAGGCAACGGTGCTAGAATACCTCTACGTTCGAGGGACATGACCATATTTGAATTCGTAAGGCAACGAGAGAGAATTACCCTAAGGGGTGCGTGTGTGAAAGAGTGTGTTGAGTTCAGATATATTATCTTGAAAATTAGAGTGAGCTATTGTTCAATTTTATCTTACCATACACGCCTAGTTACTAACAGTTTATTGGGTGCGGAAATTAAAATGCGGAATGTAAAGATGCGGAAAGATAAATGTCCTACGCTATTACATGGCTTTGGGGCAGATACATAATTTAAACTTGCGGAAAATAAAAACCTAATTTAAACTATTACATCCCATGAGCAGTTACATTATTGGAAAAAAGAAAACAGTAAAAGAAACCGTCTGAAACGGAATAACCTGTGAAAAGATAAGAAAATCGGAAAATACGATGAAATCGAATAAGAGGAAAATGTTAGTAAAAATGCAAATTTTTAGATGAGAAAAATATGACATGCTGGAAATAACATAAATATGCTAAAATAATTTTTTGGGATTTTTTAGATGCAATTTAATAATTAAAAACTAATTAAAATTGATTTAAATGCTAAATTATGAATAAAAATAAATATGCATGCAAAATAATATTTTTTAATTTTATAAATTAAATAAGTATTTTCTGAAAATAAATGCAAAAGGAAAAAATATTTTGATGATTTTTAATGCATGAATAAAAATTATGAAAAAGAATTAAAATGATGCAAAAATATTAAAAATATGAAAATATGAAGGAAATTGAGTTTGTAAAAGAGTAAAAACCAAATGCCATGGCCAAGGATCGAACTGGAGACCTTCCGCTCACAACCCCACGCCTTTGCCATCTGATCTGGAGCGCACGCGTGTCATTGAATCGGAACGGACGATGGATGAACAAGTGTCGCCTTCCTGTTGCACCAATCACGCGCCAAGAACTTCATCGTTCTCATTTGAAATCTGGGAATTTTGCGTCGGCCTCAGAGCGACGCTATGACCCCTGCAAATTCCAAAATCCAGCACAAGCAATATAAATTCAATTCAAAGGCATGGTTCGATTAGATTCATCATTCTAAACATGATGGTGGTATTCGTTTTGCCCAATTTATCCTATTTCGTGTGATCCCAATTCGGTCCATGGAACCCTAGCTATGGCAAGTTTCGATTCCGGTCATGAAAATTCAATCAAACTGTGCAGAAAGCTTGCAAACTTCCATCTAAACACAAAACAAACCACAAAATATGTTAAAAATGCATGAGAATTAAAATACGATTTTGAATTTTTCTTGAACAAACCAAATTCGGATTCTCCAATTCTTGATGGTTTTGAGCAATGTGAGGGTCTGGATCGACTCAAGAGGTATCAAGGAATGCAATGGACACTTTAGAATCGATTGAAAACAGTTGGAACTAGGGTTGCAATTTGCTTGTGTACCACGGTTTTTTGAGTTGCAATAAGGGTTTCTCCAGCCAAATTCTCTACCCTAATTCGTGTGGCATGAGTCATGTATATATAGTAGAAGGATTTGGAGTTAATTTGAGGAAGAATCAATCATTATTCAATGCAAATCAAATTTGATTTTGTACAAAATCAAATTTTCATATTTTGATCAATTTTCAATCAAATCTTGCCATACCAATCCAAATTTCGAAATTTGCTGGCTTTATTGAGTTACTTGGATCTCAAGGAAGAGAGAAAAATCAATTTTGCATTTAATTTTGATTTTATACCTTATTTTTAAATTTAATTTGTATTTAAATGAATAAATTCCAAATTAAATAGAAAAATAAAATAAAAATTCGTGGCATTGGGCTTGGATATTCCTAATTGCATAAGGAACAAGTTTGGATGAAGAAAAAGTAAGCCCATTTGCAAAATTTTTGATTTTTAGAAGCATCTCTCTTTGTGCACTCTTTCAAAATTGCCCAACTTGTGAATGGTGTATCTTGCTCAAGTTTCCACATTTTTGAGTGTTCTTAGACTTTTTGGAAAGCTCTAAGAGTCCTCTAACCAACCTTTTTGGTTTCATATCAATTGGAGTTTCCATGCTCAATATATCCTCAAAACAAAATGTTGACTTTTTGTTGACTTTGAAAATGACCTGTAATGTTTTGAGCCATACCTCTCAAATGAAGCATTTTTTGGACATTCTTGTGAGACATGAAGTTGTAGAGAATTGAATTTCCTTCAAAACAAGAGGTGGTGGAAATTTTTTTGAGAAAGTATGAGAAAGTTATGATCAATCAAAGTTCAATTGACTTTTCACCTAGAAACCCTAATTTAGAAAGTTTGACTTTTGAGCAAATCTTGAGTTTTCTTGATGAATCATGATCACCCCTTGATCAAATGATGAATGTAACTTCAAAATGAGGATGCTGACCACAATTGACTTTTTGTCCAATACAACTGATTTTCAACCATCTGAGCAATTGTCTGAGGAAACTTGACTTGTAAGGCTTGAAACTTGACATGGAGAATCTTTGAAGCATATGAGGAGGCATGATGAACATTGGAGATGTTGGAAGTCCATCTTGAGCTGAGAATTTCCAAACCCTAGTTTGGGTTGATTGTCTAGGAGAGGGTTTGTCTGATCAACCTTTGAGGAATCCTTGAGTATGGATGTATGAGGTATCTTGAGAAGATGGAGGGCAAATTTTGGGGTATGACAGCTGCCCCTGTTCAATCTTCTTGTACTGGAAGGTTAGATTGACATACTTGTCTTCGTGACCTGAAGGTAGAAGATGATTGAACACTTACAAAATTTGCACTCATTGGTGGATGCGGGAATGGGCTTCTGATGCCATTTGGAGAAGGTAGAGACTTAAATGAGTCGTATGCTAGACTCGAGGTTGTTGATAGGAGGAGAATCGTCGAGAGATGAGATGCCATCTGGAAAGGTCGATCTTTGGGAGTGAGCCGTCGCTAGGCTGTAGTCGTTTCGAAGGAGCATGGAGATGGGCTTAAGATGCCATCCGGAGGAATCGACGTTAGACTTCGTGCTCATCTTTGAATGAAGTTATTGGTTTGTATTGATTTTAACCAAATATGCGCATACGAAAGAAATGTTGATAAGTAGTCGGAGATGGGCTTAAGATGCCATCCGGGAAATCGCAACTACTAGTTCTTGTTGATGATAAGAAGGAGAATAGATCTTCGTCTTGATTACTCCGAGGGATAGTAATTTGGCAAAGTGTGGATATCGTCCTGTTGTGCATCGGGTATCCACCATTATCGGAGGATAACTTGTGATCGTTCGGATAGGGTTTCCGTCGGCTTGGTCTTAATCCTAGATCCGTTGTCGGAGGACAACGACGGTCGATCGAGATAGTTTTCCGTCGAGATTCGGGGCTTAATCTGGACCATGTCGGAGGACAACTAGGGGCGGTCTTTCGAGATAGTTTTCCGTCGAGATTCGGGCTTAATCTTGGACCATCGTCGGGACAACTAGGCGGTCTTCGGATAGTTTTCCGTCGAGATTCGGGCACACCTTGCGTCGTGATTTCCACCTTTTGGAGAAAACAAGAGAAACTTTGATAGAATATTTGTTAGTCTTATGCAAAGTATGATGCATGACAATGTATATGAATGACATATGCATGAATTATGACTTTATGAGTAATGCATGAATGATAGATGTTGTGGTATTTCAAAACATATCCATCTTGAAGAAGATGCGGATGTTCGCTTGAGGATTCGACTTACATTTGGGGATGGAGATCCAGAAGAAAAAGAACCCCTCCGATGCACTATCGACCAAGTCTTGGGCCTAGATATTGTTGAGGAAGGTAGAAACTCGTTGTTGGAGATCTCATACATAGACCTATTTGGGGAGTCGGGAGGAAATCTGGGGATCTTGTATGTAGATCTGTTGGGAAAAATTAGGAGGCGCTCGGGATTTTGAGTGTAGATCTCTCAGAGCGTTTGATGGTTTGGGAGACCGGGTTGGGGCCCGTTGGAATCTCTGACTGGGGAATAGAAGATGTAGATTTTCTCCGGTGCATTATCGACGTCTCGTCGGATACCGGCTGGAGAAAAGGAATGATGAGATATACATGGGGATGAAGTGTTCCCTTGGACGATGTAACATTGCTTAGTTGAGTGGAATCACTGCTCGGGGACTAACGTATACTCCGCTGGGGAAGGTTTGTTGTGAGTGAGACTGCTGTGGGGATCATGCTCTGTGGAAATGCATATAATCATTCAAAGCAAACGTTGGACTTATTGCAAACGACAATAGTGAAAAATGTAAAGAGAAAGAACTTGTATTAATTTGAAATGTGGCGTATGGCCAAGTAGTTTGTACACAAGAAAGGTAAAAAGCTATGCGGAAACAATCTCGTTAAGTTCCAACCATGCTAGTACTCATATATTTCAACTATCTCATCTCCTTGCTGTCAGTAGAAAGTGAGTAGACTGATCTTCGCCATTTGAATCTTGAATGCTGATAGTAGTCTGGAAACAGGTGATCTGGAAGAGACATAGTCGTACGCTTAAATCCCTAACTTTTGCCTAGACCGCCCTTTCGGGTTTTCAGTCCACCGGGATACCCTTTTTTGCCCAAGCCGCCTTTTCAGGTTTTCGACTTGCTGGGTGTACATTTTTGTATATATCCTTAACTTTTGCCCAAACCCTTTTGGTATGCCAGGATGCCCTTATTTTTGCCTAGGTCAGTCGACCTAGCGGGTCTCTTTTATGCGTAGTATTTTTTGACTATGTCGCATTCACGGTGTGGGAAGTCTCCACCATCCATGGTGCTAAGTATCATAGCTCCGCCGAAAATCATCTTGACTACAAATGGTCCCTCGTAGGTGGGAGTCCATTTGCCCCTGGGATCACCTTGTGGAAGAATGATGCGCTTGACTACTAGGTCACCAACTTGATAGACTCGGTGCTTGACCTTCTTGTTAAATGCTCTGATCATTCGTTTATGATAGATCTGTCCATGGCAGATGGATGCGAGTCGTTTCTCATCAATCAAGTTAATCTGGTCGAGGCGGTCGGACCCATCGTCTTCGCTTAACTCTGCGTCCTGGAGGACTCTGGTTGAGGGTATCTGAACTCCGATGGGTAAGACGGCTTCCATACCGTATACGAGAGAGAAAGGGGTTGCCCTTGTTGATGTTTGCGCTGTAGTGTGGTAACCATGAAGAGCAAATGGTAACATCTCATGCCAATTTTTGTAAGTCACTGTCATTTTCTGTATAATATTCTTAATGTTCTTGTTGGCGGCTTCCACTGCGCCATTCATCTTAGGCCGATATGGAGAAGAATTGTGATGCTTGATCTTGAACTGCGTGCAGAGTTTGGTGATCATCTTGTTGTTGAGATTAGAGCCATTATCTGTGATAATCCTTTCGGGAGTGCCATATCGACAGATAAGATTATGTTTGATGAATCGAGCCACAACATTCTTGGTAACAGATGCGAACGAGGCCGCTTCTACCCACTTGGTGAAATAGTCAATTGCCACAAGGATGAAACGATGTCCATTGGAAGCTGTGGGCTTGATTTCTCCAATCATGTCAATGCCCCACATTGCAAAAGACCAAGGAGAAGTTAAAACATTCAGAGGTACTGGAGGTACGTGCACTTTGTCGGCATATATCTGGCATTTGTGACAAGATCGAGCGTAGCGGTGACAATCAGCTTACATGGTGGACCAATAGTAACCTGTTCTCAAAATCTTCTTAGCCATGGTGTGTCCACTGGAGTGGGTACCAAATGCGCCTTCGTGTAACTCTTCCATGATACGTGTCGCTTTTTTCGATCTACTAAGCACAAGTCGTGGTTGCGCTTGTATAAGATGCCGTTGTTGAGGAAAAATTTGGATGCAAATCTTCTCATGAACTTCTTATCATTGACAGATGCCCCTGCAGGATATTCCTGAGTCTCAAGATGCCTCTTCACGTCATAGTACCAAGGTTTCTCTTCTGTATCAAGTTCACAACAGTATGCCGGTTCGTCAAACTTTTCAATAATGATCTGGGGAGCGTCGTTGTCCCATCTGACCTTGAACATAGATGACATAGTAGCCAACGCGTCTGCCAACTGATTCTCTTCTCGTGGAATGTGATTGAAAGTGATCTCTTCAAAGTAGGGGATCAAACTCAGAACATGCTCTCGATATGGAATGAGACTCGGATGTTTCGTATCCCACTCGCCTTAATCGGTGATCACTAAAGCTGAGTCTCCATACACCTGTAAGAACTTGATTCTTAAGTCAATAGCAGCTTTGATACCCATGATGCACGCTTCGTATTCGGCCATGTTGTTAGTGCAACTGAAACATAATCTGGCAGTGAAAGGAGTATGTCCGCCTGCAGGGGATGTAATAATGGCGCCAATGCCATTGCCAAGCGCATTTGAGGCTCCATCAAAACCATGGTCCATCGGGATCCTTGTTCGGTCCTTAAATGGGCTGGTTCTTCACATAACTAGTAAAACATCTTCATTTGGAAATTCGAACGCATAGACCGATAGTCATCTACGGCTTGATGAGCCAAATGATCGGCTACTACACTTCCTTTGATCGCTTTAGAAGTGTCTTGGATATCGTATTCGGTCAAGATCATCGCCATCTTGCTATTCTTAGGAAAGAGTGGTTTCTCAAATATGTATTTTATCGGATCCATCTTGAAATCAACAAGGTAGTGTGGGTCAACATATCTTGTCTTAGTCGTGACAGCCCAAGCCAAAGCGTTGCAAGTTTTCTCAATTGTGAGTATCTTGTTTCACGATCGGTAAACTTTTTGCTAAGGTAGTATATTGCATGCTCTTTTCGACCAGACTCGTCATGTTGCCCCAACACACACCCCATTGAGTTCTCTAACACTGTCAAGTACATGATAAGAGGTCTTCCTTCGGCGGGCGGCATTAGGATAGGAGGATTCTGTAGGTACTCCTTGATTTTGTCAAAAGCGATCTGGCAATCGTCGTTCCATTCCACTACTTGATCTTTCTTAAGTAACTTGAAGATTGGCTCACAAGTAGCAGTTAAATGTGCAATGAATCTGGCAATGTAGTTCAATCGGCCCAAGAAACCTCTGACTTCCTTCTCGGTGCGGGGTGCTGGCATCTCCTGAATGGCTTTAACCTTGGCGGGGTCAACTTCAATACCTTTACCACTGACTACAAACCCTAAGAGTTTTCCGGATCGACTCCAAAGTGCACTTGTTAGGATTGAGTCTCAATCATACTTCTTCAATCATCAAACAGTTTACAAATGATCAAGATGTTCTTCCTCAGTCTGTGATCGAGCTATCATGTCGTTGACGTAGACCTCTATCTCGTGATGAATCATGTCGTGAAATAGTGTCACCATAGCATGCTGATAAGTGGCGCCCGCGTTCTTCAGTCCGAACGGCATAAACTTGTAGCGAAAGTGCCCCAGAAGTAGTCTTCTCCATGTCTTGAGGAGCCATTTTGATTTGATTGTAACCGGAGAAACCATCCATGAAGGAGAAAACCTTATCTTTGGCGGTGTTGTCTACGAACATCAATATGAGGAAGTGGGAAATCGTCTTTCGGACTCGCTTTGTTCAGATCTCTGTAATCCACACACATTCGTACCTTACCATGCTTCTTAGGCACAGGAACCACGTTCGCAACCCATTGTGGATAGGAAGTAAACTAAGAAACCGTGTTGAACTGTTTCATAACTTGGTTTTGATTTTCTCGACATCTCGGGGCGCATGACGAACATACATTTTTGGGAGAAAACCTTCTTTTTGTCGGCAATCGGTGTACCACAATATCAATGTCTAAACCGGGCATGTCTTCGTATGACCAAGCAAAACCTCAATATAGTCTCGTATCTGAACCAATCTTTCTTTAATATTCTCAAGACCCGCTCCTATCTTGATCTCTTTTCATCTTCGCTAGTACCCAAATTCACAACCTCAACTTGCTCTTCGTGTGGTGTATAACTCGCTCTTCTTCTTTGTAGTCGGCAAGTTCTCCGGCACTTCACAATCTTCCTCACTTTCGTCTTGGCTTGGTAGATCGGATTGTCAAGTCATATTTAGCAATAGCATGGCTGTTATTGAGATTCGGAGTGATTTTGCAGTGTATCACGTGGGTGTGTGTAAGAAACACATAGCTTTTTGGAGGGATGATAAAGTAAAGAAAGAAAACAAACAATGAGTGCAAAAGTTCAACGAATTTATTGAATGAAAATACACAAACGACAGATAATAACCCTCGCAAACGAACCATGATGCCCCGGGTAAGGCACTAGGCTTTAGAGTTTATTGTTCGAAACATGAAAATACGAAAAAGCAAAACAAAAACAAGAGCAATTACTCCTGGCTAAAGGAGATTGGTATGACGTCCTCAGTCTTCCAATTGCTGTGCCCATGATCTGGAGTCGGGAAGATCCATTTGCTGATGTCGAAGCCGTTGTCGTCGTCTTCTATAGCATGGATTCCACTCTGGCTGATGCGGAAAGGAAGTTGGCCGGCACGTTCGCGACGTATCATCTTCTGTCCCTTGATGGTGAAGCCTAAACCATTCTTGTCGGATTTGAAAGGAAGATCGGGGCTGACCCCAAACGACTACCTCCTTGTTCAACGGCTTGAGCATCTTTCGGTGAGGCCATCCTAGGCGGAACTTGTGTAATTCGGGAGTAAGGAGAGTCAGTATGACTGGGTATTGTTTCGAAGCTTGACAGTCTCAAAGAATTCGCCCTCCATTTCAAGGTATCGAATGGTAGATGATGACCATATATTCTTCTTCACCACACCTGTAACAACCTTCCCTTCACGGATACTTGACCGATGTAAGTAGAGCTAACGGCTGCCCATGTATTCAAGGCGTCCAAGTAGGCAGAATAAGCGGACGAATGTCCATGACAAAAAAGTGGAGTCAAAGTCGGGAACCGACTTTAACAGGCAGAGTGAGCTCTCCAAGTATTGTTCGCTTAGAACCATCAAAAGCTCTCACAATTATGTCACCGGGTCTCAGAACCAACCCTTCGACATCAAGCCGATCAAAAGCAGTCTTCGGTAGGATGTTCAAAGCAGAACTAGTATCCACCAAAACATGAGATAATGTAACGCCCTTGCATTCAATAGAGATGTGCAAGGCTTTGTTGTGTTTCCTTCCGGCAGGAGTCAAATCAGCATCAGAGAAGCCTAGGCCGTTGTTGGCAGCCAGGCTAGCAATACAAACTTCAAACTGGTCAGTGGTAGTGTCTTGCGGCACGTGAGCACTCTTCAGAAACTTCACCAAGGCGTTAGCATGAGCCTCAGAGCACAAGAGCAGAGCAAGCATGGAGATCTTGGACGGAGTCTATCCCAACTGTTCCACAACATTGTAGTCACTCTTCTTGATGATCTTCAGAATTTCCTCCATTTCTTGTTTGGAGGTATCTTCAGTAACTTCCTTTGGTACTTCTGGCTGAGCAGGATGAGTCACCGGTTCTTTCCCTCTAGCTTGGGGAATGGATTGAATAGCTGGAATGCGAGCTGGAGTCGGAGTGTCTTTTGGAGGAGAGATTTCTGGAGAGAATACCCTTCCGGTTCTGGTCACCTTACTTGATCCGGTGATGTTGTCAATGTCAGGAATTGTAGCTTCAATGGTCAGATCTTCAATGGTCAGAGGGTCTTGCTTGACGCCATGATAGTAAACATCAGCTCCATAATTCCAAGGGATAGCTTTATCAGAGGAATATGGGCGGTATGGGAGAAGTAATGATGAGAGGTGCCACCCAGGCACGGAATCGTGAGGAAATCCTTATGGTGTTAATATCATAGTAAAATCGTCACCCGCCTTAACATCTTGTAGCTTGTAGCTCTGAGCAACACCACATACTTTCCACTTGGCTTCCCAAGGTATCCCACACGATGGTGTTGTTTCATTCGCATTGTCAATCTTCAATTTAGACATTTCTTCACACAGCTTACGCAGGTGGTTTCAGAAATAGTATCTCGCGGTTATTCATCATGCACTGGACACGTCTTCTCAACCAAGCACAACCATCAGGTGCGGATGGGCACCAACGACAATTCTCGGGCATCTGGACTGACACTGGCTTGTAGCAAATTTTTCTTAACAGTCATCAGAGGAATGGTCAAGTCATCTATGTTGAAAACATAAGTATCTTCTCCAATGGCATTGGAACTCTTGTCATGGTTAGGCATAGGCGCGTTGATCACATTCGGTCTCAGCGGGATCAAACTCAATCCTTAGCTTCAATCATATCTTGAATCTTGTTCTTGAGCCCAACAATCATCGATACTATGTCACGGGCTATTGGAATGGTAAGCACACTTAGCATTAGGATTGTATCTCGGAGAGGAAGTATTGACACTCGAGGAGGATCCTCAGTAATCAGCTCTGCTTTCAACATGTGTTGCAAGGCTTGCGACAATGGCATGTTGATCTTTGTAAACTGTCTTCGGGGCGCGTTCTGGCTACACGCGTTGTCTCGCAGAGGTTGTGCTGATGTAGGGTTGGAGATCACAACTTCCCCCACAGATTGAGCGCGATCGGTCTTGGCTCGGCTTTTCTGACCATACACAGCATTAGCTTCTTTCTTAGCACCAAAAGACCTCTTTGCAGCATTTGAAGATGTCTCTACATGAATCTTTCCACTCCTGATACTAGCTTCAATACGCTCACCTGTCAATATCAGCTCGGTGAATCCGGCTGAAGAGTTTCCAATCAGATGATTGAAGAATGGGCCTGTCAGTGTCCCCATAAACATATCAACCAACTCCCTATTGGACAAGGGTGGTGAACTACTGCTAGATCTCTCCTTAGAGCATACTCCTTGAACTTCTCATCACGACCCATATACATACTTTGTATTTGCATGCGAGTGGGTGTCAATTCAGCATTGTACTCATACTGTCTGTAGAAAGCATCTGCTAAGTCACTCCAAGTATGGATACGGTCATTCTCTAGCTGATAGTACCATTCCAACTGGGTTCCGGACAAACTCTCTTGAAAATAGTGCATCCACAACTTTCTCATCGGTGTGGGATGATCTTCGGACATAGGATTTCAAATGCAGCTTAGGACAAGACATGCCATCATACTTAGCAAAAGTTGGAACTTTGAACTTGGGAGGAATCACAACACCAGGGACAAGACTCAGATCATCAAAATTCAGTCTTGACATTTTCAGATTTTCCACATCATTCAAACGGTCTTGAAGTTGCTTGTACTTGTCATCTTCATCAGAGTATTGGCCATCATCATAGACTTTTTCAGGCTCATGCTGACTACCTTCACCATCACCCTTGTTACTTTGCTCATCCTCCTTCTTGACACTTCCTTCAGAGATCTCAATTCGACTAACCACTCTAGGACCTCCTTTGTAGCGTCTGCCCATGTTGAGAAGACCAACAACCTTCTTCTTCCTGTTGATGAGCTTCTTCGGATCTTCTTGGCCTTGGACCAAGCTGGTGAACATCTGGCCGAGCATTACGAGCTTGAAGATCTTTGTGATCTGTTCAAGAGCCATTTCTGCTAAAATAAATAGCGAGAGAATGAGAAAACCAAATCTTCAATGTACCTGTGATGCAATGTTATGCTATGCTATGCGATGTTTATGCGAATGCAATGCAATGTTTTCAAGGACCTTAGAGATTTAAATTTGTTAAACAAGCAATGAACAAACATTTATTAGTACTCTTTTTATTATTCTTTTTCTTTTTAAGTACAAAAGACAATTCAAGACAAGAACAACAGAAAAGCATAAAAATCCGAAAGCTCTAAGTCTCCCATGGGCGCTTCCTCTTGGTGCCGATGTAGGCGTTGATGCTTCGCTCCTCGTGAAGTAGCTTAGTCAACTCTAGCACTTTCTTCTCACTTGCATAGCACTGAGCTTCAAAGGTATCCCTCTCTTCCTTGAGCTGAATCCAGGATCTCTTCAAGTCTTCAAAATCAGTAGGCATGTCAGGATGGAGAACAGTATAGGACTCGTCACTTATAGCAACAGGTTCCATAATTCTTGGTAAAGCAGTGAATGGCATCATGAGGTTTTGAGCTCGAGCTCGCACCCATTTGAGGTAAGGTTCCCAAGGAATGGAGTTTTGGTGTCCCAAAGTCTTGGTATCAGTCTTCTTTACCATGCCCCAAGCGTGTATGAACCTTCGTCGGTAATTCTGGAGATCGTGATTATAGTCGAACACAATGTCTTGGAGAAGCATATCATGTGGACCATCTCTTCGAGCAAAATCAAACTGACGTAAAGCTAGAGAAGGGTTGTAAGTAATACCTCCCCTTATACCAAGTAGCGGTACATTAGGGAATTCTCCACAACGCTCAATGAAGGTGAAGTCCTTTTGAGAGAAAAGACTCCAACGGATGTCGGAATGAGAGAGTGACATTAACCTTTGAGACCATCTCAACCTTTGTTCATTCTTCAAAACTGATGGAGGAAGGTGCGAAATAAACCACCTAGAAAGTAACGGTACGCAACACATGGGAGTTCCTTGTCTTTTGATAGTACGAGTGTGGAGAGAATGTAGAATATCTCCAAGTAAAGTAGGCACTAGATTGCGGGTAAGAAACAACTTGATGGCATTGACATCTATGAATTGATCCGAGTTAGGGAATAGAACCAAACCATAGATTAGTAGGGCCACAATGTCTTCAAATGCATGGAAACTCATAACTTTGAGGAATTCTCAGGCTTTCTTAATGAGAAATTTGGCAAGTAAACCCTTAACTCCACTTCTTGTTTCCCAATTGGCTTCAATGTCTGAGCGCTTTAGGTGTAATGCTGATGCAATGTCTTTGTACCTAGGAACCTTTTCTAGACCGGTGAATGGCATTTGGTCAAGAATAGGTACCCCAAGTAGCTTAGAGAACTCTTCCAAGGTAGGAACTAGCGATAATCCGAATGTAAAGCAATGGTGTTTCAGATCAAAGAACTGAAATAGGACATGCATCATATCTTCTTCAAAACCGGAGATAACCAAATCAAGCAGATAACCATGTCTTTTGACGAACTGAGCATGGTCAGGAATTTCTGAAACCAATTCTTTGAGTTGAGAAGGTATACCCATGAAGTTGATTCGGATAGTCTTTCTAGAAGCCATAATTCCTACAAAATAGAGCAAAGATAAATCCCTAGGTCCTTGAAATAGTTAGAAATGATATGCAATGCGAATGATGTCATGATGTCATGTTTAGCACACACAAACAATTCACACAATGAGCCTAGGTTTAAGGCTCGCATGAGGTATAGGTGATTACCCCACCAAAAGTTTGAGTTGGTTCATCTGTCCTATAATAGTAGCGGGTTCTAGGAATCTCATATCATTGATCTTTCTCGCGTTTATTTCAATGCCAAGTGGTCGACCGAAAATATCCCAAAAGTCGATCTCAATGGCGTAGCATCGAGTATCAACCAACCTTAGTCGCACCAAAGCCGACCATCTCACTACCTTCTAATGGCCAAGATGGGTCAATTAAGGTTCTAAAAGTTTAGTTAGTGCTTGATGACACCATGCAGAAGCCAAATACTATCCTCAACTTGGAAATGAAGAGTATCAGGACATCCAAAGTGTCACACTAACGTAGCCATCATGTTGACCGTTTTGATATACATCTAACGGTCGCGACGATTTATTGCTACTTACCTAAAAGGAAACCCGGATCCGGGTGTAGGATCCCCCACAATATAATACCCAAGTAACCCTTAAAGATAAAGCAAGCAAGTCAAACAGAAAGCAATAAACGTGATTTAGAAATCCTTAAGGCATTCTCTCTTTTTAGGGTGTCTCCCGAGTCGCCAGATTACATGTCGGTGAACGACTTTTAGTGTTTTGTATCGCAAATGTACGGATAGCAAGAGTCGCCACCGACTTTTCTTTTATCAATTAAGGGAAGGTAAAAGTACGAAAAAGACCTTCGTTAGATTGAGTAAGGGAAAGGTTATGAAAAGGAAGGTATTAGCACCCTTTCCATCCGTAGTTATCTACTGGCTCTTAGTTGCTCTTAGATCACTTTTAAAATTGTGCTACGTGTGTTTGAAAAATGTTTTGAAAAGGCATTTCGCTTTGACTTTGTAATGATTCATGTAGGAATGTATACAAAGTGTTCGGAAATGTTTCGTTTTGAAAAGAATTTGAACTTTGACAAAAGTGTGAGGTGTGAAAAGTGTTTTGATAGAGCAAACAACTAAAAGTCTTATTACCTACTCAGAATGGTCGTTTTCATATTGTTTTACTTTCCTTTAGAATAGCGCTATCCATACCATTTGTTGGTGGGTAACTCTATTTGTTGGATGTAAGCGGGACATTCGAAGGGACATCGGATGGTCATAGAAAGCAACTTGTAGGAAGTATCCTAGCACATTCGAAGGGACTATCATCATTTTTTGTAGGCGACAATCGAGGGTCAAGATCATGTATTCGGAGGCGACATCGTGGGTCTTATGATCTTTGTATCGAAGGGACTATGATGATTTGTTTGGAAGGCAACGGTGCTAGAATACCTCTACGTTCGAGGGACATGACCATATTTGAATTCGTAAGGCAACGAGAGAGAATTACCCTAAGGGGTGCGTGTGTGAAAGAGTGTGTTGAGTTCAGATATATTATCTTGAAAATTAGAGTGAGCTATTGTTCAATTTTATCTTACCATACACGCCTAGTTACTAACAGTTTATTGGGTGCGGAAATTAAAATGCGGAATGTAAAGATGCGGAAAGATAAATGTCCTACGCTATTACATGGCTTTGGGGCAGATACATAATTTAAACTTGCGGAAAATAAAAACCTAATTTAAACTATTACATCCCATGAGCAGTTACATTATTGGAAAAAAGAAAACAGTAAAAGAAACCGTCTGAAACGGAATAACCTGTGAAAAGATAAGAAAATCGGAAAATACGATGAAATCGAATAAGAGGAAAATGTTAGTAAAAATGCAAATTTTTAGATGAGAAAAATATGACATGCTGGAAATAACATAAATATGCTAAAATAATTTTTTGGGATTTTTTAGATGCAATTTAATAATTAAAAACTAATTAAAATTGATTTAAATGCTAAATTATGAATAAAAATAAATATGCATGCAAAATAATATTTTTTAATTTTATAAATTAAATAAGTATTTTCTGAAAATAAATGCAAAAGGAAAAAATATTTTGATGATTTTTAATGCATGAATAAAAATTATGAAAAAGAATTAAAATGATGCAAAAATATTAAAAATATGAAAATATGAAGGAAATTGAGTTTGTAAAAGAGTAAAAACCAAATGCCATGGCCAAGGATCGAACTGGAGACCTTCCGCTCACAACCCCACGCCCACGCCTTTGCCATCTGATCTGGAGCGCACGCGTGTCATTGAATCGGAACGGACGATGGATGAACAAGTGTCGCCTTCCTGTTGCACCAATCACGCGCCAAGAACTTCATCGTTCTCATTTGAAATCTGGGAATTTTGCGTCGGCCTCAGAGCGACGCTATGACCCCTGCAAATTCCAAAATCCAGCACAAGCAATATAAATTCAATTCAAAGGCATGGTTCGATTAGATTCATCATTCTAAACATGATGGTGGTATTCGTTTTGCCCAATTTATCCTATTTCGTGTGATCCCAATTCGGTCCATGGAACCCTAGCTATGGCAAGTTTCGATTCCGGTCATGAAAATTCAATCAAACTGTGCAGAAAGCTTGCAAACTTCCATCTAAACACAAAACAAACCACAAAATATGTTAAAAATGCATGAGAATTAAAATACGATTTTGAATTTTTCTTGAACAAACCAAATTCGGATTCTCCAATTCTTGATGGTTTTGAGCAATGTGAGGGTCTGGATCGACTCAAGAGGTATCAAGGAATGCAATGGACACTTTAGAATCGATTGAAAACAGTTGGAACTAGGGTTGCAATTTGCTTGTGTACCACGGTTTTTTGAGTTGCAATAAGGGTTTCTCCAGCCAAATTCTCTACCCTAATTCGTGTGGCATGAGTCATGTATATATAGTAGAAGGATTTGGAGTTAATTTGAGGAAGAATCAATCATTATTCAATGCAAATCAAATTTGATTTTGTACAAAATCAAATTTTCATATTTTGATCAATTTTCAATCAAATCTTGCCATACCAATCCAAATTTCGAAATTTGCTGGCTTTATTGAGTTACTTGGATCTCAAGGAAGAGAGAAAAATCAATTTTGCATTTAATTTTGATTTTATACCTTATTTTTAAATTTAATTTGTATTTAAATGAATAAATTCCAAATTAAATAGAAAAATAAAATAAAAATTCGTGGCATTGGGCTTGGATATTCCTAATTGCATAAGGAACAAGTTTGGATGAAGAAAAAGTAAGCCCATTTGCAAAAATTTTGATTTTTAGAAGCATCTCTCTTTGTGCACTCTTTCAAAATTGCCCAACTTGTGAATGGTGTATCTTGCTCAAGTTTCCACATTTTTGAGTGTTCTTAGACTTTTTGGAAAGCTCTAAGAGTCCTCTAACCAACCTTTTTGGTTTCATATCAATTGGAGTTTCCATGCTCAATATATCCTCAAAACAAAATGTTGACTTTTTGTTGACTTTGAAAATGACCTGTAATGTTTTGAGCCATACCTCTCAAATGAAGCATTTTTTGGACATTCTTGTGAGACATGAAGTTGTAGAGAATTGAATTTCCTTCAAAACAAGAGGTGGTGGAAATTTTTTTGAGAAAGTATGAGAAAGTTATGATCAATCAAAGTTCAATTGACTTTTCACCTAGAAACCCTAATTTAGAAAGTTTGACTTTTGAGCAAATCTTGAGTTTTCTTGATGAATCATGATCACCCCTTGATCAAATGATGAATGTAACTTCAAAATGAGGATGCTGACCACAATTGACTTTTTGTCCAATACAACTGATTTTCAACCATCTGAGCAATTGTCTGAGGAAACTTGACTTGTAAGGCTTGAAACTTGACATGGAGAATCTTTGAAGCATATGAGGAGGCATGATGAACATTGGAGATGTTGGAAGTCCATCTTGAGCTGAGAATTGCCAAACCCTAGTTTGGGTTGATTGTCTAGTAGAGGGTTTGTCTGATCAACCTTTGAGGAATCCTTGAGTATGGATGTATGAGGTATCTTGAGAAGATGGAGGGAAAATTTTGGGGTATGACAGAAACAAGATACTCACTGCTCGAGAAAACTTGTTGCGCTTTGGCTTGGGCTACTCGCCGACTAAGACAGTATATGTTGACCCACACTACCTTATTGATCTATAAAATGGATCCGATAAAATACATATTCGAGAAACCTGCTTTTTCGGAAGAATAGCAAGATGGTAGATAATCTTGACCGAGTACGACATTCAATACACTACCTAGAAAGCAGTCAAAGGAAGTTTAATAGTTGATCATTTGGGCTCATCAAGCCGTAGATGAGTACCAATCTATGCATTTTGAATTCCCAGACGAGAACATCATGTTAATTACTGATTACGAAGAGCCTGGACCGGATGATGGACCTAAGCCAGGATTCCGATGGACCATGGTCTTTGATGGAGCTTCTAATGCACTTGGAAATGGTATCGATGTCGTGATCATATCTCCCAAGGGCGGCCATACACCTTTCACCGCCAGGTTATGCTTCGACTGCACCAACAATATAGTTGAATACGAAGCGTGCATCATGGGTACCAAAGCTACTATTGACCTGAGGATCAAATCCCTGCAAGTATATGGAGACTCAACTTTGGTAATTAGTCAGTTAAGGGCGAATGAGAAAGGAATCATCTGAATCTCATTCTATATCGAGAACATATGTTGAATTTGATCCCTTACTTTGAAGAAATTACTTTTGAGCATATTCCATGAGAAGAGAATTAGTTGGCAGACGCGTTAGCTACCATGTCATCCATGTTCAAAGTCATATGGGACAATGAGGCTCCTCAAATATCACTATTGAAAGATTGGACGAACCAGTGTACTATTGTGAACTTGATACCAAAAGAGTATATGAGAAACCTTAGTTCTACGAAGTGAAGAGGTGTCTCGAGGCTCAAGAATACCTTGAGGGGGCATCCGTCAACGATAAGAAGTTTCTAAGAAGATTCGCTTCCAAGATTTCTAAGTAAAGATATTCTATATAAACGCAACCATGATCTAACTTTACTTCGGTGTGTAGACAGGAAGACAGTTGAAAGAATTATGGAAGAACTGCATGAAGGCGCCTTTGGTACACATTCCAGTGGACATACAATGGCCAAGAAGATTCTAAGAGCAGGTTACTACTGGTCCACTATGGAAGCCGATTGTTATTGATATTCCCGATCTTGTCATAAAGGCCAAATATACGCTGATAAAGTGCATGTGCCTCCGGTGTAACACCCCAATTCTACCCCAAGCAATTATTCGATAAAATCAGAGTATATAAATTTCCAACATAATCAGGATGTCACATTTTCAACTTAAACACATAAACATGTCATTTTTATTCAAACATATACATAACACTTTAAAAAGTCGGAAACTAACACAACGCATAATTATTAGTCTTCAAACATAAACGACTTCATTAATCATGCAGCGGAGACATAATAGTCTTGCATACAAAACATAATATCTTTTGAGTCTTACCAACATTTTGAGCATTCACTCCAACATAAAAATTGCCAATCCAGGCCAAATTAATAATGCAATGTATGCCATGCGACTATCATGTGTGGCATACAAAACAACAACCAAAATTAACAAAGTAAAATGACAAAGCAGCCATCAACATTGGCCATCAAGCCTTCAACAACAACAATGTTCAACAACAACGATTTTCCAACAACAACAACTTTCTACAACAACAACGTTCAACAACAATAATTCATTACATTCAATATGGATTTGGCAAAACAAACATGCTACAATAACTCACTAGCATATACGAGCCTTTTACTAAATTCTTCCAACTTCGATTAATCGGCTAACCGCTTACATTTAGCAACATGTTAATTCGAAACTATTTCTAATCGATTCCTATACCATTCCTTACTCATTACTAGTGTTATGGTACTCATAAAAATGTACTTGAAGTTCCCTATCCATAGTGTCTAAAATTGGGCATAACTCAAAATTAGAAAAATATGACCAAAACAGCTCAGTACGCGCCGCGAACCTTCTTTCGCGTTGCGACTTTAGCAGGGTCCAGTTCGCGCCGCGTCAACCCGTTGGCGCCGCGAACTGAGCGTGACAGGTTGGGTTTTTGGCGTTGCCAACCTTTTCCCCTTGACAACCCCTCCATGGTTTTGGTACCCAACACCCATACCACCCAAAATAAACCATTCCAAGGTATTAGCAACATGGATAATTAACGAAAACAACAATTAACCCAACATTCAACAAGTTTCAAATTGAATTTCTCAACAATCAACGACAAACACAAACCTAGAAATTTTACAAACCCCGCTACCTATCATTCATCATATTCCCAATTAGAGAGCAAGAACCCCACCCTTACCTTGTGAGTCGAAGATTAAATTGCTTGGAGGTGGTGGTTTTCCCTAGCTCAATTGTTCCTTCTTCTCTTCCTTTCTCTCTTTCTCTCCAAAACCTATCTTTTCCTCTTCTACTCATAAAAATAACTTTCCCTCTACTTATTTTATTTCTTTTAAAATAATACTTATAATCATTATTATTCTTACTACCATTATTATTCCTACTACTTATTTTATTCACACAACTTATTTTAATTAATTATCCCACAATCATATAATAACCTAAATTGGTATTTCTACACTATTTCCAAATATTCCCAAAAATATACAAAAACGTTAAATTAAGTAAATAATTAAATAATTCAACAATTAAATAAAACAGGCGTTACATCTGGTTCCGTTGAATGTTCTAACCGCTCTGTGGCCTTTTGCAATGTGGGGCATTTATATGATTGGAGAATCAAGTCGACCGCTTTTAATGGGCACCATTTCATCCTCGTCGCTATCGATTACTTTACCAAGTGGGTTGAGGCAGCCTCGTTAACATTTGTTACCAATAATGTTATAGCTCGATTCATTAAACATAATCGCATCTACCGGTACGGTGTCCCTGAAAGGATTATCACAGACAATGGTACCAATCTCAATAACATAGTGATCACCGAACTCTGCACGGAGTTCAAAAATCACAACTCCTCCCCATATCAGCAAAAGATGAATGACATTGTGGAAGCCACCAACAAAAACCTTAAGACTATACAGAAGATGACAGTGACGTATAAGGATTGGCATGAGATGTTTCCATTTGCTCTCCACGGTTATCGCACTTCAGTACGGACATTTGTGTATGGTATGGAAGCAGTTTTACCTATCGAGGTTCAGATACCTTCACTTCGAGTTATGAAGGATGCAGAGTTAGACAAAGATGAATGGGTCCAGACTTGGCTAGACCAGAAAAACTTGATCGATGAAAAACGAATCGCAGCCATCTGCCTTGGACAGACGTATCAGAAACGCATGATCAAAGCCTTCAATATGAAAGCCAAGCACCGAGTATACCAAGTTGGCGATTTATTAGTCAAGCGCATCATCCTACCATAAGTGATACTGACCACTATGAATGGAGAATATTTCGCACACCCTATAAACTCAGACATAGTTTAAAAATACTATGCATAAACGAGACTCGCTAGGTCAACTAGCCTAGGAAAAAATAAGGGCGTCCTGGCGAACCAAAAGGGTTTTGGAAAAAATTAGGGACATACGTAAAAAAAAGTACACCCGGCAAGTCGAAAACTTGTAAAGGCGACTTGGGCAAAAAAGGGTATCCCGGTAGGCTGAAAACCCGAAAGGGAGGTCTAGGCAAAAGTTAGGGATTAAAGTGTATGACTATGTCTTGTCAAGATCATCTACTTACAGACTACATTACTATCAAGTTCAAATGGTATAGATCAATCCAATCACCTTCTTCTAGTAGCGAGGAGATGAGATATTCGAAAATATATGAGCAATAGCAGAGTTGAAGCTCGATGGGATTATTTCCACATAGTTGTTACTAATTTTTCAAATGCTTTTGACAATTTCCTCTTACTTGGACATATGTCTTTTTGTACACAAATTTCCTGTGTATAGGCCCATTTTTCAAAATTAATATAATTCCTCTTTTAAATTTGAATTTTTATTTTTATCTATTTAGTTTGCATAAGTCCAATGATTGCTTTGAATGAGTATATGCATCTGACAATAACTATTTGCTCACAAATACATGAAAAGCGAGCAAGAATAGCAATTACTACAGGCTCTAAGAATTGATATGACAACCCAAGTCACCAACACATCCCCACAGAGTCATCATCATAGAAATACCCTGTAACACGGTGGGAGAACTGACTTGTTTATTTTGCGTTTTATCGCAAATGTGCGGATAGCAAGAGTCGCCACCGACTTTTCTTTTATCCAATAAAGGGAAGGTGAAAAGAACAGGAAAAGACCTTCGTTAGATTTTGAGTATGGGAGGTAGTTATGAAAAGGGAAGGTATTAGCACCCTTTCCATCCGTAGTTATCTACGGGCTCTTTATTGATTATCTCACTTTAATTTGTGTTGTGTGTGTGATTTTTGAAAAATATTTTGAAAGACATCTCACTTTGACTTCGTAATGATTCTCGTTGGAATGTACACGAAGTGCTCGGAAATGTTTTAACTTTGTAATGATTCTCGTTGAAATCCATACAGAGTGTTTGAAAAGTTTTTTAAAAGTGTGAGGTTGAAAAGTTATTTTGATTGATTGGAGCAAGCAATAGAGTCTTATTACCTACTCAGATTGGTCATTTATTGTTATTTTTCCTTCTCCTTTAGGGTAAGGCTATCCATACCATTAGTTGGTAGGTCACTTTATCCGTTGGATGTGAAGGGACAATCGTAGGGTCATCGTATGGTCATTGAAGGCAACATTGTAGGGATACTTTAGCATTTTCATAGGGACGATCATCACTTATTCGTAGGCAACAACCGAGAGAAGAGATCATATATTCGTAGGCAGCATCGAGGGTCATCGAGGGACTATGATCTTTGTGATGATTTTTGAATCGAGGGACTTTGCTATTGGTACCCCTACGTTCGAGGGACATGACCATGTTTATCCGAAAGGCAACAAGAGAGGATACCCTAAGGGGATGCAAGTGTGAAAGAGTGTGTTGAATTCAGATATATTAGTCTTAAATTAGGGTGATCTAAGATTGATTTTATCTTGCCATACAAACCCTAGTTAGCATACATCTAAGCAGTTTAATATTCGCAGGAAAATAAAGTGCGGAAAGTAAATGTCCTATGCTATTACATGACTTTGTGGCAGTTACATAATATAGGTGCGAAAAGTAAATTGCGAGAAAAGTAAATCTACGCGATTACAAAAATAACCTTGCGACCTATACATTAATTTCTAGAATTTAAATGTGAATTAAAGTAAATAAATAATAGATAATGTAAGCAAAAATGTTTTAAGGTTAGTAGAAAATAATTTAGGGTTAGTGAACCTAATTACTAGAAAGGAAAGCATTTTTTTGGATTTTTGGATTGATTTTAATTAGGAAAATCAATTAAAAGTTAATTTTAATGGTTAATTAACAATTAATTCAAATAAAAGAAAAAATAAAATATTTTTTGATGTCAAAAATAAAATAAATATTTTTCTAACCTAATTCTGAAAATAAAATATTTTTTTTCGATTTTTTATGTATTTTAAAAAATAGTTTGAGAATAATTAAATTGAAAATAAGAAAATATGTTAGTGAGAAAAATAACCAAAAAAGATTGGGGGTGCCAGGGATCGAACTGGGTACCCCCTGGTTACCAAGGCATGTGTTGGCCATCTGAATTGGGCTTGTTGGCTGTTATGAAACGGAACGAAAATAATATATTAAAAACAATTTAAATATAATTTAAAAAACGCGCACGCTGGAACTTCGTTTCCGATTCAAAATTTCTAGGAAATTTACCCGCGGCTTTTCCGTGGGTAAACCTATACCGACGATGCTCATCCGTAGCTACATCCCTGCAAAAATCAAAACTTGAAAAATATGAATGATAAATGAGATGTGAGACCATAGATCGATTGGAATCAATCCTCTGAATACGATGGTGCGCATGGTTTGGTTCAATTTTGCCTGAATAGGAAAACCCTAAATCGAAGCTACGAACCCTAACAATGGTAACTCGCGATTCCTGCACTGAAACTTCATTTAAACCATCCAGAAAGCATCGAAATATCTTTGTAAACATAAATATATAATTAAATCATATTGAAAGTGCATGTATGTATGAAACCGATTTTGAAATTTGGAAAGCAAACCGTGATCGTGTTCTTGCAATTCTGAGTGCTTCGATCGATGGTGATGATGTAGTTAGCTTTAGAGAGCAACAAGGAATTAATTGGCAACCTTGGGATGGCTTGAATGGATCCAATTCTAGGTCTGCCAATTGCTTGTTCTTCACGGATTTTTCAAGCTTTGTTAGGGTTCTTGAGGCTGCAAAAACGTGTCCTTGGCATCTGGAAACCTTGTACATATATAGTAGAAGCAAATTAGGTCAAGAGATGTGAAGAAAATATATGGCATTGATGAGAAAATATTTGATTTTTCAATCATTCAAGTTTGCATCAAAAGTTTCCAAATTTTCCTCAATCTTGTGCAATCATGCCTTGCACGATATTGGCCAGCTAATTAATCTTGCTTGGACCCCAAGAATGACAAATATCCTGCCTTGCATCAATTAATTTGATTTTTGGTATTTTATTTTAATTAAAATTGGATTTAAAGGAATAAATTCCAAAATAAATAAAATAAATGAAGGCATGGCGTGCAAATGGGCGTGAAAAGTCTTTGGCAATGTTAGAAACAAGTTTGAATCATAAAAACTTAGGCCCATTTAGAAAAAAATTGAATTTGCTAAGTATTTCTCTTCATGCACTTCTTCAAAAATGCCAAACTTGCACAAGTTGTATCTTGCTCAATTTTCAACATTTTGAAGTGTTCTTGGACTTTTTAGAAATCTCAAAATATCCTCTAAACATTCTTTTTGGTTTCATCTTCATTGAAGTTTCCATATTCATGTACACGTCTTTGCAAAAAGATTACTTTTTGTTGACTTTTAGAAAGACCTATAATGTCTTGATCCATAACTCTCAAATGAAGCATTTTTGGCCAAAGCTTGTGAGACATGTAGTTGTATAGAATTGAATTCTCTTCAAAATGAGCTTTAGTGGAAAAAATTCTAATAAAGGATGTGAAAGTTATGCCTGGTCAAAGTTTTGTTGACTTTTTGTCAAGAAACCCTAATTTAGAAACTTTGACTTTTGATCAAATCTTGAGTTTTCTTGATGAATCATGATCAAACCTTGATTAAATGATGAATGTGACTTCAAAATATTGATGTTGACCAAAAATAATGAAGTTTGACTGTATGTTGACCACAATTGACTTTTTGTCCAATACAATTGATTTTCAACCATCTAAGCAATTGACTGAGCAAACTTGAGTTGTGAGGCTAGAAACTTGACATGATGATACCTTGAGACATATGAGGAGGTATGATAACCACTTGAGGCATTATAAACCATTTTTGACTTGAGAGAATCAAAACCCTAGTTGTGGGTTGATTGCTTATGAGAGGGTTCATCTAGTCAACCTTTGAGAAATTCTTGAGTATGGATATGTGGATTGACTTGGGAAATAGGAGAGCAAATTTTGGAGTATAAAAGTTGCCCCTGTTCAATATTCTTGTACCTGGAGGGTTAGATTGGTATGCTTGCCTTTCGTGACCTGAAGGTAGAGGATGATTGAACACTCGAGTACACCTGAAAATTTGCACTCACTAGTGTATGGAATGAGATTGTCAGTTGACAATGTACTGGAATGGGCTTATAGATGCCATTTGGTGAAGCTAATGCTGGGGAGTGATTCGTACGTTAGACTCCATGCTCGTCTTTGAATGAAGTTACTAGTATACATTGATTTTTCACCAGATATGCAGCATTCTACAGGCGGAAAGATGCCATCTGGAGTAGTTGATGATGATAAGATAGGATCAGAATAAACCTTCGTCTTGGCTTTATCTAAAATGAGTATTCGTCAGGATGTAGATAGCTTTCTCGTCTGTTTTGGGTATTAATCTGTATCCTACTGACTGTTGATAAGCTTGTCTGGTCGTTCAGATAGTTTTCCCGTCTTGTCTTGGGCATTAATATTTGACCGTCCGTTTCGAAATAGCTTTCACCTATTTGAGAATTTCACCTGAAAAATAGGGGTTAGTTTTGTGCGTGTTATGATGCATGTAAATATATGATAATGTTTGTGAATGATATATGCATATGCTATGATGTATGAATGTGGATATTATGGTATTTCAAAACATATCCATCTTGAAGAAGAGGGAATGTTCTGCTGGGGATCTTTGATTTCTGCTTGGGGATGAGGATATTGACCGAGGATAAAAGAGATGTAGATATCTTTGATGCACTATCTGACCAAGTTTCGGGTTTGGATATTGATGTTATTGGGGAATGATAATCCTGGTTATACTCAGTTGGGGATGAATATCTCGTGTACGAATCTTGCTGGGGAATGATATGATCTTGTGTAACCTATTACTGCTCGGAGACTGACATAATAAGTTGAAAGTTATCTTGCTACTGCTTGGGTACCAATGTAACAAGAAGAAATATAGGCAATCACTGTGTGGGGAATGACGTGATAAGTTGAGAATGTAGGTAATTGGTTACTGCTCGGGGACCAATGTAACAAAGTTGACATTCATTGTGCGGGGACTGACGTGACAACATAGATAATCACTACTCAGGGACTAACGTGATGAATTGATAATCACTGCTCAGGGACTAATGTGATGATGTTGATAGGATCACTGCTTGGGGACTAACATGATGGTGTTGATAGGATCGCTACTTAGGGACTAACGTGGTAAAGTTGATAGGATCATTGCTCGAGGACTAACGTAATGATGTTGATAGGATCACTGCTCGGGGACTAATGTGATGAAGTTGATAGGATCATTGCTCGAGGACTAATGTGATGAAGTTTATAGGATCACTACTCGGGGACTAACGATGGCTCTGTGGGAGTATACCTTTGTGAAAATGACTTTGTGGGGATGTGTTGGTGACTTTAGTTGTCATCTCAACTCCTAGAGCCTGTAGTAATTGTTGTATCTGTTCGCTTTTCATATATTTGTGAATAGATATTCATATGCATATAATCATTCAAAGTAATCATTGGACTTATGCAAACAAAATAGATAAAAGTAAAAATTTTGAAATTGGAAAAAGGGAATTGTACTAATTTTGAAAAGAGGCCTATAGACAGGCAGTTCGTGTACAAAGAGACAAATATCCTAGTAAGAGGAAATTATCGGAAACATTTGGAAAATAGTAAAAGCTATGTGGAAACAATCTTGTCGGGTTTCAACTATGCTATTGCTCATATATTTTCGACTATCTCATCTCCTTGTTGCTAGAAGAAGGTGATTAAACTGATCTGAGCCATTTGAAGCTTGGTAATAGCATAGTCTGTAAGTAAATGATCTTGACGAGACATAGTCGTACGCTCTAATCCCTAACTTTTGCATAGACTGCCCTTTCGGGTTTTCAGTCAATCAGGATACCCTTTTTTGCCCAAGCCACCTTTGAAGGTTTTTGACATGCTCGGTGTACATTTTTTTATATATGTCCCTAAATTTTTCTCGAACCCTTTTGGTTCGCCAGGACGCCCTTATTTTTTCCCAGGCCAATCAACCTAGCGGGTCTCGTTTATGCATAGTATCTTTTGACTATGTCTGTGTTCACAGGGTGTAGAAAGTCTTCTCCATCCATAGTGCTCAGTATCATGGCTCCGCTAGAAAATACCGTCTTGACTACGAATGGTCCCTCATAGGTGGGAGTCCATTTTCCCCTAGGATCACCTTGTGGTAGGATGATGTGCTTGACTACTAGATTGCCAACTTGGTACACTCGGTGTTTGACTTTCTTATTGAAGGCTTTGATCATTCATTTTTGATATATCTGTCCATGGCAGATAGTTGCGAGTCATTTCTCATCGATCAAGTTTATCTGGTCAAGTCGAGTTTGGACCCATTCATCTTTGTCTAACTCTGCATCCTTCAATACTCTGAGTAAGGGTATCTAAACCTCGATCGGTAGAACTGCTTCCATACCATACACGAGAGAGAATGGGGTTGCCTCTGTAAATGTTCGTACTGAAGTATGATAGACGTGGAGAGCAAAGGGCAACATTTCATGCCAATCATTATATGCCACTATCATCTTCTGCATGGTCTTCTTGAGATTCTTGTTGGCGGCTTCCACTGTACCATTCATCTTTGGCCAATATGGAGAGGAGTTGTGATGTTTTATCTTGAACTGCGTGTAGAGTTCGGTGATCATTTTATGGTTGAGATTGGTACCATTGTCTGTGATAATCCTTTTGGGGACGTCGTACTGGCATATGAGATTATGTTTAATGAATTGAGCCACGACATTCTTGGTAATAGATGCGAACGAGGCTGCTTCTATCCACTTGGTAAAGTAATCGATAGCAACGAGGATGAAACGGTGTCCATTAGAAGCGGTAGGTTTGATTTCCCCAATCATATCAATGCCCCACATTACGAAAGGCCAAGGAGCGGTCAGAACATTCAATGGAACCGAGGAAAATGCACTTTATTTGTGTATATTTGGCATTTGTGACAAGATCGAAAATAGCGATAATAATCAGCTTCCCTAGTGGACCAATAGTAACCTGCTCTCAGAATCTTCTTAGCCATTGTATGTCCACTGGAATGAGTACCAAAAGTGCCTTCATGTAACTCTTCCATAATTCGTTCTGGTCTACACATCAGAGTAAGGAAAAGTTATGGTTGCATTTGTATAGAATGCCGTTACTGAGAAAGAATTTGGCAGCGAGTCTTCTTAGGAACTTCTTATCATTGAAAGATGCCCCTTCAGGGTATTCTTGATCCTCGAGATACCTCTTCACTTCATAGAACCAAGGTTTCTCCTATACTCCTTCAGTATCAAGTTCACAATAATATGTTGGTTCGTCTAGTCTTTCAACCGTAATCTGAGGAGCTTCGTTGTCCCATCTGACTTTGAACATAAATGACATTGTAGCTAACATGTCTGCCAATTGATTCTCTTCCTGTGGGATGTGCTCGAAAGTGATTTCTTTGAAGTAGGGGATTAGATTCAACACATGTTCTCAATATAGAATGAGATTTGGATGCTTCATGTCTCATTCGCCCTTAATCTGACTGATCACCAAAGTCGAGTGTCCATATACTTGCAAGAATTTTATCCTTAAGTCAATAGCAGCTTTGATACCCATGATGCACGCTTCGTATTCAAACATATTATTGGTGTAGTCGAAACATAGTCTGGTGGTGAAAGGTGTATGGCCGCCTTTTAGGAGAAGTAATTACAACTCCAATACCGTTGCCAAGTGCGTTGGAAGCTCCATCAAAGGCCATGGTCTATCGGGATCCTGGCTCAGGTCCTTCGTCTGGTCCAGGCTCTTTGTAATCGGTGACTAACATAATATCCTCGTCAGGGAACTCAAAATGCATAGACTGGTAGTCATCTATGGCATGATGAGCCAAATGATCGGCTACCAAACTTCCTTTGATCGCCTTCTAGTTAGTATACTAGATGTCGTATTCAGTCAAGATCATTTGCCATATTTCTATTCTTCCGGAGACAGCAGGTTTCTCTAATATGTATTTTATCGGATCCATTTTAGAGATCAACAAAGTAGTGTGAGTCAACATGTACTATCTTAGTCGGCGAGCAGCCCAAGCCAAAATGCTACAAGTTTTCTCGAGATGTGAGTATCTTGTTTCACAATCGGTAAACTTTTTGTTAAGGTAGTATATTGCATACTCTTTTCGACCAGACTCGTCATGTTTCCCCAACACACACCCCATTGAATTCTCTAATATTGTTAAGTACATGATGATAGGTCTTCCCTTAACTGGTGGCATCAGGATAAGAGGTTTTTGTAGGTACTCCTCGATTTTGTCAAAAGCTGTCTGGAAATCGTCCTTCCACTTTACTACTTGATCTTTTTTCAATAACTTGAAGATTGGCTCACAAGTAGCAGTAGATGTGCAATGAATCTAGCAATGTAATTCAGTCGTCCTAAGAAACCTCTGGCTTCCTTCTCGATATGGGGAGCTGGCATTTCTTGAATAGCTTTGACTTTGGCGGGGTCAACTTTGATACCTTTACCACTGACAACGAATCCTAGGAGTTTGCCAGATCTGACTCCAAAGGTGTATTTGTTCGGATTCTGTCTCAATCTGTATTTCTTCAGTTTATCAAACAGCTTACGCAAATGATCAAGATATTCTTCTTCGATTTGTGATCGAGCTATCATGTTGTCGACGTAGACCTCTATCTCATGATGGATCATATCATGGAATAAAGCTACCATGGCACGCTGATATGTTGCGCAAGCATTCTTCAACCCAAACGGCATGACCTTGTAATAGAAAGTGCCCCACTGTGTAAGAAAGTAGTCTTTTCCTTGTCCTCGAGAGCCATCTTGATTTGATTACAACCGGAGAAACCATCCATAAAAGAGAAAACTTTGTGTTGAGCGGTATTGTCAACTAGAACATCAATTTGTGGAAGTGGGAAATCATCTTTCGAGCTTGCCTTATTCAGATCTCCGTAGTCCACGCACTTGTGCACCTTTCCATCCTTCTTAGGTACGGGCACCATATTCGCCACCCACTGTGGATAAGAAGTAACGGCTAAGAAATCGACATTGAACTACTTCATAACTTCAGCTTTAATTTTCTCAGACATCTCAGGACGTATACGATGAACCTTCTGCTTCACAGGGAGAAAACCTTCTTTCGTTGGTAGTCTGTGTACCACAATGTCGATATTTAAACCTGACATGTCTTCGTAGGACCAAGCAAAGATCTTGATGTAATCTCGCAACATCTAGATCAGTCTTTCTTTAACACTGTTCTCAAGACTTGCTCCTATCTTGATTTCTTTTTTGTCTTCGTTGGTACCTAGATTCACAACTTCGATTTGTTCTTTGTGTGCCTGTAGAGCCTTTTCCTCTTGTTGTAGTAGTCTGGCAAGTTCTCCTGGCACTTCACAATCTTCCCCATCTTCGTCTTCGGCTTGGTAGATCAGATTATCAAATTCATATTTAGCAATAATAGAGTCGTTATCGACATGATCTAGAGCGAATGTGGATCTGCAGTTTATTACGTGGGTGTGTGTTAGAACACATAGCTTTTGAAAAGGTGATAAGATAAAAGGAAAGACAGTGAGCACAATATTTGAATGCAAAAGGCCAATTATTTATTGAATGAAAATATGCGAATGACAAATAATAACCCTCACAAATGAGCCATTGTTCCCCGGGCAAGGCACTAGGCTTAAAGTCTTATTGTTCAAAGTTATAAAGCATAAAAGCATAAACCAGAAAAAACAATTACTCTTGTTTAAAGGAGATTGGCATAACATCTTTAGTCGTCCAATTGTTGAGTCCGTCGCCAGGAGTTGGGAAGATCCAATTTTTTATGTCGAAATCACCAGCATCATCTTCTATGGCATGAACTCCATTCTTGTTGATGCGGAACGGAGGTCCACCGACACGTTCGCGGCGTATCATCCTCTGACCTTTGGAGGTGAAGCCCAAACCAATCTTGTCAAATTTGAATGGAAAATCGGGTAGCTGACCCCAAATAGTACAAACTCCTTCTTCAACTACAGCTTTGGAATCTTTTAGTGAGGCCATCTTCAATGGAGCTCTATTAACCTTAGGAGTCACAAGAGAGTCGGAAGGCATGACTCACGAAACTACTTCAAAAGCTTGACATGGGGTTTCGACAAATTCACCTTCCATTTTGATGTATCAGAATGACTGCAGTTGGCTTACCATGTATTCTTCTTATCTACATACTGTAACCATGTAGAATCAAAAGTCTGGGAACCTACTTTGATCGGCAGGTTGAGCTCTCCAAGTACTATTCTCTTCGAACCATCAAAAGCTCTTACGATTATGTCACTAGGTTTCATGGCCACTTCTTCAGCATCAAGTCGATCGAGAGCACTCTTTGGTAGGACGTTTAGAGCAGAAACAATATCCACCAATACATGAGACAATATGGTGCCCTTGCATTCCATAGAAATATGTAAGGCTTTGTTGTGTTTTCTTCCGGCAGGAGTCAGATCAACATTAGAAAAGCCTAAACCATTTGTTGCGGTCAGGCTAGCAATACAACTTTCGAATTGGTTAGCAGGAATGTCTTGCGGTATATGAGCATTCTTCAAAAACTTCACCAAGGGTTTAGCATGAGCCTCGGATCACAATAACAGAGTTAGCATGGAAATCATGGATGGGGTTTGTCCCAACAACTCTACAACATTGCAATCACTCTTCTTAATGATCTTCAAAATTTCCTCCATTTCTTGCTTAGAGGTATCTTCACCAACATCCTTTGGTACTTCCGTCTAAGTAGGTTGAGTCACTTTCTCTTTCCCTCGAGCCTCGAGAGTTGGTTCAATAGCAAGAATGCGAGCTGGTGTAGTAGTATCTTTTGGAGGAAAGATATCTGGAGAAAACACTCTTCTAGTTCTGGTTACTTTGCTTGATTTGGTGATATTGTCAACATTAGCACTGGTAGCTTCAACTGTACTGTCGTTAATGGTTAATGGCTCTTACTTGAAGCCATAATAGTAGACTTCAGCTCCATAATTCCAAGGTATAGCTTTGTGAGAGGAATATGGAATTGATCTGGGCGAGGTAATAATTAGAGGTGCCACTCTAGGTGTAGAATCGACAGAGTTGATTCTTATTATGTTCACATCAGCATATTCTTCGGGATAATCGTCATCTCCCCATTCGGTTCCCTTGACGTCTTCGATTGCGATCTTGTAGCTTTCGGGAGCGGTATACTTCACCTTGAAATCAAACTTCCCACTTGGCTGCCCCAAGGTATCATAAACTTCTGGTACGGCTTCGCTTACGTCTTCGATCTTTAGGCCTTTGGAAACATCTTTGCACAAACTTTCCATAGACGGAGTTTTCAGGAATTCAAATTCCTGGCAGCAGATGCGTGATGTCACAGAGAATGTTATGACACCGTATCTGACAAACTGTTTAACAATTCATACAGTAATGTAAAAACAGTAAAGAACACAAACAATTTCTTACCCAGTTCAGTGTGTAACTACACCTACATCTAGGGGCTACCAAGCCAGGGAGGAAATCCACTATAAGTAGTATTAATTCAGGAATAAACCAACCAGTTTATGTCCTTCACTTAAGACCTACCCAATGCAACTTCAATCTAAGTCCTACTTAGACCTGAGTTCCTACTCACTCCCCCTCAATCACAGCAGTGATATCAACCTATTGATTAATTGAATTGTGAAGACATTCTTCAATAAACATACTTAATTTTGCTTCAAAGCTTTAATCAAGAGACACAACACTCGTGCTTCAAAGCTTTGAGTGATAAAAAACCCTTACAATCAAATCCTAGTCCAAGGCACTTATCAAATGATAATTGCTTGGCTCACAAGAATAACTAGAATACACAAAATAACAATCTGCTTAATCTTGTACACAGTAAAAGGCGCAGCAGTAACATTAGGGTTTTCTCACTAATATAGAAGTAGTAAAAAAGACTTCAATTTGGGCTTCCATAATTATATCTAGGGTTAACTTAATTTAACCTAAAGACTTGGTCTTTTTAACAAACCAATTTAGGGTTAAACAAGGTTAACCTCAGAGCCACGTGAGCATGTGATCCAACAACATAATCCATAATAAAACAGCTCAGCAGAATCCTGAAAAGTCTCAGGAAAAGTAAATCTGCATAACAGCAAATGTTGCACAGAATGTCACAACATTGGTCATGACATCAGTCATTCTTCTTGCAGATTTCCAGCATAACAGTTAACACCCAGTCTGAGCTGTACCTGTATAGTTCTTCTCCTGCAGAATTTATCTTCAACTCTGAATGTCATGACATCATTCAAGTCATTGACATAAACTAGTTTTACCAAAAATTAAAGCCAACATAAAAACACTTACAAACTCCCCCTTTGGCAAATTTTTGGCTAAAACAAACTAAGCTATTAGAGAGCCAATGCAGCAGAAAGAAAATAACCAGTCTAAGCTAACTAAGCTAAATAACCAAAGATAAATTCAACCCATGATTCCCATAATTTCATCTCCCCCTTTTTAGCCACAAAGGGGCCAAAGGTGCCATTACAAAATCCAAAAATTCATGATATTAAGTAGCAGAAGTATTAATTATGCAACCAAGTTATGAAGTACAGAAATCCAGAACAAGCAGAAGCAAAATCAACAGAACAATAAACAAAAGTAGCAGCAGCAGCAGGTAATCAACATTCAAGCACTTTCTTTTCCTGAAGAAGCACTATGATAAATAGCTTCCTCTAAAGAACTGCTTTCAGCACCAGCTTCTTGCTCTTCTTCACCATCCTCATGCAAGTCCTCTGCAGCATCCTCATCTAGTTTTTCATCCTCAACCTCAGTGTCTTCTTTCTCCTGTTCCAAGGTAGAGATTAGCTCCTCAAGATTTTTCTCTCTTGCTTCAAGTTCCCTGCAAGTCTCTTTCAGCACAGCAATGACATCAGCCTTCTGAGAATTAGCTTTGACATTTGATGTCTTAGCAGATGTCATGACAATGTTAGGGACATGTTTCCCCTGAAACAACTTGTAGTGGAAACCAAGGGCAGGAGCTCTTTTACAAACAGAATCCCTTTCTACCAAAATATCAGGATATTTATCTATGATAATACCACACAGGAGGGAGGGAAAGGCTATGCGACCTTTGATTGCATAGCTGTCTGCATGTTTCAAAGTTTGCTCAAAAACATAACTTCCATAATCAAACTTAGTTTTGGTGCCAACAACATAGATAAATCTTCCTAGACCAGTGGAGATGGTGGACTTGTGATTTGTGGGAACCCATTTAGCTGCACCAATCTTGTGCATAATGGAAAACTTGACACTTAGTTTGCTAGCAGTTAGCTTCCCTTTCAAGGGCCATTGTTTGACTTGCTTGGCAGTAATGGTTTGGCACACCTGGTTGTCTGTGACTTCATGCTCAGGCTGAGCATCATCAGACCTTCCCAGAAATTTGTTGATCACAGTTGGAGAGAACTTCACCTTCCTTCCTCTCACATACACACTTTTAAAATCAGCTGACTTTCCATCAGCACACCCACTAGACAGATTTACTATAAATTCCTTGACAAGAATATCATAGCAGTTGGAGAACTTGACCACTGTCTTCATCAGTCCAGCAGCCTTGATGAGATCCATGACTTCCTTGCACTCAAGGGCACTTCTGTTCAACTCCCTCTCTAATGCAATCCTTTTCAGAAAGACATGCTTCCACCTGCTTGCATTTTCTGGATGGTGAAAGGAGATGTTGTCTGTGGCAACCTCAGGAACCTTAGGCAGTTTTCCAGAAGAGGGTTTCTTCCTGAGAGGAATGTCTGAGACATTCCCTTCAACATCAAAATCAAAATCTGATTCCTCATTAGATTCTGAAGGTTCAGGAGCCTTTCTTTTCTTGGAAATTGGAGTTCTCTTTGGTCTTGAGAAACCCCCAACAGACTTCACTTTACCCTTTCCTTTGGAAGTTCCAGCCTTCTGATCCTTTCCAGCTCATTCTCTAGCCTTGTTCTCAGGCCTAGGAGTCTCATGAACAACTTCAGTAGCCTTCTCCTTGGAGGGGCTTTGATCAGCATTCTGCTTTTCTTTTCTACTCATCATCCTTTTAGCTATGCTAGGGTTAACACTAGAAATTAAGTCATTATTAGAAAATTCTTCATCAAGATCAATAACAGGGGTTCAACATCCTTATCTGTGGGGGTTTGGTGATCAGCAGTTTTCTCTAGAGATTTTTCAAGGTTATCAGCAGTAGGTTTCTCTGGAGATTTCCTAGTATTGTCATCAATAGGTTTCTCAGGAGATTTCCTAACATTGTCATCAGGTGTCTTGACATTCTGAGTGACATTTGGATCAGTTGCTAAATTAGGGCTAGCAGATTCTTGGTTCAATGGAACAGTACCCCAGGTACAGAATGATTCTCATTAAGGATCCTAGTTACTAATCTAGCTATGGCTTGATGAACATATGCAGAACCCTCCCTATTGGCTATCTCAGGAGAAACAGAGGAAGATGGTTCAGCAGTCTTACCAGATGGAGAGGCTTGTGATCTTCTTGCATATCTGGTACGAAGCTTCTTGACCTTTCCAGGATCAATTCCCATGGCACGAAGGGGAGTAACCTCCAGTACATCAGTATCAATGGGGTTTGCATTAGCCCTAGGTCCGGAGACAGTGGGAGAGGGAGACACTGTTTCCTTTGAAGAAGATGATGATGACACACTTTGTTGAGACATCTTGAGAGATTGAGAATGCAGGTGACAATAAGTTTGAGATTTTCTTTTGAGAGAATAGAGAGTGGTATAGCCAAATGAAAAGAGTGGGATATAAATATGACTATTCCTCTTCTTAAACTTTTGAAAAGAGAGAGGGAAACAATTAATTAGCTCTATTAGAATTAAATTAAATAAAATGTCTCTTCCAGCTCTTGTTGTAAGCAATATTAATTGCTACAACTCTTCATATTGGCAAATACCCAGTCTGCCCCTTAAATTCTCAAACTGACTAGCATCAAGTGCTTTGGTAAAAATGTCAGCCAGTTGTAGTTCAGTGGCTACATGCTCCAACTTAATCACCTTTTCTTCCACAAGATCCCTGATGAAATGGTGTCTAATGTCAATATGCTTAGTCCTGATGTGCTGTATAGGATTCTTGGAGATATTAATAGCACTCAGGTTGTCACAGTACAATGTCATGACATCCTGTGTGACATTGTACTCAGTCAGCATCTGCTTCATCCAGATCATTTGAGAACAACTGCTACCAGCTGCTATGTATTCAGCTTCAGCAGTAGATAAAGACACACAGTTTTGCTTCTTGCTGAACAAAGAAACAAGGTTGTTTCCCAAAAAGAAGCATCCTCCAAAGGTGCTTTTTCTATCATCAGCACTACCAGCCCAATCAGCATCATAATAACCAGACAAAATTGGTTTACATCCATGAGAATATAGCATGCCATACTTGTAAGTTCCACTCACATATTTCAGAATTCTTTTCACCTGATTGATGTGACTTACTTTGGGTTCAGCCTGGTATCTTGCACATACAACAACAGCAAAGGAAATGTCAGGTCTGCTGGCTGTTAAGTATAGCAGACTTCCTATCATGCTTTTGTACAAGCCTTGATCAACATTTGTCCCACTTGTGTCTTTGGACAACTTTAGATGAGTAGGTGCAGGAGTCCTTTTATGACTGGCATTCTCCAACCCAAACTTCTTGACAATATTCTTTGCATACTTACTTTGAGAAAGGAAAGTTGAGTCTTCCATTTGTGTGACTTATAATCCAAGAAAGTAGGTCAATTCTCCCATGAGGCTCATTTCAAATTCAGCTTGCATTTGGTTGGAAAAATGTTTAACCATTTTATCTGACATTCCTCCAAACACTATGTCATCAACATAAATTTGAGCTACCATTATCTTTCCTCCTTCATTCTTGACAAAGAGAGTTTTATCCAAACCTCCTTTCCTATATCCTTTGTCAGTGAGGAATTTTGTCAACCTTTCATACCAAGCTCTAGGAGCTTGTTTCAGACCATATAGTGCTTTCCTCAGTTTGTAAACATGATCAGGACAGTTTGGATCCACAAATCCTTTAGGTTGTTCCACATACACTTCCTCATTTAAGTACCCATTTAGAAAGGCACTTTTCACATCCATCTGAAATAGTTTGAATTTCAGAATGCAAGCAACTCCTAGTAGTAATTTGATTGATTCCATCCTGGCCACAGGAGCAAAAGTCTCATCAAAATCAACCCCTTCAAGTTGAGTGTATCCTTGAGCAACAAGCCTTGCCTTATTCCTGGTGACAACCCCTTCAGCATCTGACTTGTTCTTGTAGATCCACTTTGTGCCAATGATGTTTGTTCCTTCTGGTCTAGGAACTAACTCCCACACTTCATGTTGTTTGAACTGGTTCAATTCATCTTGCATTGCTCCAATCCAGTATTCATCAGTCAAAGCCTCTTTAACATTCTTTGGTTCAATCTTAGACACAAAACAAGAGTTTGAGATGATTTCTCTAGATCTTGTAATGACTCCACTGTTAGGATCTCCTATGATGAGTTCCTTTGGATGATCTTTCTGAATTCTGATGGAAGGATCTTTGTTGGCTTCCTCTGGTTCAGACTCTGGTGGAGTAGGGATAGGCACATCATCCTTATTAGACACTTGTGGTGAAGTCTCAAACAATGTCTCAACATCATATGGGACATTTGATTCCTCATGGTGATTATCAACTATGATATTTATAGACTCCATCATAACTTTGGTCCTAGAATTGAATACTCTATATGCTCTGCTGTTGGTAGAGTATCCCAGAAAAATTCCTTCATCACTTTTAGAGTCCATCTTTCTCCTTTGCTCACGATCTGTCATAATATAGCATTTGCTCCCAAAGACATGGAAATACTTCACAGTAGGCTTTCTTTCTTTCCATATTTCATAAAGGGTGGAGGATGTTCCCTTTCTCAAGGTGACCCTGTTGTGGACATAACAGGCTGTATTCATAGCTTCAGCCCAAAAATGAATAGGAAGCTTCTTGGCATGTGTCATTGCTCTGGCAGATTCCTGTATAGTTCTGTTTTTCCTTTCCACAACTCCATTCTGTTGAGGAGTTATAGGTGAGGAGAACTCATGATTGATTCCTTCTGAGGAACAGAACTCATCAAACTTACTATTCTCAAATTCTTTTCCATGATCACTTCTGATTCAAACAATGCATCCTTCCTTTTCTCTTTGAAGTCTTTTTCAAAATTCCTTAAAGACATCAAATACATCAGATTTTTCCCTAATGAAGTTTATCCAGGTGAATCTGGAAAAATCATCCACAACAACATAAACATATCTCTTTCCACCAAGGCTTTCCACCTGCATGGGACCCATCAGATCCATGTGCAAAAGCTCTAACACCTTAGAGGTGGTTAGATGTCTTGACTCTGGATGTGACATTCTGGTTTGCTTTCCAACCTGACATTCACCACAGACTCTCCCTTCATCAACATGAAGTCTTGGAATCCCTCTGACAGCCACCATGGATATGATCTTTTTCATCCCTCTAAGATGCAAATGACCAAGTTTTTGGTGCCACAATTTCACTTTCTTTTCTTCTTTGGCTGTAGAAAGTGAGGTTAGTGTTCTCAGCCTCCCACAAGTAACAATTGTCTTTTGATCTGACTCCTCTCATTATAATTTCTTATTTTTCATTGGTTACAAGGCATTCAAATTTGGTGAAGTTGACCTTGAATCCCAGATCACACAGTTGACTGATACTTATGAGATTGGCAGTCAAACCATTTACCAGCAACACTTCATTTAGGTTTGGAACTCCAGGGCAGTCCAAGTTTCCAACTCATTTGATTTCTCCTTTAGCTCCATCTCCAAAAGTAACATAACTAGTAGTATGAGGTTTGACATCATTCAGCAGGTTCTTGATTCCAATCATGTGTTTGGAGCATCCACTGTCAAAGTACCAGCCTTCCTTGGCATAAACTCTAAGGGAGGTGTGAGCTATCAGGGCTGTTGTCCTTTTCTTCCATTATTGAGTATATGGTGCCTTGTTTGTCTTAGGCTTGACATATGGGGTCTGATTAGGATATCCATATAATCTGAAGCAAAATGGCTTTATGTGCCCAAACCTGCCACAATAATGACATCTCCATCTTTGAAACTTTTTCTTCATGTTTCTCTGATCTTGATGTTGAGCCCTATGTTGTGACATTTGTTTATCAGGCCTGTTCTTCTTCTTGTCACCAGCAAATTTCTTTGCAACCACATATCCTAGACCAGACATATTTCCTGCATTTTGTCCAGTCTGAAGGATTTCTTCCAACTTGTCAGTTCCAGTTGTTAACATCTTGACAGACTTAGTCATCTGATCAAGTTTGGAATTCAACACTAGAACTTCACCTTTGAGATGACTTATAGTAGTAGTGTCTTCCTTCTTCTCAGCCTCTAACTTCACAATGAGCTTTTTCTGTTTCTCATTTTACTGACAGACTTCAGCACTTCTGATACACAGCTTCTTGTAAGTGTCAGCAAGTTCTTCAAATGTCACTTCCTCATCACTAGAATCATTATCAGAGTTACAAACACCAGATAGTGCAGTAACTAGTTTGGCAGATTCTTCTTCAGAATCACTTTCTGAGTCACCATCAGACCAAGTGATAGACATTCCTTTCTTTTGTTTCTTTAGAAAGGTAGGACATTTAGCTTGAATGTGCCCATATCCTTCACATTCATGGCATTGGATTCCTCTGCTTTGATTTCCCTTTTCTTCAGACTTAGTTCTTCTGCTGGAGTCATAGGGTCTGCTAATGTCAGATGCGATGTTCTTGACATTTGACCTTGACTTTGGGTCAATTCTCCTGATGAGTTTGTTGAACTGCCTTCCAAGCATAGCTATTGCTTTTGATATCTTCTCTTCATCACCCTCCTTGCATTCCTCTTCAGTATTGGATACAAGGGCTATGCTCTTGTTTTTCTTGTCAACATTGTCACTGATCCCCATTTCAAAAGTCTGAAGTGATCCAATGAGTTCATCAACCTTCAAGTTGCAGATATCCTGAGCGTCCTCTATAGCAGTCACTTTCATTGCAAACCTTTTAGGCAAGGATCTGAGAATCTTTCTCACCAGCTTTTCTTCTAACATCTTTTCTCCCAATGCTCCTGAGGTGTTGGCAATCTCCAAGATGTTCATGTGAAACTCATGAATTGTCTCATCTTCCTTCATCTTCAGATTCTCAAATTTGGTAGTGAGCATCTGAAGTCTTGACATTTTCATCTTCGATGTACCTTCATGAGTGGTTTTGAGAGTGTCCCAAACATCCTTGGCCAGTTCATACTGATGTACTAGTCTGAAAATATTTCTGTCAATTCCATTGAATAAGGCATTCAATGCTTTAGAGTTGCCCAGTGCTAGCTCTTCTTCTTCTTTGCTCCATTCTTCCTCAAGTTTCAGGCTAGTAGTCCCATCTTTCTCAAGTTTTGTGGGATGTTTCCATCCTCTGTCAGCAGCTCTCCAAGCTTTATTGTCCAGTGACTTCAAAAAGGCAACCATACGAGGTTTCCAGTAATCATAGTTTGATCCATCCATAATAGGTGGTCTGCTCCCAAATCCTCCTTCCTTGTCCATAACGCCAGAAAATAATATCCCTAGATCTCACCCAGAAATAACAGGCAGGGTGCCTACTCTATGCCAATTCAAATTCCTGGCAGCAGATGCGTGATGTCACAGAGAATGTTATGACACCGTATCTGACAAACTGTTTAACAATTCACACAGTAATGTAAAAACAGTAAAGAACACAAACAATTTCTTACCCAGTTCAGTGTGTAACTACACCTACATCTAGGGGCTACCAAGCCAGGGAGGAAATCCACTATAAGTAGTATTAATTCAGGAATAAACCAACCAGTTTATGTCCTTCACTTAAGACCTACCCAATGCAACTTCAATCTAAGTCCTACTTAGACCTGAGTTCCTACTCACTCCCCCTCAATCACAGCAGTGATATCAACCTATTGATTAATTGAATTGTGAAGATATTCTTCAATAAACATACTTGATTTTGCTTCAAAGCTTTAATCAAGAGACACAACACTCGTGCTTCAAAGCTTTGAGTGATAAACAACCCTTACAATCAAATCCTAGTCCAAGGCACTTATCAAATGATAATTGCTTGGCTCACAAGAATAACTAGAATACACAAAATAACAATCTACTTAATCTTGTACACAGTAAAAGGCGCAGCAGTAACATCAGGGTTTTCTCACTAATATAGAAGCAGTGAAAAGACTTCAATTTGGCTTCCATAATTATAGCTAGGGTTACCTTAATTTAACCTAAAGACTTGGTCTTTTTAACAAACCAATTTAGGGTTAAACAAGGTTAACCTCAGAGCCACGTGAGCATGTGATCCAACAACATAATCCATAATAAAATAGCTCAGCAGAATCCTGAAAAGTCTCAGGAAAAGTAAATCTGCATAACAGCAAATGTTGCACAGAATGTCACAATATTGGTCATGACATCAGTCATTCTTCTTGCAGATTTCCAGCATATCAGTTAACACCCAGTCTGAGTTGTACCTGTATAGTTCTTCTCCTGCAGAATTTATCTTCAACTCTGAATGTCATGACATCAGTCAAGACATTGACATAAACTAGTTTTACCAAAAATTAAAGCCAACATAAAAACACTTACAGGAATAGTGCTTCTCGGTTGTCTATCAGGCATTGGATACCTCTCTTCAACCAGGCACATCCATTGGGCTCGGACGCGCAATAACAACAGTTGTCAAAACATCTTGGAAATAAGTCGGCTCGTAGCAAATGCTTTTTGACAATCATCAAGGGAGTGGTTAACTCACTCACAACATAGACATATGAGTCGTTGTCAATGGCGTTGGTACTCTTGCCATGATCGGGCATAGGTGCGTTGATCACATTCGGAGTTTCGATAGGAGGGTCGAATTCAATTTCCTGGGCTTCAATCATGTCTTGGATCTTGTTCTTCAGGCCCCAACAATTGTCGGTGTTGTTCCCTGGGCTGTTGGAGTGGTATGCACACCTTGCATTGGGATTGTACTTTGGAGAGGAAGTGTTTGTGAGCAACCCTTTACATAATATGTGCTTATGCAGTTTGATAGTTTTGTATGATAGCAAATATATGAGTTTGATTGTCTAACTTGGTCCTAAATATATATGTGCTTGTCCTAACATAATAACATGCATAAAAATGGTCAAAGTATGATTTTGCTCATCTACAAGCTTCTTGGGTCGATACAAAAGGCATGCATCGATACATATAACTAACTAATTTGATAAAAACAATTTTCCTTCAGTATGAGTTGACTCATACGTGTTTTGTATGGATACATGTCAATTTGATGGCTCAAAAATTCATGCCTTGCATCGATACATATTGATATGGATCGATTCATATGAACAACAAAAATTGAGATTCAACTATGTTTGCTATTTGTATCAATACAAGATCCTTTGCATTAATTCATATCAGTTCTTTTATTTTAGATATAAATCTCATACAATATGCATCAACGCATGCGTGTTTTGTATCACACATACAAGAACCGAGGTTCTGGATTCCTGCATGTTTTAGATTTTGCATCAATACATAAGTGCTTGTATCAATACATATTGTACTTGCATCGACTCATGATTTATTTAGCTTTCTGGAATCATTTTAACAACAGTATGTATTGATACATAATCGTTTGTATTGACTCATACTTAACTCAACTCCCTGGAAACAATTTTAGTACATTATGCATCAATACAAAATCACTTGTATCAATATATTCAGTGACTTGTGTTGACGCATACGAAACTTGTATTTACTCATACATAACTCAACTCTCTGAAAACAATTTTAGTATAGTATGCATCAATACAAAATCACTTGTATCAATACATTCAGTGACTTGTGTCGACGCATACGAAACTTGTATCGACGCATAAGTCTGTTTTTCTTCTAACATGTTTATGTTTTCATATATAAGCAAATATTGGCAGTTTAGTTAAAACAGGTGTCACAAATACAATTTGTGAGCATCCATTTTCTGAGCATTAGAAACTTGAAAAAGACTTCTATCTTCATCATCTTCTCAATCTCCTTGGTTCAAGAACATTGACACATAATCATCATTGATTATTAGATCAAGGGATCAAAGAAATAACGTTCAGTGGTATGATAGGTGATCTAGCTGAGTTGAAGATTCGAAAAGGGGTTTTGATGAAAAATTGGAAGGTTTCTCCTGCAAGAATAGAGGTGTTCTTGTGGATTTGTTAGTTACGATTGCACAATCAGAAGGTTTCAGCCGTAGCATTGGGTTTAGAGATCGGGGTGATTTCACAAATAGGTCGTGGAACCGGTGAATTGTCTATGAATCTTGTAGGTGTTAGTCACAATTGCACATAGCAGATTCAGCCATAGTGTAGGGTTTGGAGATCGGGGTGATTTCGCAAACAGGTCGTGGAAGCAGTGAATTGTCTATGAATCTTGCAGGTGTATTCTTGATCAGCTCATATCAAGAGAAGTTCATACAAGAAAAAGAGGATCTGGGTGATTAGTTTTATGTCTTTGTATTGAAACCTTGTAAATAATTTTCAGCATATTTATATAGAAAGTTCTTAATTCCAATTTGGAAATTGAGAGGGAGACGTACCCATACGTGAGGACGAAAGTGGGGAACTTAATTACCAAACTGCTTTGTGTATCATACTCTTTCTCTTTCTCTCTTTTCTTTTATAACATGTTTGTGATTCAATTGGTGTTCAACTTTTCACGTTCATTGATACAAGGATAGAAGAAACTCTTTATTAAAACTCCATTGCCATTGATCATTGAATAAGCATACTCCAACTATTTGACAAAAGTGCTAGCTTGACTTCATTCATTGGAAATAGTGTTGTAGTGATAATTGCATTAATGCAATATAAATTATGTGTTAATTCATCTTATTCATCTCAATTAAAATCCAGAAAACTATTGCATGTCCGGTTTTCTAGTAGCCGATTCAGAATAGACGGAAGTCAATTCAGGACCGTGTGTCGCTTTCCACAGTTTTAGCATTAACTCTGATGAATAATTTTAAATCCATGATAATAAAAGAGGTGATTTATTCACCCCCTCTCGATCACTTGCCACACCATCTAACAAGTGGTATCAGAGCACCGGTTTACTGATGCTTTATGGCTACTACTAACGATATGGCTTCTGGACAGAAGGGGGCGTACAGTAGAGCTTCTGTTTTCAACGGTGAAAATTATGGCTATTGGAAAGACTGCATGCGAGATCACATAAATTTCATTGATAGGAATGTATAGGATTCCATTCAAAATGGACCTTTTCAAATTACCATGATGAATGTGGTAGGTGCCGTTGTGCCTAAACCAGAGGCTGGTTGGGATGAAAAAGATCAGAAAAATTGGTCATGCCATTGGAGAGGTTGAAATATGATAATTTCAGCACTTGGCGTTGATGAATATTATCTAGTATCTCATTGCACAACATCTAAAGAAATGTGGGATGCTTTGGAAGTTGCCCATGAGGGCACTACTGAAGTTAAAAAATCCTGAATTAACACACTTAACCAAGAGTTTGAGCTCTTTCGCATGAAACAGGGAGAATCTATCTCTGACATGCAAAAGAGATTTATCCATCTCACTGGTCGAAATGCACTTGGAAAACCTATTTCTAATGAAAATGCCACTAACAAAATTATAAGATGTCTTAACAGGGAATGGCAACCTAAAGTTACAGCTATCAAGGAAGCCAACGACCTCACTACGCTTACCATCACAACTTTGTTTGGGAAGTTGGAAGAACATCAACAACAATTGCAAAGTCTTGAAAAGCATGAGAACAAGAATAAGAAGAAGAAGAGTAGAGACAAGGAAAGTGAGAATAAGCCAATAGCTCTTAAGGCTTCTAGATCTAAGTCCTCACAAATAGAGCAAGGTGATAATGACTCAAGTAGTGACAAAGATTCGGATGATGAGGAAATGGGACTGTTTGTTCGGAGATATAATAGATTTATTCAGAAGAATGGAATCAAGCACTCCGACAAAAATCTCACAAAGTTTAGAAGACAATCCATGGAATCAAAGCAGGAGGAAAATAAGAAATATAAAGGTAAAGGATCCTGCTTCAATTGTGGTAAATCTGGACACTACAAAACAGAATGTCCTATGAACAAAAAGGACAAAAAAAAGGCACCATCAAAGAAGTTCAACAAACAAAGAAGAGCTTATATTGCGTGGGAAAGTGATAGTGAGTCATCACGCGATGAAAGCGCACGTGATAGTGATAAGACTATAAATCTATGTCTCATGACTCACATCAATAACCAATCCAGCCACAAGAAGAGAAACTAAGAGAACAAAGTAAGACAAGCCTACTACAATGATTTTGATTCTTTGTCTTTCTCTGAACTGAAAATAGCTTTTGAAAAACTGCATAACGAAGCTGTAGACGCTTTTAAACGTTTATCCTCCAACAAACAAATCTTTTCTCATTTGGAGGGCAAAATGTATAAATCTGAACAAGATTTAAAAAGTCTAAAAGTTAGTATTATAGAAAGTTCAAAAGATATTGATGTAAATGGATGTATTGAAACTAGATATTGTGGAGTTTGTCATATTTGGCAACAAGAGGTTAAAAGTCTTAATGCCAATACCGTTCCAAGATTACTTATGCTGTTGATCCTAGGATTTTTAAGAAACATTGAATTCACCATATGCTAAATATTCTTTTGTAGAAAAGATTCCAAAGGGCTCAATGAGCAAAAGTAAACAAGTTCATCATCATGGTTTATGTCATTATTATTGTCATAAAGGTCACACCATCGAGATATGCAAGTTTAGGAGATTCCTTGTTCCTAAAGGCATTTTTATCAATGGAGGCCTACAGGAAACCATGTTACCACTTACCCACATAAACCCAATGAAAATTCTGTACCTACCTCTCTCTTTTGATATTGCATATTGAGTGCCTTGCATCCGTAGATAGACGATGGTTTCTAGACAACAGATGTTCAAGGCACATGATAGGTAACATATCACTCTTTAGCGACTTTAAAGCAAAGAAGAAAGGATATGTTACTTACGAAGACAATAACAAAGGAGCTATACTCGGCAAAGGTAGTGTAGGTAATCCCTCTACCACTACTATTTCTGATGTCCATCTTGTAGAGGGCCTTAAACATAATTTTTAAGTATTAGTCAATTGTGCGACAAGGGCTATAAAGTTACCTTCACAAAAACTTGCTACATTATTGAACATACTGAACAAAACATTATGTTTAAGGGAATTAGAGTAAACAACATCTATATGCTTGATCTTTTTGATGTATCATTTACAAGCGATAAATGTCTACTCACCTTGAATGATGATTCTTGGCTTTGGCATAGAGGTTTAGTGCATGTTAACTTTGATTTGCTGAATAAGGTTGTATCCAAGGATTTAGTGGTCGGTCTTCCAAAAATAAAGTTTTCAAAAGACCACCTATGTGACACATGTCAAATGGGAAAGCAAAGTGTAATTTCTACTTCACGACCCCTTGAGCTTCTCCATATGAACCTCTTTGGACCTTCAAGAACAAAGAGTCTAGGTGGAAACTACTATGGTTTTATAATCATTGACAACTATTCTAGATTCACTTGGACCATATTCCTTCATAGCAAAGATGAAACCTTTTCTGCTTTCAAGAGTTTTGCAAAACTGTCCCAAAACAAAATGGATTCAAAAAAAATTACAATTCGAAGAGATCATGGAGGTGAATTTCAAAACCATCTCTTTGATAAGTACTGTGATAAGCATGGCATTGAGCAGAACTTTTCATCCCCTCGAACTCCACAGCAAAATGGAGTTGTGGAGCGCAAAAATCGCGTTTTAGAGGAGTTGGCTGGAACAATGCTCAATGAAGGTGGATTACCAAAATATTTTTGGGCTGATGCAATTAGCACAGCTTGTTATGTTTTAAATAGGATATTGATCCGACCTATTTTGGATAAAACCCCTTATGACCTTTTGAAAGAAAGAAAGCCAAACTTGTCACATCTTCACGTATTCGGTTGTAAATGTTTTGTTTTGAATAATGGTAAAGAAAATCTTGGGAAGTTTGATGCAAAAGAGGATGAAGGTATCTTTCTTGGATACTCACACTCAAGCAAAGCATATAGAGTGTATAATAAACATTTACTTACTGTTGAAGAGTCTTTCCATGTTTCTTTTGATGAGTCTTATCCAAAAAATGTCGGAAAAGGTATTACTTTTGATGGCGCAGGTGTATCTTCGGAAGATATACTCAAGGAAGTTGTTCTAGAAATTGATCAGTCCAAATCAATTAACAAAGAGGAGGAGGAAGATAGTAGTCATGTCAAAGATGAGGAAGAAGGGGCAGCAGAAGTGGAAAGTCTTCCACCAGCCTGGAAATCCTCAAAAGACCATCCAATTGACAACATATTCGGGGACATATCAAAAGGAGTGACAAGTCGTTCTAAGATAAGCAATTTCTGCTATCACTTCGCATTTGTTTCACAAGTAGAACCTAAGAATTCCAAAGAGGCCTTGATTGATAAATTTTGGCTAATGGCCATGCAAGATGAGCTTAATTAATTTAAAAGAAATGACGTTTGGGAACTTGTCCCTCGTCCACAAGACCATCATATCATAGGCACTAAGTGGGTTTTTAGAAACAAACTTGATGAATACGAAGTGATAACTCAAAATAAAGCTCTCTTAGTGGCACAAGGGTATAACCAAGAGGAGGGCATAGACTATGAAGAAACTTATGCTCCAATTTCTCGCCTTGAGGCTATATGTCTTTTGCTCACTTACACGTGCTCTAAGAATTTTAAGCTTTACCAAATGGATGTAAATAGTGATTTTCTAAATGGTGTCATAAATGAAGAAGTATACGTCTCATAACCTCCTGGTTTTGAGAATGATGAATATCCAGATTATGTTTACAAACTAAAACGAGCTTTGTACGATCTTAAGCAAGCCCCTCGGGTTTGGTATGAAAGACTTAGCAAATTTCTAATTGATCATGGATATTCAAGAGGTAAAGTGGATACCACTCTCTTCATTAAACGTAAAGGAAAACACATTATTTTAGTTCAAGTATATGTAGACAATATAATTTTTGGTTCAACTAATCTACACTTGGTCGAAGAATTTTCTAATGTTATGCAAGGGGAATTTGAGATGAGTCTTATGGGGGAGCTAAATTACTTCCTCGGTCTACAAATAAAATAGCTTGATGAGGGCACAACAGTGTGTCAAACAAAATACTTCAGAGAGCTACTCAAGCGCTTTAGAATGAATGACTCAAAGTCCATTAACACCCCCATGGCTACTAACGGGAACTTGGATAAAGATGAACATGGTAAGAGTGTAGATGTCAAGAAGTATTGAGGTATGATTGGATCTCTTTTGTACCTTACTGCATCTAGGCCTGACTTCATGTTTAGTGATTGTATGTGTGCACGATATCAATGAATCCTAAGGAATCACACTTGAAAGTTGTCAAGCGTATACTTAGATATCTTCATGGAACATCTAAGTATGGGCTTTGGTATTCCAAAGAAAGCGATTGTAGCTTAGTAGGTTACTCCGACTCTGATTTTGCTGGCTATAAATTAGATATGAATAGAACTAGTGGCACATGTCACTTATTTTCAAACTCCTTAGTGAGTTGGCATAGCAAAAAGCAGGTTTCTATTTCATTGTCAACTATTGAGGCTGAATACGTTGCAGCCGGTAGTTGTTGCGCCCAAATTTTGTGGCTAAAGCAACAACTACAAGACTTCGATATTCAACTAAAATGTATTCCAGTAAAATGTGATAATACTAGTGCCATCAACCTAACTAAGAATCCAGTTTTACACTCACGAACTAAACACATAGAGATTAAGCATCACTTTCTTCGTGATCATGTTGAAAAAGAAGACATTTTGTTTGAGTATGTTGATACTCAAAATCAACTTGCTGATATTTTCACCAAACCATTAGCAACGAAGTCCTTTTTTAACATTCGTCATGAGCTAGGGATCTTGGATCTTTCTCACTTGTTGTCTTAAGTATGCATGTACCATGTTATTAAGATGTAGTCTAGTTTCTGTACGTGCGTATTAAAGGTTCATCAACTAAGGTAATATTTTTCCTCTCTATACCCTGTTAAAATTCATTGATTTTGTGTATGTGTAATATGTTCCTTAAATGTCGTTTATATGTTTAGCCTTACATAAATTGTTGGAGAATTCTCATTAATCATGTGCATTGCATACCATTCTACATAATCATTTCAAAAATAACTCATACGGCACAAACATACACTTCCAAATGGATCCCATATCTTACTGTCCATCAAAACCTACTAAAAATTTATTTTCATCAGTTTTGGATCGATGCAAAATGTCTTGGATCGACACAAAAGAAACTCTGGTCGATACATAAATCGCATGCGTCGATACATAACTGATATTTTCTATTTTTCAAAATTCCTTTAGTATGTATCGATACATACGAGTTTTGTATCGACACATCAAACTTCCAGAATAAATTTTTCATTTTGTATCGATTCAAAAACTTGTGTATTGCCTCATAACTCTTTTATGACCCTCTTTGATGAGGACATAAGCCAACAAGACATAAGTGATGCAATTCAAAGCTTAGGAGGTCCTATGACAAGAAAAATAAGTTAAAATAAAAATTGTAAAGAAAAATGATAGTTATGCAAAAAGTGCCAACAAAGGGAGAAAGAAGGTTGTTTTTGAACCCGGAGATTGGGTTTGGGTACATATGAGAAAGAAAAGGTGGACCTTTTCAAGTACTTTCAAGGATCAACGACAATGCCTACAAAATTGAACTTCTCGGTGAGTGTGGTGTTAGTGCTACCTTTAATGTTGCTGACTTGTCTCCTTTTGATGTAGGTGATGGAGATTTCAATTCGAGGTCGAATTCTCTTCAAGAGGGAGGGAATGATGAGGACATAAGCCAACAAGTCATAAGTGATGCAATTCAAAGCTTAGGAGGTCCTATGACAAGGGCACGTGCTAGGAAAGTCAATAAGGTTTTAATTCAATTTATGACTGATTTAATGAAGGGTGAGGACTTATTTGAAGGAAAGGAGCCAAAGCCTATTTTTATCATCCAAGAACATTAAAATGGCATGGAAATGGGGCATGCTACCTATTTTTAATAGTTTTGTTTTAATCATTGTGTAATAAAAGTGCAAGGGACCAATTTTGGCCTAAAACACTAAGTTTGAATTTTTGGTGTGTTTAATCCATTTTAAAGCTTCCAAAGCTTTAAATGGTGTTTTTTTTATTAACATTTCGTGCTAATAAGGTGATGAAGAAATATAAGTGCAAAAATGATCATGTGTATTCAAAAGGAGAGAGAAAGTGGTTGTGGTTACAAAAGGAAGGCATATAGTGGTGTTGCAAGTCATTAAGAGCATTGAAGATCTATTATTCAACATTATAAATGAGGAAATCAATTTGTAACCCTTCAAGCATTAGTTGAGTTGTCCCTTAGTAATTGTAGCATCCTAAGCACTTATTTTCATTCATTTTTGCACTTATTTTACAACGGTTTTGTAATAATTCAGGCTAGGCATTAATGTTAGAGTAATTGGCTGAATTCTATGAGTTCCTTTGTCATATTACTATGTAATTTCGTGACCTACACCCATATATGGTAGGCACCATTCATGAATAATATTAGATGAATTTTATTGAAAAACAATATCACTTTGAGTGAATTTTGTGAGCATTGCTCTATTGGTTCTAGATTGGACCAAATATCGATCTTATCAAGAAACCAAGTTTCTTGTGGCGATCTACACTTGGCTTATCATCCTTTATATTCTAAAGAAAGGGTGTGGCGCCTCATCTCTATCCTTTCCATCAATTTTTTTTCATTTAACGTGTTTTGCGTTAATTCTGCCCGAAAATCATTTTCATCAAAAATAGTCATTCTCATACTAAATATTCATTCCTCACAAGCACAAGCATAACAAATTTCGAAATTAAAATGATAGTTTTGTATGAATCAAAGAAATGGCTAAAAATCATAATTTAGAAGCCATCAAGTGGTAATCAGAGCAAGGTTCAAGTAGGACCATTGTGCATTGCAAATTTCAATCATATTTCTTCTTTGTTTCTGTTTTGAAGTATTAAAAAAATCGGAAAAAAAATATAAAAAGAATAATATTCTAGTTGTGAAGCTTGTGATTATTCAAGAATTGTTTGTTGCCACAATCTAGTTTTTGAGTTATTTTTTGTCTTTTTTTTCTTCTTTTCCTTTAAATTCCAAGCTTTGTGTGTTTTACCATTTGAAAATTGTTTTTCTTGTGTGATTGAATTTGGTTTCTTTAAAGAATTGAAAAGAGTAATAGAGTGGAAAACGGAAAGAGTTTTCATTATAAAAAAAAGCCAAATTTGAGTGTAAACACGTGAGGACATTTTTTATATATATTTTTTTCGTAATAATCATGTCAGGTGAGGAGGAAGGAAGCCCACAACAAGTAGAAGCCAATAGGTTGTTGTTAGAGGCTCTTACAACAACAATGCAAAGAATGTTGAGAGAAGAATTCGAGGGGATACATGAGATGATTAATCGAGTGTAAAATTTAGTAGCTAGTGGTGATGAGGAGGAAAAGAGAAGGAGAAGGCGTGAGGAGAGGCCTAGAGAGGATAGATTGAGTGGCATAAAAATTAAAGTGCCGCCCTTTAAAGGAAAAAATGACCTAGAAGCATACTTAGAGTGGGAAACAAAAATTGAAAAAAATTTTGCTTCTCACAATTATACTAATGTTCAAAAAGTGCAGGTTGCAGCCATTGAATTCACAGACTACGCCTTGGTATGGTGGGATCAACTTGTCAAAGAAAGAAGAAGATATAATGATCCAGTCATTGAAACTTGGGAAGAGATGAAAAGAATCATGAGGAGGAGATTTGTGCCATCCTATTACAATAGGGATTTGCACAACAAATTACAAAGACTCACTCAAGGATCCAAAAGTGTTGATGAATACTACAAGGAGATGGAGGTTGCAAAGATAAGGGCCAATGTGGTGGAAGATAATGAAGCAACCATGGCTAGATTTCTTCATGGCCTAAATCATGACATAAGTGACATAGTGGAGCTGCAACATTATGTGGAGATAGAAGATTTAGTGTACCAAGCTATCAAAGTAGAACAACAACTCAAAAGAAAGAGCCAATCAAGGAGAAGTTCCACCACTTTCAATTCTTCAAGTTGGAAAGACAAGCTAAAGAAGGAGGGTGCTTCATCTTCATCATCTAAGGAGCCCATGGTTGAAACCAAAGGTAAAACTATTACACCTTCTCAAAGTGTTCCAACTAACAAAAAAACTACATGTTTCAAGTGTCAAGGCCAAGGGCATATTGCATCTCAATGTCCAACTAAGAGAACTATGCTTATGGAGGAAAATGAAGTAGTTGTTGAAGAGAAAGATGAAGAGAATATTGAAGAGTATGATGAGGAAGAAGAAGAAGAAGAAATACCTAGTGGAGAGTTACTCATGGTGAGGAGGATGTTGGGGAACTTAGTCAAAGAGGAAGATAATTCTCAAAGAGAAAACCTTTTCCACACAAGATGTCTAGTTCAAGGAAAAGTGTGTTCTTTAATTATTGATGGTGGGAGTTGTACTAATGTTGCTAGTACTCGGTTAGTTTCAAAGCTTAATTTAGAGACAAAACTTCATCCTAAGCCATATAAGCTTCAATGGCTTAATGAAATTGTTGAAATGATTGTTAATAGACAAGTTGAGGTTTGTCTTAGAATTGGGAAGTATGAGGACAGGATATTGTGTGATGTAGTACCTATGGAGGCTAGTCATCTGTTGTTAGGGAGGCCTTGGCAATTTGATAAAAAAAACTAGTCATGAAGGGTATTCCAACAAATACTCTTTTATGCATCATGGACAAAAGATTATTCTTGTACCATTGAGTCCTAGTGAGGTGAGAGAAGATCAAAAGAAAATGAGAGAAAAAAAAAAGAGCAAGAAAAAGAAAAAGAAAAGAAAAGAAAAAAAGTGACAAAAAAAATAATGATGAAAAGAAAGAGAGTTTGATTGTAAAAAAAGGAGAGGTTAAAAATGCAATTGTTTCAAAACAGCCCCTATATTTGCTATTTTGCAAAGAGGTGGCGTTGCTAGCTAACACACCTAACACACAAAATTTCCCTAGTTGTGTTGAAACTCTTTTGCAGGAATTTGAAGACATGTTTCCAAAGGATGTGCCAAGTGGTTTACCACCTTTAAGAGGAATTGAGCATCACATTGATCTAAATCCTGGAGCATCTTTGCCTAATAGGCCAGCTTACCGATGCAATCCACAACAAACTCAAGAAATACAAAGACAAGTTTCTGAATTGGTAAGTAAAGGATGGGTAAGAGAAAGTCTAAGTTCATGTGCTGTGCCGGTAATTTTAGTTCCAAAAAACGATGGTAGTTGGAGGATGTGCACTGATTGTAGGGCTGTTATGCCATTTGGACTAACTAATGCACCTAGCACTTTCATGAGATTAATGAACCATGTTTTAAGGGATTTTTTTAGGTAAATTTGTTGTTGTGTATTTTGATGATATCTTAATATATAGCAAAAATTTAGAGGAACATTGCATTCATTTAAGGGCTGTTTTGCAAGTGCTAAGACGTGAAAAATTATATGCAAATTTGGAAAAATGTGTTTTTTCCACCGATCATGTGATTTTCTTAGGTTTCATTGTAAGCTCTAAAGGAGTCCATGTTGATGAAAGCAAGGTGAAAGCAATTCAAGAATGGCCTACACCTAAAAATGTAAGTGAAGTAAGAAGCTTTCATGGCTTAGCTAGTTTCTATAGGAGGTTTGTAAAGGATTTTAGTACCTTGGTTGCACCTCTTAATGAAATTGTTAAAAAAGAAGTTGTTTTTAAATGGGGTGAAAAACAAGAGCAAGCCTTTGTTTCCCTTAAGGAGAAACTGACTCAAGCACCAATTCTCGCGTTGCCAAATTTTTCTAAATCTTTTGAAATCGAGTGTGATGCATCCAATGTTGGAATTGGGGCAGTTTTGATGCAAGAAGGTCATCCAATTGCTTATTTTCGTGAGAAATTAAAAGGGGTTGCCCTAAATTACTCAACTTATGATAAGGAATTGAATGCCTTAGTTAGGGCATTACAAGCTTGGCAACATTACTTACTTCCAAAAGAATTCGTCATTCATAGTGACCATGAATCTTTAAAGCATTTAAAAGGGCAAGGTAAGTTGAACAAGAGACATGCAAAATGGGTTGAATTTCTTGAACAATTTCCTTATGTGATTAAGCACAAGAAAGGTAAGGCTAATGTGGTTGCAGATGTACTTTCAAGGAGGTATGTTTTACTTTCTACTCTTGAAACAAAAGTTTTTGGTCTTGAGCATATTAAAGAGTTGTATGAAAGTGATCTTGATTTTTTCTTCAAAATATTTAGCTTGTGAGCATGCTGCCTGTAACACGGTGAACTGACTTTTTGGATTTTTGTATCGCAAATGTGCGGATAGCAAGAGTCGCCACCGACTTTTATTTTTATCCAATTAAGGGAAGGTAAAAGTACAGAAAAAGACCTTCGTTAGATTCTGAGTAAGGGAGAAGGTTATGAAAAGGGAAGGTATTAGCACCCCTTTCCATCCGTAGTTATCTACGGGCTCTTAGTTGCTCTAGATCACTTTAAAATTGTGCTTTCTATGTGTTTGAAAATGTTTTGAAAAGACATTTCGCTTTGACTTTGTAATGATTCATGTAGGAATGTATACAAAGTGTTCGGAAATGTTTCATTTTTGAAAAGAGTTTGAACTTTGATAAAAGTGTGTGGTGTGAAAAAAGCATTTTGATTGAGCAAGCAACTAAAAGTCTTATTACCTACTCAGAATTGGTCGTTTTCGTATTGTTTTACTTTCCTTTAGAATAGCGCTATCCATACCATTAGTTGGTAGGTAACTCTATTTGTTGGATGTAAGCGGGACATTCGAAGGGACATTGGATGGTCATAGAAAGCAACTTGTAGGAAGTATCCTAGCACATTCGAAGGGACTATCATCATTTTTCGTAGGCGACAATCGAGGGTCAATATCATGTATTCATAGGCGACGTCGTGGGTCTATGATCATTGTATCGAAGGGACTATGATGATTTGTTTGAAGGCAACGGTGCTAGAATACCTCTACGTTCGAGGGACTTGACCATTTTTGAATTCGTAAGGCAACGAGAGAGAATTACCCTAAGGGGTGCAGGTGTGAAAAAGAGTGTGTTGATTCAGATATTTTATCTTGAAAATTAGTGAGCTATGTTGATTATTATCTTGCCATACACGCCTAGTTACTAGCAATTTATAGGGTGCGGAAATTAAAATGCGGAATGTAAAGATGCGGAAAGATAAATGTCCTACGCTATTACATGGCTTTGGGGCAGATACATAATTTAAACTTGCGGAAAATAAAAACCTAATTTAAACTATTACATCCCATGAACAGTTACATAATTGGAAAAAATGAAAACAGTAAAAGAAACCGTCTGAAACGGAATAACCTGTGAAAAGATAAGAAAATCGGAAAATACGATGAAATTGAATAAGAAGAAAATATTAGTAAAAATGCAAATTTTTAAATGAGAAAAATATGACATGCTGGAAACAACATTAATATGCTAAAATAATTTTTTGGGATTTTTTGGATGCAATTTAATAATTTAAAACTAATTAAAATTGATTTAAATGCTAAATTATGAATAAAAATAAATATGCATGCAAAAAAAATATTTTTTAATTTTATAAATTAAATAAGTATTTTCAGAAAATAAATGCAAAAGGAAAAAATATTTTGATGATTTTTAATGCATGAGCTAAAAATATGAAAAGAATTAAAATGATGCAAAAATATTAAATAAATAAGAAAATAGGAAAATAGTTAAAATAGTTGAGTTTGTAAAAGAAACACAAAACCAGGTCCCAGGCTGGCTCGAACTGATGACCTTGGGATGAAACTTTGAGTTCGCTTGCCTCAACCACTGCGCCACGCTGCCTTTGGTGTTATGAACTGGAAACGTATGGTCATGAGCAACACGCGTCACTGCCTGGTGAAGTCAAAGCACAGTCAGCTGGTGGACCCCGGCTTGGATGGATGGAGCGAATCAGGAAGCTGGATTGTGCCACGCGTGCTCGTGCCGGAGTCAACAAGTCGCCGACGCCGGAGCCCTAGCTCCGGTCGTCTTCTCCGGTGACGACGAACTTCAAACCTGCGAAATAAAAGAAATCAAAGCAAAAGAAAACCCTATTCCCCCTAAATCGACCCTCCTGAGTTCAATGGCGCTATTGGTTTAGACTGAAAACGGCTGCATCGTGAGTTTCGAAAGAAAGAACAAAAACTGCCCTAGCCATGGCAATTTGAATTCCGGTTGGCATGAGCTTCATGTAACCGCCCAGATCTGCTCTATGATACCCCAGGAACTCATAATGATGGTTAGATTCAGGCAAAACACGATGGAAATTAGAAAACGAATTTAAAAAATATATGCATATGTATGATCATGTAGGGCACGATTCAGGTTGTTTCAACCATTGCTTTTGATGTAAACTTACTCATCCTTACCTTTAGAACACGATTGAGTGCTTGAGAGAGTGAAAGTGGCTGCTATTTGGAATTCGATTTTTCAACTTTTCTTGAAAATTTTTGACAACATAAGGGTTATGCTTTGAGCTAGGGTTTTTTTCCTTTGTGCTTGGCAATAGGCTGAGTATTTATAGAGGGATTTGAGAGAGAAGAAAGAGTGAAAAAAGATTGGTTAATCAATGTGCAATATTTCTCATTCAAATAAAATCAATTTCCTTAAAAATTTGATTTTTTCTTTCCATATGCATGCTATCACGAAATTGGTATGCTTGGTGGGCTATCTTGGACCTCAAGTAAGATATAAATCCAATCCATTTGAAAAAATATCTTATTATCATATTTTATATGATTTAATTTTGAATTAAATGTTTTAAAATTCAAAGATAAATCATAAAAATAGAAAATTACCATGGCCAAGCATTTATGGGTCAAAAATAATGTCATGAACAAGTTTGGACCAAAAGATTTTAGGCCCATTTGGAAAATTTTGCATTTTGACCAAAATGTCCTTTTGTGCAATTGTCCAAAATTGCCCAACTTCTGAATGGTGTATCTTGCTCAATTTTCCACATTTTTTAGTGTTCTTGGACTTTTTGGAAATCTCTAAGAGTCCTCTAACCAACCTTTTTGGTCTCATCTCAATTGGAGTTTCCATGCTCAATATATCCTCAAAACAAAATGTTGACTTTTTGTTGACTTTGAAAATGACCTGTAATGTTTTGGGCCATACCTCTCAAATGAAGCATTTTTTGGATATTCTTGTGAGACATGAAGTTGTAGAGAATTGAATTTCCTTCAAAAAAAAAGGTGGTGGAAAAATTTCTGATAAAGTATGAAGAAGTTATGATCAGTCAAAGTTCAGTTGACTTTTCACCTAGAAACCCTAATTTAGAAAGTTTGACTTTTGAGCAAATCTTGAGTTTTCTTGATGAATCATGATCAACCCTTGATCAAATGATGAATGTAACTTCAAAATGAGGATGTTGACCAAAAATCATGAAGTTTGACTGTATGTTGACCACAGTTGACTTTTTGTCCAAAACAACTGATTTTCAACCATCTGAGCAATTGTCTGAGCAATCTTGACTTATGAGGCTTGAAACTTGACATGGAGAATCTTTGAAGCATATGAGGAGGCATGATGAACATTGGAGATGTTGGAAGTCCATCTGGAGCTGATAATTGCCAAACCCTAGTTTGGGTTGATTGTCTAGGAGAGGGTTTGTCTGATCATCTCTTGAGGAATCATTGAGCATGGATGTATGAAATATCATGAGAAGATGGAGGGAAAATTTTGGGGTATGACACTGCCCTCAATGGATTTTGTAGGCACAATGGTTATTTATTTAAAGAAAAGAGACTATGTGTGCCCAAAAGTTCCATTAGAGAATTACGACTAAAGGAGGCATATGAGGGAGGGTTAATGGGGCACTTTGGAGTTTTTAAAACTCTAGAATTCTTACACGAACATTTTATTAGCCTCATATGAAGATTGATGTGCAAAATTTTTGTGAAAAATGCATTGTTTGTAAAAAGGCCAAATCAAAAGTTATGCCTCATGGTCTTTATACTCCTTTACTTATTCCTGAATTTCCGTGGATTGACATTTCCATGGACTTTGTTTTGGGGCTGCCTAGAACAAAGAATGGAAAAGATTCTATTTTTGTGGTTGTGGACAGGTTTTCAAAAATGGCACATTTCATTCCATGCAAAAAGGTGGACGATGCTTGTCATGTTGCTGATCTTTTCTTTAAAGAAGTGGTACGCCTTCATGGTCTTCCAAGGAGCATTGTTTCAGATAGGGATTCAAAGTTCCTTAGCCATTTTTGGAGGACTTTGTGGGGTAACGTGGAACAAAATTATTATTTTCCACTACTTGTCATCCCCAAACAGATGGACAAACTGAGGTAGTGAATAGAACTCTCTCTACTCTTCTTAGGGCTGTTCTTAAAAAGAATTTAAAAATGTGGGAAGAATGGTTACCTCATGTAGAATTTGCTTACAATAGGGTTGTTCATAGCACTACACAACATTCACCTTTTGAGATTGTGTATGGTTTTAATCCCTTAACACCTCTTGATTTATTATCATTACCTAACACATCTCTTTTGAAGCATAAAGATGGTCAAGCTAAGGCTGAATTTGTGAAAAAATTGCATGAGCAAGTTAAAATAAAAATTGAAACGAAAAATGATAGTTATGCAAAAAGTGCCAACAAAGGGAGAAAGAAGGTTGTTTTTGAACCCGAAGATTGGGTTTGGGTACATATGAGAAAGGAAAGGTTTCCAACACAAAGGAAGTCCAAACTTCAACCTAGGGGAGATGGACCTTTTCAAGTACTTTCAAGGATCACTGACAATGCCTACAAAATTGAACTTCCCGGTGAGTATGGTGTTAGTGCTACCTTTAATGTTGCTGACTTGTCTCCTTTTGATGTAGGTGATGGAGATTTCAATTCGAGGTCTAATTATCTTCAAGAGGGAGAGAATGATGAGGACATAAGCCAACAAGACATAAGTGATGCAATTCAAAGCTTAGGAGGTCCTATGACAAGGGCACGTGCTAGGAAAGTCAATAAGGTTTTAATTCAATTTATGACTGATTCAATGAAGGGTGAGGACTTATTTGAAGGAAAGGAGCCAAAGCCTATTTTTATCATCCAAGAACATTACAATGGCATGGAAATGGGGCATGCTACCTATTTTTAATAGTTTTGTTTTAATCATTGTGTAATAAAAGTGCAAGGGACCAATTTTGGCCTAAAACACTAAGTTTGAATTTTTGGTGTGTTTAATCCATTTTAAAGCTTCCAAAGCTTTAAATGGTGTTTTTTTATTAACATTTCGTGCTAATAAGGTGATGAAGAAATATAAGTGCAAAAATGGTCATGTGTATTCAAAAGGAGAGAGAAAGTGGTTGTGGTTACAAAAGGAATGCATATAGTGGTGTTGCAAGTCATTAAGAGCATTGAAGATCTATTATTCAACATTATAAATGAGGAAATCAATTTGTAACCCTTTAAGCATTAGTTAAGTTGTCCCTTAGTAATTGTAGCATCCTAAGCACTTATTTTCATTCAATTTTGCACTTATTTTATAACATTTTTGTATTAATTCAGCCTAGGCATTAATGTTAGAGTAATTGGCTGAACTCTATGAGTTCCTTTGTCATATTACTATGTAATTTCGTGACCTACACCCATATAAGGTAGGCACCATTCATGAATAATATTAGATGAATTTTATTGAAAAACAATATCACTTTGAGTGAATTTTGTGAGCATTACTCTATTGGTTCTAGATTGGACCAAATATCGATCTTATCAAGAAACCAAGTTTCTTGTGGCGATCTACACTTGGCTTATCATCCTTTATATTCTAAAGAAAGGGTGTGCCGCCCCATCTCTATCCTTTCCATCAATTTCTTTTCATTAACGTGTTTTGTGTTAATTCTGCCCGAAAATCATTTTCATCAAAAATAGTCATTCTCATACTAAATATTCATTCCTCACAAGCACAAGCATAACAAATTTCGAAATTAAAATGATAGTTTTGTATGAATCAAAGAAATGGCTAAAAATCATAATTTAGAAGCCATCACTCTTTGATTCACAATCATATCATATCATGTCATTACATCTTATTGCATAATCATTGTATTAGCTTATATGTACTTCTATTCCAACAGTTGTACTCTTTTGGTATTGCTTTTATAATATTTAACTATTTCCTTGTCAAATGTTTATTCTTGTTTACTTGCTTTTGCCTTATTTCTGACACTCTTTGTGAGTGAAAGCCTGTGATTGCCCGAACCTGTCACTCTTTGTGAATGACAGCTTCTTAATCAATATTGTTGTGTATGCCATCGTATTTCTGCTTTTTCAGCTTAAATACTGCTACTTAAATATTGTCCTTTTTCCGCTTTTTAATATTGACAAAGGGGGAGAAAAGGCAGATGTTAGAAAGGAAAAGGAAACATGTTACAGCCATGCATAAACTCAAGGGGAGCATTTCATCATTTACTAATTATCAATCAATACACATCTTGAAAGAATTTGTCATCATCAAAAAGGGGGAGTTTGTGAGCAACCCTTTACATAATATGTGCTTATGCAGTTTGATAGTTTTGTATGATAGCAAATATATGTGTTTGATTGTCTAACTTGGTCCTAAATATATGTGTGCTTGTCCTAACATAATAACATGAATAAAAATGGTCAAAGTATAATTTTGCTATGTACAAACTTCTTGGGTTGATACAAAAAGGCACGCATCGATACATATAACTAAGAGATTTGACAAAAATAATTTTCCTTCAGTATGAGTTGACTCATACGTGTTTTGTATCGATACATGTCAGTTTGATGGCTCAAAAATTCAAGCCTTGTATCGATACATATTGATATCGATCAATTCGTATGTACAACAAAAATTTAGATTCACCTCTGTTTGCTATTTGCATCTATACAAGATCCTTTGCATCAATTCATATCAGTTCTTTTATTTTAGAAATAAATCTCATATAGTATGCATCAATGCATACATGTTTTGTATCGACACATACAAGAACCGAGGTTATGGATTCTTGCATGTTTTAGATTTTGCATCAATACATAAGTGCTTGTATCAATACATATTGTACTTGCATCGACTCATCCGTGCCACGCATCGACTCATGCTTTATTTAACTTTTTGGAATCATTTTAACAATAGTATGTATTGATACATAATCGTTTGTATTGACTCATACATAACTCAACTCTCTGGAAACAATTTTAGTACAATATGCATCCATACAAAATCACTTGTATCAATACTTTCAGTGACTTGTGTCGACACATATGAAACTTGTATCGACTCATACTTAACTCAACTCTCTGAAAATAATTTTAGTACAATATGCATCAATACAAAATCACTTGTATCAATACATTCAGTGACTTGTGTCGACGCATAGGAAACTTGTATCGACGCATAAATCTGTTTTTCTTCTAACATGTTTCTATTTTCATATATAAGCAAATATTGGCAATTTAGTTAAAACAGATGTCACAAATACAATTGGTGAGCATCCATTTTCTGAGCATTAGAAACCTGAAAGAGACTTATATCTTCATCATATTCTCAACCTCCTTGGTTTAAGAACATTGACACGAAATCATCATTGATTATGAGATCAAGGGATAAAAGAGATAACATTCAGTGGTACGAGCAGTGATCTAGCAAAGTTGAAGATTCGGAAGGGGGTTTCGAGGAAAAACCAGAAGGTTTGTCCAGCAAGAACGGAGGTGTTCTTGTGGGTTTGTTAGTTTAGACTGTACAGGGAAGATTCAGTCGTAGCGTAGGGTTTGGAGATCGGGGTGATTTCACAAATAGGTCGTGGAACAGGTGAGTTGTCTATGAATCTTGCAGGTGTTAGTCACGATTGCAGAGCAGATTCAGCCGTAGCGTAGGGTTTGGAGATCGGGGTGATTTCGCAAACAGGTCATGGAAGCGGTGAATTGTCTGTGAATCTTGCAGGTGTATTCTTGATTAGCTCATATCAAGAGAAGGTTCATACAAGAAGAAGAGGATCTGAGTGATTAGTTTTCTGTCTTTGCATTACAATCTTGTAAACAATTTTCAACATATTGATAAAGAAAGTTCTCAATTCCAATTTGGAAATTGAGAGGAAGACGTACCCACGCATGAGGAGGATAGTGGGGAGCTTCCTTACCAAACCGCTTTGCGTATCGTACTCTTTCTCTTTCTCTCTTTTCTTTTACAACATGTTTGTGATTCAATTGGTGTGCAACTTTTCACGTTCATTGATACAAGGCTGGAAGAAACTCTTTATCAAAACTCCATTGCCATTGATCATTGAATAAGCATACTCCAACTGTTTGACAAAAGTGCTAGCTTGGCTTCACTCATTGGAAATAGTGTTATAGTGATAAGTGCATTAATTCAATATAAATTCTGTGTTAATTCATCTTATTCATCTCAATTAAAATCTAGCAAACTATCGCATGTCCGGTTTTCTAGTAGCCGGTTCATAATAGACGGAAGTCAATTCAGGATCGTGTGTCGCTTTCCGCAGTTTTAGCAATAACTTTGATAAATAATTTTAAATCTGTGATAATAAAAGAGGTAATCTATTCACCCCCCCTCTCTATCACTTTCCACACCGTTTAACAGTGTTGACATGCTGAGGAGGATCCCTCAAAGTAATCAGCTATACTTTTAACATGTGTTGTAATGCTTGAGACAATGACATGTTGATCTTCGTAAACTGTCTTCTTGGCGCATTCTACCTACACGTGTTATCTTGTGGAGGTTGCACTGGTGTGGGATTGGAAATCAGGACTTCCCCCACAAATTGATTGTGATCAGTTTTATCATGACTCTTCTGACCATACACCGCACTTGCTTCTTTCTTTCCACCAAAAGATCTCTTCACAAAATTTGAAGATGTTTCGACTTGAATCTTTCCTCTCTTGATTCCAATTTCAATATGTTCGCCTGTCAATATTAGCTTAGTGAATCCGACTGAAGAGTTTCCAATTAGATGATTGAGGAATGGGCCTGTCAGTGTTCCCATAAACATGTCAATCAATTTCCTATTAGACAAGGGTGACTGGACTATGCCTGCTAGATCTCTCCATTTCTGGGCGTACTCTTTGAACTTCTCATCACGGCTCATAGATATATTTTATAGATTCATACGGGTTGGTCCTAATTCAGTATTGTACTGGTATTGTTTGTAGAAAGCATCTGCCAAATCATTCTAGGTATGAATGTGAATATTCTCTAGCTGGTAATACCATTCTAACTGTGCTCCGGACATACTCTCTTGAAAGAAATGCATCCACAACTTCCTATCAGTAGTGTGGGGTTGAATCTTCTGAACATAGGACTTTAGATGAAGCTTGGGACAAGAAATACCATCATATTTGGAAAAAGTAGGAACTTTAAATTTGCGGGGAGTGACCACCCCTGGAACCAGGCTTAAATCATCAAAATTTAGTCCTAACATTTTCAGATTTTCTACAACATTCAGACGATCTTCAAGTTGCTTATACTTCTCATTGACAGGAGGATACTACTCGCTCATACAGTCTTCCTCCTCTTCTTCCTGATACCCATGATGGCTTCCTTCATCGGCCTTGACGCTTCCTTCAGTTTCGCCACTCTTTTCCGAGAATTCAAGTTGTATGAATACCTTGACTGGACCTTTGTGCTTTCTTCCCAGGTTGATAATGCCAACGATCGTCTTCTTTTTGGTGATGAACTTTTTCAGATCTTTTTGACCTTGGGCCAAATTGGTGAACATCTCTTGGAACTGAGCGTTATGAGCCTAGAGATCTTTGACACTTTGTTCGAGAGCCATTTCTTCTCAAATAAACAACGAGAGAATAAGAAAATCGGTCTTCAGAGTACCTATTATGAAATGTTACGCAATGCAATGTTTTCAAGGACCTTATGAATTTAAATTTGGCAAACAAGCAAGAAACATACTTTTTATTAATTCCAAGTACAAAAAATGAAATTCCTAGTGCTTAGGCCTCCCATGGGCGCTTCCTCTTTGTGTTGACGTAGGTATTAATGCTCTGTTCCTCGTGAAGTTGCTTTGTGAGCTCCAATACTCTTTTCTCGCTTGCATATCACTGAGCTTTGAAGGTATCCCTTTCTTCTTTGAGTTGAATCCAGGATTTCTTCAATTCTTCAAAATCAGTAGGCATGTATAGATGAAGAATGGTGTAAGATTCATCGCCTTCGGCAACAGGTTCCATAATTATTGGAAGGATAAAAATATATGGAATCATGAGGTTTTGAGCGCGAGCTCGTACCCATTTGAGGTAAGGTTCCCAAGGAATAGAATTTTTGTGCCCCAAAGTCTTGGTGTCAGTCATCTTCACCATGCCCCAAGCATGCACAAATCTTCGACGGTAACCTTGGAGATCGTTTTCGTAGTCAAACATAATGCCTTGGATAAGCATGTCATAAGGATCATCTCTTCGAGCATAACCAAACTGACGTAGTGCTAGAGAAGGGTTGTAAGTGATACCTCCCCTTATGCCAAGGAGTGGTACATTAGGGAATTCCCCACAACGCTCAATGAAAATGAAGTCTTTTTTAGAGTAGAGACACCAATGAATATCTGCATGAGAGAGTGACATCAACCTTTAAGACCATTTCAAACATTTTTCATTCTTCGTCACTGATCGAGGAAGGTGCCAAATAAACCACCTAGATAATAACGGTATGCAACACATGAGAGTCCCTTGTCTTTCCATAGTACAAGTGTGGAGAGAATGCAGAATATCTCTGAGCAAGGTAGGCACATGATTATGAGTGAGGAAAATCTTGATGGCGTTCACGTCTATAAATTGACCTGGATTAGGAAATAGCACCAAACCATAGATTAGTAAAGCTAAAATATCTTCGAAAGCGTGGAAACTCATAGCCTTTAAGAATTCTCGAGCCTGATTTATCAGAAACTTAGCAAGCAAACCCTTGACTCCACTTCTTGTTTCCCAATTAGCTTCAATCTCTGACTGCTTTAGATGTAATGCTGATGCGATGTCTTCAAACCTTGGAACTTTTTATGAACCGGTGAAAGGTATCTGATCAAGAATGGGTATCCCAAGTAGCTTAGAAAATTCTTCCATTGTAGGTACCAACTAATAGTCTGGGAAAGTAAAGTAGTGATGCTTCAAATCAAAGAACTAGAATACAATGCTCATTATATCTTCTTCAAAACTGGAGTTAACCATGTCGAGTAGATAACCATGCCTTTTGATGAACTGAGGGTGGTCAGGAATTTCTGAGACTAACTCCTTGAGTTGAGAAGGTATACCCACAAAGTTGATTCAGATAGTCTTCCTGGAAGCCATAACCCTACATCACAAAGCAAAAGTAAATCCCTAGGTCCTTGAAATGGTTAGAAATGATATGATGTTATGATGTTATGATGTTATGATGTCATGATGTCATGATGTCATGTTTAAATAGCCCTAGGTTTAAGGTTTGCATGAGGTATAGGTGCCTACCCTACCGGAGTTTAGGCTGGTTCAACCTGTCCTACAATAGTAACTGGGTTTCTAGGAATCTCATATCATGGATCTTTCTCACATGATTTATTTCAATACGACTACCAAATGGTCGACCGAAACATCCCGAAAGTCGAATCTCAATGAGTGTAGCATCGAGTATCAACCAACCGTAGTCTTCACCAAAGTCGGGTATCTCACTACCTTCTAATGGCCAAGATGGGTCAACTAGGGTTCTAAAGTTGAGTTAGTGTTTATGACACCACGCAGACGCCAAATATTTCCTCAACTGAACATGAGGAACATCAGGACATCCAAAGTGTCACACTAACTGTAGCCATCATTTTGACTGTTTCGATTTACGCCTAATAGTCGCGATGATCTATTGCTACTTACCTAAGGAAACCTGGATACGGGTGTAGGATCCCCCATAAATATAATACCCAAGCAACCCTTAAGATAAAGCAGACAAATCAAACAATTAAAGTGATCTAAGACCCTAAGGTAACCTCTTTATAGGTGTTTTCCCCAGCAGAGTCGCCAGTTATGTAACACGGTGGGAGAACGGACTTGTTTGTTTTGCATTTTATCGCAAATGTGCGGATAGCAAGAGCCTCCACCGACTTTTCTTTTATCCAATAAAGGGAAGGTGAAAATAACAGGAAAAGACCTTTGTTATATTTTGAGTAAGGGAGGTAGTTATGAAAAGGGAAGGTATTTGCACCCTTTCCATCCGTAGTTATCTACGGGCTCTTAATTGCTTAGCTCACTTTAGTTTGTTTTATTTGTGTGATTTTTGAAAAGTATTTTGAAAGACATCTCACTTTGACTTCGTAATGATTCTCGTTGGAATGTATACGAAGTGTTCGGAAATGTTTTAACTTTGTAATGATTCTCGTTGGAATGTATATAGAGTGTTTGAAAAGTTTTTGAAAAGTGTGAGGTGTGAAAAGTGATTTTGATTGATTGGAGCAAGCAATAGATTCTTATTACCTATTCAGATTGGTCGTTTCTTGTTATTTTTCCTTCTCCTTTAGGGTAGCTCTATCCATACCATTAGTTGGTAGGTAAATTTATCTGTTAGATGTGAAGGGACAATCGTAGGGTCATCGTTTGGTCATTGAAGGCAACATTGTAGGGATACCTTAGCATTTTCATAGGGACGATCATCACTTATTCGTAGGAAACAACCGAGGGACGAGATCATATATTCATAGGTAGCATCGAGGGTCATCGAGGGACTATGATCTTTGTGATGATTTTTGAATTGAGGTACTTTGATAATGGTACCCCTACGTTCAAGAGACATGACCATGCTTATCCGAAAGGCAACAAGAGAGGATACCCTAAGGGGGTCCAAGTGTGAAAGAGTGTGTTAAATTCAGATATATTAGTCTTGAATTAGGGTGATCTAAGATTGATTTTATCTTGCCATACAAATCCTAGTTAGCATACATCTAAGCAGTTTAATATTCGAAGGAAAATAAAGTGCAGAAAGTAAATGTCCTACGCTATTACATGGCTTTGGGGCAACTACAAAATATAGGTGTAGAAAGTAAATTGTGAGAAAAGTAAATCTACGCGATTACAAAAATAACCTTGCGACCTACACATCGATTTCTAGAAATTAAATGCGTATTAAAGTAAATAAATAATAGAAAATGTTAGCAAAAATGTTTTAAAGTTAGTAGAAAATATTTTAGGGTTAGTGAACCTAATTACTATAAAGGAATGCATTTTTTGGATTTTTGGATTGATTTTAATTAGGAAAATCAATAAAAGTTAATTTTAATGGTTAATTAATAATTAATTAAAATAAAAGAAAAAATAAGATATTTTTTTATGTCAAAAATAAAACGAATATTTTTCTAACCTAATTCTGAAAATAAAATATTTTTTGCGATTTCTTATGTATTTTAAAAAATAGTTTGAGAATAATTAAATTAAAAAGAAATTGAAAATAAGAAAATACGTTAGTGAGAAAAATAACCAAAAAAGATTGGGGGTGCCAGGGATCGAACTGGGTACCCCCTGGTTACCAAGGCATGCGATGGCCACCTGAGCTGGGCATGCTGGCTATTATGAAACGGAACAGAAATAATATATATTAAAAACAAAATTTAAAATATAATAAAACAACGCACGCGCTGGGGCTTTGTCCCCGATTCAAATTCTTTGGGAAATTTACCCACGACTTTTTCGTGGGTAAACTATATCGACGGTGCTCGTCCGTAGCTACATCCCTGCAAAATCAAAACTTGAAAAATACGAATGATAAATGAGATGTGAGACGATAGATCGATTGGAATCAATCCTCTGAACACCATGGTGCCCATGGTTTGGTCCAATTTTTCCTGAATAGGAAAACCCTAAGTCGAAGCTATGAACCCTAATAATGGCAACTCACGATTCATGCGCTTAAACTTCAATTAAACCATCCAGAAAGCATCGAAATATCATTGCAAACATAAATATATAATCAAATCATATTGAAAGTGCATGTATGTATGAAACCAATTTGGAAATTTGGAAAGCAAACCGTGATCATGTTCTTACAATTTTGAGTGCTTCGATTGATGGTGATGATGTAGTTAGCTTCAGAGAGCAACAAGGAATTGATTGGCAACCTTGGGATGGCTTGAATCGATCCAATTCTAGGTCTTCCAATTGCTTGTTCTTCATGGATCTTTCAAGCTTTGTTAGGGTTCTTGAGGCTGCAAAAACGTGTCCTGGGCATCTCGAAACCTTGTACATATATAGAAGCAATTTAGGTGAAGAGATGTGAAGAAAATATATGGCATTGATGAGAAAATATTTGATTTTTCAATCATTCAAGTTTGCATCAAAATTTTCCAAATTTTCCTCAATCTTGTGCAATCAAGCCTTGCACCATATTGGCCAGCTAACTGATCTTGCTTGGACCTCAAGAATGACAAATATCCAACCTTGCATTAATTAATTTGATTTTTGGTATTTTATTTTAATTAAAATTGGATTTAAATGAATAAATTCCAAAATAAATAAAATAAATGAAGGCATGGCATGAAAATGGGCTTGATAAGTCTTTGGAAATGTTAGAAACAAGTTTGAATCATAAAAACTTAGGCCCATTTATAAAAAAATTGAATTTGCTAAGTATTTCTCTTCATGCACTTCTTCAAAAATGCCAAACTTGCACAAGTTGTATCTTACTCAATTTTCAACATTTTGAAGTGTTCTTGGACTTTTTAGAAATCTCAAGATGTTCTATAAACACTCTTTTTGGTTTCATCTTCATTGAAGTTTCCATGTTCATGTACACTTCTTTGCAAAAAGATGACTTTTTGTTGACTTTTAGAAAGACCTATAATGTCTTGATCCATAACTCTCAAATGAAGCATTTTTGGCCAAAACGTGTAAGACATGAAGTTGTATAGAATTGAATTCTCTTCAAAATGAGCTTTCATGGAAAAATTTCTAATAAAGTATGTGAAAGTTATGACTGGTCAAAGTTCTGTTGACTTTTTGTCAAGAAACCCTAATTTAGAAACTTTGACTTTTGATCAAATCTTGAGTTTTATTGATGAATCATGATCAACCCTTGATCAAATGATGAATGTGACTTCAAAATATTGATGTTGACCAAAAATGATGAAGTTTGACTGTATGTTGACCATATCAGCAATTGATTGAGCAAACTTGGGTTGTGAGGCTTGAAACTTGACATGATGATACCTTGAGACATATGAGGAGTTATGATGACCATTTGAGGCATTAAAAACCATTTTTAACTTGAGAGAATCAAAACCCTATTTGTGGGTTGATTTCTTAGGAAAGGGTTTATCTAGTCAACCTTTGAGAAATTCTTGAGTATGGAGATGTGGATTGACTTGGGAAATAGGAGGGAAAATTTTGGGGTATAAAATACCCCCACAAATCTCACAAAGTTATCACATCTCACACCACCATCTCATATGCAGTAGGATGGTTCACTTACAATATCTACACATGTCGTTGCTACATCAGTCCCTGAGCAGTAGTACATCAACTTTTAACTCATCACGTTAGTCCCCAAGAAGTGATCATTTCAACTCATCACGTTAGTCCCCGACCAATGATCATCTACAATTCATCACGTTAGTCCTCGGGCAGTGATCATCTTAACTCATCACATTAGTCACCGTGCAGTGATCATCTACAATTCATCATGTCAGTCTCCGCGTAATGATTATCTATGTTCTCAACTCATCACGTTAGTCCCTGAGCAGTGATCATCTACATTGTCACGTTAGTCCCTGAGCAATGATCATCTATATTGACACGTCAGTCCCCGTGCAGTGAACGTCAACTTTGTTACATTGGCCCTCGAGCAGTATCAAATCATCAATCAACTTATTATGTCAGTCTCCGAGCAGTAATAGGTTATTTAAAACCACATCATTCCCTAACAAGGGTTATTTTTTCCAAACCATGTACAAGATATTCATCCCCAACTGAGTATCACACAAGGATTATCATTTTCCAACAACATCAATATCTAGACCCGAAACTTGGTCAGATAATGCATCGGAGGAATCCACATCTCTCTTATCCCCAGTCAGGGCCTCCAACAACCATATTCCTTCATCCCTAAGCAGAAGTCGAAGATTCCTAGTAGAACATTCCTATCTTTTTCAAGATGGATACATTTTGAAATACCACAACATCTATATTCATACATCATTCATAAAAAATCATAACATGTGCATACATAATTCTCGTTTATTTTGAGAGCATCATCACATACTCGCATGCATCATGATGTGCATAGAACTAACTTTACTCTTTCAGGTTAAATTCTCAAACAGGCGAAAATTATTTTCAAACTTCCAAACAGAAGGTCAAAGATTAATGCCCGAAACAAGATGGTAAAACTATCTATACGACCAAAACGGCATGAAGGCTCGGAACTAGAGATGGGTGTACCAAACAAAGAAACTTGTAGATCAATTCCCGAAACAAGATGGAGTGACTAATCTACACAGTCAAACGGTATGAAGTCCTGAAACCAGATGGGTTTACTAGTAAACAACAGGCTATGGATTAATACCCAAAATAAGACGGGGAAATTATCTACATCCTAACAAATACCTATCTCACATAAAACCAAGACAAAGGTTTATTTTGACTCTCCTATCATCAGTATTTCTGGATGGCATCTTTAAGCCCATCTCCGACTTCACATTATCATCTCTCCACTTGTAGATTGCTGCATATCAAGTTAAAAATCAATGCATACTAATGACCTCATTCAAAGACGATCACGGGACACATTTCCCTTTCCAAAAAAGCTACCATGTAGTTTAACATATGACTCACTCTTCAGCATCAGCTCCTCCAAATGGCATCTATAATCCCATTCCAATAATAACGAAGTTTACAATAATAACGAGACAACTAAAGTAGTGGAAGTAGTGTCTACTCAAATCTCACTGCCATGCTACGCTGACTATGTCAACTACTTAGTAGAGACATTTCTTCCACTTGATCTAACCTATCCACAAAAGAAGAAATTATTTCACGGTCTCAAACATTATTATTGGGACGAACCCTTACTTTTCAAGCGAGTCACCGATGGTATCTTCCGTCAATGCGTTCCAGAAAGTGAAGTAGAGAACATAATATCTCATTGTCACAAAGCCCCTTATGAAGGACATGCTAGCACTTCAAAGACCTGCGTAAAAATCCTACAAACTGGCCTTTATTGGCCTACTCTATGGAAAGATGTCCATGTTGCGATTATAAAATGCGACTGGTGTCAACACACTGGTAACATATCAAGGCGTGATTAGATGCCTCAAAAAGCCATTCTATAAGTTGAAATATTTGACGTGTGGGGAATAGATTTTATGGGACCTTTCCCATCTTCTTTTGGCAACAATACATACTTGTTGCAGTCAATTATGTGTCTAAATGGATAGAGGTTGTAGCCTCTCTAACAAATGATGCACAAGTAGTGATTAGGCTATTCAAAAACACAATTTTTCTGAGATTCGATGTTCTGAGACTAGTCATCAGTGATGGTGGCTCTCACTTCATTTCTAGAATTTTCGATAAACTCTTAGCGAAGTACGGAGCCCGACACCGCGTAGAAACACCTTACCACCCACAAACAAGCGAGAAAGTGGAAGTCTCTAACAGAGAAATTAAGCAATACTTGAGAAAAGTTTTGCCACATCTAGGAAATATTGGTCGTCTAAGCTACATGAAGCATTGTGGGTATATAGAACAGCTTACAAGACACCCATCGGAACTACACTTATCAAACTAATCTATGGTAAATCATGCCATCTTCGAGTGGAACTCGAGCATAAAGCCTATTGGGCCATAAAAACCCTGAATCTAAGTTACAAAGCCGCTGGAGAAAAGAGAATTCTAGACATCCATGAATTAGAAGAACTTAGGCTAGATGCATTCAAAAATGCCAAGATCTACAAGGAACGAACTAAGAAATGGCACGATAGATGCATCTCTAGGAAAGAATTCAATGAGGGTGATATAGTATTCCTGTTTAACTTTAGACTTAAACTCTTTCCAGGAAAACTTTGCTCTAGATGGTCAGGACCTTTTGAAGTTATTAAATTACTCCCAAGTGGCGTTGTTGAAATTATAGAAAAGCCAGTGATCCGTTTATTGTAACCGGGCAGCGTTTGAAGCACTGCCATTGTATTGAAAATAGAGACTACTCAGCTAGTCTGAAACTCATACATCCGTCGGTTGAGTCACCGAACTAACTTTTCCATTTTAAAATAGGTCGAGCTTCCGACGTTAAACAAAGCGCTTTGTGGGAGGCAATCCACCATTTTTATTAAATTTTATTTCTTAAAAGTTTTTAATTTATTTTTTTTCTTAAAATTTTATAAATAAGTTTCCTATTCTTCTTCTCCTTTTCTATTTTTAGGCATTAGGCTGGTGCTAATTTATAACTATTTTGATTTACTTTCAGGATTCACACCACTTCTTCACTAAGTTTAGCTATGGATTATTGTGATAGTATGTTAGTTAACTTCGTGAGCGATGCTCAACAGAGGCGTTATGAGATTCTTGTTTAGAGAGAGATGCATCCTACCATTTATACACGCGATCCCACATTGTCAGCATTGGGTATTCGGGAGAGTGTCCGTTACATGTTTAACCAAATTGTTTAGGATTATTTTATTCATCATCAGCAGCCCACCTACCGCAACCTGGCATTGGAATTCCTCAGTTCCTTGCACTACAATCCTGGCAACTATTTAGGATTGGCTAGAGGAATAGTTTATTTCAGATTATTTGGTTCCACTCACAAATTCACCACCCGTAAACTTGCTGCTTTATTAGATTTCCCTATTAGTATAGATGTTGTCATTGAGATTTCAGAGGACCATTTTATGGATAGCCAGCTTGATTATTTTTGGGGAGAGATATCTGATCTACGACAGGAGAGCTCTATTCCTAGACACTCATTCGAGATTCATAACCCTGCCGTTAGGTATTTCCACATGATTCTAGCATTTACACTATTTGGAAAACCTCAGAATGATACCTCATTGTCCAAGGAAGAGTTGTTTATCATGTTTTTGTGTATTTCAGTCCAGACCGAGTTGGTGCATCATTTATGCTAGCTAGCATCCAAAGTATTGCCCAGGCTACCTATGGCCCGATTTGTGTTGGTGGCTTAGTGACTATGATTGTTAATGCCTTATTTTTTAGAGAGCCATTGTCCTGTCTGAACCCCTCTGGTGATTTTAATCCACTTGACCTGTCCCTTTGTTTTAATGTTGGCATGATCAGACATTTAGAGTTGAATCAATTTCAGTTATTGATACATCACGAGCTGATCTACCACTTCACTCTGCTTGACATTGCACGAACTAGTGTGCATGATAAGAAGAATTGGATTTATGATTTGGAAGGAGTGGATGAGAATGATATTGAAGAGGAAGAATCTGATCCCTTGACACCGCCCCACTATTATGACCCTCCAATAGTATGGAAGAGTCTGACCCTGAGATGGTCGAAGCTTATCCCGAGACACTGCCTCTACTTGACAACCATCTAGCTTGGGACCCACCTACAGCTCATGCTGCCACTGTTGTCTGCGCTCCTAAAATTAATTACAGTGCTGCTATGGGTGCTCTCATGATGGAGGTTGCTGCTATTTGTTCCGATGTTACTACACTCCAGAAAGATTTTTAGGGTTTTATGGATTTAGTTACGGAGAATTTAGATCATCTATTCCAGCACTATAATTCCAGAGGTGGCTGATTTTATCTTTAAAACATTGAGGGCACTATTTTCTCTAAGTGTAGGGGAAGGGTGTTTAATTAGGATTTCTCGTTATTCATTAGCATTTTTATTTCTAGGTTAGAAATTAATATTTGTTTCTTTTTGGTCATTTATTTAATTATCCAAAATATTGTTTTTCTTTCATTCAGTATATTTAATATCAGTATTTATTTTTCATTGTTTGTGTTTTCATTGATTGTTTCTCATTGTGTTCTGCCGCTATATTATATGTTATGCTGCCAATACACTACTTATGAAAATGCTACTGTGTTCACTAAAAATAAATATGCATTCTTGTTAATTTAGTAGGTTGAGTGTGGTAAATAATTAGCTTTATATGATACACATTAAATTGTCACCTCATTGTCCCCTTGCATGTTCAAAGTTAATATTCCCTTAGACAATAAAGTGACACAAGCATGGCATGCCATGGTCAACAAGTAAGTATCACATGCACCTTGAATGTAACCTGACCAGCCGACCGTTGTAGGAGCATGTGTAACGACCGTTACACCTCTCTTCCTTCATCCAACATAAAATCCATTCAAACCATTTCTTTCTTATTCAAACTTTTTCAAACTTCTCACAGTTTCGTTCTTCTTAACAACCATTCCACACTCATTAACACCATTTTAATACCATTCAACACATCCACTCACCTTCTCTTCCACCATTAAACCTTGCTTCCTATATAAAAGTTTGGAAAGAAACTCACCATACACCAAACTTCTCAAATATCTCTTTAACCACTAAACTATTTTATTTACAACACCTTGTCCAAATGGCTAGAAGAACACAAGAAAGAGAAGATCCAGACCTCACTGGTATGGTGTTTAGAAATGGAGTAGTTGGAGGGCGACAAGAGCAACTATACCGGCAATTTCATCAGAGAGGCGTGCTCCCCATAAAGTCTATTGATACCGATTGTCTATGTGAGTTAGGTTTGATAAAGAGTGTGCAATTTGTGCTTAACAAATCTAGTCTAAATCATATTGCCACTCTAAACCTACCAAGTTACGAATCCCTCACGTTGGAGTTCTTGAGTTCTTTTTCCTACCACACACCTCAAAATCCTGAAGCTAAACAGTATCTTATCGGTGCAATAACTTTCAGATTATTCAACATGGAGTACACTATGAACTAGGAAACTCTGAGTCAGATACTCCACTTCAACCATGGCGAAGGTCTGGAATACAGGACTCCTACTGATGAAGATTGGACGAAAAGACCGTTCACAATTTGGGAAGGCTTAACCGGTAATCCTGTTAATAATTGGGCTGACCTTTTATCCACCCATATCCATAACCCGTGCACCAGTTATTTTCACCGTGTATTAGCCAATACAGTGTTCGGGCGAGCTAACAACAACAAGGTAGATTCTAAGGAAATGTATTTTCTGCATTGCACTTTTACTCCTGGTGTCCGTATAAATTCCGCTACGTTCCTTCTAAGCCACATTCAGTCTCTCATATCAAGGAACGCCAGCACTTCACCTTTATGTATAGGGGGAATAGTTACCGCTATAGCCCACTATCTGAATTTGCAAGACAGGTTGCAATATCTTCCTTCATGGCCAACTGAGTTTTTAGATATTGAGTACTGCAAGTATAGCCATATTTTCAAAGCAAGGAGGGATGGAAGGTACAACCTCATGGTGCGGAATAGGTAGTTTCTGGTATAATTTTGCCAAATCTATCTATTGCAAGGATTAACGTCATTGAAAATTGGGATTATGATCTTCAAGCATCAGCTCCTAGAGTACATATGCAGAATAATCAAGGAGGTGCATGTAATGCAGCACCAACAGTAAATCTACAACAAGAGCCCCAACCAAATGTCCACCCCCAGGAAGAACAAGTAGAAAATGACCCTTAGCCAGCCACAATTGAAGCCATTTATACATCATTTTTGCTACAAGATCAGCGTTAACAAGAACTGATGCAGATGATGCAATAATTGCAAGGCGATAACGCTTATTAGAACAACCACGACATTTCGGATCTGACCGATAAAATGTGCCATTTGTCATTTCGTGTTGAAGGCCTGCATGCATATGTTGACAACACTGGCGAGGAACCTCCTAGACCTAGAGGAAATGGGCATAGAGGAGGTGGAGTAAGGACACGAGGTGGAGCATCGAGCGACATCAACATCAGAAACAACGAGGAGTGATTTTTTTTCTTGTTTTTATTTTCTTGGTTTCCCGTTTGTTATCTTTTATCACTTTCTATTGTCGCATTGGGGATAATGCTCAGTTCAAGTGTAGGGAGGAAACCTTTGTTTTAATTTCCTAGTAAGTCAACTTTGAATTTGTGTTATTTCCCTTTCCATTTCAATAAAAACATTTCTTGTCAGATTGATTTCAATTGAGCAATCATTTCCGTAGTTATTCGTACTTTTATACTATTCTTGAACCATAACAACAAAAAAATTTGTACTCGACGCATAGCTCCGTACATTCAAAAAGTATATAGGTTGTTCACAGTTAGGCTACATTAGAATTTTGAAAAATATGCGAGATCAGTTTGAGTACTTATGATGCCGAAACCTTAAGTTTTAGTTTTGGATCAACCCTGAGTAGTTTATACTAGCATTCGACACCGTCTTATTCACAAACTACATAGGGAGCCGATGAATATAAGTGATTGTGTCACACCCCAAAATTTACCCTCCTAACTTTAATTTATCTAACTTAGGTTTAACATTTATCTGCATACGCTTCCATTAGGTCATTAGCATTAAACAGTCATCCATTCATCACATTTGCATCGCTAGTTGCGTTTAGGTTGACCAAAAGTCAATTTAAACCAAAATTTGCATCGTCTTGTAGTTGTAAAATACCCGTTATTTTACTTCATGCATTTTTATCTCTCTACCTGTTTTCCCTTGTAGTTGTTGTTTATTGCTCATTTTGGTTACTCGGTTATCCTCAGTGTTGCTGAGATTTTCCCGTTCTTTTTAAAATAAATAAAATTAGGTGGCGACTTCATTGTTTTAAATTTTCCCGTTCTTTTTAGAACAAATAAAATTAGGTGGCGACTTCATTGTTTTAAAATAACCGATGAAAAAATGAGTCATCACAGCTGGCGACTTCACTGGGGACACTATACGAGAGTCTACCCTAATGCATTCAACTTTGTCACTCTATTGATCATCATAGTTAAAGCAGTTCAGAAATGGCTATCTCTCTTCCAGACCTGCGATATCGGGAAGACAGTTTGATACATTTTTGCATTAAAACATTAAAAGTTCATGCATATCATATTCATGCATTGGCTTCGGCTAGTTATTTAGAGCAGGATTTTCCCCAGCTGAAACTGTAGATATCTTCATAAGAATCAAAGTTGAAAGATTAGTTCTCAGACGGTAGAATTATCCTCTTTCCTCCAGCACAAGTTGTATACTTGTATGGACCTTAACAACTGACGATTTCTCCAATCGATATTTCTTCCCCCAACGAAATTGTTGTCTATTTTAGATAAGTTCTAATGTCATCAAAATTATCAACCGGGAATCCCCAGTGATGTTTTCCACACGGTTTTCTTATGGAGTTTCCCCAGCAAATCTTCGTTTACCCCCAAGCGAGTCTCTTTCAGGAAGGATTAATACAACATACTTATGGTATTTTCAAGACTTCTTTCAAAAGGAAATTCTTCCCAACAAATTTTAGTGGCAACGACTTCTACAAATTTGTTTCTCTGAGTTGTTCTCAGAAGAACACGTTAAACTTATGGTGTGTTTATTTCCCCAGTAAGTTTTTGATTACTCAATAGATAAATATCCACCGAGTAGGATGTTTATTTGATCTCAGGATATTTCTCCATCTCGGAAGTTGATTCACGTATCCACTTGCTACAACGCATTGTCGGGACGATGCCAGCAAATTGAAGAACCTTACTAGGGAAGTTTTTCAGTCGCAAGTGATGAATTTGATTCTTCTACCCCCGGTAAAGCTATATGCATACAGATTGAAGATTTTGTCAACTCGAAAGTTGTTTAACATGTCTTTACATGTTCATTAAGATCTTTTCAACAGAAATGTCAGAAACAAAGATTTTACCGACTTCATAAACATATATATCACACCAGTGTGTTGAATATGATTTGTTTATCCCCAGAGAAGTGTATTCTCGGTTGTGCTACTGATTTTGTTCTGCCGGTAATTCGGAAGTTACATGGTTAGGACATTCAACATGCCATGGCTCGTTGCACCTACGTGCACAACAATTCTAATATTGTTCCAACTACATATCTTCGTTAAAGTTTACGGGTATTCTTTAACTCTTTGGGATCTTCAGACAATTTCTCTATTATATCTTTTTTGGGATCTTCAGACAATTTTCAAATCATATCTTCTTTGGGATCTTCAGGAAATTTCTCAAATCACATCTTCTTTGGGATCTTCAGACAATTTCTCAATTATATATTCTTTGGGATCTTCAGACAATTTCTCAAATCACATCTTCTTTGGGATCTTCATACAATTTCTCAATCATATCTTCGTTAAAATATGCGGGTATTCTTTAACTCTTTGAGATTTTTCTGACAAATCCTCCATCATATCTTTGATAGAGTCTTCTGATATGTTGTTTCTTATGTTCTCTTAAGAAGTTCGGTTTTCTTCTCAAAACATTTTTGTTAAGACGTCCTGAGATGGCTTAATCTATTTCTTTTCTTTTCACTTAAGAAGTTCGGTTTTCTTCTCGGAGCATTTTTTGTTAAGACGTCCTGAGATGGCTTAATCTATTACTTTTCTTTTTGCTTGAGAAGTTCGGTTTCCTTCTCAAAGTATTTTCGTTAAGACGTCCTGAGATGGCTTAATCTATTGCTTTTCTTTTCGCTTGAGAAATGTGATTTCCTTCTCAAAGTATTTTCGTCAAGACGTCCTGAGATGGCTTAATCTATTGCTTCTCTTTTCGCTTGAGAAGTGCGATTTTCTTCTCATAGCATTTTCGTTAAGGCATCCTGAGTTGACTTAATCTGTTGTTTTCCTTTTCGCTTGAGAAATGTGGTTTTCTTCTCAGTGCATTTTCATTAAAACTTGCTGTTTATTGCTCATTTTGGTTACTCGGTTATCCCTAGTGTTGTTGAGATTTTCTGATATTTCTCAATTGTTACTATTGTGTTAAGACATTCTGATGTTGCTTAACCGGTTACTAATCCTCAATCATCTTTCTTGGCTCTACAGTCAGGAGTTTTTTGGTCTTACTCTTACCTCATATCATTGCATTTTGAATTCAAAATTAAACTTATGTTCCATGCCCATTGTTTCACATGGCAAATTTTGGGTATTTGGTATTTAAACTATCTTTCACCCTGACAATTCGAAGATTGTTTCTTCGAATTCTCTGGTTAAAGATGTTTAAATATGGGCTACTGTCATACCCCAAAATTTGTCCTCCTAACTTTAATTTATCTGACTTAGGTTTAACATTCATCTCCATATACTTCTATTAGGTCATTGGCATTAAACAATCATCCATTCATCACATTTGCATCACTAGTTGCGTTTAGGTTGACCGAAAGTCAATTTAAACCAAAATTCGCATCGTTTTGTAGTTGTAAAATACCCGTTATTTTACTTCATGCATTTTTATCTCTCTACCTGTTTCTTGCATCGTGTTAAGTTGATTATATGTCGATGATATTAATATTTCGATTTTATAGACAAATCGTTAAAAGCAATTCGACACTGTACGGAAAATTAGCGGAGAAAATATTTCAAGTTTTCGCCTTTAACTCACTGCTTTATGAATCTACGTGTCACGTAGATCATAAAAATGTGCTCTCTCTAATTTTTCGATACATTTAATAGTCTCGTTTTTAACCGTGAGCGTTTTAATGCCAGACATTCTTTATTTTCGTTTTATTTCAATTTTAACCATTTCGATAATTTTTCTTTAATCTTTGAGACTCGTAGTTTATTTTAATGTGCTAATTTTTATTTTATAATATATTGTCCAAATTTTTATCATTTTTGACAATTTTAAGTGTCCATTTTTTATCTCCAAAAATCAAAACAAAAATGTTTTTGAATAGATTAATTTTTACCCAGTGGAGCTTAACAGTCCATTTTATCATTAGGGTAATTTTAGGCATTATGATAATTATTTTAACCTAATTTTTGGTTATATATATATATATATATATTATAACTTGGTACTGTTCAAAGAGGATAGGAAAATGTGAAAGGGAAAGAGGCAGATCTAAATAATACTCCCTCGTTTCGTTCCCTCCGTCAAACCCATCGTTCTTCTTCGCCTCACCTCCATCACCACTCATCCTACCTTCAAACCCGCTCCCTTCCATCTTCACCGTCAGCTCTCCAAACAACAACAGCTGCGTCACCTCCTCCTTCGATCTCCAAACACCCAGTCTCCCATCGTCTCTTAACCTCAACATCCCTTCTATCTCGTCATCATCACCGCATAACTACCTTAAGCCGACCATCCTCTCAAACAGCGCTCTCCTCCGGAACCCCTCGCCTTCTTCACCTCTCAACTTCCTTGTAACCATCGTCACCACCTTCACCATACTCCCAACCGTGTTCACTCACCCGCACAGTCTCCTCATCGTCTGCAACTCTCCTCCGCCCTTCACTCTTAAGCCATAACAACTCAGTTCCAATTCCTCACCGAACTCAACTTCGATACAACCTTGGTTCATCTTCTCACCCCCGCTCGACACCATCCCTTCCGCCTCCACCCCTCTCGTCGTAGCCTCCCAACTGTGAATCTCAGTATGCAAAATTGCAGCAGATGAGTAATCAACAGGCCATAGTAAATGAACAACTTAGTAGCCAAGTCGATCGTAATAAGCAGGTGCGGAGCCTAAAATTGCTCAAGAGTAACCTTCATCTGAAATGGAGTTGAAGCAACAAGGACCTGTCGAACACATACAAAATGTTGCTTCACACGATGCAAGTAATCCTACTTTATCACACAAACAATCCTCAACTTCATCGCTACTTCAACAATCGTAACAACATCGTCTCCATTCGTCAACACTTCATCGCCATTTCTGATTGGTAAGTTCACCTTTTTTTTTTCTCCAGTTTGACTTGATGATGTTAATGATTAATAGCCACAATTGTTTGAGGTTGTGAAACTATTTTGTTAAGTTGTGATGGGATTGTGATGATTTTCTTTGGTTTAGAGTTTAGATGAGTGATGAGTTTTTATGAGGCCATTCAATTGTTTTCTTTTTTAATTGTGGGCTAGTTTGTTCGAAATTTTGACTTGGTTGTTTGCGATGTTGTTTTATGTTAAATCATATAAGTTCTTGACTTCATTATCATGTTGTTTGAATTAAGGTGAAGGAAGTGTTGAATTTGAGTGTACGAAACTTGGTGTTGAATTTGATTGTTTCTCATTTTGCTTTAAAACACGTTTGAGTCAAATTTGTGATGGCATTTTGTGATTGATCTTTGAATAACGAACTCGGTTGCGGTGTGAGTTATGTTTCCGTTTGTTCGAACCTCGTTGAGATGAATTTGTTTGAGCATGGATGTATATGTGTAAGTTGCTGCTCGGAATTCGGTTTAATCATTTATATTTTGAACTTGAATTTAAGTTTGTGCCATGTTTATTCGATTCAATTTGAAGAGTTTTGTTGATGTTCATTTGCATTTGTATGAATTCGAATGATACATTTAGGTTAGGGTATCGTTGTGTACTCCGTGTGCATGAAACGAATTCAGAGTATTTTTGTACATATGTAGTTGCTGCCCATATTTGGTTTTAAAGGTTTAGAGCTCATTGTGAATTCGATTTTTTTATCTTGAACTTGGATTGTGTAAGAGTATGAGTTAGTGATTCCCATTTGTGTTTGTGAATTGAGAATCATGATATTCTTTGAATGTGTTTGATGTTGAATATGATTAAATCGAATTCTCTTAAGCATCATTAAGTTTGTGTAGTTGCTTCCCGGATTTAAAAGTGTGTGTTCTAATGCATGTTTACCACTTGTTTACTCATTATTTTGCTTGATTTTGAGTTGTGATTCAAATGTTCAACTTCGGTTGCATTTACTTGTAATTACTAACTTGTTTGGTGATTTGGGCAAGTCTCAAGACGATTCAAGTGGTTACTTCTCCGCACCTTTGGTTCATATTTGATCTATTAATCAAGTCTTGATTCATTTAGTTGGTTCAAGTTATTAAAAATTAATTAGACTTGCTAATTAATTTTTCTTAACTTAACCAATTAAGTTTAATCAATTCTTGATTAATTGATTAAACTTTCACTTCATCTTAGCATTGCTTTGTTGATCTTAACTAATTAACTAAAAGTAGATTTAGTTATTTAATTTCGTTACTAAAAATTAATTAGTTTCGACTAATTGATTGTTCTTAACTTAATTAATTAATTTAATCAACTTTTAAGTTGATTAATCAAGTATCCATTCCATATTTCATCTGTTTCTTTTAGCTTTAACACCCACGGTTCTAATCCACTAATGCTCGACTTTTGAGACGTTTTAGATTATTTCAAGTTTTGTCTGTTCGTTGGAGTTTTATTTGATGCAGGGATTTTCATCCGTATTCATCTGATTCACCAAGTTTCATCTGACATCTTGAAGACTACTTGAAGCATTTTTCTCGCACCACGCGATGGAGTTATTTTCTAGTTATTTGAATTAATTCGAGTTGGTTGTATTGCTTGTTTATTTAGGCTTTTTATAGCACTTTTCATTTGATGCATCCCCATTCGTAAACATGTATCCCCATCTCTATATGGTTTGTAATAGCTTAGGATTTATTTCCTTGCGTGTTTTAATTACCGCTTAATTACGCCTATATCATTCAATTAGAACACATAGCCTCCTCTTGGGCTCCTCATCAATGAACAGGTATACATACACAGTGCACACTCGCATACATTCATAGTTTGTTCCTGGGCTTTTCTACAGTGACAACTATCCGATTGATTGTTCCAATCGTTCGTTTAGAATACTAGTGCCACACTAGTTTCACTTTTTAGGTGCATACATATAGCCACCTTGTATGGGCTCGCTTGCTTTCCTACCTCCTTACTTCTCTAATCGGATTCACATATTCTCTTGATCCATACCAAGCTTTTTCAAAAGGGTTTCATAGTTGAGCTTGGGCATGGCCATTATCACAAGGTTAATCGAAGCCCTAGTTTGTTTTGATTAATCATAACCCGAATCATTCCTTCTCTTGGTCCATATACCCAAACCTCAAAACATTTTCATAAATTAAAAGTTACAAACCTCGATCCAACGTCGAGTGCCTTTTTTTTCAAATTTTTTTTCCACAATAAACTCTGAGTCTTCGTTGGACGCTAGACCAATTGTTTAAAAACTTGTGCCAAATGAACTTCGAGTCTTTAAATCGTTGGATGCTAGACCAGTTGTTTAAAGACTCTTAACAACGTGAACTTTGTTTCACCTCTTTTTTTCATAAGAAAACCTTTTTGGGATGATAGACGACTCGTTGAGCATTAGCTCCTCTAGTTTTTAGTATTTGAATCGTAGGACGTTAGTCCTATTGTTCGGTACTTTTCACCCACCTAAAATCAATTTAACTCACTCAACTCTTTTTTTTTTGCTCATATGCGATTACCAACCTCTTTTCTTACAAAGAGTGTGCAATAGCCATTTCAAATACGGGCGAAGACTTAGCTTTTCAAACAAACTAAACAAGTAAAAGTTCAAGCATTTAAAATGTCTAATGCACGATTTTTCTTATAAAATCAACATAACCAACTAAAACATTTTCGAGAAGAACTACAGAGTTTTGACTTTCCCATTGTACGAGGGAATACGTAGGCACAAGGTTTTGAAACCGCAGCAAACTCAAAATAATTATAAACAAACCCCTTTTTCCTTTAAAAAACTGCAATAAACACACTTAAACACGCACGAACGAAACGAGTCCATAGAGTATGATGGATGTGAGGGGTGCTAATATCTTCCCCTTGTATAACCGACTCCCGAATCCACATCTTTTGGTCTTGTAGACTGCCTTATTCGATTTCGTGGGTTTTATCTATATTTTCCCGTTCTTTTTAGAACAAATAAAATTAGGTGGCGACTTCATTGTTTTAAAATAACCGATGAAAAAACCAGTCATCACAGATTGGTCTTAGTAAAAATTGTAAGCATCATGTTATAATAGGGAATGCGCTAATTAAGTTAGGTGACCCTTTCCAGGTCATTTATTCCAACAGTTGTGGAAACTACAAACAAATAATGTAACAACCCGTTGTAAGCCGGTTTAGTGGTGTCTAGTGCTGAACTTGGTAGGGTGGACCACGGTTCGATCCCCCGTGGCTTACAATCTGGGAAAGCAAAAGGGTTACCAACCTGTGTACCAGAACCCCGTGCATAAATGACCAGAATCGCTAACCGACTACTCTACTATGTGTGTGCGGAAAAGACAAAGGGCTTAATGTGATTGCGCTAGAATGAAAGCGGTTGATTTCGGACGAAAAAAATAAGTTTGAGCTATGATAACTTGATTCGGTCTGGTTTGTATAGGGTGGAGGATTTTGATCATATTCTATGGTCTCGTGTCTTTTCTGTATCGTTAGTGTTGAAACCTAGTTTCATCTTTCTAATATAATGCCCCTCAACCACATATGATTTGATTTGTATCGTGTGATTATGTCAGAAACCGTGTGTTAAACGATTTTTATTGTATTATTTGCTTGAGGACAAGCAAAGTTTCAAGTGTAGGGGAGTTTGATAACCCGAAAATGTATCGTATATTTAAATCAATTTACATGAATTTTATCCGTATTTTATTTAAATTAAATTATTCTTTATTTGTATTATGGCGGTATTTTCTATGTTTTCAGGTATTTGATGTTTACAAGGCATGTACGAAGAAAGTCGCAAAAAGTTGAGTGAATCGAGCTTAAATTCCACAAAAAGAGCAAAATATGCAAGCATGTGGTGTGATAGAAAAATAGGGGCATGAGAAGCAAGGCTTGAAGAAAAGAAAAGAAAAAGAGCACAAGGCCCAGCCCAAGACACGCTACTTCTCACTAGTCCAGCTTGTGTGACGGTCGTCACACACTCCCTCCAGCAACCCTAATGGTCGCTACAACTAAGGAAGCAAAGCTTTCTCGTGAAGGAAGCACGTCACAGTCGTCACAACAACCCTAGCGATCGCCACAGAGATGATTTTGCTTGCATAAAAATCCGAAAAGAGCGAGGAATTCACGTAATGATTCCTATTTTCCAGCCAAATGCCAACTCTATAAATAGAGAGCGAGAAACCTCATTTGGATCTCCTTCTCTTTCACTTCGCTTTGCCGTTACTCTATTGAATTTTACAGTGAATTTTATTTCAGTTTTATTTTCTTTTTCCGATACCAGTTTCATTTACTTTTCTCAGTTCAATTCTATTTTCTCATAGCAGTTTCCACATCGGAAATTGCTGTGAACTTTTGCTGGTTCTAACCTTACGTTAGAACCGAGCCTTTACTTTCTTTCTTAAATTTATTTTTGGAGCAATTGGAGGTAGATCTCACCGACCTGTGGGAGACATCTGATGATTAAGGATTTATTTGCAATTTCGTTTTCAGGTTTAACTTTAAAGCTTTAATTTATTATTGTCAAAAATTGTCTGCAATGCTTGGAATTATTTTGTCTGATGTTATTTATTTCTATTGTGCTGTTATTGAATTTTATAATATGCTAGGCTAAATTAGTTCATCGGCATGTAAGGTCATATAGCCGACGGGGTTTAGCAATATCAATTGAACAATACTTTTTAAAAGAACAATTTTCTGGTTTTGATTACCAATTTTAATAACCAACTGTTTTATTACGAGAGTAAAATACAAATAGAAGTTAGGATCAATAAAACGAGAGTTTGAGATAATATGTGGACAGTGGTAATAGTGCATTAACTTAAAATACAGCGAGAGCGCTTTTAAGTTATTTAGATCTTATTTGTTTCCAAAAACTATTTTTAAACTTTAAATGATACAGCGAGAGCACTCACTTAGGTTTAATTATAGGATCTGAATCAATAAACACGAGAGTGTGAGAAGAGGGTTTTCAATAAAATATTTTCTACTGAAAGTTGTTTTAACGATCCGAGTTGTGTCAATGGATTGTTAAATCCCTGAAGTCCGACCATTACATACTGATATCTCCCCTTGAATTTAAACTAGGTTATATTCATCTAAGTTCCCTAAAACCCCAAATCAATTATATTATTAGCCTTAGATTTACGTAGTAAACTACGATAGCAATAGTTCAATATTTAGTCCCTTGGGATTCGATAATTTTTAAAGCTACACGTGATAGGTATGTATACTTGTGGTCTAGATTTCTTAAGACACACAAAGTCGCGATTAGCTATTATTTTTCTCCACATCCTACAGGATCTCTTTCAAGTCATGAAGTAATTAGTGAATCTCTTCTACAATATTGGGTTCGTAAGTTTGCTCATCAGCATCTAGTTCCTAATCTCCAAGTAAACCTATACGGCAAAGTTCTCCAACAGATATGGAAGAAGCACGAGAAGCGTGTGGATTTATTTCAAATTCCTTACGCCCAATTACCTTCTCTCATGTCAGAAGTTTAGTGATAAAGATCCGTGCTTTGGGTCCTCCACCAATAAACCTCTCTTATAATTTTGATGCAAATTCTAGACGTGTCTCTCATTCTGGGGCACTTGGATGTGATATTGAAGATTGCGAGAGGTTGAAGATCAAAGTCCAACACCCGTCTAACGTCTTTTCCAAAAGTCCAATTCATGTTTGGAAGATTTCTTCAAGAGTATTTTCTCCCCAACTAAATATCTCTTCCGTGAAGCATACGATGCTTGGTAATTCAGTGTGCAAGTTCGCTTGGTAAAGCGTTCATCCCATCTTTTGAGAGAATCACCTGTGAACATCATTCAAGGGCACTTTCGTCCTATTGTCAAAAGTTGAAAGGCGTCGAAGGTCAATATCCAGGACTCGCTCAATACATGGGCATTTATGGTTAGTCTAAATGTTGTGGACCTACAAGTCAATCATATTTCATATCCAACCGGAAGTCTGATTGTTCATTCTTAAAGAGTATCTCATGGATCTCATGCACGACCAGTGTGTCCAAAAGATCATTTCCAACAATTGTTGCCTATTCTGGGTCTTGATAATCAGATGATTAATCAGAATGAGTATCATTCATATGCTCATTCAAGCCTTTTAGAGCCAAGAGAATCATAAAAGAGTTTGACACAGTGTCTGCAACTCTTAACCCGTTATTCTCTCCATTGCTCGAGTTTTCATCGAAGGAAACCAAGCGGATGGGTCATGCCATATCTCTTCATTATGAGGGATTTGATTTCGATGTCAGTGTGACTACCATGCAGGGGCACCTGGCCATTTAGTTGAAAATAGTGTGTCAGCCAGAGACAAGATTCAAGGCTTGATAAATTTATAAATTGTTGTGTTCACATCAGATTAAAAGTGGAATCTATGCCTCAGTGGTGTCCAGACTACAAAGTCCATCATCAAAAGCAACAAGTCCATACGGAGACTAGTCTCCTCAATGTGGCAATTTCAGAGTTCACTTGAATTCTCATTTGTAATCTTTCTTGTTTGTTATGTACTTATTTGTATGCAAAAAAATTTCATCATTGGAATGTTAATCATAATGCATTGAATATGCTTGTCTTGAATTAACCCATTCGTATTCACTCTTAACTGTTTTACTATGTTTTTGATACTTGACTCTTGTTAATAGAGCAAAACCTTTGGAGGGGGATGATGAATAATATACCTAAAATCTCAAATGGTATACTTTCGAGAAAAAACATTGTTGATGATGTACAGGCATTGTTTCAAATCCCCAAACACCGGAGATATAAGGGAGTTAGACCCTCGTTAACCCCTTTGAGCCTTGAAGTAGGAGTTTCTTTTCTGTTCATAAAAAACCGCATTTTTAACCCGGGATAGGGTAGTGTTAAGTTAATAAGATCGAGCGTTAAAAACTCATCAAGAGCACGCATCAAAGGATACAACAATGGTTATCCTCCAAAGGATTAAGGAAAGTCATATCCGCAATGGTCAACCTTCATCTGTCAACAATGTGCATCAAAAGAGGATGATACCATGATTATTATCTCTTACACACTAGGAGGTCAATAGATGACGATACCATAATGGTTATTCCTCATCAACCAAGGACTCAGGAAGTCACAATCGCTTCCAATCAATCAAAGTCTCGAGATCACACATTTTATTCAAAAAGGGTACGAATAAATAAAGAAAAAGAAGAAGAAAAGAAAAATAAAAGATGTTGCAAATTCAAGAACAAAGTCGTGTAATGATACACCAAAGCTAAAATTAAGTGACTGTCATGTCCAAGAGACCTTGTCCTCTATAAAAGTCAAAGTTGTGTGACCAAGAAACTGTAGTGGTTCCTCAACCATAAAAAACTCTTGTGAGAAATGAATGGTTGTATCGAGATTACTGAACTTAGGGTTGGAGAAAATCATGAAGGGGTGGGCACCAAATATTTTGAGCCTAAAAATCCTTTTTTCTAAATAACCGTGAACCAGGCCACGTTACAACTCTTAAAAATACTAATTGAAGCAGGGTTAGTTCAAAAGCAAAACCGTAATAAGAGCACGGTAACCTGGCTCCTAGAAGATCTGCTATAACTTTTGAGTTGGTATTGTTAGAACATAGTTTGGTTCTAATCATATCTTAGAGTTTTGATGATAACAAGTGAAATAAATTTTGTATAATAAATATGATACTCTGATGTGTGTTGTTTTCATTTCAGATGATGTTCTGACTCAAGCATTCTAGAATAAAGAAATATAAAATTATGTTGAGTAAAAAAGTAATAGAAGTTCTAAATGATGAATGGAACTTCTGAGCATGCATGCTAAAAGCAACTTCTGAAGGAAGCATGCTAACGCAACCTCTGATAGAAGCACCAAGGAAACCTCTGTTAAAAGATACTTTGAACAAGGCTTGCAGAAGATCATGATTTATCGATATGTCATCTTTTAATACAAAGTCTGCTATAGTACCGTTACTAATTAAAGTTAACACGACTTAAGTACTTGAGTGGATCATCTTTCGAGGCTCATTGAGAAAACAAAGCACATGCAGACAAGCAACATATATTACGTTTCTCATCATCCAAGACACGCAACAGAATGCAATGGAATGATTTTCTAGAAGCTATATAAAGAGAAAAAGTTCAAAGAAGAATAACAACTATATTCACAACAATTTCTAGGAAGAAAACTTACGCTACCAAAATCAAATACTATCTTGTTAAGTTTATTTTCTATACTGAGCTTACAATTCTTGTGTAAAAATCACGTTTGTGATAAAGCTTTTTAGAAGCAACGTTATACACATTGTTAGAAGTTCATTTGTAATTGTTCCTTGAGAGACCAGTTGGGTCAGATTTCTCAAGAGGGTTGGGACTAGAAAGTCTTAGAAGTGTTACTCACTTCTAGTTGGCTTGTGCATTGTTTGTTAGTCGCAACAGTTGGTTGTGCAATTGTAATATGTTTATTATAGTGAATTAAGTCCTTGTTTGAGAAAGGCAAAATCACCTTGGCGAGTGGACTGGAGTAGTTTGAGTTTCAAACGAACCAGGATAAAAATCATTGTGTGTTTAGATTGTTGTTGATTAAAAGATAAAATTAAAAAGGAATAACTTATTCAACCCCCCCTTCTAAGTGTTTTCTAAGCCTTCAATTGGCATCAGAGCTCTTGGTTTTAGATGCAAACACTTAACAGTGTCAGAAAAAGATCCATAAGGAAAACACTATGGCAAATGATCAAAATAACAACATGAAACCTCATGTCTTCGATGGAGAAGATTTTGAATACTGGAAAGACAGACTAGAAAGTTTCTTTCTAGGCCATGATCCTGATTTATGGGATATTGTCTTAGATGGCTACACACACCCAGTAGATAAAGAAGGAACCAAGATAGATAGAAAGACAATGGAGAAACAACAGAAAATAGATTTCAAGAATCATCACAAAGCAAGAAATATCCTGCTGAATGCCATTTAAAAAATGGAGTACGAAAAGATCACCAACTAAGATACAACACATGACATTTTTTAGTCTCTCAAAATGTCACATGAAGGAAATGCTCAAGTCAAAGAAACTAAAGCTCTAACTCTCATCCAGAAGTACGAAGCATTCAAAATGGAAGAAAATGAGTCCATTGAAGCAATGTTCTCAAGATTTCAAACTCTAACACCTGGCCTGAGGGTTCTAAACAAAGGATATACAAACGCAGACCATGTAAAGAAGATCATCATAAGTTTACCCAAAAGATGGGCGGGCACCAATGGTCACAACATTCAAAGTTTCAAAGGATTTGAATAGTATATCCCTAGAAGAACTTATCAGCATGTTGAGAAGTCATGAGATAAAGCTTGATGAATATAAGCCCCATAAGAAAAGTAAGTTTGTTGCTCTGAAAACTACTAAAATATTTGAAATTAATGCTTTTCAGGCTGAAGAAGGAAGCTCTAAAGATTCAGAGTCAGAAGAAGATGAGTTATCTCTACTTTCTAGAAGGATAAACCAAATGTGGAAGCACAGGCAAAAGAAGTTCAGAAACTACAGGAGATCAGAAGATAGAGGAGAATCTTCTGGACACAAGAAGTTCATCAAAAGAGACATCATTTGCTATGAATGTAAAGAACCTGGACACTTCATAAGTGATTGTCCTAAGCTGCAAAGAGAAAAGCCAAAGACAAATTTTGGAAGAAAGAAAGGTATGATGGCCACCTGGGATGATTCAGAATCTTCTAAAGTTGAATCTGACTCAGAGGATGAGCTCGCCAACTTAGCTTTTATGGCCACCACAGCAGATGACTCTACCTCTGAATCTGAAATAGAAGAGGCATTTTTTGAATTTACTAGAGCTGAACTTGTAGACATTTAATCAGAACTTCTGGAAAACCACAGTCAACTCAAAATCAAATACAAGAAACTCAAAAAGAGTCTTGTATCTGAAATTGAGCAACTTAAACTAGAAAATTCTGAAATTAAAGAAAATAATGTTAAACTCAAAGAGGATTTTCAAAAAGCTCAAAAAATTTCTAGTTCAGATATTGCTTCAAGTTCAAAAGATATTCTTAAAGAATATGACTATAGTTTTCAAACATTTCTTGCTAAAAGCATAATAGAAGCAAAATGGCTTCAATAATCTATGGTGTTAGTGGAAACAACAAAAGAGGAATTGGATATGAAACTCCCAGAGGGAAAGACACATATCAACCTAAACATGTTGATGAAATGGTTATCAAATATAAACCACTGCACAAACAATTTAGTTAGAGTCACACACATGATATAAAATACACATCTTATTCTGAAAATTTCATGTTAAACCAAAGTTCAAATAGAACTTTAGGAACTCTAACCAAATAGGACCCAAAAAGATATGGGTACCTAAGGAGAAAATAATATATGTTGCAGATGTCCTTAACAACGAAGTTGAAACACCAATCATGGTACTTGGACTCTGGATGCTCACGACATATGACGGGAAGAAAGTCTATGTTCCAAAGCTTGGAACTTAAATCTGGAGGTGATGTAAAATTTGGAGGTGATGTAAAATTTGGAGGTAACCATAAAGGAAAAATCATTGGTTGCTCCCTTCTATTTCTAATGTTTTGTTAGTAGAAGGATTAACGCATAAATTATTGTCCATAAGTCAATTAAGTGAAAATGGTTATGACATAATCTTTAATAAAAAGTCATGTAGAGCTAGCTGTAACTAAAAAAGATGGTTCAATCCTGTTTACTGGCAAGAGAAATAACAACATATACAAAATTGATCTTTCTGATCTTAAAACTCAAAATGTAAAATGCCTTATGTCAGTTAACGATGAACAATGGGTCTGGCACAGAAGATTGGGACATGTTAGCATGAGAAAAATATCTCAAATTAACAAACTCAATCTGGTCAGAGGACTTCAAAATTTGAAGTTCACTCAGAAGTTTTGTGTGAAGCATGTCAAAAGGGAAAATTTTCAAAACCTGCTTTTAAATAAAAAAATGTTGTTTCTTCCTCTAGGCCGTTAGAACTTCTGCATATTGATATATTTGGACCACTTAAAGCTATGTCCATTAGAGGAGAGAAGTATGGATTGGTCATTGTAGATGACTACAGCAGATGGACATGGGTAAAGTTCTTAAAACACAAGGATGAGTCACATTATGTGTTCTTTGACTTCTGTAATCAAGTTCAAAATGAGAAAGAGTTTAGAATCATAAAGGTTAGAAGTGATCATGGTGGAGAATTCGAAAACCAATTTTTTGAAAAATATTTTAAAGAAAATGGCATTTCTCATGATTTCTCTTGTCCTAAAACTCCCCCATAAAATGGAGTTGCAGAACGAAAGAATAGAACATTACAAGAAATGGCCAGAACTATGATCAATGAAACTAAAATGGCTAAACACTTCTGGAAAGAAGCAGTGAACACAACATGTTATATTCAAAATAGAGTTTTTATAAGACCTATTCTTGAAAAGACTCCCTATGAATTGTGGAAGAATAGAAAACCCCCAACATTTCATATTTCCATCCATTTGGATGTACTTGCTATATTCTAAATACTAAAGAACATATGAACAAGTTTGATTCTAAGGCACAAAAGTGTATTCTTCTTGGATACTCTAAACGCTCAAAAGGCTATAAAGTGTATAATACAGAAACTCTGATTATTGAAGAATCAATCAAAGTAACATTTGATGACAAGCTTGGCCATCAAAAGCCAAAGCAAATTGAAAATTCTGCAGGTACAGAAGTTCATCTAATAAACTCTGAAGGGACAGAAGAAAAAGACAACTCAGAAGATCCTACTGTTAAAGATGTTCTTGACAACTTAAGAATTTCTGAAGAACCCTCACATAAAAGATTTCCAAGAATCACATCAGCACATCCAGAAAATGTAATTATTGGAAAGAAATATGATCCTATCAGAACAAGATTCTCCATAAGAAATAATGAAGAATCACTGTTTGGTCTGATTTCTCTGATTGAACCAACCTCAATAAATGAATCTCTTCAAGACAGTGATTGGATTATAGCAATGCAAGAAGAACTTAACCAATTAAACAGAAATGATGTGTGGGGTCTAGTTCCAAAGCCTAAAGGATTCAATATAATTGGAACAAAGTGGGTATTCAGAAATAAGTTAAATGAGCAAGGAGAATTTGTCAGAAACAAGGCACGATTGGTTGCACAAGGGTATAGTCAACAAGAAGGTATTGATTATAATGAAACCTTTGCTCCAGTCGCCATGTTAGAATCTATTAGACTATAAATTTATTTTGCTGTTCAAAACAACATCACTCTATATCAAATGGATTTTAAGAGTGCATTTTTAAATGGCTATATAGAAGAAGAAGTTTATGTCCGTCAACCTCCTGGTTTTGAAGATTCAAAATTTCCAGAACATGTTTTTAAACTAAAAAAATTCCCAGAGCTTGTTATGAGCGTTTAAGCAATTTTCTTTTAGAAAAGAATTTTACCAGAGGGAAAGTGGACACAACTTTATTTAGAAAAACATTTAAAAATGATATTCTGATTTGTCAAATTTACGTAGATAATATGATTTTTGAACTTCTAATGTCTCTCTTGGAAGAGAATTTGTTGAGTCTATGCAGGCAGAGTTTGAGATGAGTATGATGGGAGAACTAAAATTCTTCCTAGGAATTCAAATAAATCAGTGTTCAAAAGGTACTTACATACATCAAACTAAGTATGTTACAGAACTTCTGAAGAAATTCCAATTATCAGAAAGTAAGGAAGCAAAAACCCCAATGCATCCTACATGCATTTTGGGAAAATATTAGGTAAGTAAGAAGGTAGATCAGAAACTCTACAGAGGTATGATTGGATCTCTTCTTTATCCAACTGCATCTAGGCCAAATATTCTATTTAGCATTTGCTTATGTGCAAGATTCCAATCAGATCCTAGAAAATCTCACTTAACTGATGTTAAGCAAATTCTAAGGTATCTGAAAGGTACTACTAATGTTGGACTATGTTACAGAAAATCCAAAGACTTTAAATTAGTAGGTTATTTTGATGCTGACTTTGCTGGAGATAGAGTAGAACGTAAAAGCACCTCTGGAAGTTGTCAATTTCTAGGTGAATATCTGAACTCATGGTACAGTAAGAAGCAAGCCACAATTGCACTTTCAACCACTGAAGCAGAATATGTACCTGCTACTGGTTGTAGCACTCAGATGCTCTGGATGAAGAGTCAACTAGAAGACTATCATCTGTATGAGTGTAAGATTCCTATCCTTTGTGATAATACTTCTACTATATTTTTATCAAAAAATCCTATTTTCCTCTCTAAGGCAAAACATATAGAAATTAAGCATCATTTCATAAGGGACTATATTCATAAAGGTGTTTTAACTTTAAACTTTGTAGACACAAGTCGTCAATGGGCTGATATTTTTACAAAACCTCTTTCTAAAGATAGATTTAAATTCATTCTAGAGAATATTAGTATGGAATTTTGTCCTAAATGAAATTGTGTTTATCATTTTTTTTATTGTCAGAAGTTCTGTTGTTAAATTAATGTTCTAGTTAACATCTCTTCAGAAGTTAGAAGAAAAGTTAAGTTAGAAACCATAGCTAGAAGTTTAGAAATATTTTCATTAAAATATGATTCCGCAGTTCATTATATTAAACAGATGTAACGCTTTTAACCTAGATGTTGAACAAGTGTTCAAAACTTCTAATAGGTCACACACGTGTGCTAACTATTGACGCGGCGTCCCTATGTAACTGTTGCAATCTTTTCAAATCTCAAGAAATCCCTCAAATGTCAGACGCTATTAAACGCGTGTGATGATTATTATTTTTTTTAATTTTTTAAAATTAACTTTAAACTTTTCATCTGCATGTGTTTCTCTATAAATACTTCTTCCAAATCTATTTCTCTCCTTTTCACTCTCAAAAGAAACTCTGAAGGAGTTAAAGAAGGAAAATGAAGCTGTTCGTGAACGTCTAGACAAACAGGATGAGACGAACAAAGAAATCAAGACTTGGATGCAGAAGCAAGAGGAATATTCCAATGAAATCAAGAACCTTCTGCTTTCCCTAGTTTCTCGTCCCACTTAGTCCTTCCATCTCCAACCTTCTGTGCATCGTTGTTTTAACTATTTTTTTTAATTGTTTAAAATTAATGTTATCAGTACTTTGCTTCACTTTACACTATTATTTTTTTAAACAATGACAATTTGATTATGACAAAAAAGGGGGAGAAAATTGAGATTTTGATAGGATTAATTATAACATGTTATTGAGACAAAAGTGTCAAACATTTATAACAACAAATATACACGTGTATTTACTTCTGAAGTATACAGGATTACATAAGCTCTGAAGAAGACTTTGCAAAGACAACCCAAATTCTAAAGCCTCGAACTCTAAAATGATTCAAGCTCTGAAATGAAAAATAAAACTATGAAAGAAGGACCTCTGAAGCTCTGAAAGAACAATCTCCGGGAAGTTCTAATATATACTTAGTTTTCCTTAATCATTTATTTCAAGGGAAGATTATCTATCTCAGGAGGAGATTCTATATCTCAGGGGGAGATTCTATATCTCAGGGGGGATATGTTCTTCATATATACAATTTTTTTAAATCAAAATCTAATATTTTTGTCATCATCAAAAAGGGGGAGATTGTTAGAACATAGTTTGGTTCTAATCATATCTTAGAGTTTTGATGATAACAAGTGAAATAAATTTTGTATAATAAATATGATACTATGATGTGTGTTGTTTTCATTTCCGATGATGTTCTGACTCGAGCATTCTAGAATAAAGAAATATCAAATTATGCTGAGTAAACAAGTAATAGAAGTTCTAAATGATGAATGGAACTTCTGAACACGCACGCTGGAAGCAACTTCTGAAGGAAGCATGCTAACGCAACCTCTGATAGAAGCACCAAGGAAACCTCTGTTAGAAGATACTTTGAACAAGGCTAGCAGAAGATCATGATTTATCAATACGTCATCTTCTAAGACAAAGTCTGCTACAGTACCGTTACTAATTAAAGTTAACACGACTTAAGTACTTGAGTGGATCAACTTTTGAGGCTCATTGAGAAAACAAAGCACATGCATACAAACAACATTTATTACATTTCTCATCATCCAAGACATGCAACAGAATGCAACATAATGATTTTCTATAAGCTATATAAAGAGCAAAAGTTCAAAGAGGAATAACAACTATATTCACAACAATTTCTAGAAAGAAAACTTACGCTGCCAAAATCAAATACTATCTTGTTAAGTTTATTTTTTGTACTAAGCTTAAACATTCTTGTGTAAAAATCATGTTTGTGATAAAGCTTTTTAGAAGCAACATTATACACATTGTTAGAAGTTCATTTGTAATTGTTCCTTGAGAGACCAGTTGGGTCAGATTTCTCAAGAGGGCCAGGACTAGAAAGTCTTAGAGGTGTTAGCCACTTGCAATTGGCTTGTGCATTATTTATTAGTCACAACAGTTGGTTGTGAAATTATAATCTGTTGATTATAGTGAATTAAGTCCCTGTTTGAGAAAGGAAATATCACCTTGGCGGGTGGACTGGAGTAGTTTGAGCTTCAAACAAACTAGGATAAAAATCATTATGTGTTTAGATTGTTGTTGATTAAAAGAGAAAATTAAAAAGTAAAAACTTATTCCCCCCACCCTTCTAAGTTTTTTCTAAGCCTTCAGGTATCACTCCATCTTTTGTTATCTCTTGCACAAAAAATGAGATGTTCCTCTTCTCTGGATCCTTCTAATTTGTTCGCCATCTTTGATGTCCCCGTCTAACCATTGGATCAACTCTCTCTTAAGACACTCTATAGAACGGATGTGCCAAAATTTCATTTTAGTCAGGGGTTTGGTGGCCGAGAAAAAAACAAACCCATCTCTTTTGGAAATCACCTCAAATGTCATGGTGAAAAAATTAGAGAGAAAGTGAGAAAATTAATGAAAATGGAGGAGAAATGAGGGTCTTATTTATAGAAAACGCATATACATGTAGGAGCCAGAAGAGACGACACTTCCTCCTAAAATTAGAGTGCATATGCGTCACCTCATATAACTTAAAGGTAATGCATGCCTCATCTCATATGGCACCTCCTTGAAAGTTTAGGTGTATGTGTCATATGAGATGGCTTGATCGTGTTATTCATTCCTAAAACATGATTATTTACATAGTTTTCTCCGAAACATGATTATTTACGTATTTCTTTTCAATACCTCGTTATTTGAAAAAAAATCACATTTTAATTTTTTTTAATAAGTGAAAAAAGTTAAAATTTCTTTACTAATTATTTTTTAATTATTGTTACTAAATAAATATTACATAGATGAAAACAAATAATAAAAGAAAAGATGGGACAAAAATCTAATCCATTAATAAAAATTAACAAATAGGAAAATTAGTTTATTTTTAGAGAATTATCTTTCGCACAATTTAAAACGAAATCTCACAAAAAAAATTATTAAATGAAAGGTATCCTAGATATATTAGCATTAGTATTTTAAAGTAGTTGAGTATTTATGATTTTTTCTTTGTATTTTTAAAAATAAATTTTATAAAATAAATTTTTAAAAATTAAAGTTTTTTATTATGTATTTTTTTTTAAAAATAAAATACTAATTTTTACATTTTTACATTTGATAACATAAACAACATTATTGAATATTAAAACATAGTCAAAATTGTAATTTTTTTCAAAAAGTTATATTTCAAAATAATTATTATAAAAAATTATTTGGAACAACTTCAAAATTAAGATTAAATATATTTTTGATTTCTATAAATATCTCAAATTTTATTTAGAGAGTTGTATGTCTCAGTCTCTCAAGGATCTGCCATAATCTTGAGAGGTATTATTCATGCACCAACTTAGAGGATACTCCGTGGTTGATATGTGATCAGATGCTCATGAATCATTATTTGAGCTTGTGAGTATCAAGGTTTAGCAGAGTATCATGACCATTAGAATACGGAAGACAAATAAAGGATTTTGCTTGAAGTAGACTCATTGTGGCCATGTCTTGTGCACTTATGAATGTGCATGAAGACTTAGATGATGGTTTCAGGTCAAGTGTTAAAATTCACCCTTCATCTGGAGAATATTGTGCGAAGTTGTTGAATACCAAGGAATTCATTAAGCATCTATAAGACATCATTTGGACTCATGTGGAAGTAAATTTGAAATGTTGTCTTTAGAGAGGAACGTTGTAACAAGAAGGTATGAATTTGAGGTAATGCAAGGAGCTAGAGGGAAAAGAAATGTAAAATCAGTGGCATGTTTTGAGAAAGGATGAGCTTGGAAAATATTGAGGATGAGGAATATCCAACCAGAATGGATTTCTAGGAACTCTGATCCTACAAAGACCCGGTGCCAAGGAGTATCGATCGATAACCTTAGAAGAATCATTTCTCATGAATGTCAATACGGAGTATCATAAGAGATGTGTTGTGTGAGGACTAAGGCTTCAATTAATAATGTTAGGAAGTAAGCGTAACAGAGAGTTGTGTTTTCTTGGATGAAGCGGTACTTAGACAAAGTCACACAATTTATTCGAAGAAGAAATGTTAGGAACACTTCATGCCCTTGTTGAAAGAAAGTGTGAAGAGTTTGTTTTCGTGGTGTTTGGAAGGAATTCGAGAGAGAATTCAATTTAAGGGGAGGAGAATGTTACATCCATATTCCTCACTTATCCATGAGACTATACTAAGAGTTACCAAGAGAACATAGTGATGGTGAATTAGTTGGAATTGAACTAAATGACACTTTGGTAATTAACTTAGTTAAAGGGAAATTTGGGTCTAAAGGAGAAACTATATCATAAAAGAGAGTTGTTTGGCACATGAAATCAGAATTGGAAGGGTGAAAGGCTTAGGATAGGAGAAAGAGAGAGAAGATGAAGTCATATTCCTCATTTCCTAACTCCATTTTCACACACATGAGGGCATCCTTCACAAATCAAGTTAGAAATTTTCATTCGTAACTCCATTTGAGCTGGTTCTAGACTATTTGAAAAACTTACAAAATTCCCTTTAGTTTGATATATGATTTTGTGTCAATAAGTTGTGTATTGAAGAAGAAAAACGCATTAGAGGTTCAAGAATTCATGCTGAAAATGGGCAAAGAGAGGGTTACAAACTGATAATGTTGGAAATGGAGTTTGACCAAGATGGGAGCTCATTTGCAGCATAGATGACATCTTAATCTCCTTTGATGCAAGGTGAATTCCATAGTTATAACTTGGGTAGGATTTGAGAACTTTGTATGATTTGGGAATAAGGGTTTAGTTTGTGATCGATGTGATGCATGTTTGATTTATCAATGCAAATGTGTTCTTATGATGTTCTTTTATGCCTTAGGTGTATGATACATATTGGGGTTCGTATTGGGATGGAAAAATGGATGTTAGAACCCAAAAATTTGTATTATGCACTGTCAAGTTCGCTTAGCGAAAGTCTCTAGACTAAACTAAATTAGTATTTAACTAAAATGACCATAACTTGAGGTTTACAAATTGAAATGGAGCGTGGTCGAAAGTGTTGGAAAGTTCTTCTAATGCTCAATTTGAATATGATTAGATATCAAATTTTTAATCCATTTTAGGGATATGTCATTGGAGACTAAATGGCCCAAATAATAAATAAGTATAAACGAACTTAGGAATGATCATAGGAATACAATCCCTTGTGTAAATCTCACCCTATGTTGTTACCCTTGTTTATACATGTGATATAAGGCCTAATGACCTGAATATTGATTAGAATGGTTATGTGTATTTGTTTGAAGTACATTCTTTGACTTTCCTAAATTTGGCACTTTCGCTTAGCGAGTTAAGTTTCGTGTAGCGAACTTTCGCTACTAGCTTTGCTTAGCGACGATATGGGATTGAGAAAAGAATTATTTTTTGGTGCTTCGCTTAGAGAATTGAGACTTTGCTGCCAATTCGCTTAGTGAACATGCTTAAGCATAATTGTATGTTCCCCCCGAGTGCAGTTTTGTTCCGTGTCGGGAATCAGAACACTTGTTATCTGTGTGACTAATGTTATAGAATGTATGATATTATGCTATGATCACTGATATGGTAAATAATGAATATGTATGATTATTATATGTAAAGTGTTGGAGTTGCATTATGTTGTAAATGCTATATGTGATTGTCGGTTTTATTCTCGTCCATTCTGGTTGAATGTTCGAATGTGTTTGCCTTAGTGGCCTGACGTGATTGCTTGAAATATGCATGAATCAAAGTAGACCTAGGCTATTAGGTGGTGAATCTCTTATGAAATTCATTATCGTTGTGGTGGCCGAGGACGCATGAAAAAGGACAATTCCTCCAATGGATAAACACCGAAATTATCGATAAGTCATACACACTCGAGCTACCATTGCGATATGTGAACAAGTCTTAAAGGGAGTTTTTGCCCTAGATAAAACATTGACGTACTTGATATGGTGAGGTAGTGATACCATATATGATACACTTCTCGGGAAACTCACCTCTAGTGGTGCCATATAGGCAATATTATTAGGCTTTTACCCGGTGGGCTTGTGTAGTCATTCTAGCGTATTTCCACTAGCAATTAACATACTTGCGTAGTAATGATTAATACCATTGTAATGTGCATGTGGGGTCTTACAGAGCATTTCCCCACTAGCCTTTAACATATTGGCGTGCTTGGTATGATGAGGTTGTGACGCCACTTAGGCAAGGTCACAATGGATAAGCTTATCATGAATGAAATTCTATGTAGGAATGATCTGACTTATCTAGTGGTGTGCATGTGCAAGTCTTTTGATGCGTAGGCACAAGGGATAACCCATAGAGGGTGTGATTATGTGTAGCCTAAGTAGCTAGGTAGAACTTACTTCTAGATTTTATGTACACGAATACGAGTCTGCATATTTATTTGTGTTTGGTCGTGTGCATGATTTATTGATATCTCATTGATTAGTTATGGGACTTCCAATGGTGATATCATCCCTTGCTGTGTATTTGTACCTGACCGTGAGGAAACTCCAGATCCACAGGGGATCTGTTTTGATACATACACCCTGTAGAACAGAGTGAACCCATAAGATAGAGGAACTCACTGAGATTCTTATTTTTTCAGGAACATCTTATAGGTAGAAGGATTGCTAGATGAATAGTATTGAAGACTGTAGACGAGTAGATGACATGAAGACCTCATTAGATCTTATATTTCCATTGTGTATTGCTGAAGACACGCTAAATGTATACGTTGTGTAATCAAAGTTGATTGTACATTTTCTGTTTTTTCGTTATGTTGTATACAATTTAATTTCTTGTCTCTTTCAGCTTTTATATGTTTCTATTTACCATTTATAACATCATTGCATATTATTCTAGACATATATGTATGGGGTGTTACATAGATATTATATAATAATAATAATAATTATTTACTTTTATTATTATAATTATCTGAATATATATTAATTTTTATATTATTATAATTACTAATAATGGTGGTTGAACATTATTATATTATTATTATTATTATTATTATTATTATTATTATTATTTTAATAGTGATAATTACTTGTATTATTATTATATTATTATTATTATTATTATTATTATTGTTATTATTAATTATTATTTATGTAGAATCAATTTAAAAAAATAAAATTAAGATTAATGTTAGAGTAGCTATCAAGATGACATGTTGTAACACGGTGGAAGAACTGACTTTTCTTTTATCCAATTAAGGGAAGGCGAAAAGAACAGGAAAAGACCTTCGTTAGATTTTGAGTACGGGAGGTAGTTATGAAAAGGGAAGGTATCAACACCCTTTCCATCCGTAGTTATCTACGGGCTCTTAATTGCTTAGCTCACCTTATAAATTGCTTTTTGTGTGTGTGTGTTTGAAAACATTTTGAAAAGGCATTTCACTTTGACTTCGTAATGATTCACGCTGGAATGTATACGAAGTGTTTGGAAATGTTTTGTTTTGGAAAAGACTTTGTAATGATTCACGCTGGGATGTATACAAAGTGTTTGGAAATGTTTTGTTTTGGAAAAGACTTTGTAATGATTCACGCTGGAATGTATACAAAGTGTTTTTGAAAAGATTTTCAAAAGTGAGGTGTAAAGAGTATTTTGATTGAGCAAGCAAAAGAGACTTATTTTATCCACTCAGAACGGTCGTTTCCGTTTTATTTTGCTTTCCTTTGGAATAAGGCTATCCATACCATTGGTTGATAGGTAACCTTATTCGTTGGATGTAAAGGGACGTTCAAAGGGACATCATATGGTCATAGAAAGTAACTTGTAAGGATATCTTAGCATATTCGTAGGGACGACCATCACTTTTCGTAGGCAACAATCGAGGGACAAGATCATGTATTCGTAGGCAACATCGAGGGTCATTGAGGGACAATGATCTTTGTATCAAAGGGACTATGATGATATGTTTGTAAGCGTCTTAGCTAAGATATCCCCACGTTCGAGGGACATGACCATTATTCGTAAGGCAACAAGAGAGGATATCCTAAGGTGAGTGCATGTGTGAAGAGTGTGTTGTATTCAGATATTTATCTTGTGATTAGGGTTAGCTATGTTGATTGAATTAATCTTGCCATACATGCCTAGTTACTAGCAGTTAATAGTTGCAGAAAATAAATTGCGGAAATGTAAAGTGCGGGAAAGTAAAACCCTAGACTATTACATAGCTTTGGGGCAGATACATAATAAGGAGTGCGGAAAGTAAACCCTAATTAAAATATTACATCCCATGAGCAGATACATAATATTGGAAAAAATGCGAGAAATTAAACCTAACTATTACAACCTGGAAGCAGTTACAATAATCGAAAAATATTACGAGAAGGATCGAATTCTAAATAAGAGAAAATAATGTTAGTAAAAAAAGGTTTTGAGTTAGAAATTTTTTTTAAGGTTAGTAAACCTAATTAGATAAGAAATTATTTTTTGGGAATTTTCTGGATTAATTTTGGTATAGAAAAAGCAATTAAAAGTTAATTTCCGATTAATTAACAATTAAATAAAATATGAGTGAAAAATAATATTTTTTAATGTCAAAAATTAAATAAGTATTTTTCTGACCTAATTATGAAAAAAAAGAATTTTTTTGATGATTTTTTAATGTGTTGGAAAAATATTTTAAAAGAAATTAAATTGGAAAAGAAAATATGAAAGAAATAAGAAAAATGTTAGTTTTGCAAAAGGTGTAAAAAATTAATGGGGTAGCCAGGGATCGAACCCCTGCCCCAATGGTTATACGGGCGCTGATTTTCCACCTGAACCAAGTGCACATGGTGTTAGGAATATGAAACAATAAGAATATATGTGAAAATAATTTTCTGGAAACGTTTAAACCAAAAACGCGTGCGCAACCTTCTTCTTCTTCGTTTAAATATCCAGGGTTTTACACACAGATTTTTGGTCGTAGATAAAGCCTTTAGTGACGGCTTCGTCTGTCGCTACAACACCTGCAATTTTCAAAATTTCAGAAAACGCAATATAAATTAGAGGTAAGGCCATGGTACGATCGGAAATTTGTTCCTAAGTTCAATGGTGCCATCGATTTGCTCCAATTTTTCCTGAACCAAAGGATCCTAATTCGAAGGTCAGAAACCCTAACCATGGCATGTCACGATTCCTACATCTAAACTTCAATTAAATAACCCAGATAGCTTTGAAACAACCAGACAAACACAAATATATGATCAAATCTTATTGAAAATGCATGAATATATGTAATCGATTCTGAGTTTTGAATATGCAAACCGTGATTTTGATTTCTGGATTCTGGAGGTGTTGAGGCTTGGTGAATGGCTAGAATTGATCAGAGAGTCACCAGGAACGTGTTGCAAGGCTTGGAACGGCTTGAATTGATCCAAAACTAGGGCTGCTAGTTGCTTGCAAGTCACGGTTTTCTTGAGGTTGGCTAGGGTTCTTCAAGCTGCAAAAAATTCTCCTATAGGGTTTAGAAACCCTCTGAATTTATAGAGGATGGATTCAGGTTGAGAATTGATGAGAAAATATATCCCATTCAATGAGAGTATATTTGATTTGCCAATCTTTCAATTTTGATCAAATATTTCCAATCTTGTACCAAACTCTTGCCAATCACTAAATTTCAAATTTCAGACCATTTAATAGGTATTTTGGACCTCAAGAATGTCAAATATTCAGCCTTGCATTGATTGATTTATTTTTTGCTATTTTATTTTAATTAAATTGACTTTAAATGAATAAAAATCAAAATAAATAAAATAAAAAGCTCAAGGGCGTGGAATTGGGCTTGGAGGTTCTAATTGGGATTAGAAACAATTTTGAATCAAGAAAAGTTAGGCCCATTTAGAAATTTTTTGATTTTCTCAAGTATTTCTCTTATGCACCTCCTCAAAAATGCTCAACTTGCACAACTTGTATCTTGCTCAATTTTTAACATTTTTGGGTGTTCTTGGACTTTTTAGAAAGCTCAAGATGTCCTCTAAACAGCCTTTTGTTTTCTTCTTCATTGAAGTTTCCATGTTCATGAACACTTCTTTGCAAAAAGATGACTTTTTATTGACTTTTAAAAGGACCTATAATGTTTTGATCCATAACTTCCAAATGAAGCATTTCTAGCCAAAGCTTATGAGACATGAAGTTGTAGATAATTGAATTCCCTTTAAGATGAGATTTGGTGGAAAATTTTTTGATAAAGTATGTGAAAGTTATGCCTGGTCAAAGTTTTGTTGACTTTTGTCTAAAAAACCCTAATTTAGAAACTTTGACTTTTGATCAAATCTTGACCTTTCTTGATGAATCATGATCAACCCTTGATCAAATGGTGAATATTACTTCAAAATATTGATGTTGACCAAAAATTATGAAGTTTGACTGTATGTTGACCATAATTGACTTTTTGTCCAATACAAATGATTTTCAACCATCTGAGCAACTGGATGAGCAATTTTGACTTGTAAGGCTTGGAACTTGACATGATGATCCCTTGAAGTATATGGTGAGATATAATGACCCCTTAGAGCACTGGGAATCCATCTTGACTTGAGGTGAGCAAAACCCTAGTTTGGATTGATTGCTTAGGAGAGGGTTTGTCTGGTCAACCCTTGTGAAATCCTTGAGTATGGAGTTGTGGATTATCTTGAGAAGTAGGAGGGAAAATTTTGGGGTATGATAGTTTCCCCTGTCCAATCTTCTTGTACCAGAAGGGTTAGATTGGTATGCTTGTCTTTCGTGACCTGGAGGTAGAAGATGATTGAACACTCGACACACCTGAAAATTTGCACTCGCTGTTATATGGAATGGGATCGTCGATTGATGATGTGTTGGAATGGGCTTATAGATGCCATTTGGAGAAGCTGATGCTAGAGAGTGAGCCGCACGCTAGACTCTGGATTCGTCTTTTAGATGAAAGAGAAATCGAAGATGGGTTTAAGATGCCATCTGGGGCGGTTGATAATAAGAGAGGATAAGAATAAACCTTCGTCTTGGTTATTTCTAAGATGAATAGTTGTTAGAAAGTAGATAGTTTTCCCGTCTTGTTTCGGGCGTTAATCTTTGACCTGTTGTCTGGAAATAATTTGCATGGTCGTTCAGATAGTTCTCCCGTCTTGTTTCGGGCATTAATCTTTGACCTTCCGTTTTGGAAAATAACCTTTACCTGCTGGGGAAATAAAATCTTGGCATGATATGGTTAGTCCTATGTAGATTATGATGCATGCGAGTATATGACAATGTTATTATGATATATGCACATGTTATGACTTTTATGAATAATGTATGAATGTAGATGTTGTGGTATTTTAAAACATATCCATCTTGAAGAAGATAGGAACGTTCTGCTGGAGATTTTTTTATTTCTTCTTGGGGATGAAGTCATTGAAAACCCTGACTGGGGAATGAGAGATGATTCAGATTCCTCCGATGCACTATCTGACCAAGTTTCGAGTCGGGATATTGCTGCTGTTGAGGAATGATAATCATTGAGAGATACTCAGCTGAGGATGAATATCTTGTGCATAGACCTTGCTGGGGATGCTGTGATATAACCTGTTACTGCTTGGAGACTGATGTAATCGGCTGATGTATTACTGCTTGAGAATGTAGATAAGTCTGATAGGATCATTGCTCGGGGACTGACATGATGAAGATGATAGGATCACTGCTCGGGGACTGACGTGATGAAGTTGATAGGATCACTGCTCGGGGACTAACATGATGAAGTTGAAGCTGATGAAGCTGATAGGATCACTGCTCAGGGACTAACATGATGAATGTAGAGGATCACTGCTCGGGGACTGACATGATGAAGTTGAAGCTGATGAAGCTGATAGGATCACTACTCGGGGACTAATGTGATGAAGTTGGAGTGGTGGAACACTGTTGGGAGGAGATTAGTACTTCGTCGGAGAAGATTTGTCTTTGTAGGGAGAGCGATGGCTCGGTGGGGATTGATGATCCTATGAATGTATTTCCTGTGAAAGTGACTCTGTGGGGTTGTATTGGTGACTTTAGTCATCATCTCAATTCCTAGAGCCTGTAGTAATTACTGTTTCTGTTCACTTTTCATATGTTTGTGAATAGATGTTTATTGCCAGATGCATATAATCATTCAAAGTAATCATTGGACTTTATGCAAACAAAACAATAAAAATTAGAACTGGAAAAGAGTAATTTGTATTGAATTTGAAAAATGGCCTATATTCAGGCAGTTTGTATACAAGAGGCAAATATCCTAGTAAGAGGAAATTGTCATAATGGTAAAAAGCTATGTGGAAACAATCTTATCGAGTTTCAACTATGCTATTGCTCATATATTTTCGACTATCTCATCTCTTTGCTGTTAGAAGAAAGTGATTGAACTGATTTGCGTCATTCGAATCTTGAAACTAATAGTAGTGTAGTTTGTAAGTAGGTGATCTGGACGAGACATAATCATACGCTTAAATCCCTAACTTTTTCCTAGACCGCCCTTTCGGGTTTTCAGTCTACCGGGATACCCTTTTTTGCCCAAGCCGCCTTTATAGGTTTTCGACTATCCGGGTGTACATTTTTTGTATATATATCCTTAATTTTTGCCCGAACCTTTTTGGTTCGCCAGGATGCCCTTATTTTTGCCTAGTCCAGTCAACCTAGCGGGTCTTGTTTATGCGTAGTATTTTTTGACTATGTCTGTGTTCATAGGGTGTGGGAAGTCTTCTCCACCCATGGTGCTTAGTATCGTAGCTCCGCCAAAATATATTGTTTTTACTACAAATGGTCCCTCATAGGTGGAAGTCCATTTGTCCCTGGGATCACTTTGCGGAAGAATGATGCGCTTGACTACTAGATCACTGACTTAGTAGACTCGGTGCTTGACCTTTTTGTTGAATTCTATGATCATTTGCTTTTGGTATATTTGTCCATGGAAGATGGTTGCGAGCCGTTTTTCGTTGATCAGGTTGATCTGGTCAAGGCGAGTCTGGACTCATTCGTCTTCGCCTAACTCTGCGTCCTGGAGTACTCTGGTTGAGGGTATCTGAACCTCAATGGGTAGGACCGCTTCCATACCATATACGAGAGAAAAGGAGGTTGCTCCTGTAGATGTTTGTACTGTAGTGCGATAAACATGGAGAGAAAATGGCAACATCTCATGCCAATCCTTGTAAGTCATTGTCATCTTCTGTATGATCTTCTTGAGATTCTTTTTGGCGGCTTCCACTGCGCCGTTCATTTTTGGCCGATATGGAGAAGAGTTGTGATGCTTAATCTTGAACTGCGTGTAGAGTTTGGTGATCATTTTGTTATTGAGATTGGTACCATTGTCCGTGATGATCCTTTCGGGGACGCCGTACCGACAAATAAGATTATGCTTGATGAATCGAGCCACAACATTCTTGGTAACAAATGCAAATGAGGCTGCTTCTACCCATTTGGTAAAGTAATCAATAGCAACAAGGATGAAACAATGTCCATTGGAAGCGGTGGGTTTGATCTCTCCAATCATGTGAATGCCCCATATTGCGAAAGGCCACGGAGCGGTCAGGACATTCAGTGGGACTGGAGGTACGTGCACTTTGTCTACGTATATCTAGCATTTGTGACAAGACCGAACATAGCGGTAATAATCAGCTTCCATGGTGGACCAATAGTAACCTGCTCTTAGAATCTTCTTAGCCATTGTATGTCCACTAGAGTAGGTACCGAACGCGCCTTCATGTAACTCTTCCATGATTCGTTCCGTTGTTTTCTGATCTACACAACGGAGTAAGCACAAGTTGTGATTGCGCTTGTATAAGATGTCGTTGCTGAGAAAGAATTTGGAATCGAAACTTCTTAAGAACTTCTTATTGTTGACAGATGCCCCTGCGGGATATTCCTGAGCCTTGAGATACCTCTTTACTTTGTAGAACCAAGGTTTCTCTTCTGTTCTTTCGGTATTAAGTTCATAACAGTATGCTGGTTCGTCTAGTCTTTCGATGATGATTTGGGGAGCTTCGTTGTCCCATTTGACCTTGAACATAGATGACATGGTAGCTAATGCGTCTGCCAACTGATTCTCTTCTCGTGGAATGTGATCGAAAGTGATTTCTTCGAAGTAAGGGATCAGACCGAACACATGCTTCCGATATGGAATAAGATTTGGATGCTTCGTATCCCAATCACCTTTAATCTGACTGATCACTAAAGTTGAGTCTCCATACACTTGCAAGAATTTGATCCTCAAGTCAGTGGCAGCTTTGATACCCATGATGCACGCTTCATATTCGGCCATGTTGTTGGTACAATCGAAACATAGTCTGGCAGTGAAAGGCGTGTGTTCACCTGTAGGGGATGTAATGATGGCGCCAATACCATTGCCAAGTGCGTTTGAGGCTCCATCAAAGACCATGGTCTATCGGGATCCTTGTTCAGGTCCTTCGTCTGGTCCAAGTTCTTCGTAATCAGTGACTAACATAATATCCTCGTTTGGAAACTCGAAATGCTTAGACTGATAATCCTCTATGGCTTGATGAGCCAAATGATCGGCTACTATACTTCCTTTGATCGCCTACTAGATGTCGTATTCGGTCAAGATCATTTTCCATCTTGCTATTCTTCCGGAGAGAGCAGGTTTCTCGAATATGTATTTTATCGAATCCATCTTGAAGATCAACAAGGTAGTGTGAGTCAACATATACTATCTTAGTCGGAGAGCAGCCCAAGCCAAAGCGCTGTAAGTTTTCTCAAGCTGTGAGTATCTTGTTTCATAGTCGGTAAACTTTTTGCTAAGGTAGTATATTGCATACTCTTTTCGACCAGACTCGTCATGTTGCCCCAACACACACCCCATTGAGTTCTCTAATACTGTCAAGTACATGATAAGAGGTCTTCCTTTGGCCGGTGGTATCAGGATAGGAGGATTTTGTAGGTACTCCTTGATTTTTTCAAAAGCTGTCTAGAAATCGTCGTTCCATTCCACTACTTGATCTTTCTTTAGTAACTTGAAGATTGGCTCACAAGTAGCAGTTAAATGTGCAATGAATCTGGCAATGTAGTTTAGTCTTCCCAAGAAACCTCTAACTTCCTTCTCGGTACGGGGATCTGGCATTTCTTGAATAGCTTTAACCTTGGCAGGGTCAACTTCAATACCTTTACCACTGACAACAAATCCCAAAAGTTTACCGAATTTGACTCTAAAGGTGCACTTGTTAGGATTAAGTCTTAATCTGTATTTCTTCAGTCTATCAAACAGCTTTTGCAAATGATCGAGATGTTCTTCTTCAGTTTGTGATCGAACTATCATGTCGTCGACGTAGACCTCTATCTCGTGATGGATCATGTCATGAAACAAAGCTACCATGGCACGTTGATATGTGGCGCCAGCGTTCTTCAGTCCGAATGACATGACCTTGTAGCAGAATATGCCCCACTATGTAACAAAAGTAATCTTTTCCATGTCTTCGGGAGCCATTTTGATTTGATTATAACTGGAGAAACCATCCATGAAGGAGAAAACCTTGTGTTGAGCGGTGTTATCAACCAGGACGTCAATATGAAGAAGTGGGAAATCATCTTTCGGACTCGCTCTGTTCAGATCTTAATAGTCCACACACATACGTACTTTACCATCCTTCTTAGGTACGGGCACCACGTTCGCAACCCATTGTGGATAAGAAGTAACAACCAGTAAACCGACATTGAACTGTTTCATGACTTCGACTTTGGTTTTCTCAGACATCTTAGGACGCATACGACTAACCTTCTGCTTTACGGGGAGAAAACCTTCCTTTGTTGGTAGTTGGTGTACCATAATGTCAATGTCTAGACCTGGCATGCCTTCATAGGACCAAGCAAAAATCTCGATATAGTTTTGCAGCATCTGAACCAATCTCTCTTTGACACTGTTTTCAAGACCTGCTCCTATCTTGATTTCCTTTCTGTCTTCGTCAGTACCTAGATTCACAACCTCGATTGGTTCCTCGTGTGGCTGTATAACCTGTTCTTCCTGTTGTAGTAGTTTGACAAGTTCTCCCGGCACTTCACAATCTTCCTCACCTTCGTCTTCGGCTTGGTAGATCGAATTATCGAAGTCATATTTAGCAATAGCAGAGTCGTTATCGACGAGATTCAGAGTGAATATGCAATGTATCATGTGGGTGTGTGTAAGAACACATAGCTTTTTGAAAGGGTGATAAAGTAAAAGAAAGAAAATAACACAATATTTGAATGCAAAAGTCCAATGATTTTATTGAATGAAAATATGCAAATGACAAATAATAACCCTCACAAACGAGCCGTGTTTCCCCGGGCAAGGCACTAGGCTTAAAAGTTTATTGTTCGAAATGTAAAAAGAAAAGATAATAGAAAAAAGCAATTACTCTTGTCTAAAGGAGATTGGTATAACATCTTCAGCCTTCCAATTGTTGAGTCCGACGTCTGGAGTTGGGAAGATCCAATTGATGTTGAAGTTGTCGTCGTCGTCTTCTATAGCATGGACTCCACTCTTGTTGATGTGGAAAGGAAGTTTGTCGGCACTTTCGCACCGTATCATCTTTTGAACTTTGATAGTGAAGCCTAAACCAGTCTTGCCAGACTTGAGTGGAAAATCGGGGAGTTGACCCCAAATAGTACAACCTCTTTCTTCAACCGCAACTTTGGCGTTTTTCAGTGAGGCCATCTTCGGTGGAACTCTAGTCACTTCAGGAGTGATAGGAGAGTCAACAGGCATGACTCGTGGAATTGCTTCGAAAACTTGACAGGGAGTTTCGATAAATTCACCTTCCATTTCGATGTATCAGAATGACTGCAGATGACTTACCATATATTCTTCTTCACCGTATACTGTAACAATCTTCCCCTTCACTGGGTACTTAAACTTCTAATGTAGGGTAGAGGTGATAGTGCCTGCCCCATGTATCCAAGGGCGTTCGAGTAGGCAAGAGTAAGCTGGACGAATGTCCATGACAAAGAAAGTAGAGTCGAAAGTCTGGGAACCAACTTTAACTAGCAAGATGAGCTCTCCAAGTACTGTTCTTTTCGAACCATCAAAAGCTATTACGATTATGTCACTGGGCTTTATGACCACTTATTCAGCATTAAGTCAGTCGAGAGCGCTCTTCAACAGAACATTCAGAGCAGAACCAGTATCCACAAACACGTGAGACAATGTAGTGCCCTTGCATTCAATGGAGATGTGCAAGGCTTTGTTGTGATTCCTTCTGGAAGGAGTTAAATCAGCATCAAAGAAACCTAAACCATTGTTGACAGTCAGGCTAGCAATACAACCTTCGAATTGATCAGCAGTAGTGTCTTGCGGTATGTGAGCATTCTTTATAAACTTTACTAAGGCTTTAGCATGAGCCTCAGAGCATAAAAGTAGAGCTAGCATGGATATCTTGGATGGAGTTTGTCCCAACTGTTCCATAACATTGCAGTCGCTCTTCTTGATGATCTTCAGAATTTGCTCCATTTCTTGCTTGGAGGTATCTTCAGCAACTTCCTTTGGTACTTCTGTCTGAGCAGGATGAGTTACTGGCTCTTTCCCTCTCGCTTCGGGAACTGGTTTGATAGCAGGAATGCGAGTTGGTGTAGTAGTGTCTTTCGAAGGACAGATCTCTGGGGAAAATACTCTTCCGGTTCTGGTTACTTTACTGGATCCGGTGATGTTTCCGATGTCAGGATTGGTAGCTTTAACTGCAATGTCTTTAATGGTCAAGGTTCTTGCTTGACACCATGATAGTAAACTTCAGCTCCATAATTCCAAGGTATAGCTTTGTTAGAGGAATATGGAATCGGTCTGGGCGAGGTAATAATGAGAGGCGCCACCTTAGGTGCAGGATCGGCAAAGGTGATCCTTATTGTGTTCACATCAGCATACTCTTCTGGGTAATCGTCTCTCCATCTGGTTGCCTTGATGTCTTTGATTGGAATCTTGTAACTTTTGGGAGCGGTATATTTAACCATGAAATCAAACTTTCCACTTGGCAGCCCCAAGGTATCCCAGGCTTCTGGTACGACTTCCCTTACGTCTTCGATCTTCAAATTCTTAGACACATCTTCGCATAGATTCTCCATAGAGGGAGGTTTCAAAAATAGCACTTCTCGGTTGACCATCATGCATTGAATACGTCTTTTCAACCAAGCACATCAGTCAGATTCAGATGCACGCCAACGACAGTTATCAAGGCATCTTGGAAATACACCGACTTGCAACAAATCTTTCTTAACAGTCATCAGAGGAATAGTCAGCTCGTTCACATCATAGACATAGAAGTCGTTGTCAATAGCATTGGAACTTTTACCATGGTCGGGCATTGGTGTGTTGATCATATTCGGAGTTTCGATATGAGGGTCGAATTAAATCTTCCTTGCTTCAATCATGTCTTGAATCTTGTTCTTCAGAGCCCAACAGTTGTTGGTGTCGTGCCCTGGACTATTGGATTTGTATGCACACCTCGCATTAGGATTGTAATTTGGAGAGGAAGTGTTGACGTGTTGAGGAGGATCCCTCAAAGTAATCAACTCGGCTTTCAACATATGTTGTAGTGCTTGAAATAACGGCATGTTGATCTTCGTAAACTGTCTTCGTGGCGCGTTCTGACTATGCTTGTTGTCTCATTAAGGTTGCGCTGGTGTAGGATTGGAGATCACAACTTCCCCCACAGATTGAGTGCGATCAGTTTTGTCACGGCTCTTCTGACCATACACGGCATTGGCCTCTTTCATACCTCCAAAAGATCTCTTCGCAGCATTTGAAGATGACTCTACCTGTATTTTTCCACTCTTGATTCCAGCTTCGATACGTCCGCCTGTCAATATCAGCTCGGTGAACCCGACTGAAGAATTTCCAATCAGATGATTGAAGAATGGGCCTGTTAGTGTTCCCATAAACATGTCAACCAACTCCCTATTGGACAAGGGTGGTTGAACTCTGCCTACTAGATCTCTCCATTTCTGAGCATACTCCTTGAACTTCTCGTCACGACCCATAGACATATTCTGTAGTTGCATGCTGGTTGGTGCCAATTCAGCATTGTACTGGTACAGTTTGTAGAAATCATATGCTAAGTCATTCCATGTATGAATGTGGGTACTCTCTAGCTGATAATACCACTCCAACTGAGTTCCGGATAAACTCTCTTGAAAGAAATGGATCCACAATTTCCTGTCTTCAGTATGAGGATGGATCTTCTGAACATAGGACTTCAGATGTAGCTTTGGGAAAAAGATGCCATCATATTTGGCAAAGGTAGGAGTATTGAATTTGTGGGGAATTACCACACCAGGAACAAGACTTAAATCATCAAAGTTAAGCCCTGACATTTTTAGATTTTCTACAACATTCAGACGGTCTTCAAGTTGTTTGTACTTTTCGTTGTTATGAGGATACTTCTTGCTCACATAGTCTTCATCTTCGTTTTCAGACTCATGATGACTTCCTTCATTGTTCTTGATACTTCCTTCAGTTTCACCACTCTTGTCTAAGAATTCGAATTGTTTGACCACCCTAGCTGTACCCTTGTGATTTCTTCCCATGTTAAGAATACCAATGGTCTTCTTCTTTCTGGTGATGAGCTTCTTCAGATCTTTCTGGCCTTGGGCCAAATTGGTGAAAATCTCCTAGAATTGGGCGTTCTGAGCCTGGAGATCTTTGGCAATCTGTTCAAGAGCCATTTCTACTGAAATAAACAGCGAGAGAATAAGAAAACCGGTCTTCAATGTACCTGTTATGAAATGTTATGCCATGATATGCGATGTTATGCAATGCAATGTTTTCAAGGACCTTAGGAATTTAAATTTGTTAAACAAGTACGAACAAACTTTTTATTAGTTTAATTTTAGCAAGTACAAAAGAAAGTTTAAACAAATAAAAAGAAAATTTCTAGAGCTTAGGTCTCCCATGGATGCTTCCTCTTTGTGTTGAAGTAGGTATTGAGACTTCGTTCCTCATGAAGTAGCTTCGTCAACTCTAATACCTTCTTCTCGCTTGCATAACACTGAGCTTCGAAGGTATCCCTTTCTTCTTTATGTTGAATCCAGGATCTCTTCAAGTCTTCAAAATTAGTTGGCATGTCTGGATGGAGAACGGTGTAGGGTTCGTCACCAATAGCAACAAGTTCCATAACCACTGTTAGGACAGCTGTAAACGGAATTTTTTACTGTAGTACCATGATTTTAGAAAATATTACCCAATATACCATACTATTCCACACTATTATCCAATATACCATCTTTTCAAACAATTTTTTTTTTAAAACAACACTGCCGCCCATTGAATGGGAGGTAGTGTGTTAAATTAAAGAGCTGCCGCCCATTGAATGGGAGGTAGTGTGTAAAAGTTTTTTTTTTTTTTTTACGTTTTAGTTTTAATAATTATATTATAATTAATAATTAATAAGTTATTTATATTATAATTAATAATGAATATGTTTATTTTAATAATTATATTATAATTTATTATAATAAATTATTTATATTATAAATAAATAATAGTTATATTATAATTAATTTATTAAAGTAATTATATTGTAAATTATTGTAATAATTTATTGATTTAATAATTAAATAATAATTCTATTATAATTTATTTTAATAATTTATTTTAATAATTTATTTAATTTAGTAAATATTTTAGTAAAATAATAAAAATATACTAAAAATAATAATATAAATTCATTAAATGAAACTAATATTTGGAATAAATAAAATAAAACACTACATGAAAAATTATTTATTTCTAGCGGGGGTTTTGGCCGGTCGTGTGAAGCGCTGGTGAGTTCCACAAAAAGGAGCTTGTCTGTTGGTCCGTCGAACCATACGATGAGGTTCTTGTGCAGGTTGCTCTTCTGCTGGTTGTGGTTGAGATGAAGGTCTGACGTCATTGTCATTCATTAATGCTATCATTTCTTCATTGCTAAGTGGCATCTCAGTTGCACTTCCATAACTTAATGTTGTTCCCTCGAAATTCCAATTTCTTATGTTACCGACTGGCATTTGGCTATATATTGGGGGTTGGTAACATTCGAGTGTGGTAAAATATTGGGTGGTGGCATCGTATAGTGGTTGCGAAGTGGTTGCGAATTTCGTCTGGTGGCATCGTATAGGAAACGGAGTGACCTATGGGAGATAGGAATCATGAAGCCCCCACACACTTGTTCAGCAACTATCTTTAATCTAGACCATAGACAACTTAGCTCTCGTTTGATGAGTGATCGATTAATGCCTCTTGTTGAACAAGATCCCTCTATCAAGGTGAGTGTATGTGTTAATGAAATTGTTTCTATATTTAGATACACTCCCACTTACAGGAAAGCATGGATTGCAAGGTGTAAGGCAATCGAACAAGTTTTTGGAAATTGGGAAAAGTCTTACAACGATCTTCCGAATTACTTGTTAGCACTTCAAGCTTTTGTTCCAGGTACAGTGATAGATATGCAAACATCTCCTATGTATACAGATGACGGAACTCTTGTTGCAGGAAAACAAATATTCCATCGACTATTTTGGGCATTTCAGCCATGCATACGAGGTTTTGCATATTGCAAGCCTATACTTCAGATTGATGGTACATGGTTATATGGTAAATACAAGGGTACGCTACTAATGGCGGTAGCACAAGATGGAAATAGTAATATTTTCCCTGTTGCCTTTGCCATTGTTGAAGGTGAGACGACAGATGGTTGGGGGTTCTTTCTAAAGAACTTGAGACTTTATGTAGCTCCCCAACCTGATCTGTGTTTGATTTCCGACAGACACGCATCTATCGAAAGTGCATACAACAATCCTGATAATGGTTGGCATAATCCTCCATCTGTCCATGTTTATTGTATCCGACATATCGCGCAAAATTTTGTTAAGGAAATCAAGGACCGAAGCCTCCGGAGAACAATGATCAACATGGGTAAGTCTATTTTATACATTTTTTATGTAACGTTATTACTACACTAAAATATTAACACATTTTTTATTAAACCATATAGGGTACGCGTTAAACCAACCAACGTTTATGTATTATTGTCAAAAGATTGGCATGGCTAACCCTGATGCTTTGGCGTGGATAGACAAAATTCCAGTGGAAAAATGGACTAGGGCATTTGATGAGGGTCGTCGTTGGGGGCACATGACAACGAACCTTGTCGAGTCACTTAATTCTGTATTCAAAGGCACTCGTAATCTTCCCATCACAGCAATGGTTCAAGCAACATACTATAGAATGGCAACACTCTTTGCTGAAAGGGGTGCAAAGTGGAGTGCAATTTTGAATTCCGGCCAGTCATTTACCGAGCAATGCGTGAAGGTCATGAAACAGGAAACATCAAAATCCTCCACGCATAGGGTTAGCGTTTTTGACTATAATAATAACACTTTCAGTGTGAAGGAAACCATTGACCACGGTGAGGGGAAGCCTATGGGACGTTACAAGGTCAACTTGAGCGATCGTTGGTGTCTCCTGAAAGTTTCAAGCATACCGCCTCCCTTGTTCACATGTTATCGCTGCATGTTCTATGGTGCGTACCGACGCATATCTTCTATTGGCTGACGTTTACAAGGTGCCTAACCTATTTGGGGTTTACAGCACAAGTTTTCCAGTTCTACCATTAGATGCGTATTGGCCAACTTATGAGGGAGATCAGATTTTCCATAACCCAATCATGAGGCGCACTAAGAAAGGTCGTCCAGTAAGCACCCGTATTACAACAGAGATGGACAACTTTAATAAATTGGAGAGAAAATGTGCATTGTGTCGTCTCCCGGGACACAACCGAACGCGATGCCCCAATGTAGGAACTAGTAACAATTACTTTTTTTTTTCATGCCTCAAAGTTGTATTACAAAATGACATCAAGAAATTAGGTGTTTCATCCACTAGTACTTTTGCATTTAATTTAAATAACACTTCCATAAGACAACAACTAAATTAGATACTTCCATAACACTTCCATTATTTGTAAAATATATATATTAATTATATTAAATATATTAATTATAATATAATTATTAAAACTAAAACGTAAAAAAAAAAACTTTTACACACTACCTCCCATTCAATGGGCGGCAACTCTTTAATTTAACACACTACCTCCCATTCAATGGGCGGCAGTGTTGTTTTAAAAAAAAAAATTGTTTGAAAAGATGGTATATTGGATAATAGTGTGGAATAGTATGGTATATTGGGTAATATTTTCTAAAAACATGGTACTACAGTAAAAAATTCGCTGTAAACGACATCATGAGGTTTTGAGCTCGAGCTCGCACCCATTTGAGGTAAGGTTCCCAAGGAATGGAATTTTTGTGCCCCAAAGTCTTGGTATCAGTCTTCTTTACCATGCCCTAAGCGTGCACAAATCTTCGACGATAGTTCTAGAGATCGTTTTCATAGTCATACAATGTCTTGGAGAAAATCATATCATGAGGACCATCTCTTCGAGCATAACCAAACTGACGTAAATCTAGAGAAGGGTTGTAAGTGATACCTCCCCTTATGCCAAGCAGTGGTACATTAGGGAATTCCCCACAACGCTCAATGAAAGTGAAGTCCTTTTGAGAAAAAAGACACCAACAGATATCTGGATGAGAGAGTGACATCAGCCTCTGAGACCACTTCAATCTTTGCTCGTTCTTCATTACTGATTGAGGAAGGTGCGAAATAAACCACTTGGAAAGTAACGGTATGCAACACATGAGAGTTCCTTGTCTTTTGATAGTACGAGTGTGGAGAGAATGTAGAATGTCTCCAAGTAAGGTAGGCACAGGATTACGAGTGAGGAATATCTTGATGGCGTTCACGTCTATGAACTGATCTGGATTAGGAAATAGCACCAAGCCATAGATTAGCAAGGCCAAAATGTCTTCGAACGCATGGAAACTCATAGCCTTTAGTAATTCTCGAGCTTTCTTTATCAGAAATTTGGCAAGCAAACCCTTAACTCCGCTTTTTGTTTCCCAATTAGCTTCATTGTCTGATCGCTTTAGATGTAATGCTGATGCGATGTCTTCGTATTTTGGAGCTTTTTCTGAACCGGTGAATGGTACCTGATCAAGAATAGGTATCACAAGTAGCTTAGAGAACTCTTCCAATTTAGGAACCAACTAATAATCTGGGAATGTAAAGCAATGATGTTTCGGATCGAAGTACTGGAATACGACGTGCATCATATCTTCTTCAAAACCGGAGATAACCAAGTCAAGAAGATAACCATGTCTTTTGATGAACTGAGCATGATCGGGAACTTCTGAGACCAATTCTTTGAGTTGAGAAGGTATGCCCCCGAAGTTGATTCAGATAGTCTTCCTGGAAGCCATAATTCCTACAAAGCAGAGCAAAGATAAATCCCTAGGTCCTTGAAATAGTTAGAAATGATATGATGTTATGATGTTATGATGTCATGATGTCATGTTTAAGACAAGTAGCAAGCACAAACAATTCACACAATAACCCTAGGTTTAAGGCTTGCATGAGGTATAGGTGTCTACCCTACCAGAGTTTGAGTGGGTTTAACTTGTCCTATAATAGTAACCGGGTTCTAGGAATCTCATATCATTGATCTTTCTCATAGGATTTATTTCAATACGACTACCAAGTGGTCGACCGAAACATCCTGAAAGTCGAATCTTAATGAGCATAGCATCGAGTATCAACCAACCTCAGTCTACAGTGAAGTCGGCCATCTCACTACCTTCTAATGGCCAAGATGGGTCAATTAGGGTTCTAAAAGTTGAGTTAATGCTTGTGACACCACGCAGACGCCAAATACTTTCCTCAACTGAGCATGAGGAGCATCGGGACATCCAAAGTGTCGCACTAACGTAGCCATCATGTTGACCGTTTCGGTATACACCTAACGGTCGCGACAATTTATTGCTACTTACCTAAGGAAACCTGAATCCGGGTGTAGGATCCCCCACAAAAATAATACCCAAGCAACCCTTAAGATAAAGCATACAATTCAAACAAAAATTAGTAAAGTGATCTAAGAAACCCTAAGGTAGCCTCTCTTTAGGGTGTCCCCATAAGAGTCGCCAGTTCTGTAACACAGTGGGAGAACTGACTTGTTTATTTTGCGTTTTATCGCAAATGTAGCGGATAGCAAGAGTCGCCACCGACTTTTCTTTTATCCAATTAACGAAAGGCGAAAAGAACAGGAAAATACCTTCGCTAGATTCTGAGTACGGGAGGCAGTTATGAAAAGGGAAGGTATCAACACCCTTTCCATCCGTAGTTATCTACGGGCTCTTAATTGCTTAGCTCACCTTATAAATTGCTTTTTGTGTGTGTGTTTGAAAACGTTTTGAAAAGGCATTATGCTTTGACTTCGTAATGATTCACGTTGGAATGTATACGAAGTGTTTGGAAATGTTTTGTTATGAAAAAATACTTTGTAATGATTCACGTTGGAATGTATACAAAGTGTTTTTGAAAAGATTTTGAAAAGTGTGAGGTGTAAAGAGTATTTTGATTGAGCAAGCAAAAGAGACTTATTTTACCCACTCAGAACGATTGTTTCCGTGTTATTTTGCTTTCCTTTAGAATAAGGCTATCCATACCATTGGTTGATAGGTAACCTTATTCGTTGGATGTAAAGGGACGTTCGAAGGGACATCGGATGGTCATAAAAGGCAACTTGTAAGGATATATTAGCATAATCGTAGGGACGATCATCACTTTTCGTAGGCAACAATCGAGGGACAAGATCATGTATTCGTAGGCAACATCGAGGGTCATTGAGGGACTATGATCTTTGTATCAAAGGGACTATGGTGATATGTTTGTAAGTGTCTTAGCTAAGATATCCCCACGTTCGAGGGACATGACCATTATTTGTAAGGCAATAAGAGAGGATACCTTAAGGTGAGTGCATGTGTGAAAAGTATGTTGTATTCTTATATTTATCTTGTGATTAGGGTTAGCTACGTTGATTAAATTAATCTTGCCATACACGCCTAGTTACTAGCAATTAATAGGTGCGGAAAATAAATTGCAGAAATGTAAAGTGCGGGAAAGTAAAGCCCTAGACTATTACATGGCTTTGGGGAAGATACATAATAAGGAGTGCGGAAAGTAAACCCTAATTAAACTATTACATCCCATGAGCAGATACATAATATTGGAAAAAATGCGAGAAATTAAACCTAACTATTACAACCTGGAAGCAGTTACAATAATCGGAAAATATTACGAGAAGGATCGAATTGTAAATAAGAGAAAATGATGTTAGTAAAAAAAAGGTTTTGGGTTAGAAATTTTTTTTTAAGGTTAGTAAACCTAATTAGATAAGAAAATATTTTTTGGGAATTTTCTGGATTAATTTTGGTATAGAAAAAGCAATTAAAAGTTAATTTCCGATTAATTAACAATTAAATAAAATATGAGTGAAAAATAATATTTTTTAATGTCAAAAATTAAATAAGTACTTTTCTGACCTAATTATGAAAAAAAGAATTTTTTTTGATGATTTTTTAATGTGTTAGAAAAATGTTTGAAAAGAAATTAGATTGGAAAAGAAAATATGAAAGAAATAAGAAAAATGTTAGTTTTGCAAAAGGTGTAAAAAAATTAAAGGGGTAGCCAGGGATCGAACCCTTGCCCCAATGGTTATACGTGCGCTGCTTTGCCACCTGAACCAAGTGCACACGGTGTTAGGAATATGAAACAATAAGAATATATGTGAAAATAATTTTCTGGAAACGTTTAAACCAAAAATGCGCGCACAACATTCTTCTTCTTCGTTTAAATATCCAGGGTTTTACCCACGGATTTTTGGTCGTAGCTAAAGCCTTTAGTCACGGCTTCGTCCGTCACCACAACACCTGCAATTTTCAAAATTTCAGAAAACGCAATATAAATTAGAGGTAAGGCCATGGTCCGATCGGAAATTTGTTCCTAAGTTCAATGGTGCCATCGATTTGGTCCAATTTTGCCTGAATCAAGGGATCCTAATTCGAAGGTCAGAAACCCTAACCATGACAAGTCACGATTCCTGCATCTAAACTTTAATTAAACAACCCAGATAGCTTGTAAACAACCAGACAAACACAAATATATGATCAAATCTTATTGAAAATGCATGAATATATGTAATCGATTCTGAGTTTTGAATATGCAAACCGTGATTTTGATTTCTGGATTCTGGAGGTGTTGAGGCTTGGTGAATGGCTAGAATTGATCAGAGAGTCACCAGGAACGTGTTGCAAGGCTTGGAACGGCTTGAATTGATCCAAAACTAGGGCTGCTAGTTGCTTGCAAGTCACGGTTTTCTTGAGGTTGGCTAGGGTTCTTCAAGCTGCAAAAAATTCTCCTATAGGGTTTAGAAACCCTCTGAATTTATAGAGGATGGATTCAGGTTGAGAATTGATGAGAAAATACATCCCATTCGATGAGAGTATATTTGATTTGCCAATCTTTCAATTTTGATCAAATATTTCCAATCTTGTACCAAACTCTTGCCAATCACTAAATTTCAAATTTCAGACCATTTAATAGGTATTTTGGACCTCAAGAATGTCAAATATTCAGCCTTGCATTGATTGATTTATTTTTTGCTATTTTATTTTAATTAAATTGACTTTAAATGAATAAAAATCAAAATAAATAAAATAAAAAGCTCAAGGGTGTGGCATTGGGCTTGGAGGTTCTAATTGGGATTAGAAACAAGTTTGAATCAAGAAAAGTTAGGCCCATTTAGAATTTTTTTGATTTTCTCAAGTATTTCTCTTTATGCACCTCCTCAAAAATGCTAAACTTGCACAACTTGTATCTTTCTCAATCTTTAATATTTTTGTGTGTTCTTGGACTTTTTAGAAAGCTAAAGATATCCTCTAAACATCCTTTTTGGTTTCATCTTCATTGAAGTTTCCATGTTCATGAAAACGTCTTTGAAAAAAGATGATTTTTGTTGACTTTTAAAAGGACCTATAATGTTTTGATCCATAACTTCCAAATGAAGCATTTCTAGCCAAAGCTTGTGAGACATGAAATTGTAGAGAATTGAATTCCCTTTTAGATTAGCTTTGGTGGAAAAAATTCTGATATAGTATGTGAAAGTTATGCCTGGTCAAAGTTCTGTTGACTTTTGTCTAAAAAACCCTAATTTAGAAACTTTGACTTTTGATCAAATCTTGACCTTTCTTGATGAATCATGATCAACCCTTGATCAAATGATGAATATTACTTCAAAATATTGATGTTGACAAAAAATTATGAAGTTTGACTGTATGTTGACCACAATTGACTTTTTGTCCAATACAGATGATTTTCAACCATCTGAGCAACTAGATGAGCAATTTTGACTTGTAAGGCTTGAAACTTGACATGATGATCCCTTGAAGTATATGGTGAGATATGATGACCACTTAGAGCACTGGAAATCCATCTTGACTTGCGGTGAGCAAAACCCTAGTTTGGATTTATTGCTTAGGAGAGGGTTTGTCTGGTCAACCCTTGTGAAATCCTTGAGTATGGAGTTGTGGATTGTCTTGAGAAGTAGGAGGGAAAATTTTGCGGTATGACACATGTATTTAGAGTTTATGTTAAAGTAGCTATCAAAATGACATGTGTCTAAAGTTACCATCGTGACGACCTTAGATTTACGTATTAAATTAAGATTTAATTCGGAGATACATCTCCAATTTCATCTAAGGTTAATTCCATAATGTATTTTCAAAGATTTTTTTATTCCAATTACCATCAATTTCTTAAGGGTTAAATAAGTTTTTGGTCCCTATAAATATCTCAAATTTCGTTTTTAGTCCCTTGATAAGTGCCAAAATGTAGTTATTTTGTATATACATTTTGTGGCACTTATCCGTTCTTTTGTTGATATTTAGTTGAATAATCCCCGCTTTTTGTATAAATGTGTACATAATAGAATAATTGAGTTTTTGTGTAAATATTGTATTATTTGATAGTTTTTCATCTCTTTTATAGGTATTCATTCATAATTGGAGCATTGAGTAATAAAGGTCAAAGGCTAAGCTTCAAGAGTGCGATTTTGCACAATACGTCATCGAATAAAGCTCAAATTCAACACAATAAAAATCATCAATTTGGTTGATATTTCTTCATGGTTGGATAGAGCATTGAATAAGCTTTTCAACGCTTCAAACCGGGCTCAATTCCGAGTTACGGTTCTCAAGATCTGCAAAATAAAATCTGAAAATAGCGGACCCGGGAACCATAGCGAATGGACCGAGCGCCTCGCGACTTCGAATTCTTTAAAAGGGTTCAAAACACATTTTTAGGTTATGGGTTGGGTATTTTTGAGTCCCAACACCATCACCTTCATATTTTTGATAGATTTGCTTGGAAAACAACATTGGAGCTTGCATTTGGAGGATCCGGAGTCGAATCCCTCGTCGATTGGTGTTGACAAACCAAGAAGTGTTTGGTTCTTCTTCTTCTCTTCTCTTTGTAATCTCTTTTGTTGGGTTTTGTATGTATATCTACTCATAACTCATGTATATTTATCGCCTTTGGCGTTGTATAAAGCTTGTTTTACGAATTTGTGTCGGTGATTGTCTTAGGTTTTTACTTTATGTTAGGGATTTGAGCTTTGCTAGGGATAGATTGCTTAGATTCTTACCTAGGATGATTATCTGTTAGTTTCTGAATGCTAGAGATAGGTTTAGAGCTGACATTCACTATAGAGTATCCGAACTTAATGCCTCTGCGTCGGTGAAGTATGCCAGGAATGGGTATGGAGGTGACGCAGTTGACTTCTTTGTTGTCGAGATATGCCAGGGATGGATATTGAGATGATTCGGGAGGATTCTCAATTTGGGTAAGAAATAGCTTAGATTGTGAGAGGTATGTGATGACACGGACGAGTAACGTAGGCCGAGTATAACATGGGTGGTAGATTTAAGTCTGTGACGGGTAGTTTACATTCGTTCCAGACAAGCTGTCTATCTTTTATACTTTTTGTTCATTTACTTTTTGTCTTTTATTTTCAACTCATTTAATCTCAAACTCATTAACGGTAGAATTGTCGAACGACGAATCAATAACCAATCTCTGTGGACACGATACGATATAACCTAACCGGTATATATCACCCGGTAAAATTAATACCAACTCTTTGCTTGCCGCTATACCGCAGCAACAAAATGGCGCCGTTGCCGGGGATTGGTTTTATTGGTTTTGTATTGCGATAATTCCGTTGTTTTTGAGTTTTGTAATTATTGTATATGTTGTATAGACTTTGTATATGAACTTGTATATATTACTTGTACATGTTGTGTTGACTTTCCATACTTGTACATATCTGTGTTTTTCCTTGTTTTCAAGTATTGTTGTGAATTGTCTCGTACTCGTAACGTTTGTTGTGTGGTTGTTAGGACACTTTCTTTAGGTTTGCGCGGTGTGGCAATACCATGGCATGACGAGAGGAGGTTACTAGTGCTCGCACAATAAAGGCGTCGAGCTTACGACGTAAAACAAGCATGTTTGTTTGTTTATGTTTATGTTGTTTGGTGACTTATGTTTTAACAAGTTGAAATAGGACTTGCTCTTAATTTCAAACTTTCACTTTTCAACTTGTTAATTTGTTTTCACCAAGTTTATGTATTGTAATTTGCTTTTGTTTTGTTATGTCAATTTGTTATTTTCCACAAGTTTGTAGTGTTTTAGCTTGTGGAAGTGTGTATGTATTGTAAATATTGTTTAGATGTGTAAATGAGATTGTATAGGTGTGTAAGTGGAGCTTGCATAGCAGTTGCACCTGTTGGTGTCATTTTTCTGCAACTGGTGTAGCGCGCTTAGCGCGCTCTGCTATGCAAAGCCAGTGAATTCTTTTAAAATTTTCACTTGGTTTTCCTTTTTCCCACTTTCACCAAGGCTTTTTGTATTGAATAAAATTAGTATTGTTTTTCTAATTCTTTTGTTGTTGTTTGGACTCAAATTTTGGTCCGGTAACTTGAAGACTTTTGAGGTGATTTTCGAGTTTGATCGTTTCTCATATAATGATAGTTTTCAAAGTTGGTACATCGATAGTTTTCATAAGTTGGAAATTTATCATTTGTACAATTACCATGCCATTCATTCTTTTTGCATTACTTGCTCATGAATTGAATCACTTTAGTCCCCTTTTTACCCATAAATGTGAGGAAGCTTTCCATTGTTTACATATGCTGAGAGTCCACATTCTTGTTTTAACTGGATTTTATTATGCTTAATCTTGTGTTTTGTGTTGATTGTATGATTGCAAGAAAATGATCAAGGCATTTTGTTTGATTTTGAGCATAACTACCTTGGCCAAATATTCAATTCACCTTGTGAGTGTGTGATCATTTGTTAGCCCCTTTGAACTTTTATCAACATCCATTTTTATTTGAACTTGATGCTTGTCTATGAGTGTCAATTCACTTTTTTTGTATGGATGTTGATTTCTTTGTTTCTTGAACCCTCAACTATATGTTGTTGTATGGATTTTTACCTTGCCTTAGAAAGTAGGGAGTATTCACATAATGATGTTGGTTGAATTCAAGTTGGGGAGAGGAATGTTTATGTACTTATGTTGTGATTGATATGAGGTTGAGAAAAGAAAAAGAAAAGAAAAAAAAAGTGAAAAAGAAAGATTAGAAAAAGAAAGAAAAAAGAGAAAAGTTTTGAAAAAGAAAAACAAAAAGAGTAGGAATAATGTTATGTTAATAGTGAGGTGTGTTTGGTGTGAAATTTGTGATGAAGAACAAGTTTGATTGAAATTATATTGTTTGGAACTTTGTGAGTTGATCACTCCCTTAGGTTTAGGCAAGTTTTTGTTTCGATTAGCTTTAGGACTTATCACTTGTTTGTTAACCAAGCCACATTACAACCTTGAAAAGCCCTTGTGATTCTTTCATTTGTATTTTCAATACGTTTTTGGATGAATGCATAATTTAGTCTATTGTTTGCAAGATTGTGGAGGAGTGTTTTTTATCCCCACCTTTGTGTGTTCTTCATCTACCGATGAATTTTTGCTAGGTGTGATTCATGATTGAGCTTGTTTTGTTTTAGAATGTTTTGCATGATTTTTGTACTTAGGATTTGTTTCGTTTATATGTTATTGTTGTAGTACAGTGGTAAGTTTGTATTTGTCGTGTACATTTTTCTTTTGAACCATACATTTGTTTTCCGTTTTAAAAACTTGTTGATTCGTGATTATTTGATTATCATTCTTTGTTTCTTTGAGTTATTTGACTTTGTTTGAGGACAAACAATGTGTCAAGTTGGGGAGAGTACTCTTTTTATTTTCTTTTTCAAAACTTTTCTTTTTCAAAACCTAAATCCTAAATCCTAAATGTCCCTCTAAAATTTTCCTTCAAAGAATGGTCCTCCTAAAAATTTAAATTTTAACTTTTGGTCCTTCCTGCAATTTAGCGACGGTTTTTACACTTTAGCGACGGTTTTTACGACTGTTTTAGCGACGATTTTTAATTTAGCGTTGGTTTTTACGACGGTTTAGCCCCGAGGGACCCAAAGTTAAAATTTAAATTTTTAGGAGGACCATTCTTTGAAAGAAAATTTTAGAGGGACTAAAAACGAAATTTAAGATATTTATAGGGACCAAAAACTTATTAAACCCATTTCTTAATAAAAAAATGATTTCAATTTCATCAATTAAACAACATGTTCAATAAATATTTATACTCCTTCTATAATAAATTATACACAAATTTGACTTTTTTGGTACATTTAGCAACTAATATCTCTAGTCAATAGATACACTACATACATTAATTGTTAAATGTGTAAAAAGTTAATTTTTTTTATAATTATATATATATATATATATATATATATATATATATATATATGTTCATACATAAAGTATATTTGGCCGACGTGTGAGTGTGTATGGCCGGGTTATCGCTAATACGACCAATTAGAGCCGACGACTAGCTCGGCCTAGGCGATTATAGCTAGCTCGCCCCGGACGTTACACACTGGTCGGCCAATTAAAGGATGAAACTGCCAAAATAACTTTTGACGATGGGCACGTTACTGTTTATAATGGCAAAGGTAACAGATAATTATAGCCGCGCAATGATGGTTAATGAAGAGGCATGGTAGTTACAATTAGTGTTTAATGAGATCCCAACGCCTCTATAAAAGGGCTCCCACTAGCGGGATAAGCAAGACATTCGATAGCTTGGAGTTCAAGACACATTGCTTGAGCCTCCAAATCCCTAAACCTATTTACATAGTTTTCTAGCAAGAACATTTGGCGCCCACCGTGGGGCCTCAGTGAAATTTATCCCAAGCCACCACACAGTAGTTGAAAGCACGATGTCAACAACACCTTTAGGGACTGACCCGCCAGACTTGGCGCAGTTGTTGGCAATGATTGACGATTTACGTCAACACAATTACACTCTTCAAGATAGTGTCCACGCTCTTTAACAGATGAGCATGGACGAAACTAAGAAGAAGGAGGCAGAGCCATTGGAACCACAACCTTTTTCCCAAATTATCTAGGATGATCTCGTTCCAGATAATTTTAAACCTCCTGTTCTGGCGACGTATGATGGGAAGACTGATCCTTAGGAGCATATCATTTCAGTCAATAATGTCATGGAGTTGATAGGGGCATCTAATTCCTTGAAATGCAAGCTAATGTGTCATACCCCATAATTTTCCCCCCCACTTCTCAAGACAATCCATAACTACATACTCAAGGATTTCACAAGAGTTGACCAGACAAACCCTCTCCTAAGCAATCAACCCAAACTAGGGTTTTTCTATTCTCAAGCCAAGATGGATTTCTAATACTTAAAGTGGTCATCATACCTCATCATATGCTCCAAGGGATCACCATGTCAAGTTTCAAGCTTTATAAGTCAAAATTGCTCATCCAATTGCTCAAATGGTTGAAAATTAGCTGTATTGGACAAAACGTCAACTGTGGTCAACATACAGTCAAATTTCATAATTTTTGGTCAAAACCAATATTTTGAAGTAATATTCATCATTTGATCAAGGGTTGATCATGGTTCCTCAAGAAAAGTCAAGATTTGATCAAAAGTCACAGTTTCTAAATTAGGGTTCTTCAGACAAAAGTCAACAGAACTTTGACCAGGCATAACTTTCACATACTTTATCAGAAATTTTTCCACCAAAGCTCATTTTGAAGGGAATTCCATTCTCTACAACTTCATGTATCATAAGCTTTGGCTAGAAATGCTTCATTTGGAAGTTATGGATCAAAACATTATAGGTCCTTTTAAAAGTCAACAAAAAGTCATCTTTTTTCAAAGAAGTGTTCATGAACATGGAAACTTCAATGAAGATGAAACCAGAAGGTTTGTTTAGAGGACATCTTGAGCTTTCTGAAAAGTCTAAGAACACCCAAAAATGTTAAAAATTGAGCAAGATATAAGTTGTGCAGCCAAGAACCCTAGGAAAACCTTAAGAAAACTGTGTGATACAAGTTACTTGCAGCCAAGGATTTGCATCGATTCAAGCCAAACGGAGGTTGCCAATCAATTACTTGGTATTTTCTAAAGCTAACCAAGCCATCGCCATTGATCGAGACGCCCAGAACACCAAGAACACAATCACGGTTTGCTCTTCATATTTCAAAATTGATTTCAATTATCCATGCATTTTAATACAATTTGATTGCATATTTGTGTTTAGACTTATGTTTGTAAGCTTTCTGGATAGTTTGATTTAAGTTTAGATGCAGGGATCGTAACTTTCCATGGCTAGGGTTCATAGCTCAGAATTAGGGCTTTCCGTATAAAGCAAAATTGGACGAAACCAATGACTCTATCATACTCAGATGATCAAACCGAGTTGATCCATGGCCTTATAGCTAATTTATATTGCATATTCTGGATTCTTGATTTTTCCAGGTGATATAGTGACAAACAAGACCGTCACTATATGCTTTTGCTACGGAAACAAACCGTAGGTAAAGGTATGGATATTCCAAACGAAGAAGATGACTCCTTCGCGCGTGTTTTATTTTAATTAATTTTCAGAAAAAACATTTCCTTTATATTCATTTTGTTTCATTTGCTAAACAACTAACACATGTAGCTCAGTTGGCAAGGCAGCGTGCGTTTGATCAATGGGGCAGAGGTTCGATCCCTAGCTACCCCAATTCTTTTTTGCTCCTTTTCCAAAACTAACTTTTTTATTTATTTTCCATTTAATTTATTTTCTTTTCAAACATTTTTTTAATACATTAAAAAATCACCAAAAAATATTTCTTTTCATAATTAGGTTAGAAAAATTTTAATTTAATTTTTGACATAAAAAAAAATTATTTTTCATCTTTATTTTATTTAATTGTTAATTAATCAAAAATTTCCTTTTAAATCACTTTTTCCATATCAAATTAATCCAGAAAATTCCCAAAAAATATTTTTTACATTTAATTAGGTTTACTAACCCTAAAACCTTTTTCTAACTCAAAACTTTCTTTTTACTAACATTATTTTCCATTATTTACAATTCGATCCTTCTCGTAATGGTTTCTGATTATTGTAACTGCTTCCAGGTTGTAATAGTTAGGTTTATTTTCTCGCACATTTTTTTCAATATTATGTAACTGCACATGGGATGTAATAGTCTAGGATTTTACTCCTTATTATATATCTTCCCCAAAGCCATATAATAGTCTAGGATTTTACTTTCCCTCACTTTACATTTATGCAATTTATTTTCTACACATATTAACTGCTAGTAACTAGGCATGTATGGCAAGATTAAATCAATCAACATAGCTAACCCTAATCACAAGATAAATATCTAAATACAACCCATTTTTCACACATGCACTCACCTTAGGGTATCCTCTCTTGTTGCCTTACGAATACATGGTCATGTCCCTCAGACGTGGGGATATCTTAGCACAGTTGCCTATAAATAATGTCATCATAGTCCCTTCGATACAAAGATCATAGTCCCTCAATGACCCTTGATGTTGCCTACGAATATATGTTCTCGTCCCTCGATTGTTGCCTACGAAAAGTGATGATCGTCCCTACGAATATGCTAAGGTATCCCTACATGTTACCTTCTATGACCATCCGATGTCCCTTCGAATGTCCCTTTTACATCCAACGAATAAGATTACCTGCCAACTAATGGTATGGATAGTCTTATTCTAAAGGAAAGAAAAATAACACGGAAACGACTGTTCTGAGTGGGTAAAATAAGTCTCTTTTGCTTGCTCAATCAAAATTCTTTTTACACCTCACACTTTTCAAAATTTTTTTTTCAAAACACTTTGTATACATTCCAGCGTGAATCATTACAAAGTCCTTTTCAAAAACAAAACATTTCCAAACACTTCGTATACATTCCAACGAGAATCATTACGAAGTCAAAGTGAAATGCCTTTTCAAAACATTTTCAAATACACACACAGAAAGCAATTTATAAAGTGAGCTAAGCAATTAAGAGCCCGTAGATAACTACGGATGGAAAGGGTGCTAACACCTTCCCTTTTCATAACTGCCTCCCGTACTTAGAATCTAACGAAGGTCTTTTCCTGTTCTTCTCGCCTTCCCTTAATTGGATAAAAGAAAAGTTAGTGGCAACTCTTGCTATCCGCAACATTTGAGATAAAACGCAAAATAAATAAGATAGTTCACCCACCGTGTTACAGAACTGGCGACTCTGCTGGGGAGACACCCTAAAGAGAGGCTACCTTAGGGTCTTTAGATTACTTCATTGCTTTCATTTTTTGCTTTGTCTACTTTACTTTTAAGGGTTGCTTGGGTATTATACTTGTGGGGGATCCTACACCCGGATCCAGGTTTCCTTAGGTAAGTAGCAATAAATCGTCGCGACCGTTAGGCGTATACCAAAACGGTCAAAATGATGGCTATGTTAGTGTGACAATTTGGATGTCCCGATGCTCCTCATGTTCAAATGAGGAAAGTATTTGGCGTCTGCGTGGTGTCATAAGCACTAACTCAACTTTTAGAACCCTAATTGACCCATCTTGGCCATTAGAAGGTAGTGAGATGGCCGGCTTTGGTGTAGATTGAGGTTGGTTGATACTCGATTCTACACTCATTAAGATTCAACTTTCGGGATGTTTCAGTCGACCACATGGTAGTTGTATTGAAATAAAGCCTACGAGAAAGATCAATGATATGAGATTCCTAGAACCCGGTTACTATTATAGGACAGGTTGAACCCACTCAAACTTTGGTAGGGTAGACACCTATACCTCATGCAAGCCTCAAACCTAGGGCTATTGTGTGAACTGTTTGTGCTTGCTACTCATTTAAACGTGACATCATAACATCATATCATTTCTAACTATTTCAAGGACCTAGGGATTTATCTTTGCTCTGTTTTGTAGGAGGTATGTATTCCAGGAAGGCTATCCGAATCAACTTCGTGGGTATACCTTCTAAACTCAAAGAATTAGTTTCAGAAGTTCCCGATCATGCTCAGTTTATCAAAAGGCATGGTTATCTACTTGACTTAGTTATCTCCGGTTTTGAAGAAGATATGATGCACGTGGCATTCCAGTTTTTCAATCCAAAACATCATTGATGTACATTCCCAGATTATCAGTTGGTTCCTACATTAGAAGAGTTCTCTAAGCTACTTGGGATACCTATCCTTGATCAGATACCGTTCACCAGTTCAGAAAAAGCTCTGAAATACGAAGACATCGCATCAGCGATACATCTAAAGCGATCAGACATTGAAGCTAATTGGGAAATAAAAAGCGGAGTTAAGGGTTTTCTTGCTAAGTTTCTGATAAAGAAAGCTCGAGAATTCCTAAAGTCTATGAGTTTCCATGCATTCGAAGACATTTTGGCGTTGCTAATCTATGGCTTGGTGCTATTTCTTAATCCCGACCAGTTCATAGACGTAAACACCATCAAGATATTCCCCACTCGCAATCTTGTGCCTACCTTACTTGTGGACATTCTGCATTCTCTCCACACTCGTGCTATCAAAAGACAAGGAACTCTCATGTGTTGCATACCGTTACTTTCCTGGTGGTTTATTTCGCACCTTCCTCAATCAGTAATGAAGAACGAGCAAAGATTGAAGTGGTCATAAAGGCTGATGTCACTCTCTCATATCCGTTGGTGTCTTTTTTCTCAAAAGAACTTCACTTTCATTGAGAATTGTGGGGAATTCCCTAATGTACCACTCCTTGGCATAAGGGGAGGTATCACTTACAACTCGTCTCTAGTTCTACGTCAGTTTGGTTATGCTCGAAGAGATGGTCCTCATGATATGCTTCTCCAAGACATTGTGTTTGACTACGAAAACGATCTCCAGAACTATCGTCAAAGATTTGTGCACGCCTAGGGCATGGTGAAGAAAATTGATACCAGGACCTTGGGGCACAAAAATTCCATTCCTTGGGAACCTTACCTCAAATAGGTGCGAGCTCGAGCTCAAAACCTCATGATGCCGTTTACCGTTGTTCTACCAGTGGTTATGGAACCTACTGCTGAAGGTGACAGACCCTATAAATATACATGTAGTCACATGCATAAGCATTGATCATGAGGATTACCAGGTTCCAGGTATTCCAAATGGAAACAAAAAAGAGTTTACTTGCTTATATCTTAATAAAGTGGATTTCGGGTTTTCAGTGCATTTTGGGCACTCCAGAAGGCGTATCTCTCATCTCCTTGGGTATTTTCTGTCGATTTTCGACTGGAATTTCCCTCTCCTTATTATCTACAACTTTCGTTTGAAATCCGAAAGCAGACCTTGTGAGGAAGGTCTCCAAAGAAATTGATTTCTCCAGTGGATTAAGTTGAATTTTAGTGTTGAACCGCGCGTTCTGTCCACTAAATAGTCTCTATCTCCCAGATGGAAACTCGGAATTGAGCGATACTGATTTCTAAAATTCGTATCGAAACCCTCTACAACTTTCTTTTGCAACTCAGGAGCTGGTTCCTCACCGATCAATACCAGAATTTTGTTCTTTGAAGTTGATTTTGAGCTGAACCGAGCAATTTTTATCTGATACGCGAAGTTCAAAAAATCATATCTCACTCGATTTTTATCGAAACAAGATGGGACCAGTGCCAAAAGTTCACAAATTTTGTTAGCTTCGTTTTTCAGAAATACTCGTTTGCAAATTCTAATCAGAAGACCCTCGTTCGAGGCATTATCTCAGAAAAGCACAAATAAAATTCTGCATGTGCCAGTTGTCTAAATTTCGTGCTGAAGCTTCAAAACTTCGTATTTCCTTGACCGTTCACCGGATCAAGTCAGGATTTTGATTAGCTCAAGCAAAATCGCATTCCGAACACTTTTCGTTTACATTCCGACTTCAAATTTCGCACGGATTTGACTGTTTTGGATTAATTACGAAAATTATTTGAATAATCATGATTTAGGCTTGATTATGGTTCTTAGGCCCAATTCTTAAAATTATAAATAGATTTTTCTCTTCACAAATCACAACAACACAATCATTTGCTTAATTCTGACTACCAATCTCACTCCAATTCTCTCTCAAATCCAAAGCAAAAACTCAAGAACAAAGTTCAAACAGTAACTTTCCACCCAAGCAACCACGACAAGCCGCCACCGGACATCCGTCTAACACCTATCTCAGCCACAGACCACGCTAAGCACGCCTCCCCGCGCTAAGCGCGCCCTGCGATTTCTGGTTTTGTTCATTGCAGCTTCTCTTATTGAATCTCAATCTTCTTCTCCTTCTTCTGCACGAATTTGACATGGAAGGAACTGTTTCATCGTGATTTCTCTTCAATTTCAAGATTCAAGGATTTTTCCTTCATCTTCTTCAATCCCCCATTGAGGATTTCAAGTTTTCCTCAAGAATTCAAGGTTAATTTCAAGGCTTATCATCAATTCGCTGCTGATTTGGTATTTTCTTTGAAGAGCACAAGGAATTCCTCTTTAATTTGAGTTAAACTTCAAGTTCAAGTAAGTGTTAGGTTCAAATAAGCACTTATTTTAAGCTGTTATTGACTTTAAGCTTTTCTTGAAATTGAATACTGAAATTGCATGCAAATTCAATGTAGATTATGATTCTTGAACTTATACTCTTGAATTCTTTGATTTGAATTAAATTTTGCAACCTTATTCGTGTCGGAGTGAGGACTTTTATACATAGTATGCATATACTCATGTGCATTTGTATCTCCCTTGCATATGAGTCACAAATTCATGCATCTTGCATCATCTATCACATGCTCATGCATCGAAGAGCATTTAGTTTGATCGATTTACATTGATTAATGATGACTTGAGGCACAATTTGCATTCGAAATGCATCGACATGTAGGCATCAAAGCATTTTGATCATTAGGCACAATGCATTGTACATAAATCCATGGCATATGCATTCTAAGTGTTTGTGTTAATGCTTAACATAGACTTGGTGTGAGTTTCCAACACTTTCTGTAGCATGATTCGCTTGCATCGATTCCTTGCATATGAGCATTAGGGTTGCTATTGTAACTCACATCCTTAGCCTGTTCATGCATCAATTATCATCACTTGAGCATTAGGATTGTTATCGCAACATGCACCCTTGGCATGTTCATGCATCAATTGTCATCGAGCTTGAACATTAGAATTGTGAATTTCACTTGCATTCTTGGCATGTTCATGCATTGATCTTATACTTGAACATTAGAATTGTGAATTTCACTTGCATTCTTGGCATGTTCATGCATTGATCTTATATTTGAACATTAGAATTGTGAATTTCACTTGCATTCTTGGCATGTTCACGCATTGATCTTATATTTGAACATTAGAATTGTGAATTTCACTTGCATTCTTGGCATGTTCATGCATTGATCTTATACTTGAACATTAGAATTGTGAATTTTACTTGCATTCTTTGCATGTTCATGCATCTGTCCTTCATCCATGAACATTGGATTTACCGATTCGGTTTGCATTCCTTGCATGTTCATGCATGTGACCTTCATCTATGGACATTGGAATTATCATTTTGATTTGCATTCCTTGCATGCTCATGCATCTAATTTCACAAATGAACATTGGATTTATCGTTTCGATTGGCATTCCTCGCATGTTCATGCATGTATTCTTCATCCATGAACATTGGATTTATCTTTGCGATTTGCATTCCTCGCATGTTCGTTTGACTATTATATGTTGTGGGACTGTGGCCTAACCGTGTGGGTTGACTTTTGGCATGAGAACATCATAAATAGGTGATCCGAACCAGAAACAACATTTTTGCAGGTTACAGACCGCGCTTAGCGCCACCAAGAGCGCGCTAAGCGCCAAAATCACTGACTTCTATTGCAGGTCGCACTTAGCGCGGTCCAGGGCATGCTAAGCGCGGTGGCCTCTGTTTGGGTCGCTCTTAGCGCGGTATAGCAGGCTTAGCGCGGCCTGTGCTGGTGCGTTTTTCTGTACTTTCTTGATTCTAACAGCAAATAGTAGACGCTCTAGCTATGCTTAGCTACTGTTTGGGCTCTATTTGATGCAGGGGCTTGTGTTGCATATACATACGGCACATTTCTCTGATGTTTGTATACTCACGTATACATTCTTTTCGCTTGCTTTTTGGGTCTAACTCCCTTCTTAAAGGTGTTTTATGTTTGTACACCCATGTGTGCATCCCTCCTACCTTGCTTTGTTTGGTCCAATTTTGTTCTTGCAGGCATTATCCTGTCGGATGAGTATTGATGCGCACTCCGCTCGTTTTGATGCTTTGAACCATTCTCACCAGTTTACTCTTATTGCATGGCTGCAGTACTTAAGTTTTTCCAGAGTATTTCATTAGCTTGCAGTGCTCTTCGATTCTATATCCGTTCGGTAGTTTCTACGCCATTTATCGCATTCTCTTACAGCTTTCTTAGATATCATGAGAAGTAGAGCTTTACAACTTTCTTTTGCCATGAGAAGTAGGAATAGAGAAGCATGATGGGGCTTCCGTAGTTGGAGCATGTTCATGAACCGCTCTGGTTAATTTCCCTTTTAAAACAAAACACTTAATAATGGTTTAAACTCTTTTCTCAAGGTAAAAGCAACCAACCAACACAAACCTTTTTCGCCTTCATGCGCACCTTTTCATTTGTGTTTAAAACCTTTTTTCACAAGTAAAAAACACAAAACCCACCGAAACAAGTGAGCCGAACTATGGCGCTCTAACTTTCCCATTGCACGCGGGAATACGTATGCATCTTGTCACGGGGCTCGATCGAGCAAACTTCGTAAATACTTCCTTCTTTTCCCCGTGGTTTCTTTATTTTCTCTTTTCTTTTGCATTCATTATAGTGATTAAGCATAGATAGATAGTACACACCCTTTAGCTAGAAATAGAAAGTGGATACCGTAGAGTACTACGGGCGTGTGGGGTGCTAATCCCTTCCCCTCGCGTACCTAACTCCCTTACCTAGATTCTCTTAATCTTTCGGTCATATGACCGCGATTTCTCCCCTTCAGGTTTACTCGATGTTTTCCTTTCTCCGTCATGAGATAAAAGACGTTCGATGGCGACTCCATTGATACACCCCTATCAGTCGGAAGTTCAGCCGGGTGGTTTCAGTTGGCGACTCCATTGGGGAAAGTTGACCTATTGCTGGTCCGTCCAAGAGTTAATCCTAGATTTCTTTTTCATGTTTATTGGGTGTTTATTTACTTACTCGCTTTATCGCATCATCCTTTGTATGCTTTGCATTGCATTCTTTGTGGCATATTTACTGTTTTCATATATCTTGTATACTACTGTTGTACTGGTTGATCTCTTGATTTGGGTGGGTGTTTCTTGAGGTAAAAGGCCAACTACCTCGGCCAGTGACACATAGGCTAGATGGATGTTCATGTCGAATCCCGCATCTCGTGGTGCATGTGAGGAGGCATGAAGTACCAAACTCAGACGAGATTCGATTGACGGTGCTTTCGCCCTACACCCTATTGTGTAGTCAGTGAAGTACTCGATAAAGGATCATTGACTCTGTTTATCATTAGGGACCCCCGTTGAATCTAGAATCACCCTGTGAGTTGGGGTGGGATATCATTACTACAGGTATTGTTGGTGACTGTTGGTGACTTGTTACTGTCGGTGACTTTGTTATTGATGGTAACTTGGTATTTTCTGGTATTTTCTATGGAATTCCAGTTTGACGCCGGACCTTAGAACCTATGATATTCAGATTCAGTTTCACATGATATCTCGATTGGGTGGCAAGCTTCAGACATTGTTGCATTTGTCCAAGATTTCAGTACAACAGTGGTTTAACATACAAGAGATATGGTTCCAAAAGCATTGCATTCATAAAAACTTTTAATTTGCATATTTTAACATGCATATTTGTTTATTTCCAGGATTTCTAAACTTTGAGTTTAGTTGGTGGGTTTACTTTGGAAGAAGGATACTGAAAAAAAGAACAATCAGAGACGTCATCCAGTGTACAAATTTCCTACTCCTGCTCTTGAGAATCTCCTCTTACTAGATAACAAGTCTACACCAGAGAATGTTGTCGCGTTTACCAAGGATTATGGAAGAATTTTGACATGGTTGAGATCTCCTTTGACCGAATACCAGAAGGATGGGCTCCAGGCCCTTTTCCAGTTCTATGACCGTGAGATGAGGTGTTTTGTATTCCCTGATTATTTGTTGATGCCTATATTGGAAGAGTATTCTAGCATTCTGGACATTCCTATTTTGCATCAAGTGCCTTTCCACGCCTCTATGGAAAGACCGACCGATGATCAGATCGCCAAAGCTCTTCATTTGGGAAAATCTGTGGTGTCCGCCAATGTTGCAAGCAAGGGTGCTGTGAGAGGCTTTCATTAGGGTTTTTTGCTACGGGAAGGTAATGCTAGAGTTGCCAAGAGGGATTGGAAGGGTTTCAATGCCATTCTAGCTTGTTGCATCAATGGGATGTGTTTATTTCCGAGCGAGCCTAAGTTTGTTGGCATGAATGCTATCTCCATTTTTATCCAGCGGAATCCTGTTCCGACTTTGTTGGGAGACATTTATCATTTCATACAGTCCAGGAGCTTCAAAAGGAAAGGTGGAATTGTAAACTATTGTGCACCATTGTTATACCATTGGTTTTAGGGATTTCTTCCTCGAAGCGGCGCTTTCGTTGACACTCAGCATACTATGAGGTGGATTTCAAGATTGATGGGTCTCACGTCTTAGGATATTGGTTGGAGTCAACGCGAGATGTCCAAGACCGAGAGTGAGAAGATTATTATCCGTTGCGGAGACGTCCCTAATGTCCCTCTCATGGGTATAAGGGGAGGTATCAATTACAATCCGACTCTTGCTTTGAGACAATTGGGTTATGCTTTGATGGGACCTTCTGATGCAAGTTTTGTGCGGGAAACTCTATATTATGATGTACTTGATGCCACCGAGACGATGGCTAAGGTTGTTCAAGCATGGAAAAACATCTGTCTTGAAGGAGGACAATATTCCGGCAAGAAAGATCCCACGGCCTATGCTTCCTACATCTAGTGGATTAAGGAGAGAAATAGAGATCGTCAGTGGCCTTCCCTTACTGGAGCTGCGACTTTTTATCCCAAAGAGTCAGTTCCAGATTTCATTTCAAAAGGAGATTATGAGCGAGTGCTTGCCCGTAATCGCCTGTTGCTTGGAGAAAAGGAGACATTAGCAGTGAATTGTCTTGTTGCAACTCAAACAAAGAATCAGTTGGCTCACGAGCTCAAGTATTTCAAAGGAGAAGCATCTGATTCAACCAAGAAGAGGTCTAGAGTTGGAGATTTCTCTATTCCTATGGGAGAGCACCAGAAAGTCGTCGTCGATTTGGAAAAGAAGTACAAGGCTCAAATAGAAGACTTGGAGAGGCAAATGCATAATCAAAAGTTGGTGTATGAATCTTGTATTCGAGAGAAAGAAGCCCAATTATCCCTTGCCGTCGGGGAGTTGGAACGTCTCAAGATTTAATCGAATGTGCCAGATGTAGAAGGATTTCCTATGTCCCATTTTTAGATTTATGCTTTATTTGCCTTGTGCGAAAATCACCATCAGGCTTGTTGATGGGATTACTCCTTTGTCTACGAATTGCAAAAATCTTTGTTTAGGCGCTCAATTGCTTGTAAACTTATTTGATTCAATGATAATTAGACTTTTCAGTATTCATTATCTTGTTAAATCCTGAAACTCGAGTTAAAGTGTTAAGAGTCCTGGAAATGTTCAAATATGCCATCACATGCATAGTATTACATGCATAACATTCATATATGTACATGCCATGCATAACAGGTTTGGACCGAAGTTCTCATCCTCGACTTCTGCTTTTATTTAACAGAAAAATTGCAAATTTCCACCGTTACCCGACTCAGAGCAACGAGAAGAGACAGATGGAACAACTTCAAGCAGAAATGGCTGCAATGAAAGCGTAGATGAAGGCGCAGATGACTCAGTTCATGGAAGTTATCACTAATATGAATCAAGGACAGCAAGAATTGAGAGCTTTGGTTTAGAGATATCGTCTACAAGATGACCAATGTGATCTGTTTGATGATGCTTCTGTGGGTCATCCACGTGTTGAAGCACATAATGTTGATTTGGGTGTCAACGACCACCCTCGTGGTCCGAGCTTACATCTCAACGGTCGGTTTCCACCTCCACCACATACTCCACCTCATGGGTCGTATTTCTTTGATGATGGGATGCAAGGGCATCGTACTCGGGGTCGTCCTCGTTACCAAGGCCCGGACTTTGATCAGAATGAAGAAGCTTATTCTTTGAATGGAAGTGAAGTTGATTTTCCGGTTGATGATCAAAGGTACTGTTTGCTTGAAGAGCGGTTGAAGGTTATTGAAGGACATAAATTGTCGGGTCTGGACTTATCTGATTTTGGGTTGACACCAAGAGTGAGACTTCCTCAGAAGTTCAAAGTACCGGTATTTGACAAATACAATGGGGCGACTTGTCCCAAAACTCATATAACTGCATATTTCCGCAAGATGGCAGTGTATACTAAAGATGAGAGGTTGCTTATGCATTTCATCCAAGAGAGTTTGATTGGAGCATCGTTAGAATGGTATATGCATCTGGAGAGAGGTCACATCAGGACATGGCGTGATCTTGTGAATGCTTTTATTCAGCAATACCAATTCAACATTGATATAGCTCCTAACCATACACAATTGTTGGGTTTGTCTCAGAAATCGGGGCAAACATTTAAAGAATATGCTCAGAAGTGGAGAGGACTTGCTTCTAGAGTTCAACCACCCATGGTCAAGCGAGAGATGATTTATATGTTCACCAGCAATCTGTCTGGACATTATTATGTTGCATGCAGTACTTCTGTAAGCTTCGCTAAAATGGTTCGTTATGGTGAGCGGATCGAGAGTGGGCTGAAGTCTGGTAAGATCCAACATTCCGAGGGAGGAAGTTCCTCTAGTGTTAAGAAAGCATACAACGGTCATCCTAAGAAAGAAAAGGGAGAAGCCAGCGTTGTATATGGTGGCAGAGCTAAAGCTCAAGTCAATGCAGTGACTATATCTGCTTCTCAACCGCAACTCAGCAGACACCTCGTCAACAAAATCAGAGGCAACAAGAGAATCGTACTCCCAGGAGGTTTGATGCCATTCCTATGAGTTATGCTGATTTGTTTGTTCGTTTGAATGACCTCAAGCTGGTGGTGCCAAAGCCTGCATTTGCACCTCCTCCTCTGGATAAGCGTCCTAGAAACAATGATACCAATGCAGGCTGCGAGTTTCATTCTGGAATGTTGGGGCATAGCATTGAGAACTGTTACGCATTCAAATGCAAAGTGTAGGACATCATTGATTCAAAGACTATTAAATTGGAAGCCCGACCGCAAGTTGCTGGACCCAATGTCACCCAGAACCCGATGCCGCGTCATGGGGTTGTTCAAGTCGTAATGGGGGATGAGGAGGTCCTCAATTTGATAATGGATGTTAATTTAGTGAAAACACTGTTTCCTTTTGTCAAAGAGTACTTGATCAAGAGAGGTGTCTTTCCAGGTTGTGAAGTTGCTTGTGAAAGGTGTGAACATTGTTCGAATGGTTGCGTGAATCTGAAGGATGGGATTCAGTATTTGATTGATGACGTCCAGTTGCAATTTGATTGGATCAGAAAGGATAAGAAGGTTGAGACACATGGTATATCTATGATTACTATCCCTTATTCTCCAATTGTGATATCTGCACCAACAAGACCTGTTTCGTTGGTAATTACTAAACCCGGTCCTTTTCCATATGAGAGTGATAAAGCTGTGCCATGGCATTATGGGTCGGATGTTTATTATCATGGTGTGAAACAAGAAGATGTCTCCTCCTCTGCTAAGAAGGATGATGTGTTAGACATCGACAATACTGATAACATTGTTAGAAGTGGTGGTATGACCCGAAGTGGGTGAGTTTTCTCTAATCCGTCAATACAACTTAATGCAGAAGCTGTTGCTAAAGCTAAGGGCAAGCAACCCACGAAACAACCAGAACTGCAAAGTGCCAATCCCAACCTGGAGAAGGATATAGAGGAAATCATGAAGTTCATCCGTAAAAGTGACTTCCGGGTGATTGATCAGCTTGCTCAGACGCCCGCTAAAATTTCTATTCTCTCTTTGCTACGAGATTCAGAAGCACATAAGAATGCTTTGATGAAGCTTTTGAGCACTTCTTTCGCGCCGCAAGAGATATCTGTGGGGCAGTTTGAAAACGTGTGTGCAAGCATTTCAGCCAACAACGGATTGGGTTTTACTGATTGTGATCTTCCGCCGGAGGGTCGAAACCATAATAAAGCATTGCATATCTCCATGGAATGTCGGGGCACTACTTTGTCCCGAGTGTTGGTTGATGCTGGTTCCTCTCTCAACGTAATTCCCAAATCAGCATTGATGAAGATTGACTATGGTGGTCTTGAACTCTGACCTAGTGATTTGGTTTTTAAAGCATTTGATGGTTCCAGACGATCTGTTTTTGGAGAATTGGATCTCCCCATCAAAATTGGCCCTCAGCTTTTCGTTACAACTTTCTTTGTCATGGACATCCAGCCTGCCTATTGCTGTATCTTAGGCCGTCCATGGATACACAGAGCTGGAGCGGTCACATCGAATCTTCACTAGAAGATGAAATACCCCGCTGAAGGGAAAACCATCATCGTCTGCGTTGAAGAAGAATACATTGTGAGCTATCTTGCTTCCTTCTAGTATGTTGAGGTTGATGGTGAGATTCATGAGACTCCGTTTCAAGGCTTTGAAACAATGCACATGTTGAAGACTCCCCAACAGAAGGAGGTTAAGAAAGACAAGCCGGAATCCTCCATGGCATCCTTGAAAGATGCAAAAACTATGGTCGAAGTTGGACGCCCTGAAGGTTGGGGCAGCGTGGTGGAGGTAGCACCCAAATTTAACACGTTTGGCAGGGCTTTGACCCTGTTCTGCACCGTCAGATTCTGAAAGCACCCAACTTGGCTACTCCCGTGAGGTTTTCTAGCGTCGACATCAGTCCCGAACAAGCAAATGCTGTAGATGATTCTGATAATGAGTTTGATGTCGACAAGTGGATCCGTCCTAGTGTCCCTGGCGTGGAGCTCAACAACTGGACCCCAGAAGACAGAGTCCCGGACACGATGATCAAAGAGTAATTTTCTTTTGTTTCTGTTCATGCAATAATCCTTGTGCTCTTCCCAAGGAAAAGTGAATCATATTGTAGGGCCACCATGTTTGCATGTGCAACTTTTTATCATGAAATAAAGAACGTCTTTTCACTCAAATGTTTTGTTCCTTTTCCTTCCATTTTACATCACAAATTTGAAACGCAAAATGGCAATGCTTTATTTTTCTTTAATCATCTAAAAAAAACTAAAATAAGCATTAAAATCAATCATGCAGATATAATCCCACATTCCTAATGGATCCCTTTGATAACAACTCTGCTATCACTCTTTATGACTTCGATAATCCGATCAACCAAGCCGAAGAAGAAGGTGAGAAAGATTGTGAACTCCTTAAAGAGATAACAAGAATGTTGGAGCAAGAGGAAAAGGTTATCCAACCGCATCAGGAAGAGATTGAGAAGGTGAATCTGGGCAATTCTGATGTGATCAGAGAGGTAAAAGTTGGGGCCGCTTTAGAAGACAACATGAAACAAAGATTGATTGAACTACTCTGAGAGTATTCAGATATCTTAGCCTGGTCTTATGAAGACATGCATGGGTTGGATACCGATATTGTTATGCACAAACTACCTTTGAAAGAAGATTGTCCTCTTGTTAAGCAGAAACTTCGAAGAACTCATCCTGAGATGTCTAAGAAGATCAAAGAGGAAGTCCAGAAACAGCTTGATGCATGCTTTTTGAAGGTCATTTCTTATCCTCCATGGGTTGCCAACATTGTTCCAGTGCCCAAGAAAGACGGCAAGGTTAGAATGTGTGTGGATTATAGGGATCTGAATAGAGCAAGTCCGAAAGATGACTTTCCGCTTCCCCATATCGACATATTGGTGGATAATACAGCTCATGCAAAATTGTTTTTGTTCATGGATGGCTTTTCCGGGTATAATCATATCAAGATGGCACCGGAATACATGGCTAAAACAACTTTCATTACCCCATGGGGAACTTTCTGTTACAAGGTGATGCCTTTCGGATTGAAGAATGTCGGGGCAACGTACCAACACGCAATGGTTACTCTTTTTCATGATATAATTCACAAAGTGATTGAGGTATATGTCGACGACATGATTGCTAAATCTCAAGACAAAGAAGAGCATCTGGTACACCTACAGAAGTTGTTAGATAGGCTGAGGAAATTCAGATTGAGGCTGAATCCAAACAAATGTACATTTGGTGTACGATCTGGCAAGCTTTTAGGCTTCATTGTAAGTGAAATAGGAATCGAGGTTGATCCTGCTAAAGTAAAAGCAATTCAAGAAATGCCTGAACCAAAAACGGTTAAACTACATCTCTAGATTCATCTCCCACATGACTGCCACATGCAAACCTATCTTCAAGTTACTGAGAAAGGATCAAATGGTCAGGTGGAATGACAATTGTCAAGTTGCATTCGACAATATAAAAGAATGTCTGCAGGAACCTCCAATTCTCATGCCTCCCGTGGAGGGCAGATCGTTAATCATGTATTTGATAGTGATCGAAGGCTCAATGGGGTGTGTGTTGGGCCAACATGATGAGTCTGGTCGAAAAGAGCATGCAATATACTACCTAAGCAAAAAGTTTATCAACGATGAAATAAAATACTCACTGCTTGAGAAAACTTGATGTGCTTTAGTGTGGGCTGCACGCCGACTAAGGCAGAATATGTTGACTCACACAACCTTATTGATATCCAAGATGGATTCGATCAAGTACATATTTGAGAAACCAGCTTTGATAGGCCGGATCTCCAGGTGGAAAATGATTTTAACAGAGTATGACATCTTGTATACTACTCAAATGGCTATCAAGAGTAGTGTGTTGGAAGATATGTTGCTCACCAGCCTATGGATGATTATCAGCCAATGAGGTTTGAATTTCTCGATGAGGATATCATGTACATCCGGGATTGTAATATCCCAGGTCCAAATGAGGAACCCGAACTAGGATCCAAATGGTCTTTGGTTTTTGACGGAGCCTCCAATGCGTTGGGCAATGGTGTTGGTGCGGTAATCACTACTCCATACGGTCATCATATCCAGTTCACAACTCTAATCTGCTTTGATTGCACCAATAACATGGATGAATATGAGGCTTGCATCTTTGGTATCGAGGCGGCAATTGACTTGGGAATTAAGAATCTAAAAGTGTATGGAGACTCTGCACTCGTGATTTTCTAGATTAACGCCGATTGGGAGACTCGTTACCCAAATCTGATTCCTTACCGGGAGCATGTGATGAAGTTGATTCCTTACTTCGAGGAAATCACTTTCGACCACATCTCACGAGAAGAGAACAACCTGACTGATGCTTTGGCCACCCTAGCATCCATGTTTAAAGTCAAATGGGCTAATGAAGCACCTTCGATAACCATTCAGAGATTAGATGAGCCAGCCTTTTGTTTTGAGATTGAAGTAGAGAAATATGAAAATCCTTGGTTTTATGATGTCAAGTGATACCTTGAAACTCAAGAGTATCCTGAGGAAGCTTCTGTGACAGATAAGAAGTTCTTAAGATTTTCGGTGAAGTTCTTCCTCAACAACGGTGTGCTATACTGCATACATCATGACGAGATTTTTCTCATATGCGTTGGTAAAGATGAGGCTGCAAAGATCATCGAAGAAATGCACGAGGGCTCATTCGAAACTTATTCTAGTGGGCACACTATGGCTAAAAAGATCTTGCAAGGTGGGTATTACTGGTCAACCATGGAGGTTGATTGTTTTAATCATGCACGGATTTGTTACAAATGCCAAGTATATGCTCACAAGGTGCATGTGGCACCATCGCCTTTGAATATTTTAACCTCTCCTTGGCCATTTGCTATGTGGGGCATTGATATGATCGGAAAGATTGAGCCGACAGCGTCCAACGAACATCGCTTCATTTTGGTTGCAATAGATTATTTCACCAAGTGGGTTGAAGCAGTATCCTATGCAAGCGTCACCAAGCAGGTGATTTCCCGGTTTATCAAGCACAATATCATCTGCCGTTACGGAATTCCTGACAAGATTATCACAGATAATGGGTCGAATCTTAACAACAAGATGATGAAGGATCTTTTTGATTCCTTCAAGATAAAGCACCACAATTCGTCCCCATACCGCCCGAAGATGAATGGGGCTATTGAAGCGGCGAATAAGAACATTAAGAAGATTGTGCAAAAGATGGTAGTAACCTATTGAGATTGGCATGAGATGTTGCCTTTCGCTTTGAGTGGTTACGGGACTACCGCTCGTACCTCAACAAGGGCAACCCCATTTTCTCTTGTTTATGGCATGGAAGCCGTGCTTCCAATCGAAGTTCAGATCCCTTCATTAAGAATCATGAAAGATGTAGAGCTTGATGAAGATGAGTGGATGCAGAACCGCTTAGACCAATTATACCTCATTGATGAGAAACGGTTGGCAGTTGTCGGTCACGGACAAATTTATCAGTAGAGGATGAAGAGAGCATATGATAAGAGGGTGCGACCTCAAAACTATCAGCCTGGTGATCTCGTGCTAAAGAGAATAGTTCTTCCCCAGGGAGACCCTCGGGGCAAGTGGACACCAAATTATGAAGGGCCGTTTGTTGTAAAGAAAGTCTTCTTGGGTGGCGCCATGATGCTCGCAACGATGGACGAAGAAGATTTTCCACTACCCGTGAACATGGACGTGGTCAAGAGATATTATGCATAGACATGCTTAGTTGATCAACGGTGCACCTTATGGGAACATCTCGAGTTACTCCGAAGGGCAGCGATCAAGCCAATCACCTTTTTCGGGAAAAGCGAAGTGATGAGATAGTTGGAGTTATAAGAGTGATAGCAGGGTTGAAACCCAATGAGGATTCATTGTCGTATTGACATACGTTTTAGTTTTCCTCTTATTTTACTTTTGCAATTGCCTCATTTCAGGAATTGCCTCATATTGTACTTGCCTATTTACAGTCCAATTTTCAATTAATAAAATGAGTTTTTGCTTGTCTATTAATTTCTTGCATTTACTGATTTGTTTGCGAAAGACGTTCAAAGTTTTGTGGTAAAATTTTGCATATATAAACATTGTTGGTTTTACCATGATCAGAAACTTTTGAATATTATCCCGAGACTTGAGTGACCTGGATGGCAGGCAGATCTGTTGCATCATGTCAGGGACACTCCACTAACACTATATTGCAGGAATTCTTTCTTGTTGGTAGATATCTGGACGTACTAACACGGAGATCAATCAGGACCCTCTCTGATGTTTCCATAGTTGTGTCTCCCCGGTGGGTCTATCTCTAGACATAAGTGATCTCCAGAAGCTCAGAATTCCCATTGGAGTCCTTTCCTTTCCTCCCCAGTGTTGCCCTGGACAAGGATCATCGCCATACGACGCATCAATCTCTTGTACAGGTCAGCGATGTCCTTCTCAGTTGAAGTTACCCAATGGATGTTCATTAGAATTTCAAGTGTGTTACATTCCTTTATCCCCTGTGGAGATGGTATTTGAACCTTCGCCCGCGGATGGTCATCCCCCATCCCTAGTGGGTTCGCATTTTTTAATATCCCTGGTCTGAACGCTAGTCTACTTTGGTTCTTCCCCAGTTGGAGTTGAAACACGTCTTTCCTGGCTTCCCTAGTGTGCGGGTGTTAGTCCGTGTTTTGCTACTTGGTTTCCTCAGTAAGGCGGCGTGTCGCTGCCTTCCTCAGCCGAAGTCATGGTGGGTAACGGTGGAAGATCTTCTTCAAATATCTCCTTTATTCTCCAGCGGATCTCTGTCTAGCAGACAAGTTTCCCATGGTATCATCTCTTCAACAGGCTTATCTGACAAGGTCAAACTACCTCAAGTGATCTTTCTTTTGAGTTATTAGCTCAGTCGTGCCCTTGGTTACTCGTCGATATTTTGTTCCCCGGTGGAGCCGCTTGACTTAAACCTGATGGTTTAGTGACTTGCGGTCACCAGTTTGCTTGCCCTAATACTGTTTGCAAACATGCATCATCGCATTTGCATTATTTCCTAGGAAACTCATGCATTTCATAGGATTATAATCCAGGAACGTAATTCTCATCCCCAGTGGTCTTCCTGTATCTCTTTGGATCCCAGCCAGGATAACTTCCTTGGTGTGGCATCTCTCTTTGGAATCCATTGTGTCCTAGTGTTTCCTGGCGCAATATGTCCATTACCTCTTGTTGGTGTTGAAACTGCCAACTCTTACCGTGGTGCAACACTTCTTCAGCCTTGAAAGCAAGCCCTACACTTGTTTTCTCTTTTCTGCACAAGAGTTGATTCTCTACCAATTCTTGAACAGGTCTGAGTATTACGCTCTCTCCTATACACGCGGTACAAATTAATTTGTACTGTGTGTGGAGTCTGGTCAGCATTTCCAATCTTCGTCCTCATTGAAAATGCCAGCACATCCCCTAGTGCAATGTCCTTAGGACAGGTTCTCCCCCTGTACCTTTACGAGAACAAGAACACACTTGTTTCTCCCTTTAGAGTACATCGTTCTGAGTCAGTAAAGTCTAATCGACACTTTCTAGTCTTCGCGTCACAATCTCGTCCAGTCATCTCCTGGCGTAATGTGGTTAGTCTGGTCAGTGTATCTAGTCTTTATTCCCACTAGCATGTCATCTCTCCCCTAGCATTGTGGATCATCTTTTGAGAACAAGAATTCACTTGTTTCTCCCCTTCGTAAAGCCTAATCGCCGTTTTCCGGTCTTTACAGCACGATTGTCCAGTCATCTTCTGGCGTAAAGTGGTTAGTCCAGTTAGCGTATCTAGTCTTTGCTTCCACTTGCATGTCAGCTCTCCCCTGACATTGTGGATCGAATTGGGTAGAGGCCAATTCTTCTTTCGGGTCGGGAATACACCTGTACCTATCTTCGTAGAATACAACATTTATTCTGTGCTTTTTCTTGTTGTGACCCAGTTAAGCTCTAGCGCAACATATTCTTTCTCCAGTGAGGATCTGGGAATTCAGAGCGTAAATTTTTGAGTCCATTTCGGTATTCAATCACCTCCCACCTTGTCGCCCGGAAGGCAGACGTCAACCTTGCTCTCAAGCTTGAGGATGATTGAATAGGGGCAGCTGTTGTACCCTAAAACTTACCCTCTTCTTTCCCACATTTTTGGCTTATAATCCAATTGCATAAATATACATGTAGTCACATTCATAAGCATTGATCATGAGGATTACCAGGTTCCAGGTGTTCCAAATAGCAACAAAAAAGAGTTTACTTGCTTATATCTTAAAAAAGCGGATTTCGGGTTTTCAGCACATTTTGGTATTTTCTTTGAAGAGCATAAGGAATTCCTCTTCAATTTGAGTTAAACTTCAAGTTCAAGTAAGTGTTAGGTTCAAATAAGCACTTATTTTAAGTTGTTATTGACTTTAAGCTTTTCTTGAAATTGAATACTGATTTGAATTATATTTTGCAACCTTATTCGTGTCGGAGTGAGGACTTTTATACATAGCATGCATATACTCATATGCATTTGTATCTCCCTTGCATATGAGTCACAAATTCATGCATCTTGCATTATCTATCACATGCTCATGCATCGAAGAGCATTTAGTTTGATTGATTTACATCGATTCATGATGACTTGTGGCACAATTTGCATTCGAAATGCATCATCATGTAGGCATCAAAGCATTTTGATCATTAGGCACAATGCATTGTATATAAATCCATGGCATATGCATTCTAAGTGTTTGAGTTAATGCTTAACATAGACTTGATGTGAGTTTCCAACACTTTCTGTAGCATGATTCGCTTGCATCGATTCCTTGCATATGAGCATTAGGATTGTTACTGTAACTCGCGTCCTTAGCCTGTTTATGCATCAATTATCATCACATGAGCATTAGGATTGTTATCGCAACTTGCATCCTTGGCATGTTCATGCATCAATCGTCATCGCGCTTGCACATTAGAATTGTGAATTTCACTTGCATTCTTGGCATGTTCATGCATTGATCTTATACTTGAACATTAGAATTGTGAATTTCACTTGCATTCTTGGCATGTTCATGCATTGATCTTATATTTGAACATTAGAGTTGTGAATTTCACTTGCGTTCTTGGCATGTTCATGCATTGATCTTATAATTGAACATTAGAATTGTGAATTTCACTTGCATTCTTGGCATGTTCATGCATTGATCTTATACTTGAACATTAGTATTGTGAATTTTACTTGCATGTGTCCTTCATCCATGAACATTGGATTTACCGATTCGGTTTGCATTCCTTGCATGTTCATGCATGTGACCTTCATCTATGAACATTGGAATTATCATTTTTACTTGTATTCCTTGCATGTTCATGCATCTAATTTCACAAATGAACATTGGATTTATCGTTTCGATTTTCATTCCTCGCATGTTCATGCATGTATTCTTCATCCATGAACATTGGATTTATCGTTGCAATTTGCATTCCTCGCATATTCGTTTGACTGTTATCTGCTGTGAGACTGTGGCCTAACCATGTGGATTGACTTTTGGCATGAGAACATCATAAACAGGTGATCCGAACCAGAAACAACATTTTGCGAGTTCTGACGCGCTTAGCGCCACCAGGAGCGCGCTATGCGCCAAACTCACTGACTTCTGTTTTGCAGGTCACGCTTAGCGCGGTCCAGGGCAGGCTAAGCGCGGTGGCCTCTATTTGGGTCGCGCTTAGCACGGTATGGCAGGCTTAGCGTGGCCTGTGCTGGTTCATTTTTCTGTTCTTTCATGATTCTAACAGTAAATAGTATACGCTCTAGCTATGCTTAGTTGTTGTTTGGGCTCTGTTTGATACAGGGGCTTCTGTTGCATATACATACGGCACATTTCTCTGATATTTGTATACTCATGTATACATTCTTTTGGCTTGCTTTTTGGGTCTAACTCCCTTCTTGCAGGTGTTTTATGTTTGTACACCCATGTGTGCATCCCTCCTACCTTGCTTTGTTCGGTCCAATTTTGTTCTTGCAGGCATTATCCTTTCGGATGCGTATTGGCGCACACTCTGCTCATTTTGATGCTTTGAACCATTCTAATAGGTTTACTCTTATTGCATGGCTGCAGTACTTGAAGTGTTCCGGAGTATTTCATTAGCTTGTAGTGCTCTTCGGATTCTATATCTGTTCGGTAGTTTCTACACCATTTGTCGCATTCTCTTACAACTTTCCTAGATATCATGAGAAGTAGGGCTTTACAACTTTCTTTTGCCATGAGAAGTAAGAATAGAGATGCATGGTGGGGCTTCCGTAGTTGAAGCATGTTCAGGAACCCCTCTGGTTTATTTAAAGACCCGTTTAGGGCCATTCTACTTGTGGATTGTCTTTGTTTGTTTGGTTTTCCCCAAGTTTGCTTGGTTAGGATAGATTCTTGAGCCTAGACATTAGGATCCACATCCTTTGCATGTCAACATAGGTAGAGATTCCCTTACATCCATAGGTCCAACCTTTGCTTGTCAACATTAGGGTTAGTGCTTAGCTAGTCTCCCTTTTGTTTTTCTAGTTTCTTTTGCATCCATGCATGTAATAAAACTAAAACTTGCTTTTGCTTTTCCCTTATCAAACAAAAAACATAATAATGGTTTAAACTCCTTTCTCAAGGTAAAAGCAACCAACCAACACAAACCTTTTTCACCTTCGTGCTCACCTTTTCATTTGTGTTTAAAACCTTTTTTCACAAGTAAAAAACACAAAACCCACCAAAACAAGTGAGCCGAACTACGGTGCTCTGACTTTCCCATTGCACGCGGGAATACGTAGGCATCTTGTTACGGGGCTCGATCGAGCAAACTTCGTAAATACTTTCTTCTTTTCCCCGTGGTTTCTTTATTTTCTCTTTTTCTTTTGCATGCATTGTAGCAATTAAGCATAGATAGATAGTACACACCATTTAGCTAGAAATAGAAAGTGGATACCGTAGAGTACTACGGGCGTGTGGGGTGCTAATCCATTCCCCTCGTGTAACTAACTCCCTTACCTAGATTCTCTTGATCTTTCGGTCATAGGACCGCAATTTCTCCCCTTCAGGTTTACTCGATGTTTTCCTTTCTCCGTCGTGAGATAAAATACGTTCAATGGTGACTCTATTGATACACCCCTATCAGTCGGAAGTTCAGCCAGGTGGTTTCAGCGGTCTAGGCAAAAGTTAGGGATTTAAGCGTACGATTATGTCTCGTCCAGATCACCTACTTAAAAGACTACACTACTATCAGCTTCAAGATTCGAATGGCGCAAATCAGTTCAATCACTTTCTTCTGACAGCAAGGAGAGGAGATAGTCGAAAATATATGAGCAATAACATAGTTGAAACTCGACAAGATTGTTTCCACATAGCTTTTTACTATTCTGGCAGTTTCCTCTTACTAGGATATTTGTCTCTTGTATACAAACTTCCTGACTATAGGCCATTTTTCAAATTTAATGCAAATTCCTCTTTTCCAATTTTTATTGTTTTGTTTGCATAAATTCCAATGGTTGCTTTGAATGATTATATGCATCTGACAATAAACATCTATTCACAAACAAATGAAAAGCGAACAGAAACAATAATTACTACAGGCTCTAGGACTTGAGATGACGACTAAAAGTCACCAATACATCCCCACAGAGTCACTTTCACAAGAAATACCTCCACAAGATCATCAATACCCACAAAGACATCACTCTCCCTACCAAGACAAATCTTCTCCAACGAAGTATTACATTATCACCTCCTCCCAACAGTGTTCCAACACTTCAACCTCATCAAATTAGTCCTCGAGCAGTGATCCTATCAACCTCATCACGTTAGTCCCCGAGCAGTGATCCTATCAGCTTCAACAGATTCAACTTCATCACGCTAAGTGATCCTATCAACCTCATCACATTAGTCCCCGAGCAGTGATCCTATCAGCTTTATCAACTTCATCATGTTAGTCCCCGAGCAGTGATCCTATTAGACTTATCTACATTTCCAAGTCATCATGTTACATTGGTCCCCGAGCAGTAACACATCAACCAATTACATCAGTCTCCAAGCAGTAACAGGTTACTCCATATCACATCGCCTCCAGCAAGGTCTATACGCAAGATATTCATCCTCAACTGAGTATCTCTCAATGATTATCATTCTCCCAACAACAACAATATCCAGACTCGAAACTTGGTCAGATAGTGCATCAGAGGAATTCACATCTCTCTTATTTCCTAGTCAGGGTTTTCAACAACTTCATCCCCAGGCAGAGATCAAAGATCTCCAGCAAAACATTCCTATCTTCTTCAAGACGGATATGTCTTGAAATACCACAACATCTACATTCATACATTATTCATAAAAATCATGATATGTGCATACATTACTCATAACATTGTCACACACTCGCATGCATCATAATCTGCATAGGACTAACCATATCCTGTCAAGATCTATTTTCCCAGCAGGTAAAAGCTATTTTCCAAACAGAAGGTCAAAGATTAATACCCGAAGCAAGACGGGAGAACTATCTGAACGACCATACGAATTATTTCCAGGCAACATATCATGGATTAACACCCGAAACAAGACGAGAAAACTATCCGCATACTGATAATTATTCATCTCGGAAATAGCCAAGACAAAAGGCTTATTATGACCCTCTCTTATTATCAACCGCCCGGATGGCATCTTTAAGCCCATCTCCGACTGCACATCTTCATCTCTCCGGATGGCATCTTTAAGCCCATCTTCGATATTTCTCTCATCTAAAAGACGAACGCAGAGTCTAGCGTACGACTCACTCTCCAACACCAGCTTCTCTAAATGGCATCTGTAAGCCCATTCCAGCGCATCGTCAACTGACGATCTCATTCCATACAACAACGAGTGCAAATTTTCAGGTGTACTCGAGTGTTCAATCATCTTCTACCTTCAGGTCACGAAAGGCAAGCATACCAATCTAACCCTTCTGGTACAAGAAGATTGAACAGGGGCAACTGTCATACCCCAAAATTTTCCCTCCCACTTCTCAAGACAATCCACAACTATATACTCAAGGATTTCACAAGGGTTGACTAGACAAACCCTCTCCTAAGAAATCAACCCAAACTAGGGTTTTGCTATTCTCAAGCCAATATGGATTTCTAATACTTAAAGTGGTCATCATACCTCATCATATGCTCCAAGGGATCACCATGTCAAGTTTCAAGCTTTATAAGTCAAAATTGCTCATCCAATTGCTCAAATGGTTGAAAATCATATGCATTAGACAAAAAGTCAACTGGGGTCAACATACAGTCAAATTTCATAATTTTTGGTCAAAATCAATATTTTGAAGTAATATTCATCATTTGATCAAGGGTTGATCATGGTTCCTCAAGAAAAGTCAAGTTTTGATAAAAAAAGTCAAAGTTTCTAAATTAGGGTTCTTTAGACAAAAGTCAACAGAACTTTGACCAGGCATAAATTTCACATACTTTATCAGAAATTTTTCCACCAAAACTCATTTTGAAGGGAATTCCATTCTATACAACTTCATGTCTCACAAGCTTTGGCTAGAAATGCTTCACTTGGAAGTTATGGATCAAAACATTACAGGTCCTTTTAAAAGTCAACAAAAAGTCATCTTTTTGAAAAGAAGTGTTCATGAACATGGAAACTTCAATGAAGATGAAACCAAAAGGGATTTTTAGAGGACATCTTGATATTTCTAAAAAGTCCAAGAACACCCAAAAATGTTAAAAATTGAGCAAGATACAAGTTGTGCAAGTTGAGCATTTTTGAGGAGGTGCATAAAGAGAAATACTTGAAAAAATAAAAAAATTACTAAATGGGCTTAACTTTTCTTGGTTCAAACTTGTCTCTAATAACAATTAGAACTTCCAAGCCCAATTCCACGCCCTTGAGCTTTTTATTTTATTTATTTTGATTTTTATTCATTTAAAGTCAATTTAATTAAAATAAAATAGCAAGAAATAAATCAATCAATGTAAGGCTGAATATTTGACATTCTTGAGGTCCAAGATACCTATTAAATGGCCTAAATTTCGAAATTGAATGATTGGCATGAGATTGGTACAAGATTGGAAACATTTGATCAAAATTGAAAAGATTGAAAAATCAAATATTCTCTCATTGAAGGGGATATATTTTCTCATAAGTTCTTATCTTGGATCCATCCTCTATAAATTCAGAAGGTTTCTAAACCCTAAGAGAGAATTTTTTGCAGCCAAGAACCCTAGGAAAACCTTAAGAAAACTGTGTGATACAAGTTACTTGCAGCCAAGGATTTGCATTGATTCAAGCCAAACAGAGGTTTCCAATCAATTCCTTGGTGTTTTCTAAAGCTAACCAAGCCATCACCATCGATCGAGACGCCCAGAACACCAAGAACACAATCACGGTTTGCTCTTCATATTTCAAAATCGATTTCAATTATCCATGCATTTTTAATACATTTTGATTGCATATTTGTGTTTAGACTGATGTTTGTAAGCTTTCTAGATAGTTTGATTTAAGTTTAGATGCAGGGATCGTAACTTTCCATGGCTAGGGTTCATAGCTCAGAATTAGGGCTTTTCATATAAAGCAAAATTGGACGAAACCAATGACTCTATCATACTCAGAGGATCAAACCGAGTTGATCCATGGCCTCATAGCTAATTCATATTGCATATTCTGGATTGTTGATTTTTCCAGGTGATATAGTGACAAACAAGACCGTCACTATATGCTTTTGCTACGGATACAAACCGTAGGTAAAAGGTCTGGATATTTCAAACGAAGAAGATGACTCATTCGCGCGTGTTTTATTTTAATTAATTTTCAGAAAAATATTTCCTTTATATTCATTTTGTTTCATTTGCTAAACAACTAACACATGCAGCTCAGTTGGCAAGGCAGCGCGCGTTTGATCAATGGGGCAGGGGTTCGATCCCTGGCTACCCCAATTCTTTTTTGCTCCTTTTCCAAAACTAACTTTTTTTCTTATTTTTCTTAGTATTTTCCATTTAATTTATTTTCTTTTCAAACATTTTTTTAATACATTAAAAAATCACCAAAAAAATATTTCTTTTCATAATTAGGTTAGAAAAATTTTAATTTAATTTTTGACATAAAAAAATATATTATTTTTCATCTTTATTTTATTTAATTGTTAATTAATTAGAAATTAACTTTTAAATCACTTTTTCTATATCAAATTAATCCAGAAAATTCTCAAAAAATATTTTTTACATTTAATTAGGTTTACTAACCCTAAAACCTTTTTCTAACTCAAAACTTTCTTTTTACTAACATTATTGTCCATTATTTACAATTCGATCCTTCTCGTAATGTTTTCCGATTATTGTAACTGCTTACAGGTTGTAATAGTTAGGTTTATTTTCTCGCACATTGTTTTCAATATTATGTAACTGCTCATGGGATGTAATAATTTAATTAGGGTTTACTTTCCGCACTCCTTATTATGTATCTGCCCCAAAGCCATGTAATAGTCTACGGTTTTACTTTCCCGCACTTTACATTTTCCGCAATTTATTTTCTGCACATATTAACTGCTAGTAACTAGGCATGTATGGCAAGATTAAATCAATCAACATAGCTAACTCTAATCATAAGATAAATATCTGAATACAACCCATTCTTCACACATGCACTCACCTTAGGGTATCCTCTCTTGTTGCCTTACGAATACATGGTCATGTCCCTCAAACGTGGGGATATCTTAGCACAATTGCCTATAAACAATGTCATCATAGTCTCTTCGATACAAAGATCATAGTCCCTCGATGACCCTCGATGTTGCCTACGAATATATGATCTCATCCCTCGATTGTTGCCTACAAAAAGTGATGATCGTCCCTACGAATATGCTAAGGTATCTCTACATATTGCCTTCTATGACCATCTGATGTCCCTTCGAATGTCCCTTTTACATCCATCGAATAAGATTACCTGCCAACTAATGGTATGGATAGTCTTATTCTAAAGGTAAGCAAAATAAAACGGAAACGACCGTTCTGAGTGGGTAAAATAAGTCTTTTTTGCTTGCTCAATCAAAATGCTTTTTACACCTCACACTTTTCAAAATCGTTTTTTCAAAACACTTTGTATACATTCCAGCGTGAATCATTACAAAGTCCTTTCCAAAAACAAAAAATTTCCAAACACTTCGTATACATTCCAACGAGAATCATTACGAAGTCAAAGTGAAATGCCTTTTCAAAACATTTTCAAATACACACCCAGAAAAAACCGTATGTGTCAAGTAACTTGCAGCCACAATTTTGCACCCATTCAAGGCATTCCAAGCATTCCAACACACTCCTAGAGGTTCTCTGATTCGTTCCAGATTATTACCAAGCATCCAGACGCCCAGAATCATAAGAACACGATTACGGTTTGCTTTCAATACTTCAAAATCGATTTCATTGATTCATGCATTTTTAATACAATTTGATTGCATATTTGTATTTAGACTGATGTTTGTAAAATTTCTGGATAGTTTGATTTGAGTTTTAGCACAGGAACAAGAATCTGCCATGGCTAGGATTCATGAGCTCGAATTAGGACTCTCTGAAATAGGAAAAATTGGACGAAACCAATGACCCTATCACACTCAGGGGATCAAACCGAGTTGATCCATGTCCCCATAACAAATTTATATTGCGTATTTCTTGATTTTGATTTCTTGCAGGGGTATAGTGACAGATGAAACTGTGGCTATAGGCTTTTGCTACGGATACAAACCGTAGGTAAAAGTCTGGAAATTCAAACGAAGAAGATGTCTCCTTCGCGCGTGTTTCATTTTAACTATTTCCATAAATTAATTTCACTTATATTGTTTTCGTTCCATTATACTAACACAAACTGCAGGTTGGCTCAGTGGCAAGGTAGCGCGCGTTTGACCTATGGGGCAGGGGTTCGATCCTTGGCTACCCCATTCTTTTTTACCACTTTTCCAAACTAACTTCTTTTTTTCATATTTTCTCATTATTTTTCTATTTTATTTAATTGTTTTCAAACATTTTTTTAACACACTAAAAAATCACCAAAAAAATATTTCTTTTCATAATTAGGTTAGAAAAACTTTAATTTAATTTTGACATAAAAAATATTATTTTTCATCTTTATTTTATTTTATTGTTAATTAATCGAAAATTATCCTTTTAATCCCTTTTTCCATATCAAATTAATCCAGAAAATTCCCAAAAAAATATTTTTTAAATTTAATTAGGTTTACTAACCCTAAAACTTTTTTCTAACTCAAAAATATTTTTTACTAACATTATTTTCCATTATTTACAATTCAATCCTTCTCGTAATATTTTCCGATTATTGTAATTGTTTCCAGGTTGTAATAGCTAGGTTTAATTTCTCGCATTCTTTTTTTCAATATTATGTAACTGCTCATGGGATGTAATAGTTTAATTAGGGTTTTGAAACACCCGGCCGAAAAATTAAAGGATATAACTATATATCAATGAAGTCGCCATCGAGCGTTTTTTTATCCCGCCAAGAGGGAAAGGTAAACATCGAGTAAACCTGAAACGAAGAAATCACGGTCTTGCGACCGAGAGATCGGGTATCGAAGTCTGTTACGCGAGGGGAAGGGATTAGCACCCCACGCGCCCGTAGTACTCTACGGTATCCGCTTTTACTTTCTATCTACTGGGTGTAAAGGTCTATCTATATCTGTATATGGTATAATACATGCAAAAAAGATAAGAAAAAGAAATAAAGAAAAGAACAAAAGAAGGAGAAAACACGGGGAAAAGAAGGAAATATTTACAAAGGTTGCTCGATCTAGCCCCGCGACAGGATGCCTACGTATTCCCTCGTGCAATGGGAAAGTCAGAGCACCGTAGTTCGACTCACTTGTTTTGGTTGGTTTGTGTTATTTTTTTAAATTAACAGATGAGATAGCAAACGATGACGAAACACCTCCATGATGACGAAAGATCAGCTACAGACGGGATGATGAAACATCGGGAGACGGGATGACGAAACATCAACAAACGAGATGACGAGAGATCAAAGGATGAGATGGCGAAACATCAGCAATAGGACAACGAAGCATCAACAGCAAACAGGACGACGAAACACCCTAGACTAATTGGTTTGTATCTTTTACTTTGGAAAAAGTTTCGGATTATTAGAGTATTTTAATGCACTTGACAAAAACAAGATTTTAATTTTAAGGATGCAAAAGGATAAACGTAGAATGGCTAAGGGAAACTAAGCTACTTCTAAATCCTAATGTTATCATGCAAAATTGCTCCTAAGTTAATGTCTAAACTCGAAGACTAACTTAATCGAGCAAAACCTAAGGGGAACCTATAAAATAAGTCATCTTGGTTGGGAAACCAAGTGAGAAGAGGGGTAGAATCAAGTAAAGTGTTTTGGCAAAAGCACACAAACCAAGCACTAACAAGTGCTAAAAAAGAAAGTAGAAGAAGAAAGAAGAAGATGTAATGAAATTTGAGTGAATTATGCTCATGCAAAGTGTCATGTGAAGTGAGGTTGGTAGAAACAACATTCATTTACAAAGTTATACAAAGCTTTAACAAACATCAAACACCATTATAAACACCCACAAACAAGTTAGTTCATAAACTAGGTCGAAACTAATCTTAAAAGCATGCAAAGAGCTAATTGTGCGAAGCGTTTGACTTAGATGAAGTTGATGGACAATTAAAGACTAAAATGACATACAAGTCAGTAGCTAATAATGTTAATACTCATTTACATCATGCCAAATAAACCACAAAGATTCAAGAACCAAAATCTATCAAAAGTGCGCCAAGCATGCAACAAATGCGTGTGGTGAAGTGCATCTAAGTGTGGGAGGTTTATGACATGAGAAGAAGGTGTCAAGATGAAGAGATTACAGTACCAACATCATATGAATGAATTAATAACAAAATCATAAAAGAAATTCCATGAAGATGCAATTACAACATCGGTGCGAAAACTAGTTGAAATGCCTAACCTAAGAGGTGTTTATAATCTAAAAGAAGTCATGGAAAGGTAAAGATGAAGAGGAATGAGTTAAGTAATATTAAAATACACAAGTTACAGTAGAAAACATGTTATTTTCATCAATAAAATCACTTAAACATGCATACAAATAATTCAAAAGCAAAACACTCAAGAGAAATGCATTCGATTCGTGCAAGTGCGGGTAAACATGTGCGTATATGTGTGTATTTGTACTTGTGCGTGCATGTGCTAAGTGTCAAGTGGTGGTGGGATCAGAGATTACATGTGATGAAGAGCTATTAAAATTATACATTATCAAGTCATAAGATGCTTTAAATTGCACACATACAACATGTACACAAAAACTAGTTAAAGATTTAATCTAGAATACAACTAAAGATGGAATGGAGCATGGTTGATGCATGAATGCAAAAGAATGAAACTCATGGTATATAAAGATGTGGAAGGCAGTAGCTAGCATGGCAAGAATGCATGATCATCATATACATGTTCATCATTTACAATGCACAAACAAAAGCAACTAGGAAAGCCTAAACATGTGTCTAGACACTACGCCAAAAATGAGTTTTGGCAGCACTACATAGACAGCGCTTATGCCTAAGCACCTATATAGGTATTCAATAAAATTAAAAAATAAAACTTTAAATACTTTAGACAACGCTTCTTATAAGCGCTGCTATAGGCCTTATCATAGACAGTCTTTTTTTCCATAAGCGCTGCTATAGGGTTTTAGTAAAATAAAAAATTAAAATATTAGCATAAGCGCTGCTAAAGGTTATACTTTAGACAACGCTTACGAAAAGCGCTGCTAAAAGTGTTTTCCTTGGAAGCGCTGCTAAAGGCATTACTCTAAAAGCGCTGCTAAAGGTAATACCTTTAGCAGCGCTTCTTGAAAGCGCTGCCTTTGGTAATTAATAAATTCCTTAATCCGAAACGAAACCCATTGAAGCTCCTGTTCGTCTTCTTGAATCCCAGAAATCCCAATCTACAAAACAAAACCCATTGAAGCTCCTGTTCGTCTTCTTGAATCCCAGAAATCCCCATCTACGAAACGAAACCCATTGAAGCTCTTTCCGTTCTTCTTGAAATCGCTCATGTTCGTCTTTTCCAACCGTTCTTCTTCTTCTTCTCCAACTCGTCTCCTCCCAGTGAAGCTAAGTATCAATAATTTCCACCCGGAAATCGCTCGCTCCTGTTCGTCTTCTCTGGCCGTGGTTATTCCTCCGCACAATCCTCCACTGTCAATTCAACAATCTCCACGGTCAGTTATTCAAAAGCAGAATTCCTATTGTTATCTCCACGGTTTAGTGTTCTGATTTAGTGTTCTGTCAGTTCTGATTTATAGCATTTCATGGTTTCGACGCAAATTCGTATTGGCTCTGCCATTGAGGAACTTGAACTACCGCTACATCACCAGCCTAACAGCAGAAGCTTTTCTTCAGTAGGTAATATTTCACATTAAATCTTCTTTTATGCTTACTATAGATCTGTTATATGTGTAGGTTTAGATTCGATGTTGATGCCATGTTTCGTGTGTCAAAATTGATGTTGAGATGAATGCATAATATTGTTGTTTGTTGTATTAGATGATGCAATTGATGATTTTGTTAGAGGTTACTAGATTGGAACATAGCTACATAGTTGTTAGATATGCTGCTATTAGTCTTTTGATTCGGATAGATACATACACAACCCTTTCTTTCTGCCCTATGTTTTTCTCTGTAGCAGCAAATGTGTATTATTCTTGCTGACGTCTCAGAGAGGATCACTGATCTTGCTAATTAACTTTAACAAAAGGTTTTGTTTTGTAACTGTAATTTATAACATCAAGAAGTTCGTTGGGTGGGCTTCAACATTCAACGGTCTCAAAGTTGCAGAAGCAACACTAGTAAAAAATGTAGTTTTTATGGGGTGAATGAAGAAATGGTAGGAACCTGAATGAGATTGTTACTAAAACCAATAATAAAAGGTGTATAACAACAGTTTATGTTAGTTTATATCTAATAGTAAATTGTAACTTCTGCCAAAAGTTTGTATATTAGAAACTAAAACACATCCTACAACTTATTTCAAATGTTCAAAATATTAGCAGTACCAAACATAGATAGGAAGCTAGCAATATGTAAAGTAAGTCACGACTTTCACTTATAAATTTCCTCTAGTTTTAAAGAAGTCACAGGGCAGGATGTTCCATATGTTCCAGCAAAATATGGGAATAAATGCTTGTTTGATGGTAGACAATCAGACACTCAACTCTGATTTTATATTATTGAAATGTAACTACAAAATGGGAATAAAATTGACCTGATTCCTTCATCCCCAATTGGATTGTCACTTAAATCTAGGTCCTCCAAGTTAGGCATGTATGCAAGAGCATATCCAAGACTTTCTTCATCCTCTCTTTGTAAACTGTTCCCCCTATGTAACTAAAACCAGATTAAAAAGTTTCTGTTTATATAAGACTGTGAAATGAAAAACATATCAACACTCTCTTACAGCAGCTCATACTAAATCTAACTCTTAAAAAGTTGGGAATAGAGACTAGGTTGGTTCCCATCTAACTGATCCAAATAACAACTGCAAACCAATTCAAAAGTCCAGAAACTGAACAAAACCGAACTTTATCAAATATACTTGGATTTTCATGTGTAAACCATTCAGTTTGGATTGGATCCGATTTCATATTCTTTTCTAAAAACCAAACTCAATTGTATGTATAAATTTAAATAACTATTTTATTATTAGTATGAGATGATGTATTAATTTTTATTTTATTTACAATACTTGTTAGTTTACTGAACAAACTGATCAAATCCAAAGTCCAAACCAAACTTAATTGAATTGAATGCTCACTTTCTCCCTACTGCGGTGGTTCCCAGACTGTAACGATGTAATATAATAATAAAACATACATTGAACAAGGGGTGAGTGCTGATTCCATACCAACAGCTGCTCATATAATAATAAAACATACATTGAACAAGGGGTGAGTTAGATTCCCTGTTAAAAACATTTGTGTTAGTATACCTGGTTATCAATAGATATGAAAGAACCCTCCTTAGTCCACTGGACAGAACATACACCATCATAAGGCCCCAAGTCACATAGTTTAGTCACCTAAAAGCCACACAAAGATATATATGTTAACTATGATTTTACATGTTTAGAAGAAGTGATATCAATTGGCAATTTACAGTTTCATACTCACTTTGCTGTTTGAAGCACTCCATAGATAAACACATGTGCCAAGTCCCACTGCTAGAGTATTTTGTGAGGACCAGTCCACAAGATTCATTAATGTGAAAAGTTAAAATAGAAGACAAACATGAGAAAAAAGTCCCACTGCTAGAGTATTTTGTGAGGACCAGTCCACAAGATTCATTAATGTGAAAAGTTAAAATAGAAGACAAACATGAGAAAAAGCAATATAAGACAAACTAGAAATATATTACATATTCTTTGTTGCCAGAACCAAGATTCATTAATGTGAAAAGTTAAAATAGAAGACAAACATGAGAAAAAGCAATATAAGACAAACTAGAAATATATTACATATTCTTTGTTGCCAGAACCATATTTACTCTGAGTCTGCATCAAGAACAGAATATCAAAAATGAGATTGACTAGCTGAAGCTCCCAACTCTGCTAGCTCAAAATATAATATCTTTTCATTATAGTTTTCATGATGTTTTCAATTTTTATTTAAAATTGTCTGACTTGGGTTCAGCAGTGAGTGTAAGATTAAACCTGGCAAGTCCCATGGTTCACACTTGTAGAGATCAACTTCAGGGATGATTTCCAATTCGATTCGACGACCATTAATCTTTCTTTTGAGGTAATAAGAAACAAGTTCTTCATCTGTAGGGTGGAACCTAAATCCAGGAGGCAATGAATTGATAACAGAGACTATAGAAATACCTACACAAAAAAAAACTCTATAGCTGCCACAGAAACTTCACAACAATTCCTTAGTTAAACCCTGCAACAAAAACAAACACAAATCAAATCAAAATCTGATTACATAAACATAGGAAATTAATTATGTATGATGGTTTAAAAGAGAGAGAAAGATTGGAAAAACAAAAAAAGCATACTTGGATGTTGTGTCCACCTCTATGTTTCTTTTCTTTTTCAACTTTGAATTCTACTTTTCATTTGTTTTTTTGATCAATTAGATGATTCCTGATATCTTAGAATTCAAGCTTAAATTAATGATATTATTATATAGTATATAGTATATATATGTATATATATAGTATTAAAAATATAAAACTTGATCTCTTCTCCTTTGAAATTGGAATATTGATGCTATGCTTCATGATTGTTCTTTCGTGTGTTATACATTGCCATGCATGCATGGATGCATTTCACACTTGGATTAAGAATATTTCATTAACGTGCATGAGAAAATCAATTTCTTAGGTAACATATATAACTTAATTTGGCGGCTGTTAATTGAGCCTTTCACATTACTTTTTGCATGTTGCCAACTTGATATATTCAATATCTTGAGCTTTTTCAGCTTCTACTTATAATTAAGTACTTTTTATTTTGTGTAGTTTATTTATGACTGAAAATGATGTAAGTTTTGAATTTAGCATAAAGTGTTTGGCTATGCTTTGTAATTTGAATTTGAATTTGAATTTCATAGTCAAGTAACACTTTGATTTTCTTAGCTCATAATTGATTTTCCTAATTAGTGTTTTTGTTTAACTTACGTAATAGTTAAAACCATGGATAAAAAATGGATGTGTGTCGATCGATTGTCAAAAGAGTACGAGAATGGGGTATTAGAGTTCGTTAAGTTTGCTGTTGAACACGCTGAAGATTTTGTCACAGTCTACATCTCCACCAGATGATTGCAGGAGCATACTTAGTCGAGCATTAGATGTTCGTGAGTATTCTGGTCGGGTGAGGGGTAAAGGACATGGGGTTACTCTAAGCTCCTTGAAAAAGAACAACCCAAACACAAAATCTGCTAGCAATAAAGAACTGCAGGCAAGGTTGGATGCATTAGAAGTTGAAGTTCTTGAATTGAGGAAGGAAAAAGCAAGACAGTACCAATCAGAAAGGGAGTCTTCGGGTGTTAAAGAAACTAGTGACATAGCTAGTGTCAATTGTGCTCTTAAACCAAGTATTCCCGAGGTAATTTCATATATTATTTAATTAGTGTAATTTATTTAACTGACATATATACACATTAACGATGTCATATTTATTATTAGGGCATTTCACCTTGTCAACTCTTTTTAGAGACACCAACTTATCGCAAGGTTGGCAAGGGAAAAGTCCATAACACTCAGGGAGAAGTACTTCATCATAAACCGCTCCCTTCTGGATATTTGAAAGTGTCAATTGATATTGCTTTAGAGGAGGGTGCGTTATTACCAATCCCAGATGAAGTTTCGGATGCAACATTGGTGGGAGAGGCAATAGGAGCGTTTGTTGCATGGCCGTCAAGACTCGTTCGCATAGATGATGAGGTATAATTAAAAATGTTATGAACCTTTTAGTACTCAAATTTTTTACGTTCGTTTTACTTAAATTTTTCTGCATGGTAATTTTAGACTCCTACAAAACCCAAACCAAAAGATAAAGGGATTACGCAGCCAATGGAGTCAGTGGCATCAAAAAAACAGGTACAACACAATTATATGATATTTATGCTTAGATAATGTTAATTTGTCATCCTATACTTGACCACTCTAATTTTATGATATTTAGATTATTCTGTCAAAGATTGAAGTCGTAAGTAGGGTAAAGAGTTGTAATTAGCAACATTCCCACGTAAATAAAGAGTGTTGCTAAGAGGACCGGCTAGAAAGAAAACTACTTCACAAGATAGGTCGTGCCTTCAGATATATAAGCTTCACAACTATTTCGCAGGTGGTACTTCTCTTATACCCCGGTTAAGGGATTTATGGTTCTCAAGGCATGACAGCAATTGGTACGGAGGATTGGGAACAAGTTTTTGGACACTTGACATTAGGCATGGCTGTTATCAATACATACATCAGGTATACTCCAACCAACTTTGTTTAATTAATTGCAGAATTTATTTACTCATTTCAATGAATAATTAATGTTAATGATGTTTTCATTTAAGGTTTCTGTGTGACAAGTTGATTCGCCCGCGTGGATTGGAGTCCAGATTTGCTTTCATAAATCCCAACGTTGTCCACGCAGGGTCAATCATCTCAAAACCAGATGAAGTAATAGCATTTGTACTCAGTTTATTTATGGCCAGCAAAGATACAAAAAAATTGTTCTTTTTACCATATAATACTGACAACAAGTAAGATTTTCATTCTAAATTTCCTCTATTATAATTTTTCGTTTTTTAACGTTGTGTAGAAAATTTCCATTTAACCTTTGTTTAATATTCCAGTGGACACTGGTTATTGGTTGCAATTAATCCTGTTAGAGAAATTGTATATTATCTGGATTCATTGGGCAATGATTGGACAACATACCCAGATATGAAGAAGACGATTAACACGTAAGTGAGATTGTTCTAAAATATTCCTGTGTATATTTAATTATTTATGTGCGATAGTTATAAATATTCGTTATTATTTTATTATAGCATTCTACAAAGTTTTCGAGTACAAAGAGATATTCAAGTACCAAGGAGTAGAGTCAACAATATTTCTTGGATCAAAGTGGAGGTATAGATTTTCCCAATTTTGATAATATAGCGATGATACTTGATAAAATAAGTTAAGGTGTATATCTTGATGTATATCCGTATTTTCTTTCCATGTGTAGTGTCCTCGTCAACGCAATGGTGTAGATTGCGGTTATTTTATGTTGAGGTTTATGAAAGAAACTATTCTTTTGGACCGATTAGAGATTCCATCCACGGTATGAATTTCTAACTTAGGAATTATTTTAATATTTCTCATAAAATGACTTAGTATTTTAATTAAATCATACTATGTTATATAATTATGTAGTACTTTGATGAATTCAAGTGTGTTTATTACTCAAAAGATCAATTGGATGAACTTATGGAGGATTGGTGCCAATTTGTTATGGAGTTGAGAGTTTTATTATAAGGTATAACTTTGAGTTTTGAGAATATAATATATGTCGTTATAGTTGTGTTGTTTTTGTTGTTATTTGGTAACTTGTATGAATTTCGATTTTTTTGATTTTGTTTCAGGTTATATAGGTGCAGATCGATGTAGAAGATAGAGTTATTTTGTAAAGAAATTTTGATTTTGTTTCATTGTTGTATAAATTAATGTTGTTGTTGTGTATATTGTGCAAAAAGGATTGAAGATGTATATTGACGTATATCGATGTTGTTATAATATTATTTCATTGTTGTATATTGATGCATGTTGTTGTTTAAAATGTTATGTTAAAGCTATAAATTCTGTTGCAAAAATGGTGAAATTATATTAAATGGAAATAAAATTCTGGCAACATTTTTTTTTAAATGAAAAAAATATTATATTAAAAAAATAATAAGGAAAAGCGCTGCTAAAGGGGGGGAATAGACATCGCTTTTAATGAGAAGCGCTGTCTAAAGTGATTGAAAAAAAATATATTAAAAAATAATAAGGAAAAACGCTGCTAAAGGGGGGGGGGAATAGACAGCGCTTTTAAAAAGCGATGTCTAAAGTTCCACATTAAAAGTGCTGTCTAAAGTGTAAGCGCTGCTAAAGGGGTACCTATAGCAGCGCTTTTGAAATTACATAAGCGCTGTCTATACCTTTAGCAGCAGGGGTTTTAGCAGCGCTTTTAAGCGTTGTTAAAGGCCTAAAAAAGCGCTGTCTAATCCCTTGTTTAGCATAGTGAGAAGTGTGTGGTGAAATGTGCATAGATGTGTGATTGTGAACATTCCTTGTGGTGATATTTTTGAGTGAAGTCAGTGGTGGGGATGTGGACATTACATGCATGCTAAACATAAACAAACCACAATCATCTCAAAAGAAAAGAAAACAAGAACTAATGCAAGAACTAGTCAAACATTTACCCTAAATATGCACCTAGGAAACAAATGAAGCATGGCATGGCATTAGTGAAAAGGTATGACATTTAGGTGATGGAAAATGATAAAAGTCAATATATATTATGGTAGAAATGCACTCATGTCACACACAATCATCCAAACCTTTACATGAGCAACTTTCAATAAGAGAACATGAATGCACATACTAGAAATGTGGGATGGAAAGTGTTGGTGTGTGTGTCCAAACATATTTGTGTCAAGTGTTGTGGACAAGTGAGATGGATGACAAGAACATAAACATGATGCTCACACAAGCACAAAACAATTACCAAATATCATGCTTCACAATCATTCATAGTGCAAAAGTTAGTAGCGGAAGGGCTGATTCTAAACCCTAGAGTTAATTGTAAGTGAGCAAACAAGTTAATGGGTCAATCAAGATGAAAAGGAAAGATGAGAAAGGAATGTAACACACAAGGTCAGTAGCTCAAGACTTAAGTAAACTTCAAACAAAAGCAATTCAAATAAAGCAAAAAGCTCACACACAAGTTCATTGTTTGAAAGCATCTAAACTAGTTAAACGTGACATTTGAGAAAGATTTAAACAAAGTGGTTTTTATTTGAAAATTAAAACCATGTGTGACTTGTGTCATAAGTTTAACTCAAGATATGATTCATGAGCAACCAAATGTAGAAGATGAAACTTCCATACACAAACAAATCACCTATTTAATAAACAAAATCATCCAAAACAAAATACCACTTATCTTAGATCAAATAACATTGATTAAGATTTGTAGGAAGGGAAAGATGTCTTGTATGTCATAGGGTGATGATAGAACCCTCACAAGATGTTTGTCATGAGCTCAAGGTAATGTAAATTGAAGTGACATGCCTCAAAAATCACGAACCTATAATCCCTCAAGGTATGTTTCAACCAAACAATAGAAGAAGAAAAAGAAAATCTAGCTCTTCTAGGTCATCATGATGACATTACAATTGAGTGCAAGCCAATGAATCAAAGAGCATTGAGTTATTGATTACATAATGTAAAAGGTCAGAAGTGAAAATCAAAGATCCAATTGGAATTGAACTTCTAAAGCCATGCATGATGCACATAACACAAGTGATACAAACATAAGCATAAGTTGGTAACATTCTACTCAACAAAAGTTGCATGAGCTTGAGCAAATTAGGGGCTTAAATGAATCAATCAAACTGGAATCAAGGCCCTAAATATGCCATAAGGATGAAGTAAGGGAGTGAGAAGTAGCTTCCTAAAGAATTGCATGAATGCATTCCTCACCTTACAGTCCATGCACAAGAATGCAACAAATGAAACAAAGATCAAACCTCTAACTAAAGGATCAAAGTGATCCTTTGAGGTCAAATGTCTCCCAAGTCTTAGAAGAATATCCTTGAGGTTATCATTCCCCTTAAACATCAATTAGAAACACAAGCTATACAAGAAAATGGTCTAAGAATCAAGACATCAACAAGATAAGGTTTTGGGAACCACACAAAACTTTATGCTCAAGGTAGAAACTTAATGATCAACATATAATTTCCAATGAATTAAAACATATTACACATCACTAGAGCACTCAAATGATCATCACATACCCAAAGCTTGGCCTTAAATCATGTCCACAAGCTTCACAATTGAAGCTAGACTCAATTACACTAGGCAAAGGTATGTTCACTTTAGAAATTCCACAAAAATAGAAAAAATGAAAGATAAAATCCAAGTAAAAATGAAGTAAGGAACTCAAATCCCTTACAAGTCAGGGACATATCCTTGCTCCATCCAAAAGTTCATGGAAAGGTCAAAATAAAAATTCAAAAAGTCAACACTATCAATGTTTATGCTCATATGACCAATAAACAAGAAAAATTTGTATAAAATGTAAAAGTCAGAGGTAAAAATCTATAAAAATTAGAAACAGTGACCTAACATCCTAAACATGGTTAAAAATATTTTTGGAATTTTTTATTTTAAAAAAAAATGGTTAAAAGCAAATAAAATGCAAAATGGATAATGCAAATCATGTATTTAATACAAAAATTGATCTAACCATGTAAAAATGACAAAATTATAAAATAAAAATCAGAAATGCATGATGTATGGTTTGAATGAGCTAGGGTATTTTTTATTCATTTTTTATATGCATGGAAGTATTTTTTACAATTTAAATATGCATGAAATGCAATATAATGCATGAAATTATTTAAATATGGAAAAAATGCAATAATGATGAAATAAAATTAAAAAATGCATGGTGCATGATTTAAATGGATCAAAATATTTTTTATGTATTTTTTGTATGCATGGAAGTATTTTTAACAATTTAATTATGCATGAAATGCAATATGATGCATGAATTTATTTAATTATGTAAAAATGCAAAAATTATGAAATAAAATTCAGAAACTCAAAATTAATCCTCTGGAGGATTCAAAATATTGTATGTGGAATTTTTTAACATTGGAAAGTATTTTTTTAGGAATTTTTCAATTGAAATGCAATTAATTAAAGTCAGAATTTATTTAATTGGTCGAAACATTTTAAAAAAATTGGAAAAAAATTCACAAAATATTTAAAGTCATTTTGAGCCTATGGTATTTTTTTTTTAACTTTTGGATAATTTTTGAATGCAAAATAAATTGATGCAAGATGCTAATTACAAAATAATAAAAATGAAAATTCAAAAATGCATGGACCAATCAGATGATGCCACGCATCATCTTCAACCTCTAGCCATGCCCTAAACTTGTTATTTTTCAGTTTCATACAAGCAACTTCTAGCAATCGTATCTCACTCATTTCTCAACCAAATTAAGTGATTCAAAGCTCTAAATGAAGATCACATGGCAAGCTACAACACACAACTTGTAAAAGATCAAATGATCCATCATACATCAAGAAATCAGAGCAAGAAAATCAAGAAAATCATCCAAATCCGGATTTCCAGAACTTCATGCTATGCAATATGCTTCACAAACAGATGAAATTATACATCAAACCTAATGTTTGGCCAGCTAACCACGCATGTATAAGCTCAAATTCATCAATTTCAAGCTAGAAATTCAGATTTGAAGTTTGAGTGTTACCTCTTGATTTGGAAAATAAATTCAAATATGCCTCTGGATTTGAAGAGAAAATACCACAATCTTGCTCTTAGATCTTCAATGAAGCTTGAATGATGCAGAAAATCCACTTCAAACACGATTTGCAACAACTTCAAAGTATGAAAAAAATGGAAAATGCAGAGCAATTTTGGGATCTAGAAAACGAGAGAAAGGAAGCTCCTTTGCTCAAATGAAGCTTCTAACTTATAATGTGTGAGTAATAATGAGGGTACATCAGTCCTTTCACTCAAAAATCCGTTAGAGCAAAAAAAATCATAAAAATGGCATCTTTTGAGTGCTTGCGTTTTGGTGCCTTTCATGCTTGCCTTGGCTGCGTTTTGATGAGCTGGAGGAGTGGTGAAAGATATGCTCACGTGATTCACTCCTCAACCTTGCCAAATTTGATACAAAATAAAAGTGTGCATGGAATGAATGTGAGGAAAATGTGCTCATAATGCTTGGCTTTTTATGGCAAAGAAGCTTGCTGGCAGCTTGCTTTGAACCTTGGCATTGTTTGCTCAAATAACTTGCACAAAACAACTTAAAAAATGCACAAAACCAATCTGCTCAAAATCATCCTTACACCACCTTTTTCTCCTTTAGTTTTCTCACAAATGGCTCGTGCATTTCTTGGCCTTTTGATACACATCAATAGCTCTTGGCATGAGGATTAAAACAAGCTTTGGTTCACTGAAAATGGAGCAAAATTGAGTGAGATATGATCATTTGAAATTGTGCACAAGCAAGGCAAAATTCGGGGCACACGCGCGCGTTCTCTAGCCTGCGTGGTTGTGCATGGAGTCAGCCTCATGACCTCAACTTGTGAGCCTTGTAACTTGCTCAATTTTGAATCAAATGATGTGATTCAAAGTTCCATTTAAAGCTCTCATTGCATACTTCAAAATGCACGAAGTGGTTTTCAAAAATTCCATATAAATCAAAAGATATAAGCCTAAACATTATGCCCACCACCTGTTTGTGAAAATTACTCAAAGAAAATGCACAGAAAATGCTTGCTTGCCCAGCCTTGGTCAAAACTTTTGCATGAAACTTCTAACTCAAATATCTCTCAAATGGTGCATTTTTAAGAAATTTTACACATTGGAAATCTTGTAGGAGTTTTTCCAAGCTTTCTAGAAATGTATGGTATGCAACCATTGGATAAAAATTGAGAAAGTTATGATGTGTCAAAGTTCCATAGGGTGGACACTTAGAAAAAATTTCACACTTCAAATAACTTCAAGAACAAGTTAACCCTAATTTCTTCGACTTTCTTGATTCAATGGTGAATTTGGTCATGAAAATTGAAAATGTGACATTTAAATTGATGGTTGACCAAAAGTCCACTTGGTCAAATCCTGACTTTGACTGATTTTGACCAAAATGACCATTTTGCCCCTTGTGATCAATTGACTTGCTTCTACTCAAAATTGAGCCTCAATATTTCACTCATATATGTCCAACCACATATAGAAACAAGTGAAATCAAGTTTGAGTGAAAAATCTGAAGAAATCCTGATTTTACTCAAAACCTTAATTTTGCTCCATGTGTTAGGAGATAACCAATCAAGCTTCAAAACCTCAAATCTTCTGAATGTGTTGAGCAATCCTTTGAACCATGACAACTCAAATGATAATAAGAAGGTAATACTTCAAGAAATTGGCTCATCCAAACTTCAAACTCCACAGAGGGCCAAAACCTTAATTTCATCAGATGAGTACCACAGATGAATTTATCCCCAACTCTTTGTAAAACTCCAACTATTGAGGAATCAATAAGACATATGGGATGTCTTGGGGCACAGTACATCATTGTGACTTGAAAGATTCACAGACATGAGAATTTTGGAATTACTTCAGAAGGACATGCTAATCCAATCAACCTCCTTAGCTTGTAGAAGTCTTGAGAACCCAAAGAACTTGGATCTTATCATGAGATATGAATGCAATGCAATATGATGTTTATGATAAAACATAAGCCTAAATCAAGAGGGTAAATTTTGGGGTGCAACAACTGCCCCTATTCAATCGTCTTAAACTTGATAAGTGAGAACTGGTGGAAACCTTCGAGCGTTCAAAGTGGAAGAGGATTGAATACAAAAGAACCCGAAAATTTACACTCTTGAGAAGGAGAGTGAAACTTTCCAAAAGGAGCCAGAGAATGCTGGACTTAGAGGATACCAAATGAAATTGGTTTCATATAAGAGCCCCAAATAACATTGTGCCTTAACAAGCGGGAGATTCTAATGAATATTAGCCTTCCAAAGATGTACACCAATGCAAAACTGTCACGCAGGCTGCAATAAAGATGAGATGAAACTCAGACCAGAGGACTAGACAAAACTAGACTCTAAAAAAGTAAGTGTCAGGATGAAACCAGATCACAAGAAGGGGTGAGATAAGACTCATATCATGAGATGAAACTCAAACCAGAAGACCAGACAAAACTAGACTCTGAAATAGTACGCAATAGGACAACTATGAAAAGGGACCTATAAGCAAGGTGACTAGAGTGCCTGATTCTAGGGACACCTACTGGTCTCAACCAGGGGTAAACAGTAGAAACTGTGACAAACCAAAGGTATAAAAGAGACAGGTCAACCAAGGATAGACAGTAGACGAAGCTAATTGAATCCAAGGAGTGACATCAAACGAGACAAAACTCGACTCGATAGAACTAGAAGAATGACACTTTCTAGAAACGAGTACCAGGACAAAAACTGGATTTCACGCACGGGAAACGAGACAAAACTCGACCCATAGCAAAGTGATGAGAGTGCATGTTTCTCAGAGCACTTGTTGTTCTCAAACTAAAGGATAGGCAGTAGGCGAAGCTGATTGAACCCAATAGTTATAACAGAGCCATCTCAACCGAAGATAGACAGTTGACGAAGCTGATTGAATCTACGGAGTAACGGGGAAAGGTTTCAACCCGAGATAGACAGTATGATGAAACTGAAAGAATCCCCGGAGTAAGAAACAAAACGAGACAAAACTCCACTCATAGAGCCTAGGTAGACGAAACAAACTAGATGAGTACCAGGACAACAACTGGATTTCATGCACAGGCAAAGAAACAAAACTCGACCCAAAGCAAAGTGATGAGAGCACATGTTTCTCAGAGCACTAGTTATTCTCAAACTAAAGGATAGATAGTAGACGAAACTGATTGAACCCAATAGTTATAACAGAGCCATCCCAACCGAAGATATACAGTAGACGAAACTGATTGAATCTACGGAGTAACGGGGGAAGGTTTCAACCTAAGATAGACAGTATGATGGAACTGAAAGAATCCCGGGAGTAAGAAACAAAATGAGATAAAACTCGACTCATGGAACCTAGTTGGACAAAATAAACTAGATGAGTACCAATGCGACAACTGGATTTCATGCGCAAGAAACGAGACAAAACTCGACCCAAAGCAAAGTGATTAGAGCATACTTTCAAAAGACTTGCTGAAATAATCATCAGGACAAAACTGACATTTGAAAGGTATATTGATGGACATTGAAATGAACCAACAAAGGTAGCAGGGACTAAACCAATGAGATTGCACCAGAGAGAAACTGGGCTACGATCACAACGTTGAGTAAACACTCAACCAAATTGAATGATTAACAGAATATCAGTATGGAAATACTGAGGATAAAGGCCTCACTGGGGAAATGATCCGGAGTTAGAAGATTCACTGGGGAACATAATAGCAATAAAGGCTTATGTTTCAATGCATGTTTGATATTTTTCTATGGAGTAGAGTTCCAAAAGATTATGAAAAATTACACTTTGAGGATGCAATGTAATGATGCATGATTAAATGTTTCACTGAGGAAAGGCTAATCGAAAAGCCAATCAAACACCAAGCCAAAGCTTGATAAGACTTGCAAAAATAATTTGCAAAATCCACTAGGGAGAAAATCTTCAAAGAGATAAAGCTCTGCAGGGAGCAATAGCTTTTGTAACTGGTAGAAACATGCCACAATTGCTGAGAAGAGTTGCAAAAACAGATTGCAGACTTCACTGGAGAAGTAATTCTGGGTGAAACCGTTGATTCTGATACGGAATGCCAAATGAAGTTGGACAAAGATAGAGAAGATCTAGGCGAAACAGTGACTTCTGAAGAGGAAATCCAAATGGAGATTGGACTACATTGGGCAATATACCAAACGACACAAGGATAAAGATTCCTTTGACTTCATGGGGAGCAACCAATCTTTGGTCAATGATAGGAGAAAATCTGCACACAACTCTTGCGATATTCACTGGGGATACTCACTGCGGATGTACACCCACAAAAGCATACGTCTCGGGCGATACTCATTGGGGAGATGGACGAGTTCCCAGAATAGAAATCCAAGTCAAATAGTTCATCCGGGCATGAAGAAACAAGACACCTCATATATGACAGCTCCACTGGGGAAATGAGGGGGACAACTCCACTGGGGAAATGAGAGAAGACAACTCCACTGGGGAACAAGGAATATTGTGCCACAACCTTGAAAAAAAAATTCTTCGTTGGGGAGAGGAGAAATCTTGAAGAAGATGAGATCAGATGAATAACTGATACACTGGGGAAGAAGGGGTGATTCCTGAATAAGAACTTCCAAACGCAACGACCTGGCTGGGGAATTAAAGGATTCATCAATAAGCATTCCGCCCCGAACGGACATTCTTCTGTGAACACAATGGTAACACCACTTCATTGGAGATATAGGTTCTTAATCAAGGAAATCTCATTAATCACAACCTGTCAGACCAAACTCTCCACTTGACGATACTGGGGAATAGACAACCTTCAAGTAAAAACTGGGGAATCATCCGGATATACTCTCTTCACATTGGGAGACTTATTGGGGAGAAATAAAGACTTCGGTGTCACTGGGGATGCCCCATGCTGGAGATATTTCATATGATCAACCCTGTCAATTCAATCAAACTAAATCTGCCCTAAGTCTAAAATGAAATGAAACTCACTGGGGAGAATCTCTGTAGAAATACAGATAGCACTAATTCAAGATAAGATGCCCCAGATTACCATCGATTCTTTGGAAAGATTATCTTTCAATTCCATAGGGTCGAGACTCTCTCCTTTGACAAGGTTAAATTCTTCTCTGGTATCTATTGTGCACACTTAATTGATGTCAAACACTTGTTTCGCAGGCAGAAAAATGTTTATTATGAGAATGAAAATTCAAATGCAACACTTATGTAAGTCTTGAAGTTTTATGGAAAAGTGTTATGACTACTTGTGAACAAAACACTCTTAGAACACAAAATTTCCTTTTTTAAGAATGACAAGACAAGCATATGATACCAACACAAAAATCAGCACACACTTTAGGAGTCAGGAAAATGTTATCTCATCGTAGTATGCTTTCGAATTAACCCATGCTTCAGTTAGGACTTCTGAGGGTTGTAACGTGGCCTGGTTCACGGTTTTCAAAAAAAGATTTTTAGGCTCAAAATATCTGGTGCCCACCCCCTTCGTGATGTTCTCCAATCCTAAATTCAGTCAACTTGATACGAGCATTCTACTCTCAAAGGAGTATGGTATGGCAACTTCTGCTGAGGATTTCTAGGACATGCTCGAGGAACCCACAAGCTTTACGGACATGACAGCCACGCACCTTTAACTTGGGTGTTCGATCACACGACTTTGTTCCCTTACTGAGAATCTTCCTATTATTATTTTTTTTCAAGGCTTAGCCCTCCGTTTTGCCTAAGCGACTTATTACCAAGTTCGACTTAGCGGGCCTTTTTGCTTTTATTATTCATTTTGTTCTTCTTTTTTTTATAGAATAAATCGTGTGATGCCTACACCATCTTTAATTTGTTGGGAATAAATGTGACTGTCTGAGTCTTTGAAGGATTCCACGTTGACAGACGAAGGTTGACCGTTGTGGTTTGGACCTTCCTCAGCCTTTTGGAGGATAACCATTGTTGTATCCTTTGATTGCGCTCTTCTGAATGCTCGATCAGATTAACTGAACTCTACCCTTCCCTAGGTTAGAAAAATGAGGGTTTTTTCTGAATAGAAAAGAAACTCCTACTTCAAGGCTCAAAGGGGCTAACGAGGGTCTATCTCCCTTATATCTCCGGTGTTTGGGAATTGAAACAAGGCTTGTGCATCATCAATAGGGTTCTACTCAAAAACATACAGACGAAAGACTGACATCTTAGAATCGTCATCCTCCCTCCAATCTTTGCCTAAGCAAAAGACTTGGTGAAGTTGGCATCAATATGCAAGCAAGTCATTTCATGAGCGATAGCAAATGGATGAGTGATAACAAAGATTTCTTCAAGACAGTCATACTTAATGCATTAAGATTTTCACTCAAAAATAAATAAATCTTTACATGAAAATAATGTTTAATCAAACAAACAAGGGTGCAAATGAAAATGCAATAAAGAAACTCGAGATTGCCATCGTTGAGGAGACTCGACTCCGTCTGGACTTCTTGATTCTAACAACTTTCTACAGTCTTGATACCCTCTTGGACAAAAGATTCCCCTTCTGATATACCATTGACACAACAGTCTTTGAATTGATCCAAACTCAAACCTTATCTCTGGACGACAAAAAGTCTTCAATCACACGGGGGATTTCCTTCAAAAGAAACTATGAAGATTATGCAGAGCGACATTGCACACGGACATCCACAACCTGCAAATGAAAGCATCTTCTACGAATAGGATAAATAACAAGGCGCTGCAGCGAGAACCTTCAATCTCCTCTCTCTGCCACACAAGAGTGAAACTTCACAAGATAAAGATCATGCAATGGCTTGCCAAACAGAATTGGCTCTTGCAATACACTGCTTATGAATGATCTCCAGGAGGTGGTATGAACACCCAGCAATAGGGCACCGTCAGGTCTAACAGTATTATCCACTTTTCAATTATCATTATTGTGCAGGAACCATCAAAGTTTTTCAAATGCAAGTAATCATCATGAAAATATTGGACGTTTTATAAATTAAACAAATAAAACTACAAGAAATAAAGAACAAGGAAAGTTTCCTTTTCATTAATTGAAGACCGACCATTAAAAGGCACTTACAATAAGACACAACTTCTACATAAGAAAGGATTGATCTAAAGCATAAAAATGAAAGAGTGTTACAAAAATGGAAATGCAGCAACAGATGACCAACGATCTATGATTCTGCTACTACTCGTACAACCGACAAGTTATGTGAAGAACTTCTTCAACACATCGGCATTCACTGGAAGCGGGAAATCTTCATCGTCCATAGTTGTAAGCATCATTGCCCCACCAGAGAAAACATTCTTGACCATAAAAGGTCCTTCTTAAGTCAGAGTCCACTTGCCCCTGGTGTCTCCTTGAGGAAGGATTATCCTCTTAAGGACCATATCACCTGCCTGATAGAACTGAGGACGCACCCTCTTGTCGTAAGCTTTTCTCATCCTCTTCTGATACACTTGGCCATGACACACAGCTGCCAAACGCTTCTCGTCAATGAGGTTTAACTGATCTAACCGATTCTGCATCCACTCAGCTTCATCGAGTTCAGCCTCTTTCATAATTCTCAAAGAAGGAATTTCAACCTCCACAGGTAAAACTGCTTCCATCCCATACACAAGGGGAGAACGGGGTTGCCCCGGTCGATGTGCGCGCTGAGGTACGATAAGCATGCAAAGCGAAGGGCAACATCTCATGCCAATCCTTGTAGGTTACCACCATCTTCTGCACAATCTTCTTAATGTTCTTATTTGCCGCCTCGACGGCACCGTTCATCTTCGGGCGATACGGAGAGGAGTTTTGGTGTTTGATCTTGAAAGTCTCACAAAGCTCCTTCATCGTCCTGTTGTTGAGATTGGACCCATTATCAGTGATGATTTTCTCAAGAACCCCATAGCGGCAGATGATATTGTGCTTGATGAAACGAGCCACAACCTACTTGGTGACATTAGCAAAAGAAGCAGCTTCCACCCATTTGGTGAAATAATCTATAGCAACCAAGATGAAACGATGGCCATTAGAAGCGTTCAGCTCAATCTTCCTAATCATATCAATTCCCCACATTGCGAAAGGCCACAGAGATGTCAAAATATTCAGGGGAACAGGAGGAACATGCACTTTATCAGCATACACTTGACACTTGTAACAAACCCTGGCATAATTATAACAGTCTGTCTCCATAGTGGACCAATAATAGCCAGCCCTCAATATCTTCTTGGCCATGGTATGACCACTGGAATGGGTCCCAAAAGCACCTTCATGCATCTCTTCGATGATATTTGACGCTTCATTCTTATCCACACATCTGAGCAACATGCCATCATGATTTCTCTTGTATAAAATACCATTGCTGAGGAAGAACTTTGCAGCCAACCTCCTTAGAAATTTATTATCTGTGATGGACGCTTCTTCTGGGTACTCTTGAGTTTCTAAGTATCTCTTAACATCATAAAACCAAGGATTACCATCCAATTCCACTTCCGCTTCAAAACAAAAAGCTGGCTCATCTAACCTTCTAATAGTGATCGAAGGCGCCTCATTAGCCCACTTCACCTTGAACATGGATGATAAAGTGGCCAATGCATCTGCAAGGTGATTCTCCTCCCTGGAGATATGCTCAAATGTGATCTCTTCAAAATAAGGAATCAACTTCATCACATGCTCGCGATAAGGAATCATGTTTTGATGACGAGTTTCCCAATCATCGTTAATTTGACTAATAACGAGATTAGAATCCCCAAAAACCTTCAAGAACTTGATACGTAAGTCAATTGCCGCTTCAATCCTGTAAATACAGGCTTCATACTCTGCCATGTTATTAGTGCAGCCAAAACAGATTCGGGCTGTAAAAGGAATGTGGAAACCCTTGGGAGAAGTGATAACAGCCCCTACACCATTACCCATTGCATTCGAAGCTCCATCAAACACCATCGTCCACTGTGACCCTGGCTTAGGCCCTTCCTCTGGACCGGGAATGTTGCAGTCTCTAATATACAAGATATCTTTGTCCGGGAACTCAAACTTCATCGGTTGATAGTCATCCACGGGTTGATGAGCAAGATAATCTGCCAAGACACTGCCCTTGATTACTTTCTGGGTGGTATACTAGATATCATATTCTGTCAAAATCATCTACCAACGGGTAACTCGGCCGGTAAGAGCTGGCTTCTCAAATATGAACTTAATGGGATCCATCTTAGAAATCAAATAAGTAGTATGCGTCAGCATGTACTACCTCAAACGTTTAGCAACCCATGCTAGTGCACAACATGTCTTCTCAAGCAAAGAATACCTTGACTCACACTCGGTGAACTTCTTACTCAGATAATAGATGGCTTGTTCTTTCTTTCCGGTCTCATCATGCTGACCAAGCACACAACCCATGGAATTTTCCAGAACTATTAGATACATGATCAGTGGCTTTCCCTCAACTGGCGGCACAAGTATCGAAGGCTCTTGCAAATATCCCTTAATTCTATCAAATGCCATCTGACAATCATCATTCCAAACAACTGCTTGATTCTTCTTTAACAACTTGAATAAGGGCTCACAAGTGGCAGTAAGATGTGATATGAACCTGGAGATATAATTCAATCTCCCCAAGAAACCACGAACTTCCTTCTCTGTCCTCGGCTCAGGCATCTTTTGTATCGCCTTCACTTTGGCAGGATCAACTTCAATACCTTTTTCACTTACAAGGAAGCCCAACAACTTCCCTGACCTCACCCCAAAGGTGCACATATTCGGATTCAACCTTAGCCTGAACTTCCTTAATCTTTCAAACAACTTCTGCAAATCGACTAGATGCTCTTCCTCTGTTTGAGACTTAACAATCATATCATCCACATAAACTTCAACCTCTCTATGCATCATTTCATGAAAGAGAGTGACCATTGCATGCTGATACGTTGCCCCTGCATTCTTCAGACCAAAAAGCATAACTCTGTAACAAAAAGTTCCCCAAGGCGTGATGAAAGTAGTCATTTCCATATCATCAGGTGCCATCTTGATTTGATTATAGCCAGAAAATCCATCCATGAAATAGAAAACCTTGGCTTGAGCAGTATTATCAACCAGAATATCAATATGAGGGAGCGGAAAATCATCTTTAGGGCTTGCTCTGTTCAAATCCCTGTAATCGACACACATCCTGACCTTACCATCTTTCTTGGGCACCGACACAATATTTGCAACCCATGACGGATACGAGACAACCTTCAGAAAACCGGCATCTAACTGTTTTTGTACCTCCTCTTTGATCTTCTTAGACATCTCTGGATGAGTTCTTCGAAGTTTCTACTTAACTGGAGGACAATCTTCCCGGAGAGGCAGTTTGTGTACCACAATATCCGTGTCCAAACCTGGCATATCCTCATAAGACCATGCGAACACATCAACATACTCTCGGAGGATATCTATCAGCCTTGCTTTCACACTTTCTTCCAAGTCGGCCCCTATTCTGATTTCTTTCTTCGCTTCATCTGTACCCAAATTAACCAACTCCAGAGGCTCTTCATGCGGCTGAATAACTTTATTCTCTTCTCGTTCTAGCAATCTGGACAACTCTACAGGGAGTTCACAATCTTCCTCACTTTCCTCCTCCGCTTGGTGAATCGGATTGTCGAAGTCGTAACGGGCAATAGCAGAATTGTGATCATTGGTATCTGGTGCGGACATGTATCTGCATGATTAATTTTTGGTTTTAATGGAAGTGTGTGAAGAATAAAAACATTGCCACATTTTCTTTTAGAAAAACAAATAAATGGTAAAAGTGAAAATGAAAATAACACAAAAGTTTGAATAAAAACGTCCTTTATTTCATGATAAAAACTACGATGTGAAACATGGTGGCCCTACACAATGATTCACTACGCCTTGGGCAGAGCGTAGGAATTATGGAATGATAAAGAAAAACAAGAAAATTACTCCTCAGCAGTTGTAACTTGAATGGTGTCCACAGATGTCCAATTTTTGAACTCGCTGCCCGGGATGCATGGGCGAATCCAATCCTATATGTTGAAAACATCGTCTTCATCATCAACTGCGTTGACTTGATCTTCCTTCTTAATGTCGGCACTAGCAAACTTGACAGGGGTAGACGAATCAGGAGCTTTGAGAATCTGTCTGCGCAAAATGGGATCAAATCCCAAGCCAAACCGGTTAAACTTCGGGGTAACCTCCACAACACTGCCCCAACCTTCAGGGCGACCAGCCTCAAGCAGGGCTCGAGCATCTTTCAATGAAGTCAGAGAGGTCTCAACTTTCTTCTTAACCTCAACATCCAGAGTCTTAATCATCTGAACAGTCTCAAAAGCTTGAAACGGAGTCTCGTGTATTTCGCCCTCAATTTCCACATAGCGGAAAGAAGCCAAGTGGCTTACAATGTACTCCTCCTCGCCACAAACATTAATTGTCTTTCCATCAAGAGGATACTTGAGTTTTTGATGAAGGGTGGAAGTGACTGCACCAACCTTATGGATCCAAGGACGTCCCAACAGACAACAATAAGCCGGATTAATGTCCATCACATAGAAAGTGGAAGTAAATATCTTTGGGCCCACCTTGATCGATAAATCAATCTCTCCAAACACAGACCTCTTCGATCCATCAAACACCTTCACAACAAGGTCACTAGGACGCAACACCAAACCAACATAATCAATCTCCATGAGTGCCTTCTTAGGTAATACATTCAACGACGATCCAGTATCCACCAAAACCCTTGACAAGGTCGTGCCCTTGCACTCCATAGAGATGTGCAGAGCTTTGTTATGATTACGGCCCTTGGGTGGAAGATCAAAATCTGTAAAACCTAGCCCATTTTCGGCTGATATACTAGCACATAATGTTTCAAAATGACCCACTGTAATCTCTTGGGGAATAAAATCATTCTTCAACAGTTTCATCAGAGCATTCCTATAAGCCTCAAAATAGATTAACAAAGATAGCATAGACATCTTAGATGGGGTGTGATGTAACTGCTCAACAATATTATAATCACTTTTCCTTATCAATCTCATCAACTCTTCAACCTCAGCTTCTGGGGTCGAAGACACATCAGGTGCAACAAAAGGCTTAGATGCATTAGTCTGCTCAGATCTTTGACCATCAACCATCACTTGTTTACCTTTCGTCTTAGCTAAAGCATCTGCATTATTCGGAATATTTGGGGGACTTAACACCCTTCCACTTCTCATCAAACGACCTTCACCAGAAAATTTATTGACATCCACATCATTATCTTTCACGAAGCTATTCTCAGACGGATTAGAGTCTTGTTTAACCCCATGATAATACACATCAGCGCCATAATGCCAAGGAATCGCATTCTCACTATCATACGGCATAGGACCAGGCAAAGTAATCATTAATGGTACCGGCTTGGCGACAGCAGGAATACGCCCTGGCGTAAATGGAATAGAAACAATCAAAACATCCACTTGGGTCACTTTTCTGTACTTCCTGGCTCTACCGAACTGAAGAGAGCCATCATTCATCAATTCCTGAATACGTGCCTTCAAGTCATCACAACGTTTTGGCTGTTCCACACACTTACAACAAGTTGGATCACAACTCGGGAAAATACCATTGTCACTCAAATACCTCTTGACATAAGGAAGAGAAGTAGTCACATGATTGACATCCATAACCAGATCCAACCACTCACCATCCTCAATAATGGCATTAACAACTGCGCTGTCATGTGATGGCATAGGATGCTGAATAACATTGGGTTCCGCTGCCGCTTCAAACTGAATAGCTTTAGAATCAAGTAAATCCTGTATCTTGCACTTTAGAGCATAACAATTCTCAACTGAATGACCCACACCACCAGAATGGAATTCACATCTTGCATTGGCATCATAATTAGCTGGACGGCGATCAGGATTAACAGGCATTTGTCTCAGACTAACCAACTTCAAATCAAGCAGATGTTGTAGGGCTTGGGCATGGCTCATGGGCAACGGGTCAAACTTTCTTGGTTTCCTTTGTTGATAGTTGTTTTGTCTCGGAACATTCTGTTGTCTAGCTTGTTGTGGTTGCTGTTGTTGAGGAGCAACTACGGGAATAGACACAACATTGATCTAGTGTGGATATTGTCTTCTATTTCTTCCCTCACAGGCATGAGCATAGCTAGTTTCCCCTCTCTCTTCTTGGGGTGAGCAATAAACGGCTTCTTACTTCCACTCGAAGAAGATCCCGAACCACTAACCTGAATTCTTCCAGTTTTCATTCCGGCCTCTATCCTTTCTCTTGCCATTACCAAGTCAGCAAAACCTGCGGATGTAGTCCCGATGATACGATCGTAGAAAGGCCCTTGTAGAGTATTCATGAACATGTCAATTAGTTCTCTCTCCAACAAAGGAGGTTGAACCCTTGCAGCCAACTCGTGCCATTTCTACGCATATTCCTTAAAAGATTCATTTGGACCCTGTGCCAAACTTTGCAACTGAGTACGATTAGGTGTTAGATCCCTGTTGTAATTATAATGCCTAACAAAAGCACGAACCAAGTCATTCCAACAGCGAATGTGGGCCCTTTCTAGCTTCATATACCATTCTAGGGGCGCACCGGTCAAGCTATCCTGGAAATAGTGAATCAACAGCCCCTGATCGTGAGTATGAACTGACATCTTCCTGAAGTAAGCGATGGCATGGGTCACTGGACAAGACGAACCATTATATTTCTCAAACACCGGAGGCTTGAACTTCGGGGGAACCCTCACCCCTGATACCAGACCAAGATCATTAGCATCCATGCTAAAGATGCCTTCACCCTCAACAGCCTTCAGACGTTCCTCCAACTAACGATACCTCCTGTCTTCAATAGGGAAATCCAGGTCAGAATGCACAGAAAAACCATCTTCTTCAAAATCATGATCACGCTCCTGATCACCCCTCACAACAATTGGATTACCTTTGCGGTTCCCCACAAGCTGAGAGCCCGGAGATGGGGGAAACTGCCCCTGATTAGCACAACGAAGATCAAAAGGATTGCCTTGAGGTTCGGGAAGATTCAAGAAGGCTTGGTCTTGCACATTATCCATCCCAACAGAAATATCAACAAACAGCCCCTGATTCTCAGCTTCAGCCCGATTACAAACTTGATTGTTGACCAGGGCAGTCAACTCATCCTGTCTGCGGTTTGAATTCGTGATTGCTTCCATGAACTAAGTCATCTGGGTAGCCATTTGGATCCTCAACTCAGCAAGCTATGCTTGTACTTGCTCCATATGCCTCAGAAAATTACTTCGGGTAGAGTAGCGGTGAATTGTCGTCTTGAATCTCCTCTGATAATAAAGGTAAAGTAGAATAAGAACACCAACCAGAAACCTGTTATGCATGAGGTATGTATATGCATGAATATATATGCAATGCATGCAATGACATGTTTATATATTTTCAGGATTCCAACACTCGTAACCAAGTTTTTGGGCAATAGCATAAGATGAAGTGACGAACACCAATTGAATCAAATCTCATTAAAATAACAGAAACAAAAGATACAAATAGTTCCTCAAAGTATCTCAACAATAATACAAACCAAGATGCTAAAGATTCTGAAAACAAAATGAAGTAAAGAAATAGAAACCCATCAACAAGCCTGATGGTGATTCTCTTTTGAAACATAAGATGAAATAACAAGCCTAAAAATCTGACATAGGAAAGCCTGCAGACTCCTAAATTCCCAACTGGATCTTGAGCTGCCCAATTTCTTCTATGGCCAAAGATAGCTGAACATCCTTCTGTCTGAGCTGATCTTCAAATGCTGCTCTCTGAGTAGCTTCGTTTAGAATCTTCCTTTCTAGGCTTCTGATCTTTGCTTTATGCTTCTTCTCCCACTCAACCTTGGAATCTTTTCTTTTCTTCTCAATCTCTACTATAGCCCTCACGTGATCTTTCAATGATATCATCCCCTCTTCGGACCTAGATCTCTTCCTTGCACCGTCATACGTCTCTCCCTCAAACTTCTTGAGCTTATGAGCCAACTGATTCTTCTCTTGGGTAGCAACCAAACATCTCACATTTAGAGTCTCTTTTTCTTCTATCAGAAGGCGGTTCTGACCGCGCACTCGCTCATAATCTCCTTTGGGCACAACATCTGGAACAATAGCAACCTGAGGGTGGAAAGGTGCAACTCCGGTAATAGAAGGCCACTGTCGATCTTTGTTTCCTTCTTTAATCCACTAGACAAATGATGCATAAGCTGTAGGATCCTTCTTGCCAAAGAACTGTCCTTCTTCAATGTGAATTCTCTTCCAAGCTTGAACAACTCTTTCCAAAGATTCGGTAATGTCTGGTATGTCAAAGCACAAAGTCTTTCGTACACATTCTTCACTAGGAGGGCCTATCAGAGCATATCCCAATTGTCTCAAAGCAAGGAATGGATTATAATTGACGTCACCTCGAATACCTATGAGAGGCACATTAGGGAACTCCCCACAACGGACAATTATACTTTCTCTACCCGTCTTAGTCACAACATGCCTATACCAACTGATATCCTGAGATGTGAGAGCCATCAAGCGAGGCACCCACCGCATAGTATGCTGAGTATCCACAAAAGCACCAACACGAGGAAGGAAACTTTGGAACCATTGGTACAAAAGTGGAGCACAAAAAAGGACCAAACCACCCTTTCCTTTGTAACTCTTTGAATGAATGGAGTGATACAAATCTCCCAAGAGGGTTGGTACAGGATTCTTCTGAATGAACAAGGAGATAGCATTCTCATCAATGAATTTGGGCTCATTTGGGAACAAGACCATACCATAAGTACAACAAGCCAAGATGGCATTGAAACCTCTCCAATCAAACTTCGCATCTTTAGCATTATCTTCTCTCAACAGAAACCCCAAATGAAAATCTTTCACCACCCCCTTTTCGCGGCATTAGCTGAAATCACCGACTTCTCTAAAAATAAGGCAGCAGCAATCTGATCATCAGAAGGTTTCCCCATAGCAATGTGAAAAGGTACTTTATGAAGCACCGGAATATCCAAAAGATCAGAATATTCTTCCAAAGTAGGTAGCAACAGATAATCTGGAAACACAAAGCATCTCAACTCACGGTCGTAGAACTGGAAAAAAGCCTTAAGACCATCTTCCTGGTATTCACTGAGAGGGTACTTCAAATATGACAGAATCCTTCCATAGTCTCTGGTAAACTTAACAACAACCTCAGGAGGGGACCTCTGGGCCAACAAAATCAAACTCTCAAGAGCTGGAGCAGGAAACTTGTACACTGGATGACGTTTGTAATTAGTCTTGTTTTCAGTATCCATCTTTTAGCAGTGACCCAATAACCTGACTCAGAGATTAGTAATCCTGGAAATGATAAAACATGTATGTTAAAAAGAATGGATGCAATTTGTAAAATGTTTCATGAATGCAATAGGACCCAAGCTCCATTTCTGAACATTGTTTTGCTGGTGAAGTAAACCATAGGTGACAGAACCAATAACCAAAGAACCCAAGTAACATAAGTCAGCATCTGTACCTGTCCCAACCCAACCTCATGGGTAATACTAGACACAACTGGGTACCTAATGATAAACAGAGTCAATGGTTCTTTATCGAGCACTTCGCTTACTACACAAAGGATGTAGGGAGAAAGCACCGTCAATCGAACCTCGTCTGAGTTTGGTACTTCATGCCTCCTCACACGCACCACGGGATGCGGGATTCGACATGAACATCCGCCTATCCTATATGTCACTGGCCTGGGTAGTGGGCCTTTTACCTCTTGTAACTCCCACCCACCAAAAAAACAACAACGGCCCAACAGCCGACAGAATAATATAGCCAGATGCAGATGCATGCATACATGTATAAGTATAAATATACAAATAACATAAAACAAGTTATAAAGCAACAAACACAACAAATAAACACCCAAAAGAAAAGAAAACAAAAGCTAGGATCGACTTCTGATCGGACCAGCAAGAGGTCTAGACGATCCCCAGTGAAGTCGCCAGCTGAAACACCCGGCCGAAAATCAAATGGTATAATTATATATCAATGAAGTCGCCATCGAACGCTTTTTATCCCGCCAAGAGGGAAAGGTAAACATCGAGTAAACCTGAAACGAAGAAATCACGGTCTTGCGACCAAGAGATCGGGTAAGGAAGTCTGTTATGCGAGGGGAAGGGATTAGCACCCCACACGCCCATAGTACTCTACGGTATCCACTTTTACTTTATATCTACTGGGCGTAAAGGTCTATCTATATCTGTATATGGTATAATGCATGCAAAAAAGATAAGAAAAAGAAATAAAGAAAAGAACAAAAGAAGGAGAAAACACGGGGAAAAGAAGGAAATATTTACAAAGGTTGCTCGATCTAGCCCCGCGACAGGATGCCTACATATTCCCTCGTGCAATGGGAAAGTCAGAGACCGTAGTTCGACTCACTTGTTTTGGTTGGTTTGTGTTTTTTTAAATTAACAGACGAGACAGCAAACGATAACGAAACACCTCCATGATGACGAAACATCAGCTACAGGCGGGATGACGAAACATCATCTACAAAAAGGATGATGAAACATCGGGAGGCGGGATGACGAAACATCAGCAAACGAGATGATCAGACATCAAAGGATGAGATGGTGAAACATCAGCAACAGGACGACGAAGCATCAACAGCAAACAGAACAACGAAACACCTTAGACTAATTGGTTTGTATCTTTTACTTTGGAAAAAGTTTCAGATTATTAGAGTATTTTAATGCACTTGACAAAAACAAGATTTTAATTTTAAGGATGCAAAAGGATAAAGGTAGAATGGCTAAGGGAAACTAACCTACTTCTAAATCCTAATGTTATCATGCAAAGTTGCTCCTAAGTTAATGTCTAAATTCGAAGACTAACTTAATCAAGAAAAACCTAAGGGGAACCTATAAAATCAATCATCTTGGTTGGGAAACCAAGTGAGAAGAGGGGTAGAATCAAGTAAAGTGCTTTGGCAAAAGCACACAAACCAAGCACTAACAAGTGCTAAAAAAGAAAGTAGAAGAAGAAAGAAGAAGATGTAATGAAATTTGAGTGAATTATGCTCATGCAAAGTGTCATGTGAAGTGAGGTCAGTAGACACAACATTCATTTAAAAAGTTATACAAATCTTTAACAAACATCAAACACCATTATAAACACCCACAAACAAGTTAGTTCATAGACTAGGTCGAAACTACTCCTAAAAGCATGCAAAGAGCTAATTGTTCGAAGCGTTTGACTTAGATGAAGTTGATGGACAATTAAAGACTAAAATGACATACAAGTTAGTATCTAATCATGTTAATACTCATTTACATCATGCCAAATAAACCACAAAGATTCAAGAACCAAAATCTATCAAAAGTGCGCCAAGCATGCAACAAATGCGTGTGGTGAAGTGCATCTAAGTGTGGGAGGTTTATGACATGAGAAGAAGGTGTCAAGATGAAGAGATTACAATAACAACATCATATGAATGAATTAATAACCAAATCATAAAATAAATGCCATGAAGATGCAATTACAACATCGGTGCGAAAACTAGTTGAAATGCCTAACCTAAGAGGTGTTTACAATCTAAAAGAAGTCATGGAAAGGTAAAGATGAAGAGGAATGAGTTAAGTAATATTAAAATACACAAGTTACAGTAGGAAACATATTATTTTCATCAATAAAATCACTTAAACATGCATACAAATAATTCAAAAGCAAAACACTCAAGAGAAATGCATTTGATTCGTGCAAGTGCGGGTAAACATGTGCTTATATGTTTGTGTTTGTACTTGTGCGTGCATGTGCTAAGTGTCAAGTGGTGGTGGGATCAGAGATTACATGTGATGAAGAGCTATTCAAATTATACATTAAAAAGTCATAAGATGCTTCAAATTGCACACATACAACATCTACACAAAAACTAGTTAAAGATTTAATTTAGAATGCAACTAAAGATGGAATGGAGCATGGTTGATTCATGAATGCAAAAGAATGAAACTCATGGCATAAAAATATGTGGAAGGAAGTAGCTAGCATGGCAAGAATTCATGATCATCATATACATGTTCATCATTTACAATGCACAAACAAAAGCAACTAGGAAAGCCTAAACATGTGTCTAGAAGTGTGTGGTGAAATGTGCATAGATGTGTGATTGTGAACATGCCTTGTGGTGATATTTTTGAGTGAAGTCAGTGATGGGGATGTGGACATTACATGCATGCTAAACATAAACAAACCACAATCATCTCAAAAGAAAAGAAAACAAGAACTAATGCAAGAACTAGTCAAACATTTACCCTAAATATGCACCTAGGAAACAAATGAAGCATGGCATGGCATTAGTGAAAAGGTATGACATTTAGGTGATGGAAAATGATAAAATTCAGTAGGTATCATGGTAGATATGCACTCATGTCACACACAATCATCCAAACCTTTACATGAGCAACTTTCAATAAGAGAACATGAATGCGCATACTAGAAATGTGGGATGGAAAGTGTTTGTGTGTGTGTCCAAACATATTTGTGTCAAATGTTGTGGACAAGTGAGATGGATGACAAGAACTTAAAAATGATGCTCACACAAGCACAAAATAATTACCAAATATCATGCTTCACAATCATTCATAGTGCAAAAGTTAGTAGCAGAAGGGATGATTCTAAACCCTAGAGTTAATTGTAAGTAAGCAAACAAGTTAATGGGTCAATCAAGATGAAAAGGCGAGATGAGAAAGGAATGTAACACACAAGGTCAGTACCTCAAGACTTAAGTAAACTACAAACAAAATCAATTCAAATAAAGCAAAAATCTCACACACACAAGTTCATTGTTTGAAAGCATCTAAACTAGTTAAACGTGACATTTGAGAAAGATTTAAACAAAGTGGTTTTTATTTGAAAATTAAAACCATGTGTGACTTGTGTCATAAGTTTAACTCAAGATATGATTCATGAGAAACCAAATATAGAAGATGAAACTTCCATACACAAACAAATCACCTATTTAATGAACAAAATCATCCAAAATAAAATACCACCTATCTTAGATCAAATAACATTGATTAAGATTTGTAGGAAGGGAAAGATGTCTTGTATGTCATAGGGTGATGATAGAACCCTCACAATATGTTTGTCATGAGCTCAAGGTAATGTCAATTGAAGTACATGCCTCAAAAATCATGAACCTATAATCCCTCAAGGTATGTTTCAACCAAACAATAGAAGAAGAAAAAGAAAATCTAGCTCTTCTAGGTCATCATGATGACATTACAATTGAGTGAGAACCAATGAATCAAAGAGCATTGAGTTATTGATTACATAATGTACAAGGTCAGAAGTGAAAATCAAAGATCCAATTAGAATTGGACTTCTAAAGCCATGCATGATGCACATAACACAAGTGATACAAACATAAGCATAAGTTGGTAACATTCTACTCAACAAAAGTTGCATGAGCTTGAGCAAATTAGGGGCTTGAATGAATCAATCAAACTGGAATCAAGGCCCTAAATATTCCATAAGGATGAATTAAGGGAGTGAGAAGTAGATTCCTAAAGAATTGCATGAATGCATTCCTCACCTTATAGTCCATGCACAAGAATGCAACAAATGAAACAAAGATCAAACTTCTAACTAAAGGATCAAAGTGATCCTTTGAGGTCAAATGTCGCTCAAGTCTTAGAAGACTATCCTTGAAGTTATCATTCCCCTTAAACATCAATTAGAAACACAAACTATACAAGAAAAGGGTCTAAGAATCAAGACATCAACAAGATAGGGTTTTGGGAACCACACAAAACTTTATGCTTAAGGTAGAAACTTAATGATCAACATAAAATTTCCAATGAATGAAAACATGTTACACATCACTAGAGCACTCAAATGATCATCACATATCCAAAGCTTGGCCTTAAATCATGTCCACAAGCTTCACAATTGAAGCTAGACTCAATTACACTAGGCAAAGGTATGTTCACTTTAGAAATTCCACAAAAATAGCAAAAAAGGAAAGATAAAATCCAAGTAAAAATGAAGTAAGGAGCTCAAATCCCTTACAAGCCAGGGACGTATCCTTGCTCCATCCAAAAGTTCATGGAAAGGTCAAAATAAAATTCAAAAAGTCAACACTATCAATGTTTATGCTCATATGACCAATAAACAAGAAAAATTTGTATAAAATGTAAAAGTCAGAAGTAAAAATCTATAAAAATTAGAAACAGTGACCTAACATCCTAAACAAGGTTAAAAATATTTTTGGCATTTTTTATTTTCAAGAAAAAATGGTAAAAAGCAAATAAAATGCAAAATGGATAATGCAAATCATGTATTTAATGCAAAAATTGATCTAACCATATAAAAATGACAAAATTATAGAATAAAAATCAGAAATGCATGATGTATGGTTTGAATGAGCTAGGGTATTTTGTATTCATTTTTTTATATGCATGGAAGTATTTTTTACAATTTAAATATGCATGAAATTATTTAAATATAGAAAAAATGCAATAATGATGAAATAAAATTCAGAAATGCATGGTGCATGATTTAAGTGGATCAAAATATTTTTTATGTATTTTTTGTATGCATGGAAATATTTTTAACAATTTAATTATGCATGAAATGCAATATGATGCATGAATTTATTTAATTATGTAAAAATGCAAAAATTATGAAATAAAATTCAGAAACTCAAAATTAATCCTCTGGAGGATTCAAAATATTGTATGTGGAATTTTTTAACATTGGAAAGTATTTTTTTAGGAATTTTTCAATTGAAATGCAATTAATTAAAGTCAGAATTTATTTAATTGGTCGAAACATTTTAAAAAAATTGGAAAAAAATTCACAAAATATTTAAAGACATTTTGAGCCTATGGTATTTTTTTTGTAACTTTTGGATAATTTTTGAATGCAAAATAAATTGATGCAAGATGCTAATTACAAAATAATAAAAATGAAAATTCAAAAATGCATGGACCAATCAGATGATGCCACGCATCATCTTCAACCTCTAGCCATGCCCTAAACACGTTATTTTTCAGTTTCATACAAGCAACTTCTAGCAATCGTATCTCATTCATTTCTCAACCAAATTAAGTGATTCAAAGCTCTAAATGAAGATCACATGGCAAGCTACAACACACAACTTGTAAAAGATCAAATGATCCATCATACATCAAGAAATCAGAGCAAGAAAATCAAGAAAATCATCCAAATCCGGATTTCCAGAACTTCATGCTATGCAATATGCTTCACAAACAGATGAAATTATACATCAAACCTAATGTTTGGCCAGCTAACCACGCATGTATAAGCTCAAATTCATCAATTGCAAGCTAGAAATTCAGATTTGAAGTTTGAGTGTTACCTCTTGATTTGGAAAATAAATCCAAATATGCCTCTGGATTTGAAGAAAAAATACCACAATCTTGCTCTTAGATCTTCAATAAAGCTTGAATGATGCAGAAAATCCACTTCAAACACGATTTGCAACAACTTCAAAGTATGAAAAAAAAGAAGGAAAATGCAGAGCAATTTTGGGATCTGGAAAACGAGAGAAAGGAAGCTCCTTTGCTCAAATGAAGCTTCTAACTTATAATGTGTGAGTAATAATGAGGGTACATCAGTCCTTTCACTCAAAAATCCGTTAGAGCAAAAAAAATCATAAAAATGGCATCTTTTGAGTGCTTGCGTTTTGGTGCCTTTCATGCTTGCCTTGGCTGCGTTTTGATGAGCTGGAGGAGTGGTGAAAGATATGCTCACGTGATTCACTCCTCAACCTTGCCAAATTTGATACAAAATAAAAGTGTGCATGGAATGAATGTGAGGAAAATGTGCTCATAATGCTTGGCTTTTTATGGCAAAGAAGCTTGCTGGCAGCTTGCTTCGAACCTTGGCATTGTTTGCTCAAATAACTTGCACAAAACAACTTAAAAAATGCACAAAACCAATCTGCTCAAAATCAGCCTTACACCACCTTTTTCTCCTTTAATTTTCTCACAAATGGCTCGTGCATTTCTTGGCCTTTTGATACACATCAATATCTCTTGGCATGAGGATTAAAACATGCTTTGGTTCACTTAAAATGGAGCAATAATGAGTGAGATATGATCATTTGAAATTGTGCACAAGCAAGGCAAAATTTTGGGCACACGCGCGCGTGCTCTGGCCTGCATGGTTGTGCATGGAGTCAGCCTCATGACCTCAACTTGTGAGCCTTGTAACTTGCTCAATTTTGAACCAAATGATGTGATTCAAAGTTCCATTTAAAGCTCTCATGGCATACTTAAAAATGCACGAAGTGGTTTTCAAAAATTCCATCTAAATCAAAAGATATAAGCCTCAACATTATGCCCACCACCTGTTCGTGAAAATTACTCAAAGAAAATGCCCAGAAAATGCTTGCTTGCCCAGCCTTGGCCAAAACTTGTGCATGAAACTTCTAACTCAAATATCTCTCAAATGGTGCATTTTTGAGAAATTTTACACATTTGCAATCTTGTAGGATTTTTTCCAAGATTTCCAGAAATGTATGGTATGCAACCATTGGATAAAAATTGAGAAAGTTATGATGTGTCAAAGTTCCATAGGGTGGACGCTCAGAAAAAATTTCACACTTCAAATAACTTCAAGAACAAGTTAACCCTAATTTCTTCAACTTTCTTGATTCAATGGTGAATTTGGTCATGAAAAATGAAAATGTGACATTTGAATTGATGGTTGACCAAAAGTCCACTTGGTCAAATCCTGACTTTGACTGATTTTGACCAAAATGACCATTTTGCCCCTTGTGATCAATTGACTTGCTTCTACTCAAAATTGAGCCTCAATATTTCACTTATAGATGTCCAACAACATACAGAAACAAGTGAAATCAAGTTTGAGTGAAAATTCTGAAGAATCCTGATTTTACTCAAAACCCTAATTTTGCTCCATGTGTTAGGAGATAACCAATCAAGCTTCAAAACCTCAAATCTTCTGAATGTGTTGAGCAATCCTTTGAACCATGACAACTCAAATGATAATAAGAAGGTAATACTTCAAGAAATTGGCTCATCCAAACTTCAAACTCCACAGAGGGCCAAAACCCTAATTTCATCAGATGAGTACCACAGATGAATTTCTCCCCAGCTCTTTGTAAAACTCCAACTATTGAGGAATCAATGAGACATATGGGATGTCTTGGGGCACAATACATCATTGTGATTTGAAAGATTCACAGACATGAGAATTTTGGAATTCCTTCAGAAGGACATGTTAATCCAATCAACCTCCTTAGCTTGTAGAAGTCTTGAGAACCCAAAGAGCTTGGATCTTATCATGAGATATGAATGCAATGCAATATGATGTTTATGATGAAACATAAGCCTAAATCAAGAGGGTAAATTTTGGGGTGCAACAAGTTTACTTTCCGCACTCCTTATTATGTATCTGCCCCAAAGTCATGTAATAGTCTAGGGTTTTACTTTTCTCCACTTTACATTTCCGCAATTTATTTTCCGCACATATTAACTGCTAGTAACTAGGCGTGTATGGCAAGATTAATTCACCCAACGTAGCTAACCCTAATCACAAGATAAAATATCTAAATATAATACACTTTATCACATATGCACTCACCTTAGGGTATCCTCTCTTGTTGCCTTAAGAATACAATGGTCATGTCCCTCGAACATAGGGATATCTTAGCACAGTTGCCTACAAACATATCATCATAGTCCCTTCGAATTAAAGATCATAGTCCCTCGATGACGCTCGATATTGCCTACGAATACATGATCTAGTCCCTCGATTGTTGCCTACGAAAAGTGATGATCGTCCCTACGAATATGCTAAGATATCCTTACAAGTTGCCTTCTATGACCATCCGATGTTCCTTCGAATGTCCCTTTACATCCAACGGATAAAGTTACCTACCAACTAATGGTATGGATAGCGCTACCCTAAAGGAAAGCAAAATAACACGGAAATGACCATTTTGAGTGGGTAAAATAAGTCTCTTTTGCTTGCTCAATTAAAATACTCTTTACACCTCACACTTTTTTTCAAAATCTTTTCAAAGCGCTTTGTACACATTCCTGCGTGAATCATTAGAAAGTCTTTTCCAAAATGAAATATTTCCAAACACTTCGTATACATTCCATCGTGAATCATTACGAAGTCAAAGTGAAATGCCTTTTCAAAAGATTTTCAAACACACACGCACAAAAAGAAATTTATAAAGTGAGCTAAGCAATTAAGATCCCGTAGATAACTACGGATGGAAAGGGTGCTAACACCTTCCCTTTTCATAAATGCCTCCCGTACTCATAATCTAACGAAGGTCTTTTCCTGTTCTTTTCGCCTTCCCTTAATTGGATAAAAGAAAAGTCGGTGGCGACTCTTGCTATCTGCAACATTTGTGATAAAACGCAAAACAAACAAGTCAGTTCTCCCACCGTGTTACATAATGGCTGGTACTTTCAGGGAATATGCGCTACGATGGTACATGGGCCTGCCACGACTCTCCGTGGAAAGCTACCAAGATTTTGCCAGAAAAATAGTACAGCAGTTCTCTACAAATCATCACCAGAAGGTAGTTAACACCTCGCTGTTTGGTGTCAGGCATCTTCTAGTAGAGACGTTGCGTGATTACATGGCTAGATTCAATGAGGAGACCATAAAGGTTTCCCACCCTAATCAAGAGATCTTTGTGGCGGCATTTCAGCATGGGCTCAAAGCTGGGAAATTCAACGAGTCATTGGCTTAGAAGCCAACTAAGAGCATGGATGAAGTTATCACCCGGGTAGAGTGTTATGTAAAAGGTGAAGAGAGCAACATGGAGAAGAGGACCTGTGACGCTAAAGAGAAAGGCAAGGGCTGAGATGATAGCTCGGATCAGAGGACCCGGTCCCAGGATCAGTCAATGTCTCGGGAACGTACCCAGGAGAAGCGACTTCAGCCACAGTCACGTCAGGCCCTAAGGCTGGGTGAAACCTTCACACCATTAAATGCCAGAAGGGAAGACATCTGGAAGGACGTGAATCATTTGAATTTGTTTCCTAAACCATGGAAGCCTGATTTGGCAAATGCCATCATGGGAAAAAATATGGAAGCTTGGTGTGCTTATCACCACATCAGGGGCACATGACGGAGGCATGTGTTCTATTGCGCAGGGAGATAGAAAAGTTGATTCAGAGGGGTAAGTTGTTGTCCTACGTGAAAGACGGCTCGGGGCAGGACGACAGGCGTAGCCCGCCACCGAAACAAGAGAAAGCTTCAGGATCTCCATAAAAAAATAAGGGTAAGACAGCCAAAAAGGTTCGTGAGGCAAGGTTAACCCATCATACGCTCAACATCATTTCAGGTGGATTCGCTAGAGGCAGATCCACCAGCTCATCCCGAAAGTGATACGCACGGGGAGTAATGCACGTGGCTTAGGCTGGGCCAACCGATGATGATCCCGGGATAGTAAGTTTTTCCTGTGAGGACTCGAAAAGCATTCTGCCTCATGAAAATGACCCCATGGTCATTAAGGTGCAGATTAGAGACTGGGGTGTGAAGCGAGTATTGGTTGATCCGGGAAGTTCAGCTGATGTTATGTACTGGGAAGCTTTTAAGGGGATGGATTTTGACCCCAAGGAGTTGTTACCGTTTAGTGGAACCTTGGTGGGTTTTTCTGGCGAACAGGTGCAGGTGTTGGGCCATCTCCCAGTATTGACCACTTTTTGGACAAATGAAAATGCTAAGGATGTCCGGGTTAGATACCTGGTGGTTAATGCTTCCTCACCATACAATATCATCATTGGCCGACCATCCTTCAACGCCCTAGAGGCGGCTTTGTCAACATTGTACCTCACTATGAAGTATCCATTAGGTGAGGGCCGCATTGGTATTGTCTGGGGGGATCAGGGTTTGGCTAGGAAATGCTACAAGGACCGCATGGAAATTAAGAAGAAGTCGATGCCTATCAAAGAGTTGGCAGACCATAAAGTTAATGTGGTAGATATCGATCCTAGAGAGGATCCTAAAGAAGATAGTTTGACTCCCCAGGATGAGACGAAAGAGGTACAGATCGGTTCCCAACCTTCAGAGATCACTCACTTGGGAACACAGCTATCTGTTGAGGAAGAGGCCGGGATACTCCAAATTTTGAGGTACAATTTGGATCTCTTTGCTTGGAAATCTGCTGATATGTCGGGGATCAACCCGGATGTTATGTGCCATCACCTAGCCCTTGACCTAGATGTGAAGCCAATATCTCAACGGAAGCGGAAAAGTGGCGAAGAAAAAAGGAAGTTTATTACAGAGGAAGTTGAGAAACTGATTAAAGTCGGGTTTATTGGGGAAGTTCAATACCCAACCTGGTTGTCCAATGTGGTCATGGTCAAAAAGAAGACGGGGAAGTGGAGAATATGTGTTGACTTCACGGATCTCAACAAAGCATGTCCAAAGGATCCCTATCCACTACCTCATATTGATCGTTTGATTGATGGGGCTTCGGGGTTCTGACTCCTAAGCTTTTTAGATGTCTACTCGAGGTATAATCAAATCAGAATGAACCCAGAAAACGCTTCAAAAACGGCCTTTATGATATATCAGAAGAACTATTACTACAAGGTAATGCCGTTTGGTTTGAAGAATATCGGTGCGACCTATCAGAGGCTCATGGACATGGTGTTCGCTCCACAAATTGGGCAAAATATTGAAGTGTATGAGGATGATACGGTTGTCAAGACTATTGCTGACCGCAAGTATGTTGTTGATATAGAGGAAACTTTTGCAGCAATTCGGAAGTATAATATGCGCTTGAACCTAGATAAATGTACTTTCGGGGTACAGGCTGGAAAGTTTTTGGGTTTCATGTTGACAAATCGGGGAATAGAAGCCAACCCAGACAAATTTTAGGCGGTGATTGACATGAGGAGCCCGACTACAATCCGTGAAGTTTAACAACTAACTGGTCGGTTGGCAGCGTTATCCCGCTTTTTGTCTTGTGCAGGTGACAAGTCAATTCATTTCTTCGCAGCTACCAAAAAGAGGGCGGATTTTGAATGGACTGATGCATGTGAGCCGGCATTCCAGGAGGTGAAACAGTTCCTGCCAACTCCTCCAGTTCTCACCAGGCCAAAGGAGAATACTCAGCTGGTATTATATCTCGCTGTGTCTGATCACGCTATCAGCTCTGTGTTGGTACAAGAAGGAGAGGCTGGAGAGCGGCCGGTTTACTTTGTTAGTAAAATTCTAAAAGGAGCGCAGTTAAGGTACTAGGAGATTAAACGTTTGGCCCTAGCTTTGGTGATAATAGCTCGGAAGCTAAGGCACTACTTCCCGGGCATCCTATCTTGGTAAGAACAAATTTTCCACTAAAGCAGATATTTAAAAATCCGGATCTGGCCGGAAGAATGGTGTCTTAGGCAGCGGAGTTGTCCGAGTATGACATTAATTTCACTCCTCGCATCAGTATAAAGTCTCAGGTCCAAGCAGATTTTATGGTGGAATTCAGCTCCCCATTTGGGAATGATTCAGCAGCGAGATGAATTCTTTTCGTTGATGGATCATCAAATTTGAAAGGTAGTGGAGCCAGTATAGTCTTGGAGGGCCCCGGAGACATAGTGCTCAAATATTCGTTGCGGTTCGATTTTCAAACAAGTAACAACCAAGCCGAGTACGAAGGCCTGATAGCTAGTCTGAAGTTGGCCTTGGAGGTTGGGGTAACTCATCTGCATGTACGGACAGACTCACAATTGGTGGTCGGGCAGGTGGAAAGAAGTTTTCAGGAGAAAGATCTCATCTTGATAAAGTATGGGGTAACTCATCTGCTTGTACGGACGGGCTCGCAATTGGTGGTCGGGTAGGTGGAAGGAAGTTTTCAGGAGAAAGATCTCATCTTGATAAAGTATGTCTAGCAGGCATTATTTCTATGTAAGAAGTTTGAAGGGTTTGAGATTTTCCATATCCCTAGAGAGGAGAATGCTCGAGCCGACCTCCTAGCTCGTTTGGCTAGCACTAAGGGGTCAGGAATGAATAAATCAGTGATCTAGGAGACTTTAACATTGCCGAGTATTGAAAAAGAGGAGGTGCCTGCGGTTGAGGAGGAGACCGGTTGGATGATTCCCATCATCAAGTATCTTCAACAGGATATTTTACCTAGAGACAAAGAAGGGGTCTGACATGTTAAGAAGATTTCAGCAAATTTTATGATAGTCGCTAACAAACTTTACAGGCTAGGGATAACTACTCTTATGATACGTTGTGTGTTTGAGAAGGACGTTACTCTAGTAATAAAAGAAGTTCATGAAGGCATTTGTAGAAATCATGTTGGTGGTCGATCTATATCCAGTAAGATACTACGCGTTGGATATTTTTGGCCTACTATGTTGAAGGATTATACTCACTTTGTTACTCATTGTGTAAAATGCCAAATGTTTGCGCCTAGCATCCACACACCGGTCGAGCTTCTTCACTCTATGGTGGTTCCGTGGCCTTTTCATCAGTGGGGGATGACATTCTCGGACCGCTTCCCGTGGTACCGGGACAGATGGAGTTCCTTATTGTGGTTGTTGATTATTTCACAAAGTGGGTGGAAGCTGAGGTTGTCGCCCGGATAACAGCAGAAAGAGTACGTCGGTTTTACTAGAGGAATATAATTTGTTGCTTTGGACTCCCACGGGTCATTGTATCCGACAATGGGACATAGTTCGCAAGTGCTTCTGTTGTTTATTTTTGCAGGGATCTTGGAGTTATGAACGAGTTCATCTCGGTGGAGCACCCACAGGAAAATGGTCAGGATGAGTCCACTAACAAAGTAATATTGAATGCAATAAAGAAGAAAATGGATGAAGCCAAGGGACTATGGGCGGAGCATCTTCACGAAGTGTTATGGTCATACCACACAACCATTTATTCAATAACCCGTGAAACGCCCTACAAAATGGTCTTCGAAGCCAATGTTATGATCCCTATGGAGGTGACTTTACCCTCATGGAGGCGGGAGAGTTTCGATGAATGAGCTAACAATCAGGGGTTAAATGAAGAAGTCGATCTGTTGGTAGAGGCGAGGAATGCAGCTCATCTCAGAGAAATCGTTGCCAAGCAAAGATTGGCACAATGTTACAACTTGAAGGTGAAGTAACGAGGCTTTGAAGTTGGAGATTTAGTTCTCAAAAAGGTTACGGATCCAACGAAGAAAGGAAAGATATCTCCCAACTGGGAAGGTCCATTCCGGGTACTAGAGAAGCTCAGTAATGGTGCTTACAAGTTAGAGCTCAGGTATATCCCCGACGTTTTGCCATAACTCGGCTCAATCACTTGGTTCAAGATACTTTGCTTAGACCTGCTCAGGTATAGCCCCGGTGTTTCACCACAACTCGACTCAATGCCTTGGTTCAAGATACTTTGCTTGGACCTACTCAGGTATAGCCCCGACGTTTCGCCACAACTCAACTTAATGCCTTGGTTCAAGATACTTTGCTTGGACCTGCTCAGGTATAGCCCCGACATTTTACCACAACTCGGCTATATGCCTTGGTTCAAGATACTTTGCTTGGACCTGATCAGGTATAGCCCCAGCGTTTCGCCACAACTCAGCTCAATGCCTTGGTTCAAGATAATTTGATTGGACATGCTCAAGTATAGCCCCGACGTTTCACCACAGCTCGGCTCAATGCCTTGGTTCAAGATACTTTGCTTGGACCTGCTCAAGTATAGCCCCGACGTTTCGCCACAACTCGGCTCAATGCCTTAGTTCAAGATACTTTGCTTGGACCTGCTCAGGTATAGCCCTGACATTTCTCTATAACTCGGCTCAATGCCTTGGTTCAAGATACTTCGCTTGGACCTGCTCAGGCATAGCCCCGGTGTTTCGCCACCACTCGGCTCAATGCCTTGATTCGTTTCAAAAAGCTTGTTTAGGTACGACCTGGCAGAGCAAAACTGTGAAAAAGGACTCGGGGCTCTGTTCCAAAATTTTGTGTTCACCAAAGGGTTCCCTATCGAGTATCGTTTCAATGATGCTCCCCCGGCATAACTCGGTGTCTCACCAAGGTTCAACCTCATCTTGGGGCTCTATTCCAAAATAAATGAAACTCCATATTGGGCTCTGTCTCGGTTAACTCTGGGTTTTGTCTTGGTTGGTGAGTTGAACCATACAAGCATCTTTGGATATCTCCTAAAGTATTCGTCGGCTTCATAATTGCCATGGGCTCTACACATTGCTGCAGGCCCAAATTGGTTTCATGAACACAACTCTATGCCCGGCCTCTGCACATTGTAGCATCTCTAATTTGGCTTGATATGTGTTTAAGTCAAACTTATCCAAATGTTTCACCAAGGCATTCAAACCGTCCACTCCGGTCGATCATAAAGTCGACTCGGAGGCTATGTGGCTGGATTATGTTAGATGCTCAAAACAAGCTACGTGCCTCTTATGTAAAGTCGTTATGGCATGTTAAGGAAGCCACTCAACTGGGGGGCTGGCATACAGGCATAACTATGGCATAACTATCTTGTTTTTTGCACAAGTGCATATAGAATAAGTGACAATTAAAAACACGTATAAAATAAGCAAAAGCAATATTTAAACGTCCAAAGGGAAATTGTCAAAGAGTTATACAAAATGCACCCACAAAAATGGGTGACTAACAAAACTAAAAAACATAAAAGTTAAATCCCTTTGTCGGCATCAAGGTGGGAGGTATCAATTGTAAGTGGCTCTTCGTCCATGGTATCCTCCTCATCATCCTCTTCAGGATCCACCAACTTTCCGTCCACGACTGTCTTGAAGAAATCCACGGCCCTTGAGTAATTTTTTGGGGACTAAGGCTCTTCACTTTGTTAACATCCTCGGTAGCATTAAGGACATCATACAGAAATTTCATACCGTCAAACTCATTTTACCAAAACTTGTTCTCGGGCGGGGATTTACTAGAGCTATCACTAGTCTTTCTCGTCATCAAAGTCGAGATCCCCCAGTCGACTTGGTTAGACTCGTTGGTCATGATGGTTTTGTTTCGTTTAGGTGTGTTGGCAATAGGAATCTCTACATCCAGAGCACGTTTAAGCGGGGAGGCCGTAATCACTTTAGCCTCCACGGTTGTGGCCGGTTTATGAGCAGGATTCTTTTTCTTCTTAGTGATCCGCATTTCCATGTCGGCCAAGTCAGATTTGGCCTCAGAGAGACCACCAACATTTTTTCTCGCAGTGCAGCCAACACCGTCTTCTGTTCTTTAACAGAAAGATCATTCATCTTGTCTGCATAAAGTTAAATAAAAGCATGTAAGTAATCACGATAGATTATTTCAACCACTAAAATGCTTAAAAATTATTACCTAAATAGGTCGGAATTCTCTCAAAGGGTAGGGGCAGCAGGTCCTTAACCTTCATCGGTCTGAAGGAGTCTAAGACCTCAAAAGAATGGGCCTCGGAATCACTCAATTTATCGTATTTAAAACCCGAGATAGGGAGGAGGTTACTTGTCCAGTATATTGGAAACATAAGATGGGTGTCATCACCGTAAATTATTTGAGGACATCGAGTACCACATCAGACTCGGAGGAATCGCTCTTTAAAGCCTTTGTAGTTAGAAGTGAAGTCTTGTAAAAATATTCTCCTCGGAATACCAATGGTGCGCGTAATAGTCAAAGCCTCACAAATCAGTTCAAATGCCTTTATAAACCCCCACTATTGGGGCGTAACTTTGATGGAGACACATTTATCATTCTCAATAAGTCGGTTTGAAAGTCAGTAAAGGGGAATTGGATGTTCAGGTCCACCAATAACCCGGCATAGAAATAGAACCATTTGGGATCCACTCCTTTGGGTTGAGACATACAAACATTCTCACCCTCGATGCAAGGTTCCAAGATTACATCATCCTCGTTCCCAGTTGAGGACACGTCTATTAAAGAGCGGAGTTTTCAAATTTCCAACTCGCCCATAGTGCTTTTGTTAAAATGCAAAACTTATGGGTTAAAAGTCTGGCTGGTCTCCATCAAAATATCCACTGAACTTGAAGAGCCAGGGTTAAAATCACTTTCAATGGTTAGAACTTCAAAGTTTATTTTTTTTCATAACCCTGTTAAGTTCCTCTACGCCTAAAGCATCACTCATCTCTTGCATGCATTCCTCCCACAAAATCCTACGTTCATCACTAGTTAAATGAACCTTATTTCCTAGGTCATCACACTCTCTGATAACAACCATTTTTTGGTAAAGATTGTGAAAGTAAACAAAAAGGAAAAAAGGGATTACCTGGTCTTGATAGCGAGTCTGTGGCAGAAGAACAAGTTCCAGTCGAAAGCAGCAGCGGTTTTGTAAAGAGAAGTTGCGGAAAGAAAGTAGGGTTTGAAAAAGGAAAAGAGATGTTATGAAATAAGGGTTAACGTGTTTTACATTTAAACCCATTAACTATCATCATTACACCTAAAGACTATAGATGATTGTTGAATAGAAGGAGCGTGAAATACACGCACGGATAACTTGCTCGCGCCTGACAAGTACCTCGGTCAAAAAACTTATGATTCTTTCTTATTGATCATAAGTCTTTTTTGAAGAGGCCATATGCTCGGGGGGCTTATGTTCATACATAAAGTATATTTGGCCGAGGTGTGAGTGCGTATGGTTGGGTTATCACTAATACGACCAATTAGAGCCGACGACTAGCTCGACCTAGGTTATTATTGCTAGCTCGGCCCAGACGTTACACACTGGTCGGCCAATTAAAGGATGAAACTGCCAAAATAACTCTTAACAGTGCACGTTATTGTTTATAATGGCAAAGGTAACGGATTATTATAGTTGCGCAATTATGGTTAAGCAAGAGGCATGGTAGTTACAGTCAGTGATTAATGAGGTCCCAGCGCCTCTATAAAAGGGATCCCACCAGCGAGATAAGCAAGACATTCGATAGCTTGGAGTTCAAGATACATTGCTTGAGCCTCCAAATTCCTAAACACATTTACATAGTTTTTCTAGCAAGAACATATATATATATATATATATATAACCTGCCAAATTTAACAAAATTTATTTTGGTTCAGTCGATTTCTAGAGAATTTTTCTTGCCACCCCCCAAATTTAACTTGCTGCCTCCAGAATTTTCTATTCCAATTTTACCCCTGATAAAATACAAAGGAATTTTCGGACAAAATTTCCAGTACACACTACCAAATTTTCAATATTGCAAAATTCTCGGAAGTGTATTTGAAAATTCCAGTATACCGAAAATACCAAATTTCTAGTACGACGGAATTTCTGGAAGTGTATTTGCAATTTCCGGTATGTTTAAATATTAGGTTTTTCAATGGTTGAGATTTTGCCGACACTTTTGGATGGTCCTGATTACACTGACACTTATGTGTGGTCTAGAATGCATCACCATTTGTATAAATATGGGTCTTAGGGTTATTGGAGAACACCTCTCAATAAAATGTCTCTTCCTCAATTTCTGATTAAGGCAGAAGTGTATTACAATAGCGACAAACCTCTAGTTAAATTCAAGCTTCCAGATGGCTTTGAATCCTTTGCCACCTTAAATAAAATGTCGAATGATTTGCTGCCCGATTATGATAACAGAAGGGTGACAAAGATCGAGTTCCGGGAGGATTATATTGGTACAGATGGTTGGGTGAAATACAACCTAATCGAGTTGAAAAATGATGAAGATGTGAAGGCCATATGGAAATCATTTCTCTATAGCATAACAAAATGTCCAATCGACTTGGACGCACAGATCCAAAGATCTGTTGACGACATAATGAAGTTTTCATGTATCGTACTACTGTTTTGTTGGTTATTTGTCATCTGATGTTTGTTAACTATGTTTGTTTGTTATTGTGTTATTTTGTTTTCTTTATCTAATTGAAACATGTACTAGCAAAAAAGATTATGCAGTAAAAAAGATGTTTGTTTGTCACAAAATATACATATAATACAATCATAAAAAAACAAATCTACATAGACTCTCCACAGGAAACGTTGGACAACCTAGCTAAACCAGTATAAACCTCACTATCATGGTTCACCAACCCCATGAGGTTATCTAAGTGAACGGCGATGAACTATAGGCGATTGTCCTGGTCACCTACAAGGGGTGGAGGTGGATCGGAAGAATCTTTGGTACCTAAAGGCCCTGGAACATTAGATGCTACATCTGCTGGTGTGACCCGAGGGTGTGAAACACTATGGAACCATTCTAGGTATCCATCCTAGCACTGCCCAGGCTCCTGAACCTCAATGACTATATTAATGATCTCACGGGGGGAGCTGATGATGTGACTCAGAAACCATCGATCAATGCCACCAGCTGGAGCCTTTGGGACCGGGCGTGGGATGCCCTGTATATAACCATACTGGCGTAGACACCTCTCTGGCAAGTGTCTAGCCACATGGCTCTCCCATCTGACAGACCCTGAATATAAAGTAGATACCTCAATAGAATGACGAGGGCGATGAGCAGTATAAGGTGTCCAGATGACATCATCCAAGGTCATAGAATTTATCCTCCACCTGTACTTCATCAAACCTCCTCTTACGGCAAGGACTAAAATCAAAGGATTTGATCATGAGTCTGACTCTGATGAAGACATAGAAATATCATTGACGACCTCAATGAAACATCAGTCTTGGTATTTGGATAGTGGATGCTCTAGACATATGACTGTTAATAGGCACATGTTCCAAGAATTGGAACTTAAGTTTGGTGGTGTTGTTGGTTTTGGAGGAGACCAGAAGGGCAAGATCATTGGCTCATGAACAATTGGTAACGGTAAACTTCCTTCCATCAATAATGTTTTACTAGTTGAGGGTCTGATGCATAACTTGTTATTAATCAGTCAACTTAGTGATAACGATTATGATGTCATATTTAATCAAACATCCGGTAAAGCCATTAGTCAGAAAGATGGATATATCCTATTCAATGGAAAGAGGAAAAAATATTTATAAAATCCGTTTATCTGAGTTGAAAAACCATAATGTAAAATGCCTTTTGTCTATGATTGAAGAGAAGTGGGTCTGGCATAGATGTCTGGGACATGTCAATCTGAGAAGAATATCTCAACTGAATAAGCTAGGACTTGTCAGAGGCCTACCCAATATGAAGTTTTCTTCAGACGTTCTTTGTGATGCGTGTTAGAAAGGAAAATTTTCTAAAACTTCTTTTAAAGCTAAGAAATTTTTTCTACCTCTCCTCCATTAGAACTTCTTCACATTGACCTGTTTAGACCAGTTAAAACTGCGTCTATCAGTGGAAAGAAATATAGATTGGTTATCATAGACGACTATAGTCGCTGGACATGGGTTAAGTTTCTAAAACATAAGGATGAGTCACACTCTGTGTTTACTTTCTTCTGTTCCCAAGTGCAAAATGAAATGAATTGTGTAAAAACAGAAAATCCAACATTTCCTACTTTCATATTTCTGGTTGTGTCTGTTACATGCTAAACACTAAAGATCATCTGGGTAAATTTGATTCCAATGCATTGAAGTGTCAGCTGTTACGATATTTTGATCACTCAAAAGGCTACAGATTATATAACACAGAAACACGTATTGTGGAGGAATGAATTCATGTTAGATTTGATGATATGATTAACTTTAAAAAATCAAAGCTAGTTGAAAATTTTGCAGATCTGGAAATCAATTAGTCTGAACCATAAGATAAGGTAGAAGAAGAAAGAAATTCAAAAGCTCCTATGTCAAATGATGTTGCTTCTATTCCGCTGTTGAAGAAGAATAAGATGACAACTTCACATCCAGAAGAATTGATAATCGGAAGCAAAGATGCTCCTGTCAGAACCAGATCCACATTTAGTCCGTCAGAAGAAACCTTTCTAGGGTTGGTATCCTTGGTTGAGCCAACATCCATTGAAGAGTCCCTTCTAGATAAAGATTGGATTCTGGCTTTGGAAGAAGAACTCAATGAGTTCTCAAAGAATGATGTTTGGGACCTTGTTCAGAAGCCTAAAGGTGTCTATCTTATTTGAACCATATAGGTGCTCAGAAACAAGATCAATGAAAAAGGGGAAGTTGTACAAAACAAAGCACGACTGGTTGCACAAGGTTATAGTCAATAAGAAGGAATAGACTATACAGAAACCTTTGCTCCAGTCTCCAGGTTAGAAGAAATTCATTTATTAATCTCTTTTTCTGTTAATTATAATATCATTCTTTATCAAATGGATGTTAAGAGTGCATTTTTGAATGGATATATTTCTGAAGAAGTTTATGTCAAACAACCTCCTGGTTTTGAAAACTCTGAGAAATCGGATTTTGTTTTTAAACTTAAGAAATCTCTCTATGGTCTACGATAAGCTCCCAGAGCTTGGTATGATAGATTGAGCAAGTTTCTCTTAGAAAATAAATTCACTTAGAGGAAAGTTTGACACAACTCTCTTTTGTATCAATCAAAAATGATATACTCATAGTGCAAATATATGTTGATGATATTATTTTTGGTTATGCAAATCCTCTCTTTGTGAGGATTTTTCTAAGATGATGCATGCTGAATTTGAAATGAGACTGATGGGAGAGTTGAAGTTCTTTTTGGGAATTCAAATTAATCAGAAGCCTAAAGGAACTTACATTCATAGAAGTAAGTATACTAAAGAGCTTCTAAAGAAGTTCAATATAATGGAATGCACAATAGCAAAAACTTTAATGTATCCAACATGCATTCTAGAGAAAGAGGAAGTAAGTGGTCAGGTTTGTCAAAAGCTCTATCGTGGTATGATAGGACCTCTTCTGTATCTAACTGCTTCTAGGCCAGAAATTTTATTTAGTGTGCATCTTTGCGCTAGATTCCTGTCAGATCCTAGAGAATCTCATTTAACTATTGTTAAGAGAATTCTAAGATATCTGAAAGGAACCACTAACCTTGGCTTGATGTATGAGAAAACATCAGAGTATGCAATTTCTGGTTTCTAGGATGCAGATTATGCTAGAGATAGATTAGAAAGAAAGAACACATCTGGAAATTGTCAATTACTATGCAGCAATCTAATCTCCTGGTCAAGAAAGAGGCAATCTACAATTTCTCTTTAAACGGAAGAAGCATAATACATATCTGCATCGCTCTGTAGTACTCTGATGCTCTGGATGAAGAATCAATTGGAAGAATATCAAATATACAGAGGTAACATTCCTATATTCTATGATAACATTGTTGTTATATGCTTAAGAAAGAATCTAATTCTACACTCTAGAGCAAAGCACATTGAAATTAAACATCATTTCATTAAAGACTATGTTCAGAAGGGAGTTTTATGTTTAAAACGTATAGATACAGACCATCAATGGGCTGATATTTTTACAAAACCCTTAGTTGAAGATAGATTTTTGTTTATTCTGGAAAACCTAAAGATGAAACTTTGTCCAGAGTAAAAATTATTAGAATAAATGTGATGAGTCAGAGTTTGAGATATTGGATTCATGGTTATATAATACTTTCCTTATTTTCTTAGAATCTCAGTATTTAGAAGATGCTTCAGTCAGAAGTATCTCTGATAAGATGGAAACCAATGGTTATCCAGAAGTCTGAGCATATCAAATGTATAACCTAGTCAAAATTAATGAGTAACGTGTACAACTTGAGTTATACCGTAATCATTATTCCAACTTAGCATGCATACTGAGCAAGCAATCCTTCTTGGGAATTGACTAAATTTTTATTACTATTTACTGATCCTCCCTATTTTGACACTTTAAAACCTATCTAGTGTTTAAAACCTATCTTGCATATGTTTTTCATCTTTTCACCTTCTCATTACCTAACAGCTATCTGTTACAAGATTTTCTAAAACTTTGAGTTGTCTGATTGCAACTATTTATAGTCCTGATTGCACTTCATCTTCTCATCTCTTTTTCATTCATTATCATTAAGCCTCTTCTCCATGAATGCTAGAACCCTCAATGGTGATGTATCTCTTCTTGAAGTGATTAATAAAAAACAACTTGCAAGTGTGACCTATTCGCGTTAAAAAGTGACGCGCGAGGGAATCGAATCTGAATTCGGATTCTCTGGCTCGAAACGATTTACTCTTTTGATTTGTTTATAAAGATGCCGCGAGAATAAAGCTTTATTATTTCCAACACAAGAAAAATGATTATGAAAAAGAGGAAATCTGCAATACCCTCAATTGATATGATATGCATTACGACTAGCGCGAACTAGACGCAACGTATTGGGGAGATTCTGGGCAAGGGGTTTGTTATATAAAGGGAATAGATGGAGCACCCTAAATATATATAGTTATCTATAGCTTTATATATGAATATGTTTGATATGTTTGTGTATTTTAATTGCTATTTCTATGATTGGGTAAGTTTCTCCTTTGGATTTTAAGAAGGATAGATTATGTGGGATCCTAGGTTTTGTTATTATTGTGCTCGCAAAGATCATTGGGATCTTCTGCATACATATCCCTTAATGGGAATCAGAGCATTTGTAGCTCGGATCTAAAGGGATCTATGGTTTGTTTGGTTTGAGGGAGAAAGCAATTTGTTCGGCAAGGATGAGACCTTGTGCCTACGTATTCTCAAAGGATGTTGAGAAAGTCAGAGCAATCGTAGTTCCCACTTATGCTAGTGGAAGCAACAGGATGTTATTAAGAGACAGAGACAAATGTCATCTTAATGAAAAATGTATCTAATCTATTTCATCACATACATTTTTAAAAAGGATTGATTGATTAAAATCTGTCATCGTAAGTTATAGGTGTTTTGCTTGAGTGTACAAGCGTTACCACTTACGAGTTTTTTAGAAAGATGTTTGAAAAATGATTGAATCTTTTAATTGTAAGCATTGGGTGTTTTGCTTGAGTGTACAAGTGTTACCACTTACGATTAAGAGATGTTTTTGTTTGAAAAGAGTTTGAAAAGTTTTTGATTGTATGTGATGTGATAGATGAGATGCTTCTTTCATAGAGATGATAAATGTCTAAATCTCGAGGAGAAATTGATTGGATTAGGGGGATGCTTTTAAGAAGCCCATGGGTCCTTGTATTGTAAGCCCAAGAGGAGGCATTCTGAGGGTCATCGAGGGTCCTTGTATGAAGCTCAAGAGGAAGCTATAGGGTATGGCTGGCTTTGGCTTTAAGAGTGGTTTCACCGGGAAACCATCCTCTTAGGATTTGAAGAGCGATTTCACCGGGAAATCATACTCTCAGGGTTCTATCCTAGCGCGGGTGATTCTTTGTATTGGAAGCCCAATAGGAGGCTGTTAAGAGATTTCCTGGTCTCTTTCTTGTTTGATGCCCAAGAGAAGGCTAAACTCAATGAGGAGTTCTTTTGAACGAAGCCCAAGAGGAGGCTGACTCAACAGGGGAGTGTTGTCTTATATGAAGCCTAAGCGGAGGCTAAACTCAGATGAATGAGTTTTCTTATATGAAGCCTAAGAGGAGGCTAAACTCAGATGAAATGAGTTACCTTGTACAAAGCCCAAGAGGAGGCTAACTCTGTGGGGAACTTAATGGTTAGACTAGTTGTTATGTTATAACTAGACAGTTATATAAACAAATGTATGGAGTCTATTCACAGGAGTTTATGAAGGAAATATAAACAAGTGTGTAAAACGTGCGTTTGAAACGAGCGTAACTTGATTATTTACAAGTTTGAATGTGTGCAAGGGAATGAATATGTACACGAATGAGTATTTATGTACAAGGAAATATGTATGTACATAGGAGGGTTGGGACTTACAGTAAGGGAGGCCCATTATCGGTTAAGAAATTTGAGGAAAAATGAGTTCGGTTTTATCTTCAAATCGGGTCGATCATGGAAAAAAGGATGTAAGTTTGATGAAAAGTTTGAAAAGATCTTGCAAGTGTTTTTTGAAAGATGAAATATACTTACAAGAAGTTTGAAAAAGTCTCGGGCTTCGAAAGTTTGAAAGAAACATCTTTGAAAGTGCATTGAAAAGTACTTAAAACGTCTCGTTTTCGGCTCGATGAAAATGTAATCAAAAGATAATATTTTTGGATTTTCTTGACATTATTATAAAATATACATGTTAAATGACAAGTGTACAAAAAATCACCTCAAATGAGGAGTTTGGATTGGATTTTGAAAGTGTTGAAGTTTGAAAAAAATATGAAGAGAGTTGGCAACCGCTGGGGCGGCAATACATCCGTTCATTTATGCCATTCCAATTAATTATATTATAAACTTAATATTTGAATTTCTGAAAAACATGCGCACTGCTCTTCTTCTTCCTCGATCCTTCATTCAGCCATGGATTCTTTGTTTCTCAATGAAAATGCTCGATGTAAACATCAAACTTGATCGAAATTGAACCAGGAACATGATGATGGTGATTAATTCCATTTATTTTTAGTTAAACATGATTAATTTTCCAGAAAACACGAAGAACCCTAATTCCTAAAAATCAAATTGAAATCGTGTATGGCCATGGAATCAAGCAATTGATTGAGGGTTATCAATCAGTGAAGGTGCAGAAACAAAACGGCCAAGCCATTTTTGAACTAGAATGCAGAAAATATGAAGTTCAAAGTTCGTGTTCTTACCTCTTGAAGCTGGACTTTGATTCTTCGAAGGAGGTGTTACAGAGTTGTTTTGATGATTGATATAGCACCAGCGGACCTCATGGAACGTGTGGAAGTGCTATGCTTGCTCTGAATCAACCTGGATCACTCTGACCAAGTCCACTTGCAGTTGCTTGAATTGAAACTCGAATTCTTGGTTAGATGTGTTACAGATCAAAGATGATGGTTTGTATCATCCATATGAAGTATGTTATTGATGTTTGGATCATAAAATCACAACTAGCTCGAGCCAATTATCAGTTTGAAGTTTAAGGCAGTTTTTGCAAGCTTTTTGTTTCAAACATGGATTCTGAGTTTTAGAAGTTTTTGTGTTGATTTTAAGTTTCAAACAAGTTCTATATTGATTTTAAGACATGTTAGACACCAAATTTCTCATGGTTTTTCACAAGATTTGAAAGATGCAAAAATTCTCCCTTTTGAACTATGTAACTTGAATTTTAAGAAAGAAAAGAGAAAGCTTGTTTTTGCATAGCTTTGGTGTGGTTTCAATTTGCAAACATGACCTCTATTTATAGGTCAAGAAATCAGAATGGTAAGTGAAGAAGATTGGCTTGGATTTGAACAACTTGCCTTAGAGGGCAAGAAAGTCATTTTTGCCATAAATGCAAAAGGAACCTTCCTTTTAACCATGGTTAAAACTTAACTTGATCTTATCTCCATCATAATTACCTTCCATCTGATTTTTATCAGCTCTATCCATCTTGGCTAGGTGGCAAGGCTTCTAGAAGGGAAGAAAATCAAAAATGACTTGTAATCTTTGAAGCATGAACTTGAAATCCATGGTTTTGGAGCTCTATGTTTCAAAATCAAAAGTATAGCTAGACACAATGGATTTGCAAGTTTTTGGACATTTTGGAAAGCTTGTAGCAAGGGCTACAACTTTAATGTTTTGAGTTTTTCTAATTCCAAGTGGAACTATGTGAAAAAATGCCATGAAAGTAGGAAAAAACATGAAATTTTAACACTTGAAAATTTTTCTAAGTGTTGAAAATTTTGACTTTTTGTTGACTTTTCAAAATTTCTTGATTTTTTATGATCATGATGAATCATTTGAAGTATTTTGATGATTGAAAAAGTTTTGTCTTGAAAAAGTTGACCAAAAGTCAAAGTTTGACTTTTCAGTGCAGATGAAATTTCATCAGATGATCCAGAAATTGACTGATGAAAATTGTGAACTTTTGTGATGTTTTGAATCAATAAATTAGGTCAAGATGTTGTATTGAAGATATGAAGATCAATATCCAAGCAAAAAAGTCATTCATTGATCAGAAAATCAGTAATTCCTTATCCTCGACAAAAACCCTAATTGGTCGATCCTTGATAGATCATGAGGAAAAGTTGGATATCTGAAGATCAGAAGTTGATGATTAATTAAGATAGATCAATTTAGGTGAGTAGAAACTCAAACCCTAATTGATTACCTCTTGATCAGATGAAAAATTTGTGAAACCTTGATTTTGACCTATAGAAGCCACACCCGATTAATTCTGTTCTGAACTGTTAGTGATGCAATGATGCAAATGTAAGGTGGTATATTAGGTCAAAAATTGGGGTATGACATGACCAATGTAGGTCAAATTAGTTCATTCATAGAACAACAAGGTTGGTTTGAATATTCAGTCATGCTTAGGGGTCCTATTTATCCAAGTCTTGTAAAACAATTGTGGATTCATGCTTCAGTTGATCCTTCTAGAGAATTCATTCACTCTCATGTTTTTGGGTGTCCTGTTGTGATCACTCATCACTCCATTGATCAAGCTATCAATTGTCCCTCTTCTCCTAACTCATGTACTGATGTTGTTGTTTTTCCTATTATTTTGAACACTTCACTCAATGGCATAACTGATGCTTCATACATACTAAAATCCTTCGTTCACTGGTGGTTTATGTATCTGCTAATAAATCTCCACCCCAGAGGACATAATTCTGATGTGATTTTTCCTAGGGATATGTGTTTGCTCTACTGTATTAGAAAGAACATTCCTATTCATATGTCCTCAATCATTTTTAACCATCTCAAGCTATCCATTATCGGCTCTAGAGACTCTCAAAAGTCATTTATTCCGTATGGACAATTACTATCTGAATTGTTTGAGTTAGCTCACATAACTGAAACTATTAGAAACAATCTGTTGTATGGAGAAAGTGTATTGTTTGATGAATGTTGTGATATTTCTGAAGCCTAGCTTCATTATTTTCTTTAATGTAATCTTCTTGTTTAAAATAACGAAAAGCACTTTTCTTTTGTCTATTATTTTATCTATGTATTTTTCACATGTTTTTAAATATAACTTTTTGATTATGACAAAAAGGGGGAGTAGTTAAAGAAGTAATTTTAATTCTCAATGATCAAATTCTCTGAAAAATGTTGCTTACATTTCTAACCAAATATATACTATTATTTCTTGGTAGAATTGTGTTGCTTTTCTTTTTCAGGTTTTTTCAAGAATCTGAAGAAAGTCTGTGCATCTGACTCCTTACACTAGAGTCTGAAAGAGTTAGTCCGAAGTCAAATTCTAACTGGAGATTTTGGAACTTGTCTAAGTGACATTAAATTTCAAGCTCTCAGTTGAGAAGTTGTGTCTTCAACAATCAAGACTCTCAAGATCTTTCATCTAATATGCTGGAACTAGGGGGAGCTGTTGCTCAAATAGTCCTTAGTCAGAAGTTCTGATCTTTCACCAAGTCTATGATTCAGGGGGAGTTTTCATATAAAGGTTAAGTAGTCCTTACCTTTCTTATTTTTAACTTTCTTATGATATTACGCAAAATTGTGTCATCAAAATGCATAGTTTTGTCATCATCAAAAAGGGGGAGATTGTTATAATAAGATTTTGTTCTACAATTATGTCTCTGAGTTTTGATTATCACAAAGAGTATGTTTGAGTGAAAAAAATTTGTTACTCTAATGTTTGTTGTATTTTTAAGATAAACAAACAGGCTCTACTTCTAATGAATAGCGTGGCCAAGACATTAGAAGAGAATATGTTTCGCTTCTAAGCTATAGAGGTTATGTTGAAAAAAGTAGCAAGGAAAGCTTCAGAAGGCTCTGAAGTCTAGTTACTTTGATATATTTGTCTGAAGAAACCAGTCAGAAGATCTAAAGACAGAAGCGTGACTTATGTCAAGATGCTGAAGACTCAGGCTTCAGAATACAAAGGATTCTGAAGACCAGGTGCTTGAAGACTCCGAAGACGTGGCTCTGGAGATTCGAAAGACTTCAAATTCTTCTGAACTTAGGTTACGACACAAAGGGTTCTGAAGACCAAGTCTTGAAGACTCTGAAGAATGTGATTCTGAAGATTCCAAGACTTGAATTTCTTCTGAACTTAGGTTACGATACACGGTTACAAGACCAAGTGCTGATGACTCTGAAAAATGTGATTCTGAAGATAACAAGACTTGAAGTTCTTTCAACCTTTGGTTACGATGCAAGGTTCTTCAAAACCAAGTGCTGAAGCTTATGAAGAGGAAGATCTAAAGACTCTGAAGACTTGAAGTTTTGATTAACCAGAAGTTAGATTCTCCACTTCTAAAATCATGCTCGCAGAAGCCTCTAAAGTGTAGAAGGAAATAACATAATGTTAACACGGTACAACAGTACATGGTATAAACAAAACGTTTCATTCCACTACCATGAAGGACAGACGTTGCGTACGATCTTGTCCCCCATGTTCTTTCAAGCTGCCACAAGTTTCATATTCCAAATGTACCTCCAACGGTTACATCATGTATAACACTATATAAGAGCTTGAAGACTTGAAGAAACAACTGCTAATTCACGAGGTAACTCTCTACGCATAAACTTCATTATTCTTTATAAAAAGCTGTAAATTATTTCAAGTCATTTGTACTAAAAATCTGTTTACATATCAGCTTGTGTAGAAGCATATTTATTTGTAAACAAACTTGTTATCAAACAGTTGTTTGATTGTTCCTTGAGAGACAAGTTGGGTCAGCTTCTCAAGAAGTCTAGGACAGTTAGTCTTAGAGGATGTTAGTCACACACAATTGGTGTGTGCGGGTGTTAGTCACCAATGGTTGCCCGTGCAAGTGTAATCAATTTGGTTATAGTGGATAAAGTCCTCAGTGGAGAGAGGAAAATCACCTCAGAAGGGTGGACTGGAGTAGGTTGATGTTTCAAGTGAACTAGGATAAAATTATTGTGTTATTTATTGCTTTCATATCTTTCAATCTTCATCAAAACAAAGCATATTCAAGGGGATTGCTTTAAAATCAAAAGTTTTCAAAGTATAAAACCCAATTCAAACTCCCCTTTCTTGTGTTTTTCATGCCTTCACCCGGAACCCCGTCACTGCCTGCTACTCAACCATCTGTTTCTACCAATAACAGAGAAATTATAAGGACTAATATAAGTACCAAAATGGCAACTCATTTTGAAGAAAACACCCACCATGGTTCTTATATTCTTCTAACTCCTTTTTACAAACAACCTGATATAAGAATCAACAATGAAGCTACACCCAGTATCAAAACATGCTACACCTGATGAGGTTAACCTCTCAACATGTTTGATCAGAAAAGCTTACTAAGAGCATGAAAAATGATTGTTTCTCCTTTTTGAGTGTGTTATAGATTCTTTTGTCATGAAATATCGAACAAAATATACCTGCATTGGCATAAAATGCATAACATATCAATAAACTACTAATCCTAATATATTTTTTTAGATAAAGATAAACATGTAGGTATGTTTTGTTTGACCACATATAGTATAAATCAATGGTTTAACCACATATAGTGCAAATTATTATTGTAATATTTCACGTGTAGAGGAAAAATCCGCTTGAGCACGGCTCAGAAAACTCCTCAGTCAAGCAACAATGTGAGTTAACCTTATTATTGCAATCTTTCACGTGTAGAAGAAAAATCCACTTAAGCATGACTAAGAAAACTCCTCAATCAAGTAACAATGTGAGTCAACCGATCTGGTTTTCACTATTGAAAGATCAATGTGCAACCACAAACAAATACAATTGACATATATTGTTTACCTTTGAAATTCATATCCTTCTATATTTGTATTCACCACAAACTGAAGGCTACTTGCTTCATTTCTTACTCCAAAATCTTCAATAATATTATTATCCTATCACCAAGAAAAAGAACAACTAATCATGTAAACATATAAAAAGTAAACTGTAACACCCCAATATTACCCAAAGTTTTATATGCAAAAATTAGAGTAATTTAAAATTTCATAAATTAAATACTGAGGTATCACACCTTCAAAACCAATTTACTTTAAACAGTTTGCTTTAAAGTATAAATCTCAGATACATAGCATCATCGGAAATCATAAATTGATTCATAAAAATCGAAACATTTTCTTTATTAAACTTCCTCATCAAATCATGTTTTCATATAGTATGATTCTATTTACAAAAGGAAGAACAACAAAAGAACAACAACAAGACAACATAAATATTCCCCCCGAGTGCTACGTATCAGAGCGACACCGACTCGACTAACAGCATCTATAAACTCCGTCTTCATAACCTGAACGTTACCAATATAAAGGTAACGACGAAACAAGTAAAGGGTGAGATAATCCAAAACATATAGTTAAAGGCATGATAAAATATACATATAGTTTTGGAATCATAAGGGATATAAGTTAATAAGTGCATTCCAACATGTATCCAAACCTCACTTACTTTGATCGTTATTCTAATGTGTATAATCTACATTATAACCTCATCGGCATAAATCATTACAACAACACATAAACTTCCATCACCACAAAATCATCACAAGTTATCACATCACTAATCAACATAAATAATATTATCACCAATTGGCTAAAGCCCATCATCGCTTTTGGCATAAAAGCCCACCGTCACAAACATCATCACATCATATTTGCATTAAGCATTTCATCAAGTTAAATCATCGCAAAACTCATCATTTATATTCATCGCATAGTTATCATGAAATTATCAAATTATATTCATTTCATGTTCATCATAAAGATCATCACCAAACAAAACATCATATATCATCGCAGTTCAATATCATCCATCAATTAACAAAACTCAACGCCAAACGACTCAAACATAAACATAACCGACTCCATGAGACACGACTATGTTATGCATGTGGTACCCGTCGCTTTGTCCATAATTAGGAACACTTGGCATAAAAGCCTCGTCACTTGGCATAAAAGCCTCGTCCCTTGGCATAAAAGCCTCGTCGCTTGGCATAAAAGCCCATCTTCGCCAATGCAATGTATGTGACTCAATAATAAAGACAACACAACAATACATCATCATCGCTCATCGAAATTGACATAAAGTCCACGTCGCCATATTTATTCACACCAAATAAACATATCATCGCATCACATTTTCATTATGCAAAACATCGCCAAACAATTCATCATCGTCAAAAGTCATGCATTCATAATTAGGAAGCATTTATTAACAACATCAACATAATCATCACATCATCATGTACAAAGACATATATCATCGCATCGCATATCACAAGTATTCATTAATAAATACACCGTCGCAAGAATTATATTTATTCACACCACATCATTATCGATTAATTCACCAAATTCCAAAAACGGAAAAATAGTCAAAACATCAATAACCGACGCAAAAGTCATTCCTAATAACCGGCATTAATCAAAATTATCAACATCGAAATCGGATTGTCCATACGCGCCTTAATTCCACTAAAACGCAATCCGATTCAATTTAACCGTAATTTGGCCTATTCCGGGTCATCTCGTAAAAACTCGTAATTTCTAAAAAACTAACCTCACCACTACGTTCTACACGTCGAACTTAGCTAGCACGTCAATTTTCGTTGAATTCAGAGCAACTTGCTCCGTCGTCGAATTTTACCGAAATCGGAAAATCGAAATATAATCGGGTTCCAAATTTAATCGGCTATCTTATCTCCTAATTGTATTTTAGTGATACAAAAGGTTACTAGGTGGAATTGGGATTTAGAAAGAAACAGAATGTATTTTGAGAAATTATGCAGAAAACTGGTTTTTGACAGAAAACATTTCTCATTTACAGAAACCTGGAAAAACAGAAAATTGCGCAACTCCCTCACCTCAAAGGGGACGCACGTCCCAGCTTGTATTGGAGAAGGGAGGCGGCTGCCTCACCTAGGGGGACGGTCGCCCCACACATGGAGGTGGGCACCTCCCCCTCTTGCTTCCATCCATCCATTTTGTTTCCATCACCCTGCGTTTTTGCTGTTTTTCCAGTTTTCACATTTTTTCTGTTTTCTTGTTTACTGATAAGCTTTTCTTTTCCATTTCCATTTCTATTTTCATTTTATATATCATATATAAAAATACTAATAACATCATACCCATAATCTCTACACCTAATTCAACTTCTCTAAACATTTTCAACAATCAACCAACCAAACCCTATAAACCAACTATCAATCTTTCCCAAATCCAAACTATCACTAACAAACCCTAACTATATGAGATAGAAACCAAACAATCAAACACCCAACTCAAAACCACAACACCAATTTTCATCACAAATCCATAATATATGTATCAAAACCCTAACCATAAGAAGTGGAAAATCAAACCCCTTACCTCACAAGCTTGGATGATTCAAGATGCTCCAACAAAACTCCAAATCCATGCTTGCTCTTGCTCCTCTTCTTCTTCTTCTCCAAACCCTCTCTTTCTCTCAAGCTCCCAAGTTTGGCTTATGATGTTGGAAAGGAAAGAAAGTGAGGAAAATGGCTTTTATAAGTTACGTTTCTACTAGCTTCCTCTCTTGCTCTTGTTTGGCTTTGGTGTTTTATGTTGGAAGAAAAACAAGGAAAGTGTTTTTATGGATGGAAAGAAAATGAGGAAAGTGGTTTTATGATAACCTTACTAGTAAACTAAGGTGTAAACCCAATCCTTCCCAAATAATCCTCACACTCATAATTTATTAATATAATTAATTCAATCAATTAAAATAATTTCGGGGAATTAAATATCGGATCCGAATAATGTTTTACCGGACCGAACGGAACGTCGCCTAATATATTAATAATATATTGATTAATATAAATATCGATCGGACATTCAAAAATATTAATATAATATAATATTAAATAAAATGGGCGTTACATAAACCACCATGTTATTTAACTTGTCAGAAAGTCTTCAACTTTTCCAACATTTTATAAAGATAAGAAAATGTTGACACCCAAATTGCATATCTACAAATTTCTAATCTAATGTTTATAAAGAGTTATTAACTCTACTATTATGATACCCAAAAATAACAGTGGTATATAAATAAAAAACAAATGTATTTATTTGCATTAACATCAAATGACAGGATAACATAGTACCTTATAAACAGCAAGATGCAATGCCTCAGGATCCAAACACTTTGCCTCAAGATCTGGAAGATGAAGTTGTCCAACTAAATCAAAAGTGAAATCGAAAATGAATTTGTTTACGATAAGGATAAGAAAATCGAAATAGCTTACAACAAAAACAATGTTACCGAAATATACATCGTGATGAAGTTGTCCAACTACGGGGTGTTGATAGTGATGCTGACTAAGAAACAGTGAATGATACAACATCGTAAGCAACATTGTAGCAATTCAATATTTCAAACTTGAATCAACTTCATAACCTACACATATATTAACAAAAGACAACAACCTAAAAACTGAACAAAATAACCCCGTGAAATCGACAAAATCAGAGTCTGCAATGGTTGTAAAAGTGTCTTGCGAATCTGTTACAAAAATGTGATAAACTCACGATTTGGATTTGGTTTGTGCGTTATGGTTTAGATTTGGCTTTGAAATAAACAATGAAGGTTTGTTTTGTTGTTGTTTCACACCTGAACCATGGTGTTTTAAGGTGGCCAAACAAGATTGTTGAGATGGTGATTGTATGGTGCTTTAACGACGGAGCTAGGTGGTTTGAGTGGTTGTTTCGGTGGGTTAGGTTTGATGGGGAAAGACAGATGAAAGAAAATGGGAGAGAGAGAGAGAGAGAGAGAGAGAGAGAGAGAGAGAATCAGGGAAAGTTTAGAAAGAGCAAAACGGGTAATTCAAATTTTGAAAATTGAATAAATGTGAATGTTTGCTTTGGTTGTGCCACTTGTACAAAGCTTAAATTACCATTGGTCAAGATTTTGTTTTTAGTCAATTACAAAAAAGAAGATAATGTAATATAAATTAATTTTGATAAAAAAAGGTAAATTAAGAAATTAATAAGCATATTTTAATGATAGGTAGGTAGTTAATTACAAAAAAGTTCATAGTATAATATAAATTAATTTTGATAAAAAGGGTAAATTAGAAAGTTAATAAGCATGTTTAGATATGTAGTTAATTTAAAGGGTTAAATATACAAGCACCTTTGTAATCTTAGAGAATTTTGCTTTTCGTCTTTGGTAAAAAAAAATTTTAAAACCCCCCTCGCAATTTCTAGATTTCGTTAGATATCCCCCTACCTGCCACATTTCACCAAAGATTCCTTCTAACCTCCTACGTGGCAGTCTATGTGGTATTTATTTATTTTTTTAATTCATTTTTTAATCCACATGGTAGTACACGTGGTATTTCTTTATTTTTTAATTATTTTTTATTCCATGTGAATTTTTTTAATTTATGTTTTTATTTTTAACATAACTTTCTTTATATTTTTTATTACTAATATTTTTTTAGGTTTTCTTATATAATATACTATTTTTATTAATATTTGTTATGAATTATTTTTTTAAATTCCATGTGAATTTTTTTATTTTATGTTTTTATTTTTAACATAACTTTCTTTATATTTTCTATTACTAAATTTTTTTAGGTTTTCTTATATAACTAGTGGGATACCCGTGCGTTTGCACGGGTGCCCGTTGTGGTACGCACATTTGTTTGCAAAATATAATAAAAAGAAAATTAATTTTTTAAAATAAAGATAATAAGTCGGTGCTTATAATTCTTCTAATATATAAAAATATTTGAATGAATAATATATTTTTTATATAAGTATTATTTTTGTTTTAAAATTATTGTAAAAAAAATTTAAACCAAATAGTAAAGTTGTTCTATTAATATTCAATAATTTGGTCAGTAATTTCATGTTCCCGTTAATATTCAATAATTTGATCAGTAACCTTAGGTTCCCATTAATGTTCAATATTTTGACCAGTAACTCCATGTTTCCGTTAATATTCAATATTTTGATCAGTAATTTCATGTTCCCGTTAATATTCAATATTTTGATCAACAACTTCATGTTTCCGTTAATATTTAATGTTTTGATCAGTAACTTCATGTTCCCGTTAATATTAAATATTTTGACCAGTAACTTCATGTTTCAGTTAATATTAAATATTTTGATCACCAACTTCATGTTCTCGTTAATATTTAATATTTTGATAAATAACTTCATTCAACATCCTCTCTCCAAAAATAAAACCTATATTTTAATCTCTTCATCTAAATTGCGTAATAGATCTAATGATTTATAAAAGTGATCCACTCTAAAAACATTTGTTTAATGGTTCATTCTAGATTTCACCATATTTTATTTGTCAAATTGTACTACTTATTATTAGTTTATCTAAAAGGACAATTTAGATGAATTAATTAGTATTTGAAATAAAAATTGTTCTATTCATATTGAAAAATATGATTGAAAATATGTGGACAAACAAAAAATTAACGATAATCAAACATGAGTTAACAGAAAAGCTTTAATTATCCACGAACTTTTAAATTAAAACTTTAATTCAATTCCAAATTTAATTCTTTGATCAATAGTATAAATTTAAGTGAAAATGTGAAACGATATAGCCTTCATTGTTACTCTAAAAATGCTTTTCTTTAATACATTGTTTTCTTCATCACACCAACTTGTTAAGTACAGACCTACAACTACCAATTTTCTAACATTGTATATACATTCATTTGGTAAATTTTGTACCTGTTTTCACAAATTCCCTAACATTCTACACATATTCATAAATTCTAACACTACCTTCATCTCATGTAAACAACAAACTTTGTCATTCATTATCACATTTTAACCGTAACACTAAACTGTAACAAAACACACTCACATATTCATAGACTAAAATTTCATCAGATTACATAGACTGGTGCATATAAAGATGCATATGATGTTGTAGAGTACTCCATAGACTGGCTAACATCCTTATGCACTTTTTGGTGATTATAAGGTTCAAGATCCAGGTTGTGGTGTGCTAGCAATGAATCCTTGGCTGCGCAAGCTAATCATGTGTTTTGATTGGAATATGCTCCCCCTGTCCAATAGATTTCAAGAGCATTTCGATAGACTCTGAATCAGTCTTTTAGATAACAACAAAAAATCAAGTACCAGAGTACAATAGATATAAGGTTTTCAACATGATAATTGCAAACGGATGACGTAGACATAATATCGTTACAACTTCACAATCATCAACAGCATTTGCCTCGTCAACACTCTCTTTTATCTACAAAATGTAGTATATAATATATTATGGCATTGGCCAAGAGATTTTTCAAATTGAGTCGTTTCAAAAATGACAAACAGAATATTTGGCTATACCTGCAATAGCTGTGGTGTAATCTCAGACAACTTCATTGTCTTGTTATAAAGGAAATAAAAAAACAAATTGATCAGCAGGATTGTAATTTACTTATTCTAATTTTTTTATGCTAACTTCGAATAAAATTAATAAAGAATTTTGATCATAAGGTTTCTAAACCTTATATGAAACCGTATTGAGCACAACTACCTCGTCAAACTAACATAGGTGTCAGCTGCAAACAGTTTAGTATCAGTTACATAAAAAGTGATTGTGACGTTAAGCTAACCTCCAAATCTCAGCTTATGTTTTATGGCCCGTCTTGCATAAAACGGTGGATTCAACCCCCTTAGCAACCGTTGGACAATGATACCCCCATTCATATTGGGATGCTTTGAGTTTGTCAGTCTCTACGACATTAACGCGTAATGTAACTTACGAGAAGTTGTGACAGGAAAAATCGCATAAGATATAAATAAATTCAACGATTTTTTTGGAGAGAAATTTCAAGACATAATGTTGCTGGTATTGTAACATGGTGGGAGAACTGACTTGTTTGTTTTGCGTTTTATCGCAAATGTTGCGGATAGCAAGAGTCGCCACCGACTTTTCTTTTATCCAATTAAGGGAAGGCGAAAAGAACAGGAAAAGACCTTTGTTAGATTCTGAGTACGGGAGGCAGTTATGAAAAGGGAAGGTGTTAACACCCTTTCCATCCGTAGTTATCTACGGGCTCTTAATTGCTTAGCTCACTTTATAAATTGCTTTTTGTGTGTGTGTTTGAAAATGTTTTGAAAAGGCATTTCGCTATGACTTCATAATGATTCACGCTGGAATGTATACGAAGTGTTTGGAAATGTTTTGTTTTGGAAAAGACTTTGTAATGATTCACGTTGGAATGAATACAAAGCGCTTTGAAAAGATTTTGAAAAAAATTGTGAGGTGTAAAGAGTATTTTAATTGAGCAAGCAAAATAGACTTATTTTACCCACTCAGAGCGGTCGTTTCCGTGTTATTTTGCTTTCCTTTAGGGTAGCGCTATCCATATCATTAGTTGGTAGGTAACTCTATCCGTTGGATGTAAAGGAACATTCAAAGGGATATCAGATGGTCATAGAAGGCAACTTGTAAGGATATCTTAGCATATTCGTAGGGACGATCATCACTTTTCGTAGGCAACAATCGAGGGACTAGATCATGTATTCGTAGGCAACATCGAGGGTCATCGAGGGACTATGATCTTTAATTCGAAGGGACTATGATGATATGTTTGTAGGAATCTGTGCTAAGATATCCCTATGTTCGAGGGACATGACCATTGTATTAGTAAGGCAACAGGAGAGGATACCCTAAGGTGAGTGCATGTGTGGTAAAGTGTATTGTATTCAGATATTTTATCTTGTGATTAGGGTTAGCTACATTGATTGAATTAATCTTGTCATACACGCCTAGTTACTATCAGTTAATATGTGCGGAAAATAAATTGTGGAAATGTAAAGTGCGGGAAAGTAAAACCCTAGACTATTACATGACTTTGGGGCAAATACATAATAAGGAGTGCGGAAAGTAAACCCTAATTAAACTACTACATCCCATGAGCAGTTACATAATATTGAAAAAAAGAATGCGAGAAATTAAACCTAGCTATTACAACCTGGAAACAGTTACAATAATCGGAAAATATTACGAGAAGGATTGAATTGTAAATAATGGAAAATAATGTTAGTAAAAAAGATTTTTGAGTTAGAAAAAAGTTTTATGGTTAGTAAACCTAATTAAATGTAAAAAATATTTTTTTGGGAATTTTCTGGATTAATTTGATATGGAAAAAGGGATTAAAAGGTTAATTTTCGATTAATTAACAATTAAATAAAATAAAGATGAAAAATAATATTTTTTTATGTCAAAAATTAAATTAAAGTTTTTCTAACCTAATTATGAAAAGAAATGTTTTTTTGGTGATTTTTTAGTGTGTTAAAAAAATGTTTGAAAACAATTAAATAAAATAAAAAAATAATGAGAAAATATGAAAAAAGAAGTTAGTTTAGAAAAGTGGTAAAAAAGAATGGGGTAGCCAGGGATCGAACCCCTGCCCATAGGTCAAACGCGCGCTACCTTGCCACTGAGCCAACCTTCAGTTTGTGTTAGTATGATGGAACGAAAACAATATAAGCGAAATTAATTTTTGGAAATAGTTAAAATGAAACACGCGGGAAGGAGTCATCTTCTTCGTTTGAATTTCCAGACTTTTACCTACGGTTTGAATCCGTAGCAAAAGCCTATAGCCATAGTTTCATCCGGCACTATACCCCTGCAAGAAATCAAAATCAAGAAATACGCAATATAAATTTGTTATGGAGACATGGATCAACTCAGTGTGATCCCCTGAGTGTGATAGGGTAATTGGTTTCGTCCAATTTTTCCTATTTCAGAAAGTCCTAATTCGAGCACATGAACCCTAGCCATGGCAGATTCTTGTTCCTGTGCTAAAACTCAAATCAAACTATCCAGAAAGTTTACAAACATCAGTCTAAACACAAATATGCAATCAACTTGTATTAAAAATGCATGAATCAATGAAATCGATTTTGAAGTTTTGAAAGCAAACTGTAATTGTGTTCTTACGATTCTGGGCGTCTGGATGCTTGGTAATGATTTGGAACGAATCAGAGAACCTCCAGGAATGTGTTGGAATGCCTTGAATTGGTGCAAAATTGTGGCTGCAAGTTACTTGACACACACGGTTTTTTCAAGCTAGGTTAGGGTTCTTCAAGCTGCCAAAAATTCTCCTCTAGGGTTTAGAGACCTTCTGAATTTATAGAGGATGGATTCAGGTTGAGAATTGATGAGAAAATATATCCCATTCAACGAGAGTATATTTGATTTGTCAATCTTTTCAATTTTGATCAAATGTTTCCAATCTTGTACCAATCTTTTGCCAATCACTAAATTTCGAAATTTTGGTCATTTAATAGGTATCTTGGACCTCAAGAATGTCAAATATTCAGCCTTGCATTAATTGATTTATTTTTGCTATTTTATTTTAATTAAATTGACTTTTAATGAATAAAAAATCAAAATAAATAAAATAAAAAGCTCAAGGGCGTGGCATTGGGCTTGGAGGTTCTAATTGGGATTAGAAACAAGTTTGAATCAAGAAATATTAGGCCCATTTAGAAATTTTTTGATTTTCTCAAGTATTTCTCTTTATGCACCTCCTCAAAAATGCTCAACTTGCACAACTTGTATCTTGCTCAATTTTTAATATTTTTGGGTGTTCTTTTTAGAAATCTCAAGATGTCCTATAAACATCCCTTTTGGTTTCATCTTCATTGAAGTTTCCATGCTCATGAACACTTCTTTGCAAAAAGATGACTTTTTGTTGACTTTTAAAAAGGCCTGTAATGTTTTGATCCATAACTTCCAAATGAAGCATTTTTAGCCAAAGCTTGTGAGACATGAAGTTGTAGAGAATTGAATTTCCTTTAAAATGAGCTTTGGTGGAAAAATTTCTGATGAAGTATTTGAAAGTTATGTCTGGTCAAAGTTTTGTTGACTTTTGTCTAAAAAATCCTAATTTAGAAACTTTGACCTTTGATCAAATCTTGACTTTTCTTGAGGAATCATGATCAACCCTTGATCAAATTATGATTATTACTTCAAAATATTGATGTTGACCAAAAATTATGAAGTTTGACTGTATGTTGACCACAGTTGACTTTATGTCCTACACAACTGTTTTCAACCATCTAAGCAATTGAATGAGCAATTTAACTTATAAAGCTTGAAACTTGACATGGTGATCCCTTGAAGCATATGGTGAGGTATGATGACCACTTAGAGCACTGTAAATCCATCTTGACTTGAGAGGAGCAAAACCCTAGTTTGGATTGAATGCTTAGGAGAGGGTTTGTCTGGTCAACCCTTGTGAAATCCTTGAGTATGGAGTTGTGGATTGTCTTGAGAAGTAGGTGGGAAAATTTTAGGGTATAACAGTTGCCCCTATTCAATCTTCTTGTACCGGAAGGGTTAGATTGGTACGATTGCCTTTCATGACCTGAAGGTAGAACATGATTGAACACTCGAGTACACTTGAAAATTTAAACTCGGTATTGTATGGAATGGGATCATCAATTGACGATGTGCTGGAATGGGCTTATAGATGCCATTTGGAGAAGATGATGCTGGAGAGTGAGTTATACGCTAGACTCTGTATTTGTCTTTTGGATGAAAGAGAAATCAGAGATGGGCTTAAGATGCCATCCGGAGGGATGATAATAAGAGAGAGTCAGAATAAACCTTCGTCTTGACTATTTTTGAGATGAATAGTTGTCAATATGCGGATAGTTTTCCCGTCTTGTTTCGGGTGTTAATCTTTGATCTATTGTCTGGAAATAATTTGCATGGTCGTTCAGATGGCTCTCCCGTCTTGTTTCGGGTATTAATCTTTGACCTTCTGTTTTGGGAAATAACATTTACCTGTTGGGGAAATAAATCTTGACAGGATATGGTTAGTCCTATGCAGATTATGATGCATGTGAGTGTATGACAATGTTATGAATAATGTTATTATGATATATGCACATGTTATTACTTTTATGAATAATGTATGAATGTAGATGTTGTGGTATTTCAAAACATATCCATCTTGAAGAAGATAGGCACGTTCTGCTGGAGATTTTTGATTTCTGCTTGGGGATGAAGTCGTTGAAAACCCTGGCTGGGAAATAAGAGAGATGTGAATTCCTTTGATGCACTATTTGACCAAGTTTCGAGTCTAGATATTGCTGTTGTTGGGGGAATGATAGTCATTGAGAGATACTCAACTGAGGATGAATATCTTGTGTATAGATCTTGCTAGGGGCAATGTGACATGGAATAACCTGCTACTGCTTGGAGACTGGCGTAATTGGTTGATGTGTTACTACTCGGGGACTAATATAATGTGATGACTTGAGAATATAGATAAGTATGATATGATCACTGCTCGGGGACTAACGTGATGAAGTTGATAGGATCACTGCTCGAGGACTGACGTGATGAAGTTGAAGTTGATAGGATCATTGCTCGGGGACTAACGTGATGAATATGATAGGATCACTGCTTGGGGACTAACGTGACGAGGTTGGAAGTATCGGAACACTATTGGGAGGAGATTAGTACTTTGTCGGAGAAGATTTGTCTTCGTATGAAGAACGATGGCTCTGTGGGGGCTGATGATCTTGTGGATGTATTTCTTGTGAAAGTGACTCTGTGGGATGTAATAATGACTTTAGTCGTCATCTTAATTCCTAGAGCCTGTAGTAATTACTGTTTCTGTTCGCTTTTCATATGTTTGTGAACATATGCTTATTGTCAGATGCATATAATCATTCAAAGCGACCATTGAACTTTATGCAAACAAAACAATAAAAATTGGAACTGGAAAAGAGGAATTTGCATTAGATTTGGAAAGTGGCCTATAGTCAGGCAGTTTGTATACAAAAGACAAATATTCTAGTAAGAGGAAATTGCCAGGATAGTAAAAAGCTATGTGGAAACAATCTCGTCGAGTTTTAACTATGTTATTGCTCATATATTTTCGACTATCTCATCTCCTTGTTGTTAGAAGAAAGTGATTGAACTGATTCGCTCCATTCGAATCTTGAAGCTGATAGTAGTGTAGTCTGTAAGTAGGTGATCTGGACGAGACATAGTCGTACGCTTAAATACCTAACTTTTTCCTAGACCGCCCTTTCGGGTTTTTAGTCTACCGGGATACCCTTTTTTGTCCAAGCCACCTTTGCAGGTTTTCGACTTGCCGGGTGTATATTTTTTTGTATATCCTTAAATTTTGCCCGAACCTTTTTTGTTCGCCAAGATGCCCTTATTTTTGCCTAGTCCAGTCGACCTAGTGGGTCTCGTTTATGCGTAGTATTTTTTGACTATGTCTGCGTTCACAGGGTGTGGGCGGTCTTCTCCATCCATAGTGCTAAGTATCATAGCTCCGCCGGAAAATACTGTTTTGACTACAAATGGTCCCTCATAGGTGGGAGTCCATTTTCCCCTAGGATCACCTTGTGGAAGAATGATGCGCTTGACTACTAGATCACCGGCTTGGTAGACTCGGTGCTTAACCTTTTTATTGAATACTCGGATCATTCACTTTTGGTATATTTATCCATGGCATATGGCTGCGAGCCATTTTTCGTCGATCAAGTTGATCTGGTCGAGGCGAGTCTAGACCCATTCATCTTTGTCTAACTCTGCGTCCTGGAGTACTCTGGTTAAGGGTATCTAAATCTCGATAGGTAGGACTGCTTCCATACCATATACGAGAGAAAAGGGGGTTGCCCTTGTAGATGTTCGTATTGTAGTGCGATAACCGTGGAGAGCAAATGGCAACTCTCATGTCAATCTTTGTAGGTCACTGTCATCTTTTGTATTATCTTCTTGAGATTCTTGTTGGCGGCTTCCACTGCGCCATTCATTTTAGGACGATATAGAGAAAAGTTGTGATTAATCTTGAACTGCGTGCAGAGTTCGGTGAACATTTTGTTATTGAGGTTGGTACCATTGTCTATGATAATCCTTTCGGGGACTCCGTACCGACAGATAAGATTATGCTTGATGAATCGAGCCACAACATTCTTGGTAACAGATGCAAACGAGGCTACTTCTACCCATTTGGTAAAGTAATCAATAGCAACAAGGATGAAACGATGTCCATAGGAAGTGGTGGGTTTGATCTTTCCAATCATGTCAATGCCCCACATTGCTAACGACCACGGAGAGGTCAGAACATTCAATGGAACTGGTGGTATGTGCACTTTGTCTGCGTATATCTGGCATTTATGACAAGATCGAACATAGCGGTAACAATCAGCTTTCATGGTGGACCAATAGTAACTTGTTCTTAGAATCTTTTTAGCCACTCTATGTCCACTGGAGTGGGTACCGAATGCGCCTTTATGTAACTCTTCCATGATTCGCTCTGCTGTTTTCTGATCTACACAGCGGAGTAAGCACAAGTCGTGGTTGCGCTTGTATAAGATGTCGTTGCTGAGAAAGAATTTGGAGGTGAATCTTCTTAAGAACTTCTTATCGTTGACAGATGCCCCTGCGGGATATTCCTGAGCTTCGAGATACCTCTTTACTTCGTATAACAAGGGTTTCTCTTTTGTTCCTTCGGTGTCAAGTTCGCAACAGTATGCTGGTTCGTCTAGTCTTTCGATGATGATTTGGGGAGCTTTGTTGTCCCATCGGACCTTGAATATAGATGACATGGTAGCTAATGCGTCTGCCAACTGATTTTCTTCTCGTGGAATGTGATCGAAAGTGATTTTTTCGAAGTAAGGGATTAGACTCAAAACATGCTCTCGATGCTTCGTATCCCAATCGCCTTTAATTTGACTGATCACCAAAGCTGAGTCTCCATACACTTGCAATAATTTGATTCTTAAGTCAATAACAGCTTTGATACCCATGATGCACGCTTTGTATTCGTCCATGTTGTTGGTGCAGTCGAAACATAACCTGGCGGTGAAAGGCGTGTGTCCGCCTGTGGGAGATGTAATGATGGCGCCAATACTGTTGCCAAGTGCGTTTGAGGCCCCATCAAAGACCACAGTCCATCGAGATCCTGGTTCAGGTCCTTCGTCTGGTCCAGGTTCTTCGCAATCAGTGACTAACATGATATCCTCATCTGGAAACTCGAAATGCATAGACTGGTAGTCATCTATGGCTTGATGAGCCAAATGATCGACTACTATACTTCCTTTGATCGCCTTCTGAGTAGTATACTGGATGTCGTATTCAGTCAAGATCATTTGCCATCTTGCTATTCTTTCGGTGAGAGCAGGTTTCTCGAATATGTATTTTATCGGATCCATTTTGGAGATCAACAAGGTAGTGTGAGTCAACATATACTGTGTTAGTCGGCAAGCAGCCCGAGCCAAAGCGCTACAAGTTTTCTCAAGCTGTGAGTATCTTGTTTCACAGTCGGTAAACTTTTTGCTAAGGTAGTATATTGCACACTCTTTTCGACCAGACACGTCATGTTACCCCAACACACACCCCATCGAGTTCTCTAATACTGTCAAGTACATGATAAGAGGTCTTCCTTTGACAGGTGATATCAGAATAGGAGGATTTTGTAGGTACTCCTTGATTTTGTCAAAAGTTGTCTGGCAATCGTCGTTCCATTCCACTACTTGATCTTTCTTCAATAACTTGAAGATTGGCTCACAAGTATCGGTTAGATGTGCAATGAATCTGGAAATGTAGTTTAGTGTCCCAAGAAACCTCTGACTTCCTTCTCGGTACGGGGAGCTGGCATTTCTTGAATAACTTTAACCTTGGCAGGGTCAACTTCAATACCTTTACCACTGACAACAAATCCCAAGAGTTTACCAGATCTGACTCCAAAGGTGCACTTGTTAGGATTAAGTCTTAGTTTGTATTTCTTCAATCTATCAAACAGCTTTCGCAAATGATCAAGATGTTCTTCTTCAGTTTGTGATCGAGCTATCATGTCGTCGACGTAGACCTCTATCTCGTGATGAATCATGTCATGAAACAAAGCTACCATGGAACATTGATATATGGCGCCAGCGTTCTTTAGTCCGAACGACATGACTTTGTAACAGAATGTGCCCCACTGTGTAACGAAAGTAGTCTTTTCCATGTCTTCGGGAGCCATTTTGATCTGATTGTAACCAGAGAAACCGTCCATGAAGGAGAAAACTTTGTTGAGCAGTGTTGTCAACCAATACATCAATATGAGGAAGTGGAAAATCGTCTTTCGGACTTGCTCTGTTCAGATCTCGATAGTCCACACACATACGTACTTTGCCATCCTTCTTAGGTACGGGCACCACATTCGTAACCCACTGTGGATAAGAAGTAACGGCTAGGAAACCAGCATTGAACTGTTTCATAACTTCAACTTTCATTTTCTCAGACATTTCAGGATGCATACGACGAACTTTCTGCTTCACGGGGAGAAAACCTTCTTTCGTCGGTAGTCGGTGTACCACAATGTCAATGTCTAAACCTGGCATGTCTTCGTAGGACCAAGCAAAAATCTCGATATAATCTCGCAGCATTTGGACCAATCTCTCTTTGACACTGTTCTCAAGACCTGCTTCTATCTTGATTTCCTTTCTGTCTTTGTCAATGCCTAGATTCACAACCTCAACTGGCTCCTCGTGTGGCTGTATAACTTGTTCTTCCTGTTTTAGTAGTTTGACAAGTTCTCCTGGCACTTCACAATCTTCCTCACCTTCGTCTTCGACTTGGTAGATCGGATTATCGAAGTCATATTTAGCAATAGCAGAGTCGTTATCTACGAGATTCATAGTGAATCTGCAGTGTATAATGTGGGTGTGTGTAAGAACATATAGCTTTTTGAAAGGGTGATAAAGTAAAAGAAAGAAAAGAGCACAGTATTTGAATGCAAAAGTCCAATGATTTTATTGAACAAAAATATGCAAATGACAAATAATAACCCTCACAAACGAGCCTTCGTGCCCCGGGCAAGGCACTAGGCTTAAAGTTTATTGTTCGAAACGTAAAAAGCGAAAAGCATAACAGAAAAAGCAATTACTCATGTCTAAAGGAGATTGGTATAACATCTTCAGTCTTCCAATTGTTGAGTCCGTCGTTTGGAGTTGGGAAGATCCAATTGTTGATGTCGAAGTCGTCGTCGTCGTCTTCTATAGAATGGACTCCGCTTTTGTTGATGTGGAAAGGAAGTTTGCCAACACATTTGCGGCGTACCATCTTCTGACCTTTGATAGTGAAGCCTAAACCAGTCTTGTCAGATTTGAAGGGAAAATCGGGAAGCTGACCCCAAATAGCACAGTCTCCTTCTTCAACCGCAGCTTTGACATATTTTAGTGAGGCCATCTTCGATGGAACTCTAGTAACTTTAGGAGTGATAGGAGAGTCAACAGGCATGACTCATAGAATTGCTTTGAAAGCTTGACAGGGAGTTTCGATAAATTCACCTTCCATTTCGATGTATCGGAATGATTGCAGATGGCTTACCATATATTCTTCTTCACCGCATACTGTAACAATCTTTCCCTTCACTGGGTACTTCAGCTTTTGATGTAGGGTAGAGGTGACAGCGCCTGCCCCATGTATCCAAGGGCGTCCGAGTAGGCAAGAATAAGCTGGACGAATGTCCATGACAAAGAAAGTAGAGTCAAAAGTCTGGGAATCGACTTTAACTGGAAGGATGAGCTCTCTAAGTATTGTTTTTTTCGAACCATCAAAAGCTCTGACGATTATGTCACTGGGCTTCATGACCACTTCTTCAACATTAAGTCGGTCGAGAGCACTCTTCGACGAAATATTTAGAGCAGAACCAATATCCACCAATACGTGAGACAATGTAGTGCCCTTGCATTCAATGGAGATGTGCAAGGCTTTGTTGTGCTTCCTTCCGGCAGTAGTTAAATCAGCATCAGAGAATCCCAAACCATTGTTGACGGTCAGGCTAGCAATACATCCTTTGAATTGATCAGCAGTAGTGTCTTGCGGTATGTGAGCATTCTTCAGAAACTTTACTAAGGCTTTGGCATGAGCCTCAGAGCATAATAACAAAGCTAGCATGGATATCTTGGACGGAGTTTGTCCCAACTTTTCCACAACATTGTAGTCGCTCTTCTTGATGATCTTCAAATTTCCTCCATTTCTTGCTTGGAGGTATCCTTAGCAACTTCCTTTGGCACTTCTATCTGAGCAGGATAAGTTACTGGTTCTTTCCCTCTTGCTTCGGGAACTGGTTCGATAGCAGGAATGCGAATTGGTGTAGTAGTATCTTTCGGAGGAGAGATCTTTAGAGAAAATACTCTTCCAGTTCTGGTTACTTTGCTTGATCCGGTGATGTTGTCGATGTCGGGATTGGTAGCTTCAACTATAATGTCTTCAATGGTCAAAGGTTCTTGCTTGACGCCATGATAGTAAACTATAGTTCCAAGGTATAGCTTTGTTAGAGGAATATGGAATTGGTCTGGGCGAGGTAATAATGAGAGGTGCCACTCTAGGCGCGGGATTTGCAGAGGTGATCCTTATTGTGTTCACATCAGTATAGTCTTCTGGGTAATCGTCTCCCCATCCGGTTGCTTTGATGTCTTCGATTGGAATCTTGTAACTTTCGGGAGCGGTATATTTCACCATGAAATCAAACTTTCCACTTGGCTGCCCCAAGGTACACCAGACTTCTGGTATGGCTTCGCTTACGTCTTCAATCTTCAGATTCTTAGAAATGTCTTCACAAAGATTCTCCACATATGGAGGTTTCAGAAATAGCACTTCTCGGTTGTCCATCATGCGTTGAATACGCCTCTTCAACCAAGCACATCCGTCAGATTCAAATGCACAACAACGACAATTATTAGTGCATCCTGGAAATACACCGGCTTGCAGCAAATATTTCTTAATAGTCATCAGAGGAATAGTTAGCTTGTTCACGTCATAAACATAGGAGTCTTTGTCAATAGCGTTGGAACTTTTACCATGGTCAGGCATTGGTGCGTTGATCACATTCGGAGTTTTGACGGGAGGGTCGAATTCAATTTCCTTTGCTTCAATCATGTCTTGAATCTTGTTCTTCAGAGCCCAATAGTTGTTGGTGTCGTGCCCTGGACTGTTAGAGTAGTATGCACACCTCGTATTAGGATTGTACTTTGGAGAGGAAGTGTTGACATGTTGAGGAGGATCCCTCAAAGTAATCAGCTCTGCTTTCAACATGTGTTGCAATGCTTGAGACAACAACATGTTGATCTTTGTAAATTGTCTTTGTGGCACGTTCTGGCTACGCGCGTTGTCTCGTTGAGGTTGCACTGGTGTAGGATTGGAGATTACGACTGCCCCCACAGATTGAGTACGATCAGCTTTGTCACGGCTCTTCTGACCATACACAACATTGGCTTCTTTCTTACCACTAAAAGATCTCTTCGCAACATTTGAAGATGACTCTACTTGAATCTTTCCGCTCTTGATTCCAGCTTCAATATGTTCGCCTATCAATATCAACTCGGTGAATTCGGCTGAAGAATTTCCAATCAGATGATTGAAGAATGGTCATGTAAGTGTTCCCATAAACATGTCAACCAATTCCCTATTGGACAAAGGGGGTTGAACTCTGCCTTCTAAATATCTCCATTTCTGAGCATACTCTTTGAACTTCTCATCACGACCCATATACATGCTCTGTAGTTGTATGCGGGTAGGTGCCAATTCACCATTGTACTGGTACTGCTTGTAGAAAGTATCTGCTAAATCATTCCAGGTATAAATGTGGGTACTCTCTAGTTGATAATACCACTCCAATTTAGTTCCGGATAAACTCTCTTGAAAGAAATGGATCCATAATTTCCTGTCTTCAGTATGAGGATGGAGGTTCTAATTGGGATTAGAAACAAGTTTGAATCAAGAAAAGTTAGACCCATTTATAATTTTTTTGATTTTCTCAAGTGTTTCTCTTTATGCACCTCCTCAAAAATGCTAAACTTGCACAACTTGTATCTTGCTCAATTTTTAACATTATTGGGTGTTCTTGGACTTTTTAGAAAACTCAAGATGTCCTCTAAATAGTCCTTTTGGATTCATCTTCATTGAAGTTTCCATGTTCATGAACACTTCTTTGCAAAAATATGACTTTTTGTTGACTTTAAAAAGGACTTGTATGTTTTGATCCATAACTTCCAAATAAAGCATTTCTAGCCAAAGCTTGTGAGACATGAAGTTGTAGAGAATTGAATTCCCTTTAAAATGAGCTTTGGTGGACATTTTTTTGATAAAGTATGTGAAAGTTATGCCTGGTTAAAGTTTTGTTGACTTTTGTACGAAAAACCCTAATTTAAAAACTTTGACCTTTGATCAAATCTTGACTTTTCTTGAGGAATCATGATCAACCCTTGATCAAATGATGATTATTACTTCAAAATATTGATGCTGACCAAAAATTATGAAGTTTGACTGTATGTTGACCATAGTTGACTTTCTGTCCAACATAGTTGATTTTCAACCATCTTAGCAATTGGATGAGCAATTTGACTTATAAAGCTTGAAACTTGACATGGTAATCCCTTGAAGCATATGGTGAGGTATGATGACCACTTAGAGCACTAGAAATCCATCTTGACTTGAGAGGAGCAAAACCCTAGTTTGGATTGATTGCTTAGGAGATGGTTTGTCTGGTCAACCCTTGTGAAATCCTTGAGTATGGAGTTGTGGATTGTCTTGAGAAGTAGGAGGGAAATTTTTGGGGTATAACAGGTATATTCATGCTTGTTGTGCTCTTCCAAATAAGAATTGGCCATTTAACTGTTGTCATCATATCGTCCTCTTCATCACTCACGATTGCCCATTCTCCATTTTCAGAAAATCTGCTTCGATACAAAACAGTTTAATCTTCAAGGTGCTGCAACCCACTGGTGTTGTAGTCTTCATGAATACTTGCAAGCTCCAGACATCATGAATAAATGCAATGTACCTATGCAGTTGAGAAGTGACAACCATGATTAGGTTTAATAGAATCATCGTTCATAACACTATAGTTTTCATAGTTTGAAACATCCAAGATCATTTCAGGAGTTTCCCGTCCACCAGGTGAATAGAAATCTTGTCATCATCTAATAGATCTTCCCATCCACCAGATGAATAGAAACCTTATCATCATCTAATAACAATTTATGTACGTTTGTCCATATCCTCGCCGCCCCATAAGCTGCACATACAATTCTCTATTAAAATGCATTAAGATAAATCATTAAGTTATTAAAACAACATTAATTGGTGCAACTCAGTAGCTATGTTAATATCTTAAGTTACTAAAACTGGAAAGATCAAAAGTGTTACCGGTGATATTTTCTTGGAGCCATTTTGAGTTCTTAGGGATTATGTAACTATCCCACCACCAAGAATACATTCTCATAGAATTAGCTTGAGACACCATCGCCATCGTCGATTTATGTCCTGTTATGTATGAACTTAATCAGTTCTTCAAATACATGAAGAACCAAAACCTCCACATGAATATGGATAGCCCTACAAAGTCAACCAAGTCATCACAGTTTCTGCTTTTGTGTCTATTCATTGGAACAAAGCCTCACCCTCATCTCTCTTAATTTGCAAGATCTTCTCTGTCTATGGCTTCTCATTTGCTGCCATCCTCAATCTTTGACTTGCTCAAATACACAAGACAATATAAGAAAATATGGCATTCCATAAATACAAGAGATATAAGTTAAATTCATACAATACAAATGTTGTGGTAAAAAAAATACCAGCATTGATTTCATTCACAACTCACTTCACATGCTCATCTGGCTCTATATCAGTAATAAGTGTTTCAACAATTTCATATCTATATGCCGACATAGCCTGTAAAGACGATTCAAAGTTACACAAATCCTTAATTTACCTTATCAATAAATAGTAAATACTAATCGTAAAAACAAAATAAAAACCTTCTCAAATTCTTCTTCCATGACTTTTGCAATTTCATTTTATTTAAAGAATTTCACTAAGAACAAAAGTTGTGTATTATAGAGTTTTAGAAGAATAAAATATTGAGGCAAGTTCAGGATTAATGAACTAAATAATTCACAACTTGTCCGTCGTCAGTCAAATACAATTCAACAACAAACACACCAGCACCTTCTAAAGCACTCCTCTTGTCAAGTCCCTTCAATCTCACAACTGATTCTACATGACCCTTAAGTGTATGAAGTTATCTCAACCTGCAGAACAATTATAACACCAGACCAACCCCAACTTATTCCTTCAATTACAACAAAGCTCTAGCTAGCATAAACCACGATCAAAGTTGCAATTTGCAGGCACAAACTTAGTCGTCAAATTTTACACGGTGAAGAATAATTATAGCGTCGTAAGTAGTTATTGCAACGGCTTACAAGTTGGGCAACGAAAAAGGCAGCGACCAAAATATATAAAAATAGTAAACATACTTACTTTAGGTCTGTCACAGTAAACATGCTTACTTCAAAGTCCATTCAATAAGGCTCCATAAAAAAACTATAATACTACATAGTCTCAAGTAGCATAGTAGAAAAAATACAGTATCAAACAACAATAGGACTTGAAAATCATCTCTCTCCTATAAGATGAGTTGAATATTGTTACAAATCTTGAATTTGCACAATGCTCAATCTACAACATCTGGTCCTTAGTTGTTCCAAATGCTTTCTCCCTAACAATACCAACCTAGAATAAATTAACATTAGTGTTATTTATAATCAAATCTACAATCAGACGTCGTAAGAATCAGATTGTGATTACGTGTATCCAATATCGTAAAACAAATTTATATGAGTATTCTGCAATAAATCACTGATAAGAATAATGTTAAAAGACTATGATAGTAATTTAACTTACAATTTTGATAGCTTTGACATATTTTCAAGTTGTGGAAAAGGTGAATCAGATCCATTCAAGTCAAAATAAGAGTATTTGTTTCTACATGTTGGATCAGCCCAAAATATAAATACATCCAGCAATGTTAGTAATATCACCTTGGACAACATAAAAGAGAGCATGATTCTCTATTTGGATGCGCTTTAGATAGTCCAATATTTGATGAGCCCCGCCACCAAGGGTTCGCTATCGAGTGCTACTCATTTTCATGCACTGTGGAAATAAGAGGTGGGTTATACAAATAAAAGCCAAAGATCAACTTGAAAATCACTTATATGGGCAATTGTCAATCGTACCGCTTTGGCATGAAAGTCCCAGTGAAGAGGTCTCATTTTTCGACTTTGGAAACGTTGAAGAGAATAGGGAAGGATTTGCCATCAATACCAACTTTGTTGGCATCAGAGTAATATACAAACCAACTTAACAACCCGAATGCCCAACTGGCACTTGATCCAAAATTTACATAGAAAAAAGTTAGTCATGAACACAAAATCTATTGGTATTTCTAACCTATAAGATACACTTCAAAATTAAAAGAATAAAAAGCTAAACTTGTATGTGAAATTTGGGCAATGTTACTACCAAAATTTACATAGGAAAATAGAGAGCCGTGAACACAAAAAATCACCGAGCTATGAGCAAGATGTTTGCAGTGAAATATCATTGAAAATGCTGACAACACATTGGTGAATCATAAGTCCTGGTCCTGTAGAAAGAATTATTGCTGCTAGCAGAAATATAAGGGGTTTTGTTTCTTACCGCTTTAGACAATGGATAACAAAAAGATGGGCGAAGGACGATTTCAATCTCAACGATTTGAAGAAAAAATAAAAATGACTTTGGTTTCCCATCCGACAAAAGTTGGCTTATAACACTCTGGAAACTCTTCTACAAATTGCCTCATTTTCCTGCAAATCGTAGTCGGGTTTTATTTTATCCTCTTGTTAAGAATAAATATTGCAGTATAGTTTCATCCTGCAAATCACATCAAAATTGCAGAAAGAATCATAGTGAAGTTTGCAGAAAATTAAAAAAGTCACACATCAACCATGTCGAACCTGATATCACCAAACTCGTTGTCGAAAACGAGCGACCACCACTGATCTACCACCAGAAAATAACAGCTTTGTAAAACTGATGAAAACGTCAGATTTGCCGTTAACGCCGAAAACCCCAAAATCTTCGTCGTATCACATATTTTGTTTCCTACCTTGTTTCTTCTTCTTGATGTCACATAATCTCTCCAAAAGTCTAGCCATGTAGATTAATGATAAGGATCGTTTTCGAATTTGAAAGTAAAACAGTTGTAAATTAATGACAACAAGAAAAAAAAAAACTGTAGTAGAAGGTTGGAAGAAGAAAGGAATGAGAAAGGTTTAGAGGCGGGAGGTTGAAAAACCAAACACATCGTGATGAGATTTTTTTTGTAACTGCCCAATAAAGAGAAAATCTTTCATACATTTTGTGATGATTGCACCAATTCAGCCACATGGCAAAAATATTTGCAAAGGAGAAGACATTTTCTTATATGATAGTTTTTTTTATAAATTATAATTACTGAGTTTTGAAATAACAAAAAAAATAGGTTGTTTAATACTAAACCCAAGATTATGGAATAAAAAGAGTAATTAGGAATTTTTAAGAAAACCTAATTTTCATATGATACATGTATTATTTTTATTAATTTCTTATATGATAGTTTTTTTTATAAATTATAATTACTGAGTTTTGAAAAAAAAAAAAAAGTTGTTTAATACTAAACCCAAGATTATGAAATAAAAAGGATAATTAGGGATTTTTAAGAAAATCTAATAAAAAAAAGGATAATTAGGGATTTTTAAGAAAATCTAATTTTCATATGATACATGTATTATTTTTATTAATATTTGTTATTTTTTAAGTTATAAAAGTATGAAATTGGGCCTAATCCATTTAAATTTCAACACCAGCCCACTTACTCTCGTATTATTCCAAATACATAAGTCATATGTTTGATTCATATTTAAACAATAATTCTTTTTTCATACCAAACGATGTGGGACTAGCAGTGTAGTATTTCTTGCTATTACTGAAGCAACACAACAGGTAGTTGGAAGCAACACAACAGGTAGTTGGATGACCATTTGTTTAATTTTATGTAAGTTATCTAAAAAATAATTAAGTAATCAAATAGATAATACAAAAATAAAATTATGTCATTTAGTTTATTAAACAAAGAACAAAATATCTAAAAATAATAAAAAATAGTTAAGACATAAAAAATAGTTAAGAAAAATTTCAATAAAAAATAGTTAAGACATAAAACATTATTAAACTTAATATTAAAGCTAAATCCGTTTATCTCTTGTAAAAAAGAATATTAAATTTTTTTCTAGCATGCAGTTCATTAAAATGTTTACTTGATCTCATGCAGTGCTCTTTTAATGTAAACATAATATCATGCTCTTTTATCATGAGCTATGATCTAATTCCCATGCTTACTGATTACATTAGCATGAAGTTCTCTTTTGATAAGACTTATAGAACAATAAAGTCATACAAGCTCTAAATCCTATGCAAAAGTTAGCATGAAACAACAAATAATATTTCAGTGAAGCATTTTTTTACAAATTTGAGAGATGGTAGTTTAAGGAAAGTCATGTATAAATTCGCATTCATCTAACTCTGTGTCACTGCAAATGGATTGGATTATGGAGCTATTAGAAAGCTATTTGGATGCGGGAGTGCAGGCGAAAATAGATGCTTGGGACAGGTTCAGCAGTAGGACCACATCCATGTCCTACAATGGTTCGTGAGTTTCAGTCTATTATTGGGAAATAAACAAGGAAACAAGAAATAGAAAAATGGGGAGGAAAACCAGACATTGTTATTGTAGGTGTTGGAACATGTTCAAATGCTTTGGGTATGTTTCATGAGTTTTTATCAGACACTGATGTGAGATTGATTGGAGTAGAAGTTGGTGGTTTATGGTTAGAAAGTGGAAGACATTCTTCAACTTTGGCTAAAGGTGAATTGGGTGTTTATCATGGTTCTATCTCTTATTTATTACAAAATGATTATGGACAAATTATTCAACCACACGCCATTGCAGCTGAGTAAGTCTCTCACATCAATGCATATTTCAGATGTTTTGGCAGTGACATTTTGCATAAGTCCCATCGGAAATTTCTCACCATATATGAGTGTTTATAAACCTCTTTTATACAACCAATTTGAAATATTCAACTATAGGGCCTTGTAAAATGATATTTAACTTTATGCCTCATAATAAGTTTTAATAATTAATTTATAAATAATATTTCACACAAAAATTTAACTAAAAAAATATAAGAAAATATAAAAATAAATTACTAAAAACGAAAAATAAAATATTAAAAAAAAAAATATTTCACACAAAAATTTAACTAAAAAAATATAAGGAAATATAAAAATAAATTACTAAGAACGAAAAATAAAATATTAAAAAAAAATATATATATAGATATTCCACATCGCATTTAAAAATATAAATCCAAAGTTAAATCAAAACGAAAATATAAATTCGACTGACACGTCATTTAAAAATAGAATATGAACTTAACAAAAGTGTATGCAAGAGAATATAAAAATTATGAATGGAGATTTAAAAAAATCTTTTACAGGAATTAATAAAAACGAAAAATAAAATACTAAAAAAAGTAAAAATAAATATTTCACATCGCATTTAAAAATTAAATAAAAACAAAAATATAAATCTAAAATTAAATCAAAACAAAAATATATATCCAACTAGACTGACACGTTATTTAAAAATAGAATATGAACTTAACAAAGCTGTATGTAACATAGGGTTATATATTTAACTCTAATCTAATTTAAATATGTAACTCCAAATTTATTCAAAAATATTTATGGATTTTCAAAAGTTGCACCCTCCCCTATAGTGTGCAACGAGAAATTGACTTAGATTTATGTGTTCCACAATTTCGGTTCTCTCGTCCACTCAACCACCCACCCTCCTCCATGCTGCACACGGATCTGTAGTATCCTCCTAACTTGTTTTCATCGGACTCCATCATGAACCAATCCGCAATTACTATTCACTCTAGTTATGTTCTTTCCTTCTTATACTTGTTTCAAATCCACTCTGAAGGAGTTTTCCATGGAATTATTAGGGTTCTACTCAAATTTTGGATTTTTTTAATAGTCAATTTAAGTTTGAGTTTTTTTTGAACCTTTTTGGAAATGGATATGTTATTGCTTTACTGATTGATAACATTATTCTTAACATGTTTTTTTTATATGCAGGGCAATTTTAGCATCTCAACTATCTTTCCGTTACATTCATTCCCAATTCAACTTTGGGACATTTTGTTAAATATGGTTGGGACCCCTCCATTTTATCTCTCAACATTCCCTATCATTACTCTTCCCACTAATTCCTTAAATTCTATGCTCTACCTTCCACATCTACCCCGGAGAAAGATAAACAGGATAACAGCTACTTCTACAGATGCAGGGAATGTTGAACCATCGCCTCCTTCAGGATCAAACAACCCTCTTCCACTTGTTTTTGACATTCCCTTTGCCATTTGGAGGCGAACCACACGTCCATTAACTGATTTTGGGTTTGGTGGTAGGAGCATTTGGGAAGGTGGTGTTGGTCTGTTTCTCGTTTCAGGTGCACTTCTTTTTGCACTTAGTTTGGCATGGTTGAAGGGTTTCCAAATACGATCCAAGTTCAGAAAGTACACAGCCACATTTGAGTTTTCTCAGGCTTCTGGTATCTCTACCGGAACACCAGTCAGGATCCGAGGGGTCACTGTTGGTGATGTCATTCGGGTCAATCCTTCCTTAACAAGTATTGAAGCAGTTGTTGAGGTGCCTTTTCATATAATAATTTTGTCATGGTCATGAAATTTTGTTTCCTCGGTTTTGGTATATATTGATAGATTTTGGAGTTTCTTATATTAATTTAAATCTCTGTATTTTCGTCCTTTTGTAGATTGAAGATGATAAAACAATCATACCTCGTAATTCATTGGTTGAAGTTAACCAGTCAGGCCTTCTTATGGAGACTATAATTGACATTACTCCTCGAGACCCCATCCCAACACCTTCTGCTGGACCTCTTGACCAGGAATGTCTAAAAGAAGGTCTCATTGTGTGTGATAGACAAAAGATTAAGGGTTACCAAGGGGTAAGTTTGGATGCATTGGTTGGGATATTTACCCGTCTTGGCCGAGATGTAGAGAAAATTGGTATTGCCGATACCTATTCGTTGGCTGAAAGAGCTGCTTCTGTTATTGAAGAAGCAAAACCACTTCTTACAAAGGTGTGATGTAATTTTCTTAAGCTAATGTGCTTGATGGGCAGTAATACATCCTCTAGAATAGACTGTTGTATCAAAAAAAGTTCTTGTCAATTCTAACTTGACGGTTGCATAACTTTGGTTGTCTCATAATATATTACAGCATTGTTTGTTCATCTCTTTAGAATTCTTCGTTTGAAATATTTAGTTTAAGAATAAAATTTTAATTTCTGCTGTTATATTGTAAGAAACTAATTATACAAAATTCTCCAACATAGTTGCCAATTTTTTTGTATGCTGAGCTGTTAATCAACAAACTTAACATATGGAATAGATATGTCAATTATCACATTCTGGAATCCTAGAAAAGTCACATTCCTTAGTTATAAGCTTTTTGGATCTTCTGAAGCACACTGTCTCTAACACATCTGTCTTATACTCCTCTTTTTACCAATCAAATAACTGCAGCAAAAGAAAACGTTTTCAGTATAAAATCATCTGGTCACATCCAAATTTTCGCGAGCATATTATGGATTTGAACTAGTTTTTTTTTTATCGTTCAGTAGAAGTTAAATAATATTGTATTTCTTCATGAATATGAGCGATTTACTAATAATCGGTAATAATGATAATTAGATCATATACATACTCTGATGTCATAATAAGTGCCTACTTATTTATGGTACTCATGCATTTATTTTTTTATGTTTGATGTTTCCTTTTCTATTATTCTACTATTATATATTCTCATACCCATATTTTCCCTTTGCTGTAGTGATGTCTCAGATCAAAGCCATGGCTGAAGATCTTCAACCTTTGCTGGCTGATGTCCGTGATAGCGGCCTGTTGAAGGAAGTTGAGAATTTAACTCGAAGCCTTACACAAGCCTCTGATGATTTGAGGTTAATTTCTAAACCTCTTTGGCTCTTATTTTATCTCTAATTTGGCCTGCATTCGTATACATAGCACTGTAGCATGTTAATATTAGATTAATATTAGAATAGGAGATGACATTGTGCTTGTCAACATGGATCGATAGTTGAGGTGGTAAGAGTATGTGGTTACAACTTATAACATGTCTTACTTTCACTTTCACCTGCAAATGGACGCGCAAACAGTGATGATGAATTGCTTCATAGAATCCTATCTCAGGTGTTTGGTGAATGGATGTCACTAGCAGTGGATGGAATGGATGACATGGGCTGAGTTTTGCTTTGATTCCTCTCACAATGATCAAGTATTAACAAGAAATTACAAATGTGCAATGACGTGGACCAATTGCTATTAGAACAGGATTTAATTCTGGAGGAGCTTAAGTACTGCTATGTAGTGCTCAAAACCCGATGAAAATGCAGGCAGATTGCAAAAGGAGGGAAGCCAAAGTTGGAGTTGGAGTAGGTGAGATTGTGTATTTGCGGGCACAACCTCATAGGATGAAATCGCTGGCCAACCGCTCAAATGAAAAGCTCAGTCCAGAGTTTTATGGTCCGTATGCAGTGGGAGAAAAGGTGCATCAAAGAGCTTATAAGTTACATCTACCAACTCATGCAAGAATCCACTCAGTATTCCATGTGTCATGATTAATAACTGAAGAAGCCTATTACTGCCAAGCCAATGATCCTTGTTAGGAAATTCCCCCTTTCCTCATGGAAGATTGGGAGTTACAAGTGGCTCCCTTGGAGGTGCTGCGGTTACTGAATGGGACACAACAAGTGTTGATAAAAAGGAAGGATTTACCCGGCCATTAGAATACTGTTAGACTCTTCAGTTTTGTAACTGTTATTTAATTATTAGGAGGGTTAGTGGGTAATTACTATAATTAATTATTATATTATTAATTCAGAGGGTTTAAGTCTAGAATAAATAGGGGAAGACATTGGGTAGATGATTATCTTGGAAAGTAGACTTGGAAAGGGGCCATTTAGGCATTAGGGAGGTGCAGATCCTCGAAGTTCTGCGGTACTATTCTGTAATTAAAGGGATTTTCCCTATTATCTTTTATATATCAGTTGGTTTCTACGGTACCTACGCGAGGGGAAATGGAGGCTAGATTGGAAATTCTCAAACGTGGATTTGAAGCATTGTTAGCAATGAAAGAAACAATGGAGAAACAACACGAAGAAGACCTTGTGGAACGCATGGAGGTTAGACGGCAAATGGAAGAATTGGTCGAAACCGTTCGTCACATGAGGCATCAAAGTCCAGGAGGAACACGACACAGCGGGAGCCATTCAGATGAAGATGCGTCTGTGAATCACTGTCCTCCACGGTTTGAAAAGAGATGGCGAAAACTGGAAATTCCTATTTTTGAAGGAGTTGATGCTTACGGTTGGTTGAATCGTGTTGAGTGTTACTTTGACCTAAAGCAAGTGGAAGAAACAGAGAGACTACAAGCAGCGATGGTTGCCATGGAGGGAAGAGCACTTGCTTGGTTTCAGTGGTGGGAGTTTTCAACACCAAACTCGACTTGGGAGGAATTCAGAACAACCATACTCAAGCGATTCCAACCCTCAATGATCCAAAGTCCCTTTGAATTGTTGTTGAGTCTAAAACAAACTGGGACAGTGGAAGAATATAGAGAGCGATTTGAGTTATATGCAGACCCCTTGAAATGGGCCGAACCATCTTATTTAAAAGGAATATTTTTGAATGGACTCAAAGATGTTATAAGGGAAGAATTGAAACTGCAGCCTGTAGAACGGTTGACTGAGTTGATGGATTATGCACTAAGGGTGGATGAGAAAAATAGCTTGTTGAATAAAGGGAATGGTGAAACAAATTCTGGTGGCGAACTTCAAAAATGATGACAATAGCAGGATTGTGACATGTGATCCTGGAAATAAAAGTCATCCACAAACTGTTTTCTGTGCTGCAAGTTCCACATGTGAGGCAAATAGTCACAACCAATTCTTTTCAAAGGAAAAGGCTCTAGAAGGTTTACAGATACAGAATTGCAAGATAAATCACATAAAGGATTATGTTTCCGATGTGATGAGACGTTTAGCCCTAGACATGTATGTGCAAACAAAAAATTTCAAGTCTTGCTATTGGAGGAAAATGTAGAAGATGAGAACTATGGTGAGAAGCCCAAAGAAGAGAGGTGCGAATTCAAGTTCTGGGACCCGGGGGACACTTGGGCAACCCTTCACCTTGAGGACAAGGTGAATCTTTAAGGGGGGAGTATTGTTAGACTCTTTGGTTTTGTAACTGTTATTAAATTATTAGGAGGGTTAGTGGGGTAATTACTATAATTATTATATTATTAATTCAGAGGGTTTAAGTCTAGAATAAACTGGGGGAACACATAGGGTAGATGATTATCTTGGAAAGTAGACTTGGAAAGAGGCCATTTAGGCATTAGGGAGGTGCAGACCCTCGAAGTTCTGCGTACTATTCTGTAATTAAAGGGATTTTTCCTATTTTCTTTTATATATCAGTTGGTTTCTATCATATACTTGGGAGGAAAACATTGAGATTGATCAGATCTTTCCTTAATTCCACCTTGAGGATAAGGTGAATCTAGTTTTGGGGGAAAGGGATGCGGGTTATTGTTAGGCCTATCATTAAACATGTGTTTAAGTGAAGTGAAGGGGTGTGCTGGGAGAGGAGTAGGCCAATATAATGTGGACTTGTGTGCAATAGGAATGACTGAAGGAGGAATAACAGAATTGGCACGTGGCCATCGGGGATTGGACAGAGAGAGATAGGAGGAATAAAATAGAATGTGGGTAAGGAATAAAATAGAAGTATTTTTGGTGAGACAGAGCCAAAAATTGTGGTCTCGATCATTGGGCGGCACACCCTACCATTTTATCATATTATTATTATTTCCATTTGCTTAACTTTGAATTCTCACTTTTCCATTAGTTCTGTTTTCAATTTTTCTTGTGAGATTAGTTCTCAACACTTTTGTATTAAATCTTACTGTTACAACATGAAAACTAATATAAAAAGTCATTATACTCTTCATTTTCACTTTCATAAAACTTAATATTCTTGAACTATAAGGGTTAGCACTTAGCATATGATACCTCTCTTCTTGTATTGCAACTAATGTAAAGCATCCAATGGTTATGCAGAAGGGCACATTCATCAATTATGACCCCGGAGAACACTGAACTGATCCAAAAGTCCATATACTCTCTCATATTTACCCTGAAAAACATTGAGGTAGAACACTAAACTTAAAATGGCAAATATATAATTATTAAAATGGCAAATATATAATTGTTTAGCTATTTTTTTGATTGCTTTTTGTTGTTTCAATCTTTCAGAATGTTAGCTCTGATATTTTGGGCTTCACTGGTGATGAAGCTACAAGAAAGAATTTGAAGCTACTAATTAAGTCTCTCAGCAGGTTATTGTGAAGTCAAATTCCAATCATAGTAGGGCATAATACAAATAGTTTATTTCCAATGTTTTTCATCAATCACAACATTGAAGGGGAAAACAGTAATCTGTGGCTGTTATAGTTGATTCTAAGTTATGGTATTTCCTATGGCTCTTGCATTGTGTCTTGATAAAAATGTATATTTGCTGATTTTGAATGAAGTGTTGATGGCAGGTGATTACTCTGAACATATCCTTGTTTTACTGTTTAACTGGCGGCTAGGATTAAAATGTTGAGGGGGCCAAATATTAAAAACAATATAAAATAAAAATTGCAACATGCAAGACTGCTCTTGCCCTTTCTCCATTCCGACTCCTTTGCTTGATTCCAATATATGCTTTAGCAAACTAAATAATAATAAATAATAATAACTAATATATATTACACTTTTATTTTCTTTTCTTGTAAAAGTTAAAATTTTAAAAGCTATATCTAAAGGTTTGTGTGAAATAATGTCAAATTATGGTACAAAATTTATTGATATATTTTGAAAAATCACCGTATCATTGTTATTGCAATATTATTTTTCCATAGTGTAATATTTTGATTTTAACAATGAACTTTTTTTGTAATTTTTTTTTAATGTTATTTATTCTTTGTTTTTCTAGGTATACTAGATTCAAAATATTTAGTGTTCTGGACTGGATCAGGACCTGGTCTATAGTTATTAATCTCCAGTTGAAGATTCAGAGGCTCATTTGTCCATAGTTAGCATTTGGTCCACAATTATTAATGCCCAGTTTAGCGTGTCTTGAAGATCTGGAGGTTTATTTGCCAATAGTTGTTGGGGACTTTCCCCACGTGCGTACTTGAGCTACGTGGCTAACGATTGCTTGGACTTCACCATGTTCTTCGAGAATAAAGGGTCAAATGTCCCTTATATCTTGGAGTTGCAGATCAAGGAAGAGACCACGTGTTGGACTCCATACACTCGTAAGCCATGACAGTCCCTTAGTGGGCTTAGCAATTCAACTCTCTAACTAGACCTTGGCCCAGCGTTGGAGGTTATAAATACCATCTCATTCGAGAGGGTAAGGGATTCAATCACTTCTCTCACTTTTCTATTTGCAATCTCTTCACTCCCGTTCTCACTTTGGCATCAGAGTGTCTTGCAGGTACCCCTCATCTCTTGTTCAACCGCAGTTCGTGGGTCAGCGACGATCCTTTTGATCATGTACGATCAGTGGTGCCGTCTGTGAGAGCCTTTGTTTCCTCGTCTCTTTTCTTCTAAAAGACCAAAACAAACTCTTCTTCATCGTCATGGCGAACAAGCTGACAATGCGAACTGAAATACTCTTTTCACCGATCTGGCCAGCAACAACAACATCCTTGAGAATGACCCCATGGACGAACGCACAACTTCCTCCTCGACTGACTCCCATCAGAGCGACACCCATCATCAGAATGTCCTCGAGCCCGCTGTCTTTCAAGAGATTCAAGCACCCGCAAACGCGGTCCCACCACCGCCGCACTGTTCGCGACCATCAATCAAACAAATCTCATGTTATTTACCCAGGGAAAGCGTCTTAACATGCTAGATGAAACCCGCCGCTTCCCGAGGAGACACCGAAGTCCAGATTCATGGCCTCCTCCAAGAAGACACCGCTCCCAGACTCCCCCGCAGAGAACCCGAAGGGAGGACACTCCTAGCCCTACTCGTCGACGTACAGGCCAAGGACCTGTCCCTGAGAGGAACCAGCTTGAGCAGCCCGCCAAGAAGCGAGCCCCCTCCCCTCATCGCAAAGAGAGCCAAACGGAGGAATCCAAGAGAAACAAGACTCACGGGAGCGAGAACCCTCCCAGGAAGAATCGCTGCCACCGTCGCTCCCCAACCCGCTCTCCCGAGCGCAACGACAAAGACGACCCCCGCGGTCCCTTATCTGCTAGATGGAGGTCCCCATCCCCAGGTCCATGGAGAAATCTCCCAACTGACTAGCTACGATGGAGTTACAGACCCTATCGATCACTTCGACAATTTTGAAGTGATGCTCCATTACCTCAACATCGGGGGGTCCATCAAGTGCCAGTTGTTCCCCACAACGCTGCGCAAAACCGCGATGGACTGGTACAAAAGCTTTCCTCTCGGATTTATCTACTCTTGGAAATATCTGGAGACCCAGTTCACCAGTACGTTCACTGCCTCTTGCTGACACCCAAAAACTGAAGCCTTTCTCGAGGCCATCATCCAGAAGAGCGACGAGACTCTCTGCGAGTACATCGACCGCTTCAACAGGGAGGCCATCCAGGTCCCATGTGTTGACCATATGAAATGATACTTGCTCGAGACAGGGCTTCTCCCGGGCACATACTTCAGAAATACGGTCGATATTGAGCCCCTCAGGACCTTCGATGCCCTCCTCGATAAGGCCCGTGCCTATATCACATACGAGGAGATGGAGACAGCCAACAACGCTCGAGAGTTGAGGAACTGCGGATCAACCGATGCCACCCGGCATCTCGACGCTCGATAGAGCGATGCTGGTCCATCCCGACGCTTAGGGGACAAGAGGAAGAATGAGAAGCCTCGGGAGGTCCGTGAACAACGCGGTCCCGCCGGGCGCTTTATAGAATACACCCCGCTCACTACCTCCCGAGAGCAATTTTGGACAACTGCTCAACGACAAAATTCATGGAAGGCGGAGTTAGGCGCTCGAAGCCAACTCCCCCAAGCCGGGGTCGACCAGACAAAGTACTGTCAGTACCATAGAAGCCACTGTCTCCTCACAGAGGATTGCGTCCATCTCAAAGACGCAATCGAAACATTGTTCAAGGCAGGAAGACTCGGACAATGCAAGAGGCCCGAGGCTTCTCGAGAAAATAGGGAAGTCAAGGAAGATGACGACGAGACCAGAGCACCGGGTGACATAGGCCCCTTTCAGATCGCTTACTCAGTAACCAGGCCGAAGGATTTCAAGATCCCCGATAACATGGACTAGGACCTCCCCATATTCACTCACAGCAGGTATGAGAGGTTTCCCTCTGCCATGGTTATATTCCGTGGGGGGTTCAACGAGTTATCGATCAATTCGGCCAAGAGGAAATTCTACGAGTTGATCGAGAACAATCCGGTCAATAAGGTCTCCCTCGAGAAGTTCTGGGGAAGATCCGAGCCAATCACGTTCTACCTCGAGGAGCTCCCGGGCGGGGCACCAAACTCCACCATACCCCTCCTCGTCAAGGCAAAAATGGAAAACTTTAAAGTGCACCGAATCCTGGTCGACGAAGGCAGCTCTGTGGATGTGATGTACACTCACCTTTTTTGCACCCTCCAGCTCGACGAATCCCACTTGTCACCATATGCGGGATCCGATTTGCAAGGGTTAAACAGCTCAACCTCCAAACCATGGGGCTACGTCGAACTCTTCGTCACCTTCGGTGAAGGCGTCGCATCTCGACAAATCAACGTGCGTTTCCTGGTGGTCGACTGCCATTCTCTATATAACAACATCCTAGCTAGAACGACTCTGGCCAAACTCATCGCTGTCCCCTCAATTGTCCACCTCAAAATGAAGTTCTACACTAGGAGGGGTCGCGTGGCTACCATCCGCAGAGACATCCCAACGGCCAGAAGGTTCCACAACGCCGCAGCTAGAGGACAAACCCTAGTGGACACATGAGCGTAGGAAATTGACAGGCCATACAATCCCCCCGTGGAGCCTCCCCTGAATGAAGAACAACAATCCCCCAAGGTAGATTCCATCGACCTCGACACCTGGTTTGTAAAAGATGAAGTCGAGGAGCAAAATAACTGGTAAAACCCCATTCGCCCTGTCCTAGATGGCGAGTTCGAGATCATTCCCCTCGGCGAAGACCCGAACAAATGTGTGAAGATTGGTGCGGGACTCCCCAATCTGGCAAGGAAGCAGCTCAAAGCCTTCCTCAGAGACAAGGCGGACTTGTTCGCATGGAGCGCCCCAGAGATGCCCGAACTCGACCCTGAGGTCGCCTGCCATTAACTAGCTATAGATCCGGCCGCTAGGGCCATAATACAACATAGGCGTAGGCAATCTCTCGAGAAAGCGGAGGCTGCTCAAAAAGCTGTAAAAGACCTCCTAGAGGCCAATTTTTTTTCCGAAGCCAAGTATTCAACTTGGCTCTCTAATGTTGTACTGGTCAAGAAATCTAATGGAAAATGGAGAATGTGCGTTGATTACACTGATCTTAACCGCATGCCCGAAAGATGTTTTTCCTTTACCTAACATTGACATGCTGGTCGACAACTCGGTCGGCTATAAACTCTTATCTTTTATGGATGCTTATTCGGGTTATAATCAAATACCAATGGCAAAGAGCGACAAATAATGCATAACCTTCATGACAGGCTCAGACAACTATTACTACAATGTAATGCCTTTTGGGCTAAAGAAAGTGGGCGCCACTTACCAGCGGATGATGAAAAAAGTCTTCCGCGGCGAGATTGGAGATATGCTCGGAGTCTACATGGATGACATGATCATCAAGTCTCAAGCAGAAACCGATCACGCTGCACATCTGAAGAGGGTGTTCAACCAGGCCCAACGATGTCGAATGCGATTCAATCTGGAGAAGTGCACCTTTGGAGTCAAGGAGGGCAAGTTCTTGGGATTTTATCTCACTGAACGAGGGATTGAAGCTAATCCCGACAAGTGTCGGGCATTCTCCGAATTACCTATGCCCAGCTCCAAGAAATCCATCCAAGTCCTAAACGACATGCTCATGTCGCTCTCCCGATTCATAGCCAAATCCGCCCAATATGCACTCCCCTTTTTCAAACTCCTACGGAAAGGGCCCACCTTTGAATGGATCGAAGAGTGCGAAAAAGCTCTCTTCCACCTCAAACGGGCTCTCTCCCAACCACCTGTGCTGTCACGACCACATAACAGGGAAACTCTATTTTTGTACCTGACCGTCTTAGACGAAGCCGTGAGCGCGATTCTCATCCGTGAGATAGAAGAGGGACATAAGCCTGTCTACTTCATGAGCAAATCACTACAAGGGCCAGAAACCAGGTACCAGCAGATCGATAAGGTCGCCTTAACACTCGTCACTACAGCGAGGAGGCTTCAATATTATTTCCTAGCACACCCATAAGACAACTCTTAACCTGACCAGACATGGTCGGGAGCATGCTTAAGTGGTCCCTCGAGCTCTCTGAATTCGACATACAATATGAAGGCATGAAAGCTTTGAAATCTCAAGCGTTGGTCGACTTCGTTGCCGTAATGATTGCCCACGAACTTCCCCTGAGCGGAGACAAAAAGTGGATCATCTTCGTCGACGGAGCTTCGAGCTCGACGGGAAGCGGATCTGGCATTCTCCTCGAAAAGGAAAAGGGCATTGTTATCGAACATTCCCTCACCCTCTCATTCCCAATGTTGAACAATCAGGCCGAGTACGAGGCACTGCTCGCCGAACTAAGGCTAGCCAAAGATCTTGGGGCACGAGAAATCCAAATATTCACGGAATCCCAGCTCGTCACGTCACAGTTCCGAGGAGAATACCAAGCCAAAAATGAGAATCTCGTCGAATATCTCAATCTCGTGAAAGAAAAAATGAAGAAATTCGACCGAGCAGAAATCAAACACGTCCCCCGCGAGAAAAACACTCGGGCGGATATTTTGTCGAAACTGGCGAGCACCAAAAAGAAGGGTAGAAACAAATATGTAATTCAAGAGTCCCTTTCCCGGCCGAGCATCGAGAAATCTCCTCCCTGCTCGAGGTACACGTTATCAAAGATGCAGACTGCTGGATGACCCCAATGTTCAACTATTTGACCAAAGGAGAACTGCCCGTGGACAAGAAGGAAGCCACCGCTACCAAACGTTAGGCGTGCTCCTACATCGTGCTCGAACACATGTTGTATCGACGAGGATTCTCCGTCCATCTCCTAAAGTGCCTCGAAAAATCCAAGGTACCAGGCGTACTACACGAGATCCACGAGGGAATCAACGCCCATCACTTGGGTGGTCGGTCTCTTGCCCGAAAAGCATTGTGAGCAGGATACTATTGGCCCACAATGTAGCAAGACGCAAAAGAACACGTCAAAAAATGCGATAAGTGCCAGCGTCTCGCTGACATGCACGTAGAAGCGTCGCACGAGCTCACCATACTCACCTCCCCTTGACCCTTCAGTTGGCGGGGAATAGATATTCTCGGGCCCTTCACTCAAGGCTCGTATCAAAACAAATATCTCATTATGGTTGTCGACTACTTCACGAAGTGGATAGAGGCTGAGACCCTGGCCAATATCCTCCATTTCTACAAACGAAACTTCCCCGCTCTCTTTGGGATCCCACAAGTGCTGGTTACGGATAATGGGACACAATTCACCAACCAGAGCTTTCGCAGTTTCGTCTCTAAATTGGGAACGAAGCAGCACTTTACCTCTATCGAACATCCCCAGACCAACGACCAAGTCGAAGCCTCCAATAGAGACATTTTGCAGGGACTCAAATGGCGGCTGGACAAAGCCAAGAAGAGGTGGGTCAAGGAGCTACACAATGTGTTGTGTTCCTAACGGACAACTCCACACTCGACGACCGGAGAATCACCCTTTCGACTGACTTATGATACAGAGGTGGTCATCTCGGTAGATATCAGGGAGCCATCCCGGTGCACCAAATTCCTGTTGGACAAGGAGATGAACGACGAGGCACTATGCGAGGAACTCAATCTAGTCGAGGAGATCCGCTCAGGGGCAGCCCTCCGCGAAGCTACGCTAAAACAACAAATCGCTCTACACCACGACACCAAAGTTATCCAAAAAGAGTTCGAGGTTGGCAGTCTGGTCCTACGAAGGAATCAGAAGGAGTCCCGTGAAGGAAAGCTGGCCGCCAACTAGGAAGGCCCCTACCACGTTTGCGGAAAAACTGACACGGGGGCATATTATTTAGAGAACCCCAATGGAGTACATCTCCCTCGACCTTGGAACGCTACAAAGCTAAAACAATATTACAGCTAAGTTTTGCAAATTCTCCGGGAACTTAAACGTTGACGACCCGACCACTAGGTCAAAGGATCGCTCGACCAAGGGATGCACGATGGTACTAATGCACGCCCAAAACAAGACAAGCGAAAATCCTCCTCAACACACGAGCATATCTTTTGTCCGACGCAGACACCTTGAACAAGCTCCGCGGACGATAATGTACCTAATGACATAACACCCAGCTCGCGATGGGTAATTCACACCCAGAAGCTAGAGTCTCAAATGCGACTATGGCCTCGCCTAGCGGCCCCCGAGACCATCCCTCGGCATACTTGCTGAAAACAATCACAAGGTCGAGCAACACAATGACAAAGAGCAATATACAGTAAAGCAAATAAACAGAAAATAGTTAATAAGTCAACCACCAAGGCCGACAAAATCTTAGTTATAATAAAGGGAGGCACAAAGGCCCAAATATTAGTATAGGTTTATCCCTATGTTCGAACAGTCAAAACAACGGCGAGCAGGACAAATAAAAATGGACACGCAGGTCCAACAAAATTTCAAAAAACAATTCTCTAAACCTCGGGCGGAGCCTGGATCTTCCCGTCGACCACTCGGTGAAAAGGACCAATTCCCTCGGTCACTAGCTCGACCCCATCATTAACTACCTTCATCTGTCGGACGACCTCGTCAAACCCAAAAGTAAGGGCCTCCACCATGTCTTCTTCGAGCACCCGGATTCGGCCAATCGGATCTTTCCTCGAGGCTAGAGCTATTTCTTCCTCGGACTCCTGTTCAGCGGGGGTCATCTTTTCTTCAAGGTCCGCTACCCGGGTAGCAAGACGTGTGTTCTCTTGGGTCAAAGAATCCACCTTTAGAGTCAACTGATTGGACGTTTTGAGTAGCTTGACGTGTGCCTCATGCTGCTCCTGGAACTTCATCAGTTCATTGTAATACTCCTCATTCTGAGTCTCCAAATCATAAATATTGGCACGAGCCTCATCCAGAGTAGCCTTCGAGCAGGTGGCCTCATCGTTAAGGGTCAAAGCAATTTTGAGCACCCTCATGACGGCAACTACATCCGCATTAAGATCCCTCTTTCGAATTTCCTTGTCTGCTAAGAGGATGGCCTTCCTCCCTGCCTCCTGCACCCCCAAAGAGTTCACATCGTCGAAGACATATCGGTTCCCATAGCAAGGGGGTAACACGAAAGTCTCCTGACTTTTGCTGCCTTCATCAGAACCCCTTGTTCAAGACAATCCCCCCGTTTCCTTTTGGCGGGAAATTCATTGGAAGACCCAGGATCTTTCTGGGGGGAGTGGATCCGCCCACTTGGCCATCCTTCTTCGCTTGCTCCTGCAATTAATCAACACGATCTTTAGCTGGAATCTTGTTGGCCTTCGTCTTCAATTTTAGCAGTTGTTCCTCGAGAGTCGCCATGCGAGCTGCAAAACTAAAAGAGAAAGGTTAGATGAGTTAAGCATAATCAGTTATATAGGACCCACTAAGGGGTCGCGAGAAAAATAACTAGAAGCGCCAATGCATCCTCGTCAGACGAGCACTCAAGAAGAGCCTTGGTATTTATTATTCGGACGACTATCTCGAGCTCCCCACTATCATGTAGGAGTACATTTCCATCTCGATCCACACAGATGGCCGGGGAGAAATTTTTGACATAGTTCGCCAACTTCTCATACGAAAGCTGATCATGCGCGTCTAGTTGCTCGGGCATCACGGAGTAAAAATCCTCCCCCATTTGAAGTGCTTCTCCTCCTAATCCAAGGGGAACTGCGCGGCCAACCTTTCGACCTCGTTGCCCCCTCGTCAATATCCAAAGACCTGGTGTAGAGTGTATCTTCAGCTTCCCTGGTGAGGGGCTTCACAACATAGAAACGCCCCTTGAAGTCTTGGATAAACTCTAGATAAGGCCGAAACAGATTTCCACGCTTGAGCGACACCCATGCCTGAAGATCGTCGATCGTTTTCCGCTAGAGGTGGAAGATCCTAAAGATGAGGGGCAGAGTCGCGCCAATGTCGAGGTATCGATAAACCAGTTGGAATTCCTGCATGAAGGCCAAAACATTTGGGTGGAGTTGCAAGGGAGATAGATCTAACCACATGAACACCCCAACCTGGAAGCTCATGAAGGGCGTCTACATCCCCTCTCTCAAATAGAAAACTCATACATGGGGAAGTGGGTCTTCGCATAGGTCGAGCATGTCCTCCTAGACTCGTTGGGGATCTGGATCGCCCATGAGGGGTCCTTCCCCTATTCCAGATCCTCAATCACGTTGAAGACGAAAGAAGCATCAACTGCAAACTTAGAATTATAATCCCGGGGTTCGGGCGCTATCCACGACAAATCTACATTGTTCCGGACACGTCGTCGGTTACTCTGTCCCTCCCCAGCTGTCTCGTAGACCGGTTGACCAAATGAACCTGAAAAGAAGCGAAAGAATAATGAATTTGACATCATTAAATCCACCTTCCACCGTAAGTCAAGTGAAAGGGCGAGATGCTCGGTGTAATAACGCCTCACGGGATTTCCCGTAACTCAACCCTTCAGCTCAAAAAGTCGAACAACCTCCCCGCTGAAAGCTATCCTAAAAGGGGCACGAGTGCCTAATCTGTAGGACATTCATCTGTTCCCTGGGACATTCATCCCTTCCCCAGAACATTCATATATTAACCCGAGATAGTCATCCGCTCTCCGAGATATTCATGCAGATCCCCGAGACATTCATTCCAAAATCATGAACATCCATCCAAAATTCATGTGGATTTCCATGAATGTTCCTCCGGAACGCACAAATACTTGAGTAAAACTAAGCACTTTCTACCTAAAATCCCATATATATGAAGAAATTTAAGAATACTTACTTGAATGATGAAGATTGTTGTGAGTCTTTGAAGATTCTTAAAGCCTCGTGCAGAAAATTCCAAAACCTCAAACTGAAGAGCAAAACAGAGAATGGTTCAAATGAAACCCAAGCTCCCTTTTATAACCAAACTTTTTCCAGGAATATGAAGAGTCACGCCCTATTGGGTCTCTTGGGATTCCCCAAATTTAATGCATAGCCAAAGTTGTGGCACGTGGTGCCTAGCATCCTAGGATGATATGGGTACGAGCCCATGAGTCAGGACGATTCACCCACAACTAATTCCTCCTCAACATTAAACCTGATGCGAGGAACAGCCAACGACGGATGAGACAAGATCATCGCTTATTCCGATTAACTCAGATGGAAACAAGTCGGCCACACGGCCATAAGGGACAAACACTTCTTCCCCGATGCTCAAACTCTTCACATATCCTCGATGAAAGGGTAATTGGCTCAAAGTCATCACTCTCCTCAAGAACGATAACTTGGGGGCTCTTATTCTGGACTGGACCAGCACCTGACCCATAATTACTAAGGCCTAGTCCAATGCGCCTTGATGAACCAGAGGCCCATTTGCCCATAGCCATTGGGGACTTTCACCATGCCCTCCGAGAATAACGGGTCAAATGACCCTTATATCTCGGAGCTGCAGACCAGGGAAGAGGCCACATGTTGGATACCATACAGTCGTAAGCCCTGACAGTCCCTTAGTGGGCTTAGCAAATCCAACCCACTAACTGGACCTTGGCCCAATGCTGGGGGTTATAAATACCCTCTCATTTGTGAGGGTCAGGGATTCAATCACTTCTCTCACTTCTCTACTTGTAATCTCTTCACTCCCTTTCTCACTTTGACATCAGAGTGTCTTGCAAGTACCCCCCATCTCTTGTTCAACTGCAGTCCATGTGCTAGAAACGATCCTTCTGATCAAGTACGATCATTTAGTATGAAAAAAATAACAACTAAACAATTTGTACATATAAAAAGAAGAAGAAAACTAATAACCAAGCAATTTGTGTGCATGAGAAAGTTTAAAAAAATTAAAGTAAATTTTTTAGAAAAAATTTAAAATAAATTTTTTGTAAAATTAAAATTGAAATTAGTTGTATGGATGTGCATTCACTAAAATAATATGAATTACTTGACTAGATGTATAGAAGTTTGAGGAGGATTTGCCTAATATTTTGAAAGATAAAATAAATTGTGAAAATGAACAGGATTACAAAAAGTTTAATGTCAATGGGAGTTGATCCCGGGATCAAATAGGTGATAGCAAAGGCCAAATCCACTTGGTTAATAAACAAAGAACATCCTTGTTCTGCATAAAATCATATTAATATAATATTTATGGCCAATGTTGGTTTGCTATTGCATTTCTATGTGCCCAATGTTGGTTTGTTATTGTGTTGTTATGTATTTATTGTTATTGTTATTCTGACATTCATATTATTATCGCATACATAGCATATCAAGTTGGGAGCTGATGCTCGGTAAGTTGGCCTAGATCAGTGAATATTAAGTTGGAGGCTTATGCCTTGTTGACGCCTCTATTAATTGGCAGATTTCTAAGTTGGGAGTTTTGCTTCATTGCTACCACATGCATGTGCATTGTAACGAGTCACATTTAGTGTTGCATATTTAAGTTGTTATGTTGTTGAATTGACAATATACACTGTTTGAAAATTGTTAAGTGATGGTTTTATATGATTTAGTTCTAATATATTATTTATCATACATCCAATTATATGGTTTGATATCTCACCATTCTATTTGAATGTTACCCTATGTTGGTAATGTGCAGGTAATCCAGAGTAAAGGCTGTCTACTTTCGTTAGTTCGAGTCGATGTCGCTGCTCTAATACGTAGCACTCGAGGGATGAACATATGTTTTCTTTATTGTTGTTTTTATTCCAATGTTGGATTTTAAAGTTATTTTCAATAAGAACTTTCTTGTTTGAAGTTGTTTCAAGTTGGTAAAATGTTAAATTTATTTGACGTTAAAAGTTGTGAATCCGCTGCTTATTTTTAAAAGTTGATTGATTTTAAAGACTAATCAGGTTGTTATTGGTTCATCCAAAGTTAAGTGTTATGTATCTGTTCTACATGCGATTAAGTGTTGTTGTTTTTAAGTAGTAAGTGTAGCATCCTATTTGCTTTGTAACTCTGATTTTATTATTATTCACCAGGTAGAAAATGGGGTGTTACAGGACGCTGCTTTGGGAGACACCTTGGTTAAAGAATGTCAAAGTTTGTGACCATATAGTCTTATGAAAATGGACAGAGTCGACCAAAAGAGTCGTGAAGAAAAATTTCTTCAAGAAATATTTTCTGCCATAGTAGAAAATACGAAATTTGAATCAAACAAAAAAATAGTTTGGAATGTAAATCAAATTATAGAACACGCGTACCAATTTTAGTATTGCTTGATATCTCCAATGATACATTTTGACCGAAGGTGAATGGTATAACCAGATCAGTTTTCTTTCAATAAAATCAACAACCAGAAGATACCAGTGTCACCCTTCGTTATTAATAGGAATAAAAATATATAAAACTACTATAAAGTGGTATGAACAGAATTAACAGATTTGAATGTAACGTCTATTTTTGTAAAGTAACAGGAGATGACCTTTGACATATAGTGAGCTGTTGTAGTCATGAATTATGGTTGATAAATCATCCTCACATATTTAGATGAATGTTGGTGTGAAATCAAGCCTCTCCAAAATATTAGTTTTGATGAAGACATCTTTTTAGAAGCAAATGATCATGACAAAAGAATGGAAAAAGTCTTGAAGATTAGAAGAAGAATTATTAAAGAATCAAAAATGTCATAAGGTATAAATAATTCTTAAACTTGAATATAGATGTTCACAAATATGCATTCATGATCATATACATATCCCATATGTTTAACAAAAGAAAAAAATATGTTTAAAATAATTTTCAAAAAGAATTTCTCAAAACAAACTTTCAGGAACCGGTTCCTACCATACAGGGAACCGGGTTCCAAACTTTTTCAAAAATCATGTCCCTGGTTTTTGTACCAGGAACCGGGTTGTACCTATAGGGGAACCGGTTCCTGCGTGTAAATTTTGAATTCCTAGTTATAACATTCACCAGGAACCGGGTTCTGGCACTTGGTAAGACTTTAACTAACGATGAATTAAATCTTAAAGTGCTTAGGTCTTTGACTAGGGAATGGCAACCAAAAGTGACGGCAATATCCGAAAAGAAAAGCCTAGCAACTATGACTTCCGCAACATTATTCGGAAAGCTTCAAGCATATGAAACGGAACTTGGAAGACTTGAAAAACATGAAATCCAAGTAAGAGATTCAAAAGACATTGCTTTAAAGACAAGGATCAAATATCATGATAGCAATCAAGAGGATGAATCCACAAGTAGTGAAGATGAAGCTTTTATCAAGAAGTTTGAAAAATTTCTAAGAAAAGAAAAGAAAAAGGAGATCACTAAAATGGAAGCACCATCAAGGAAAATTAAATGTTTTGAATGTGGAGAAAAAGGTCATGTCAAAAGTGAATGCCCTACACTTGAAAGGAAGAATAAACATTTCAAAGGAAAGAAGGACAAAAGGCCAGAGAAAGCATATATAGCATGGGATGATAATGAGATAAGTTCATCATCAGATAAAGAACATGCAAATCTTGCATTTATAGCAACACACAATTCCGAAGATGAAGAAGACGAGGTTAGTCATGATAACTCTCTTTATGATAATGATGCACAAGGTGCTATAGATGAACTATTAAATGAATGCAAAATTCTATATAAGACTATTTCATCTCAAAAGAAATTAATTTCATCTTTAGAAGAAAAAGTTAAGACTATTGAAAAAGAACATAAAGATGAAAAAGAAAAGATGATTAGTGATCAAAAACAGAATTTTGTATGCAATAATTGTGAATCACTTTCTTTCCAAATTGTTCAATTAAAAAGAGTCCTAGAAAGGTATGAAAAAGGACAAGTTGGATTGGAAAATGTTCTTAGCACTCAAAGATATCCTAAAGATAAAAGTGGACTTGGTTTTTCAAAATTTTCTCAACCAAGTTCCAACAAAACTATCTTTGTTAAGGCTAATAACCAACCAATTCAAGAGAAAGTGAATAAGCCTAAAGTAGTTCATCATTATCCTAAAAATAAAATAGTTGTTAAGAGTAAATCTTATCCTCCTAGATATATAAGTAATTTTGAACCTACTTGTTTCTATTGTGGTATGAAAGGCCACACACCTAATGCTTGCTATATAAGAAACTTTAGTGTTCCAAGTGGGCATTATGTGTGGGTAAAGAAAGGTACTAATTATGATGGACCCAAAGCACATTGGGTACCAAATCAAACTTAATTGTTTTGTAGGTTTGCTTGGAGACCACTTCAAACTTTTGGTATCTTGATAAGTGGTGACTCTAAGTATTTGATGGGAGACATAAACCATTTTTCAAATCTAGTTTTAAAGGCCAAGTGTTATCTCATATTTTGGGAATACCTTAAAGGAAGAATTCTTGGCATAGTCAAAGTTGGAACACTTTAACTTTCACATCCATTGAAGATGTTCTTTATGATGAAGGACTAAAGCACAATCTTCTAGAAAGACAACTTTATGACAAAAGGCTTCAAGTTCATCTAAGGTGAATGTTTGATGAAGTCTCTTACATGATGTAAAAATCATAAGTATAAGTTGTTTTTATTTTTCAAAATTTCATTATATACTTTGTTAGTCTTTTCCCATCCTTTTTGCTAATGACAAAGGGGGAGAAGATATATATGTGTATGTGTATGCTTGTCTCTAACTATTGCAGAGCCCCAAAGATGTAAAATTATCTTAAATCAAGGGAGAGCTTTGATCAAGGGGGAGTTATCAAAGATAGGGGGAGCATTCACATAAGACATTATCATTTGTTCTACATATTAAAAGCACCTCAACTTTCAATGGGTTGTCATCATCAAAAAGGGGGAGAATGTGAAATCAAGCCTCTCCAAAATATTAGTTTTGATGAAGACATCTTTTTAGAAGCAAATGATCATGACAAAAGAATGGAAAAAGTCTTGAAGATTAGAAGAAGAATTATTAAAGAATCAAAAATGTCATAAGGTATAAATAATTCTTAAACTTGAATATAGATGTTCACAAATATGCATTCATGATCATATACATATCCCATATGTTTAACAAAAGAAAAAAATATGTTTGAAATAATTTTCAAAAAGAATTTCTCAAAACAAACTTTCAGGAACCGGTTCCTACCATACAGGGAACCGGGTTCCAAACTTTTTCAAAAATCATGTCCCTGGTTTTTGTACCAGGAACCGGGTTGTACCTATAGGGGAACCGGTTCCTGCGTGTAAATTTTGAATTCCTAGTTATAACATTCACTAGGAACCGGGTTCTGGCTGTGTCGGAACCGGTTCCCAGCGAACCAGTGCAGATTTCATGTTGATTTTTGAACATATTTCAAATGGTATTCATTCATGGTTGCATTGCATCTTTTCATACTAAAAGGCATGAATGTAAAGGGATGTGTGACATTATAAATAGTGCAGAATTTTTAAATTCAAATAACCTTCTTCAATTAACAATTTTCATCATTCATATTTTCATATTCTTCCAAACTTTTAAGTGTTCTTACAAAGTCATATTTTTGTGAAACTTGCATTATACATTTTCAATTATTACAAGTTTCATATATGCATTGTGAACATTTATAATCATTGTTGAGAATTGTTTATTTCTTGAAGAAGAAGATCAATCAAAGATTGATAGTGCTATCCATCTATTTCAAATAAATTATTGTATTACAAAAAGAATATATTCCCTTACTATCCAGGATTGTTGGAAGTAAGTGTTGTGATTTGAAGAGGATTGTTCTTCATTCACATTAGTGTTGGTTTGACCTTAAAGATGTTAAGAACCTTTGGTCTCCCTATAGGTTAGATAGTAGGCTTCATCTTTTGGTGTGAATAGGCTGTACGATAATTCTGACTATAGTGAAATCTCTTTCGTGTTGGAAAGGGGACTGGAGTACTCTCGGATTGTGAGGGGAACCAGGATATTTCTTTGTGTTCTTTACCTTTCCGCTTTTATTGCTTTCATCACATCATAACCAAAAGGAAAGAAACACTTGTTAAAAACTTCATATACCAAACCAGAAAAATTAGTACAAGTTTTCATTAAACCGGATAAAATTTTTAAACACCTAATTCACCCCCCCTCTTAGGCGCACTCTTAGACTTACAGTTGGTTGTCCAAAGCATATTGATAAAATAAAATATAGTTTAAGTCAATAAATAATTCTTAATGAATTTAAATGTAATAGTTGGATTAGTAGTGGTAATCACTGTAAACTCCGTAGGCAAATACCAAACAAACTTTGTTTTTCTTAAGGTACTTATCAAATAATTTTGGGTGGACACAAATAGGTTAAGAATATGTAAATTCAAATGAAAATGGAATTAGATCAACATTTTACATTAATAGATCTTTTTTAAAATCAAATAATGTAAATATAACCTCATGGTCAACAAGACATTTCTTTGATTCAAACTTGTTTCTAATATTGCCAAGAGCTTCTAAAGCCCATTTACACGCCATGCTCCTATTTATTTTATTTATTTTTGGATTAATTCATTTTAATTAAATTTTAATTAAAATAAAATACAAAAATTAAATTGATAGGTGCAAGGCTGTAAATCTAAGCTTCTTGAGGTCCAAGCAACTCAATATAAGCTGGCAATTTCGAAAATATTTGATTGGCAAGAGATTGGCATGATTGAAGATAAAAAATGGTAATATTTGGTGTTAATTTTCAATCAAATTTATCCACGTCAATGCAAGATATTTCTACACTTTTGTTGACCTAAATTCTTCCTCTATTAATAGAGAACACCATCAGACCTTCGTAGGAGACGAATTTGCAGCCAAGTGACTAGGGTTTGGAGTTGGAACATTGCCAAGAAACTTACACCATCGAATTTCAAGTTGCAGCCATTCTCAAACAGATTTGAGCATCAATCTTTATTCCTGAGGTGTCAAGGATCAACCCTAGGCCAAGAAGCAAGTTCTTTCACAACTAGAACACCTCTACTCGATCACACCGGTTTGGTAAAATACTTTATTTAGAATCTTTAAATTCATGCGTTGTTGATTGATTTTGCTTGTCCAGATCACTTCATATACATGTTTAGAACATATTTGATGCCTTACATGCAAGCTTGAACGCAGGAATAGACAACTGCCATTGTTAGGGCAATTCGATTTGTTTTCCTTGAAACTCACTCTACAGGCAATTTTAGGGAAAACCAATAGCATCATTGGATTCGCAAGGGTCGAATTAGGTGAATAGGGCATTTTTGTTGTTTCGATTTGATTGTTTTTGCAGGATTCGAATCATGGACCACCGGGGAAGATGACCCAAGTTAGGGTTCTGGTGGCTCCTCCGTCTACTGACTATTTGAACGCGTGCATGGCAACGCCTGTCCGTCCGATTGGTTTGTTTAACGCATCCTGGGCCCCACGCGTTTAAGGCTTTGAAAAGCAAAACGAAGCACTTCATACACACTTGATCAAAGGATGAGATCTAATGACAGCAAGATCACCTGGCTCACATGGAAACGCGTGGAAGCTGATACCCAGGGGTCTTGAGTTTGAATCTCAGCGACCACCCTTTTTTTTCCAATCTTTTCCAATCTTTCCCTTTTCATATTTTTTCTAATTATTCTCATATGTAATTAATTAATCAATTAATTAGTAATTAGGTTAATAATTAATTAGATAATTAACATCATTAGGTTAAATAATTTAATTTAATTAGGTTAATTGATTAAATAATTAGGCTTAGTAAATAATTAACTTTATTTTCTTAATTAATTTAATTAGTTTAATTTGGTTAATTTAGTTAATTTAATTTAATTTCTTAATTAATTAAAAACAATTAGAATTAGGTTTTCGGATTCACCCGATTTTCACATAGTAATTAGGTTAACTTAATTAGGATTTAATTAACCTCAAACTCACATTTTCACTAAATTCTTTTTCAAACTTCTCCCGACTTTATTTCTTTATCCCGACTAATTCTTTTTCACGCGTATTATTGTAACTGCTTCATGGATGTATAATTTCTCGCATGTGTTTCTTTTACTATTATGTAACTGCTCATTGTATGTAATAATTAATTAGGGCTTACTTTCTGCATTTACTTTCTGCACTTCCTATGTATCTGCCCCAAGCCATGTATTAGCGTAAGACTTTATCTTTCTGCACTTTTGCTTTCTGCACCTCTATTTTCTTCTGTACATATATTAACTGCTTAGATGTATGCTAATTAGGATTGCATGGCAAGATCTAAAATGAACTTAGGTAACCCTAATTCAAGATTAACATATCTGAAATTAACACACTTTGCACACTCACACCCATAGGGTATCCTCTTTTGTTGCCTTACAAATATAATGGTCATGTCCCTCGAACGTAGGGGTACCATTGACAAAAGTCCGTCGATTCGAAAATCATCACAAAGATCATAGTCCCTCGATGACCTTCGATGTTGCCTATGAATATTTGATCTCGTCCCTCAGTTGTTTCCTACGAATAAGTGATGATCCTCCCTTCGAATTATTAAGGTATCCTTACATGTTCCTTCGATAACCATATGATGACCCTACGCCTGTCCCTTCACATCCAATAGATAGGGATGCCTACCAACTAATGGTATGGATAACACTATCCTAAAAGATAATGAAAATAACAAGAACGACCCCTTCTGAGTAGGTAATAAGACTCTAAATTGCTTGCTCCAATCAATAACAAATCTGTAACACCCCATTTCTATCCAACGTTTATTATAAAATCAAAGTGCGGAAATTTTAAACTAAAAACATGGGATGCCACATTTCAACATTAACAACACAAATAGATAAGATACATAACACTTTTTAATTCGGAGGATCTCACAACAACCTTTTATAACTTTCAAACAAAATACTTTTATTACTACGCAATGGAATTCATAGTTATACAACTTCATATATTTTACTAATAATAACTAGGAACATCTGGTTCAACTTTCAACATACTTAACAACTTTTTAATTCACAACATCACTTAGGATTCAACAAATAATACTAATAACAACTAGAGTCAACAATATAAACAACATAGACTAAACGTCCCTCCCCGAGTGTTACGTATCAGAGCAAAGACACCGACTTGGAACAACATCAACTAATTCTTCCATTCTTGAATACCTGCACGTTACCAATATAAAGGTAACGGCCAACAAAATAGAAAGGGTGAGATATCGAATAATATAAGCGAAAGTACGATAATTCATATGCTTACGTAAAGAATCATACAATAATTACTACTTTAATCGATAACACATAATATCTACCAAACAACATAAAGTCAACAACATATAATATCCACCAAACAACATAGAATCAACAACATATAATATCCACCAAACAACATAGAATCAACAACATATAATATCCACCAAACAACATAGAATCAGCAACAACTTAAATGCGACTCAATGCGACTCGACAAATGCAGATGCATGTGGATCCATTTGGAGCAAAACTCCCAACGTAAAAATATGCCAGGTTATCGAGGCATTCAACAAGGCATAAGCCTTCAACTTACAACGTGGTGCCAATACAGGCCAACTTACAACGTGGTGCCAATCCAGGCCAACTTAATAATGCACATGCTATGTATGATACACCGACCACAACATCAACAACAACTTAAAACAACAACAACTTAATCATGCATTAACTGCATCGACTTATTCAACACGATCAACTTCGACCTCAACAACTATCAACAACGTCAACAACAATGCAACTTATAATTAACATAATCAACTTCAACTTCAACAATAATTAACAACTTCAACAACAATTAGTAATATCAACCACAATATAATGTATAATTAACACGATCAAATTCAACCTCAATAACAATTAACAACTTTAACAACAATTAGCAATATCAACCACAATACAATTATAATTTAATTCAATCAACTTCATCTTCAGCTTTTGCCGCATAATTCTACGGTTCTTAAATCATCCAATTCGTACATAAACAACAACGATTCGGCTGTATCAACAATCAAGCAACTAATGCGAAATTCAACAAAATGACACTATTTTAATTAACTACCCGTATACTCGAACTATCCCGTAAAGTTTCGTTCGATTCTGACAAACTAATTTCTCCGCTTAATTCGACTGACAGTGTTATTTTCAGCACTATTTTCGGTTTCCTGCAACATTACTAAGTAGTCCTACTTATTCTACTAATTAATTATGTCAGCACTTTTATTATTCTGCATCTTTGGATTATCTTCCCACTGTTTAATCTACACTGCCTGTTACAATTTATTGCTGCTAAATATTACTCCTCTAATATATTTTTCCCACTGCTGTTAGAGTATTTTCTACTACTGCTAAATTCACTTCTACATACTTGCCATATTTTACTATGCTAAGACTATCCATTGTTATGTTACCCTCTCCTAATAACATGTCAAACAATTAAACCTTCTAGCCATCAAGCCACGGACTACAGGACAACAAAACATGGTTGAGACCCCCACCCCTAATACTGAGGCGGACGCCCCCCACCCTTAACAGCAAGGAGACGGACGCCTCCTCCTCTAGGACGGTCGTCTCTCCCTTCCCCTTTCCACTGGAGGCGGTCGCCTCCCTCCCTTTGCACCATCAGGAACGGTCGCCTCCCTTTGTTCTTCATCAATCCAAAAATTCCCTTCTTTTTCCACAGCCACGTGTAATATTTTCGATCGAGACAGCACAACATTATATGCATTACCCACAACACAATTTCTTCATAATTCAACACAAAATATTATAATTCAATTCAACATATAAAATTATCACCGAAATTACGATTAGCAGTGTAATATCGTAGCCCTAAACTCTACCTACGAACCATCCTACAATCGATTATAAAACCCGAATCCCACCCTTACCTGTGGATTGACGGGAACTCAGAAATTCGATCAGAATAACGGAACTCTCGGACGGCAACGATCCCTCCTAGCACCTTTGTTTCCAACTTTTCTCCCTTTCCTCTCCTTCTGGTTTTTCTCCACGGCTAGGGTTTTCTCTCTTTTTTTTTTTTGCAAGCAACATTCACCCTTGTTTTACTAGGTTAATTCAATATATAGTAGCTTCTAATAAAATTGTTTTATTAAATAATTCTCCCAAAAATACTAATTCTCTCTTATAATTAATATACCACAATTAATTCATTAATTCCAAATAATAGAATAATTCTAGTATTATTTTTATTCTAACTATTAGCCTTATATTTCTCCTTTTATATCTCTTATTTATTTAAACCAAATTCCTTCTCTTATAATTAAATCCAACTAATAAGATTATTATAATAATAATAAAATAGTAATAATAATAATATTTCTATTATTTTTACTTAACTTAATTTTCACACCTCTTTTCTATATTTCTAACACCAATAAATAACTCTATTAATTCCACACTTATTTATAATATTATTTTCAATAATGTTCTACCACAAAATTAATTCATCACTAATTATTCTAGTTAATTACTCTCTACTCATAATAATAATTCTCCGACTAAACTGATTATTTCCCTTAAATAAACTAGTCCAATAAATAAATACTATTATTCTTAATATTAATCCTCCAATTACACCAACCAAATAATCCGGCTTAAACTTAATAATCCAAATATGTCTCTTAAATAATGCCAATAAATCCAATTACTCCGATTAATTCTCAAACTTCGTCTAATTCCAATAATTAAATCTTTTAATAATTTAATTAACTAATTAATTAAATTCGGGGCGTTACAAAATCATTTTCACACCTCACACTTCTTTTCAAAACTATTTTTCAAAAAAACACTTTGTATACATTCCAACGAGAATCATTACAAAGCTTTAAACTTTCAAAAACATTTCCAAACACTTCGTATACATTATTGAGGACTGATACAAGAATCATTACAAAGTCAAAGCAAAATTCTTTTCAAAATACTTTTCAAATCACACACAGAAAGCAAGTTTTCAAAAAGTAAGCTAAGCAATTAAGAGCCCATAGATAACTACGGATGGAAAGGATGCTAATACCTTCCCTTTTCATAATTACCTCCCGTACTTAGAATCTATCAAAGGTCTTTCCTGTTATTTTCACCTTTCCTTTATTGGATACAAGAAAATTCGGTGGAGACTCTTGCTATCCGCAACATTTGCGATAAAGCGCAAAACAAACAAGTCAGTTCTCCCACCGTGTTACAGAACTGGCGACTCTGCTAGGGAGACTACCCAAAGAGAGGTTACCTTAGGGCTTTAGATCACTTTTAATCGCTTTCTGTTTGATTTGTATGCTTTACTTTTAAGGGTTGCTCGGGTATTATATCTATGGGGGATCCTACACCTGGATTCAGGTTTCCTTAGGTAAGTAGCAATAGATCATCGCGACTGTCCAACGTAGACTAAAACGATTAAAATGATGGCTACAGTTAGTGCGACACTTTGGATGTCCTGATATTCCTCATGTTCAGTTGAGGAAATATTTGGGGTCTGCATGGTGTCATTAAGCACAAACTAAACTTTTAGAACCCTAATTGACTCATCTTGGCCATTAGAAGATAGTGAGATAGCCGACTTCGGCGCAGACTGAGGTTGGTTGATACTCAATGCTATGCTCATTGAGATTCGACTTTCGGGATGTTTCGGCCGACCATTTGGTAGTCGTACTGAAATAAAGTCTGCAAGAAAGATCTGTGATATGAGATTCATAGAACCCGGTACTATTGTAGAACAGGTTGAACCAACTTAAACTTCGGTAGGGTAGACACCTATACCTTATGCAAGCCTTAAACTTAGGGTTATTGTGTGACACCTATACCTTATGCAAGCCTTAAACTTAGGGCTATTGTGTGAATTGATTGTGCTTGCTATCTAAACATGACAACATGACATCATAATATCATATCATCATAACATTTCTAACCATTTCAAGGACCTAGGGATTTAATTTTGCTTTGTGTTGTAGGGTTATGGCTTCTAGGAAGACTATCTGAATCAACTTTGTGGGTATACCTTCTCAACTCAAGGAGTTATCTACTCTACTTGGTTTTCTCCAGTTTTGAAGAAGACATGATGAGTGCCGTATTCCAATTCTTTGATCTGAAACAACACCATTTTACTTTCCCAGACTATCAGTTGGTACCAACAATGGAAGAGTTCTCTAAGCTACTTGGAATACCCTTCCTTAATCAGATACCTTTCACCGGTCTATAAAAAGTTCTGAGGTTTGAAGATATTGCAGCAACTTTACATCTAAAACAGTCAGACGTTGAAGCTAATTGGGAAACAAGAAGTGGAGTTAAAGGTTTTCTTGCTAAGTTTCTGATAAAGAAAGCTCGAGAATTCTTAAAGGCTATGAGTTTCCACGCTTTTGAAGATATTTTAGCTTTACTAATCTATGGTTTGGTGTTATTTCCTAATCCGGATCAATTCATAGACGTGAACGCCATCAAGATATTCTTCACTCATAATCATGTGCCTACCTTACTCGGAGATATTCTGCATTCTCTCCACACTCGTACTATGAAAAGACAATGGACTCTCATGTCTCGCATACCTTTATTATCTAGGTGGTTTATTTCGCAACTTCCTCGATCAGTGATGAAGAAAGAACAAGGGTTGAAGTGGTCTCAAAGGTTGATGTCACTCTCTCATTCAGATATTCGGTGGTGTCTCTACTCTCAAAAGGACTTCACTTTCATTGAGCCTTGTGGGGAATTCCCTATTGTATCGATCTTTGGCATAAGGTGAGGTAACACTTACAATCCTTCTCTAGCACTACATTAGTTTTGTTATACTTGAAGAGATGGTCCTCCTGATATACATATCCAAGGCATTGTGTTTGACTACGACAACAATCTCCAAGGTTACCGTCGAAGATTTGTACACGCTTGGGGCATGGTAAAGAAAATTAATTCCAAGACCTTGGGACATAAAAATTACATTCCTTGGGAACCTTACCTCAAATGGGCGCATGCACGCGCTCAAAATATCATGATGCCATATGTTGCTACTCTACCAATAATTATGGAACCTGTTGTCGAAGGGGATGAATCTCACACCATTCTTCATCCAGATATGCCTACCAATTTCGAAGAATTGAAGAGATCCTTGATTTAGCTTAAAGAAGAAAGGGATACATTCGAAGCTCAATGCTATGCAAGCGAGAAAAGAGTATTGGAGCTGACGAAGCTACTTCACGAGGAACAAAGCATTAACACCTACGTCAACACGAAGAGGAAGCATCCATGGGAGGCCTAAACACTAGGAGTTTTACTTTTGTAATTGAACTTTCCTTTGAATATACTATTACTAATAAAAATTTTGTTCTTGTTGTTTACCAAATTTAAATTCCTAAGGTCGTTGAAAACATTGCATTGCATAACATTGCATATCATAACATATCACTTCATAACAGGTACTCTGAAGACTGGTTTTCTTATTCTCTCGCTATTTTATTTCACACAGAAATGGCTCTCGAACAAACTGTCAAAGATCTCTAGGCTCAGAATGCTCAGTTCCAATAGATGTTTACCAACTTGGTCCAAGGGCAGAAAGATTTGAAAGAGCTCATCACCAAGAAGAATCTTGAAGACAACAAGGATGATCAGTTGGAACAACTGCAATATGAGATAGCAGAGATGAGAACCCAGATGATTGGTCAGATGGCTCTTACCCAACACTTAGCCCGGGGCAAGAAGAGTTGAGAGTCTTCATCAACGAGCTTCTTGAGTTTGAAGACAACTGAATAGAACAAACTGCTAGAGTTGGGAATCCAATCATTAACAAGCCTCCGATGAGATAGAAGCTGACTTGTTCACAAGAAAGAGACAAGTTCACATTGCTTTGCCAGCAACAACAAAGTAATCGGCATAAGCAAGATACACCCAGAAGAAAATATGCCAAAATCAACATGCCAATGTTTCAAGCTTTGCGATACATGATGAAGATGAAGTTGTCACGTTGAAAGAACCTCATCCAAATCCCAAGACTTTTTCCCCTAAATACAACCCCAATGAAAGTTGTGCTTTCCACTCAAATAGTCCTGGTCACGATGTTGAAAATTGTTGGGCTTTGAAAATTAAGATTCAGGACCTGATCCACGAAAGAGTTCTCGAGTTCACACAAGATGGTCAGATTGAGTTTTTCTATCATCCATCAAATATCGAAACTACAAGGCGTGGCATCTAAAGTGATGCGTTTGGGTGAAGAGGCTTTCATTCATTTGAATTTTCAGTTGTAGTTTCTTTTTTTTTTGCTTGAACGTTTATCCTTATGTCAAACTTTCGTTTTTCACATTAATGCATTGCACGTGTTTGTCTTGAAATAATCCATTCATTTCACTATATTTAAACCGCGTTTCTTAGTTTTTGTGATATTCAACTCTCGTTAAAGGGTTAAGCCTTTAGAGGGAGGATGACGAAAATGATACCAATAATCTCATACAATATGTTTTTGAGTAGACCTTGCTGACAATGTACAAGCCTTGATTCAAATCCTAAACAATGGTGATATAAGGAAATTAATCACTAGTCAACCCTTTGAGCCTAAGAAGTAGGAGTTTTCTTTCACATACAAATTAAAACCCTTAATCATAACCTGTGGCAGGGTAGTTTCTCAGTTAATTTAAATGTGCAGTCAATCACAAGCCTGTCCTTCGTACATGGCGAGTAGTGTCAAAGATATCCTTCTAAATCAAAGACCGGTGATGGTTCCCCATAACCATTAAATCAGGCAGTCATTATATATCAAAAGAAAAGCTTTCTAAGTCAAAAACCTATGAAGAAGACTTAGTAAAAATTGAGACGTCCCGCTGACTATAATCTCAAAATAAATAGTTCAGGCAAAAGTTAGGGATAATAAAGTCAAAAAGAGACGCTACAAATCCTCAACAAAAGAAAAATATTATAAAAATGATGACGGTCTTTTGTTAGGGACCAAATTCTATTAAATTTCATACATTTTTATTGGTCCCTTTAACAAAATTTCATTGAATTTCCACACTTTTATTCGCACAATTTATAAATATGCAATTATTCTTGTTTTTATTTTTATTTGAGTAGATATTTCACTTTATTTGTTAGTTTTGCAGAAAATTAGGAACAAGAGTTACTTGGATGCATGTGTAAGTGGAAGAGCTAAGCAAGCAAGATTAAGGAAACTACAAGTAAAACCAAAGAGAAGGCAAATGAGCACAAATTAGCTCAGTTCACACCGCGCCCACTTGTTGGCACCGCGAAGTGTGTTAATTTCAAAGAAGTCAAGATTAACTCAGTTCGCGTTGCGTCCCTTGTTTGCCCCGCGAACTGTGCATAGTCAGCCAACCTGGTTTTAATAATTAGACATGTCTTGTCTTGGAGTCATTTATGGGGTAGCATGTAGTTAACTTTTCAGCCACTTTTTAAGTCTTTGGAAGTATATGGTTGCATGAAAAATGTCACATCAATATAATCATTATACTTTTGTTTGGTTTGAAAAAGTTAGAGAGAGGATTTTGGTGGTTATCATTAGTTTTTCTTGGAAAATCTATAAATAAGAGAGTTTTTGGGAGAATTAGATATCATTCACTTTTTGTGGGAAGAAGTTAGAATTGGAAAAAAGGAACTTTCTCGTTATCTCTTGCTGTCACAATGAAGATGAAGAACTAAATTCCAACTTTGGCAAGATTAGAGGTAGTAGCTATCCTTAATTTACTATGTATTTCATTTAGCTCTTGTATGTGAACAATTGATTATTGAAATAGATTGATGCTTTTGTCCTATTTTGAATATTTAGATTTGGATTATTGTTGAGAAAGATTATTCAAATCTTGACCTAAAGTATGCTCTCAAGTAGTGGATAAATTATAGAAATACATTTATACAATACTTTTCTTTTGTATCAAACATTAAAGATTGTCAGATTAATAGTTAGATGGAGAAATCGTCTAAGGATTAATATAATATTTATCACAATCCCATTTAGAAATAAATGTCATTGAGAGGATACTAGAATATACTCAATAATCTTGAGTTCATATATTTGTTCTAAGGAAACATAGGAAATTGGGATAGTGAACCCCAATCTTGACAAACATTTTTAATTGATAAAAACCACATTTTTATTGTTTTAGTCTCATTTCAAAAGTGAAAGATAATTTTCCCAACACAAACAAACCTTTTTAATTTGTAAACTTAAAGCAATAGTAACTATAGAACGGCGGTAATATCACCCAATCTCTGTGGATACAATATAAAAATATTTGCCAGAAATATACTTTTCAACAAATTGGCGTCATTGCCGGGGATTGGCGTTTGATATTGCAAGCATTGCAATAGTCATTGTTTTAAGTTTTGTTACTTTATTATTATATCTCTTGAGTTTCACTTGGTTTGCTAGTTTTGTAGATTCTTGTGTATGCGTGAAAAGGCTACCGAAGAACAATTTCCACTCAATCCTGAAATTGAAAGGACGATTCAGAAGATCAATAGCAAAACACGAAGAAGAAGGAAATTGGACGAAGAGAGGATACTAAGAGAAGAGGCATCTATTTCTTTAACAAATCAAACTGAGGAAGTGGGTGTAAACACTTTTGAAGGAAATATGGTGGGTGAAGTTCGTACCGAAATATCCGCTAATAGTCCAAGGCGCACCGCTCAATTTGCTCATAATGCTCAAGGTGGAAGGAACACGGAGATGAAGACCGAAATACTCCAACTTCTTTATGCAAACCCGTTCACCGGAATGGACTATGAAGACCCTTTCACACATCTCACCAAATTTTATGAGATTGCGGGTGCAACGGGGGTAGATGAAGCGGGTGAGGAGGCACTATTCAAGAGATTGTTTCCACACTCCTTAATTGGAAAATCCAAAGAGTGGTATCTTGATCAATTACCAAGAGTGATGACGGATTGGAATTTATTAGAAGAAAAGTTCTTAGAAAGGTATTTTCCATAATCCCGATTCATGGAAGCCAAAACGGCGATTGCAGTATTCACTCAAGGAGGCAACAAGTCTCTAAATGAGGCTTGGGAAAGATTCAAGTCCATGTTAAGAAAGTGAAAAGGTCATGGTTTTGATGAACTCACTTAAATCCATATATTCCGAAATGGACTCCAACCGGTGCATAAAACACTTTTAGATGCTACCGCGGGTGGTTCTTTAATGTCAAGAAATATGGAAGATGCTATAGTTATTATTTACCAGATGGCACTCAATGATCTTCAAAGTCAACATGATCGTGGTTCTTCACAAAAGAAACCGAGTGTTCTTGAATTAAACACCAATGATGCCATCCTTGCTCAAAACAAGCTACTTTCACAACAAGTGGAGTTACTTACTCAACAAATGTCCAAACTTCCACAACAAATGAAGGAAATGCAAGGAGCTCAAATTAAACATCAAGTGGCATGTTGTGAACTTTGTCAAGGTGATCATCCTACCGGTTATTATCCACCTCCCAAAGACGAAGAAGTGAATTATGTGAACGACCAAAGTCAAGGCTATCAAAGGCAACCTCCACATCACAACAACTCATATCAAAGGAACAACCAAGGCTACCAACCATCAAGTTTCAAAAATCAACATTATCAACATCAAAATCCATATCAAAGCTCAAATTCTCAAGGCCAACAATCTCAAGGTGGAAGCTCAAAATTGGAAGAAACTCTCAACCAATCATGCAAGTTTCCATGGAGAATCAAAAGAGCAATGTGGCTGCCATAAATAACTTAAAAAATCAAGTGGGACAGCTTGCAAAGCAATTGGCCGAGCAACAAACGGGGCCTTCTTTCTCCGCCAACACTCATACCAACCCAAAAGAGTATTGCAAAGCAATTTTCACTAGAAGTGGTAAAGAGGTGAAGAACGGGATTAGTAATGAAGTTATAGAGGAGGATGAGGCGGAAGTTGTAGTTGAAAATGAAAAAAATGAAGTAGTGGTGGAAGATGCTAAAGATGAGTTGGAAGCGAGAGTGGAAGATGACTTAGTTGAAAAGGAGAAAGAAGATGGTGAGGGAAGTAAAAAGAAAGAGAAGAATGCAAGGAAGAGTAAAAAGGGAAATAAAGAAGTAAGCACAATTCCCATTTAACATCTACCTTATCCGCATGCACCATCAAAGAAGGAGAAGGCAAGACAATATGCTCGGTTTATGGATATATTTAAACAACTTCATATAAATATTCTATTTTCCGAAGCATTGGAGAAAATGCCAAAATATGCTAAATTCATGAAGGATATGCTCACAAAGAAGAAGAGGTACAAGTATAAAGAGACAATTTTGCTTGATGCCCATTGTAGTGCCATAATAAAAAAAACTGTCCCAAGGAAGGAATTCGATCCGGGGCGAGTCACTTTTCCGGTAGCCATTGGAGATACCTACAATGGTAATGGCTTGATTGATTTGGGGTCTGGCATCAATTTAATCCCGTTATCAATTGTTAAAAGGTTGGGAAATGTTAAGATGGAGTCTACTAGGATGACTTTGCAACTAGCCGATAAGTCTACCACTTCACCATATGGAGTTGCTAAAGACATGGTAGTAAAGGTGGACAAATTCTTGTTTCTAGTGGATTTTGTGGTAGTTGACATGGAGGAGGATCATGATGTGCCATTAATTCTTGGAAGACCATTCATGAAGACTGCCCGAATGATGATTGATATTGATGATGGGCTTATGAAAGTAAGAGTACAAGATGAAGAGGTAACTTTCAATCTTTTTGAAGCCATAAAGCATCCCAAGGACAAGCATGACACTTTCCGAATCGATGCTACCGAGGAGGAAATCATGGAGGTTTACCATGGTGGAGGAGTAAAGTGGGATGTTGGTGCCATTCCTTTCATCGAGCCTTGAAGCACCGTCGAACCGTCGAGCTCGAACGATGTTAAACAAAGTGCTTGTTGGGAGGCAACCCAACGTAGTAAGTATTTCTTTCATAATTTAAGTAATTGTAAGTTTTTGAGAGGCAATCCCTCTGCTAATCGGTTTTGCATCAAAATTATAAATCATGCAGCATTACAATTTTCAAAATTTGATTTAGTTTGCACTGCGAACGTAGATCGCACCGCGTCTTTAGCAGAAAAGCTGAGTTCGCGTCGTGTACAAGGGTTGGCGCCGCGAACTGAGCAGGCAGAAACTTTTTCAAAATTATTCTTGCTTCAGTGCACGCTGCGCACAACATTTGCGCCGCGAACTAAGCGTATCAGAACCCTCTCTTGTGTTTCTCCCTTCTCTAATCGACCTGAGGGCAGGCCAACATTTATGGGGGTGCAGAAGGCGGTGTTCATGCTAGTAGTGTGGGTAATAATGAAAATGATGATAGTGACATGGAAGATGTCATTGTACTAGTTGGCGGTGGCTATCGTTCACCATTACTTTTGGTGGCTCTCGTTCACTATTACTTTTGGTGGCTCTCGTTCACCATTAAGACTTTTTTGTTAATTGCATATTTATTTGTTGAGTACAATTATATGTTTATATGGAATTTGGGACACCCCAATTTTTCAAAAAATTTGTTTAATTTTTTGTTCATTAAGTTAAGCTTGAGGTAACAAAGTGACGGTTTCGAGAGAGGAATGCAAGACACTTCGGATGGTGATGATAAGATTGGTACTTAGCATATCAAGGTACACTTTTATCGATTTATAGAATTAACATGAATAGCTGATGGTTTGTGCAAATTGCATATTGTCATACCCCAAAATTTTCCCTCCTACTTCTCAAGACATTTCATACATCCATACTCAAGGATTTCATAAGGGTTGACCAGACAAACCCCCTCCTAAGCAATCAACCCAAACTAGGGTTTGGCTATTCTCAGATCAAGGTGGTTTCCAACACTTCCAGTGGTCATCATGCCTCATCATATGCTTCAAAGAATCTTCATGTCAAGTTTCAAGCCTTACAGGTCAAGTTTCCTCAGATAATTGCTCAGATGGTTGAAAATCAGTTGTATTGAACAAAAGTCAACTGTGGTCAACATACAGTCAAACTTCATAATTTTTGGTCAACATCCATATTTTGAAGTAACATTCATCATTTGATCAAGGGTTGATCATGATTCATCAAGAAAACTCAAGATTTCATCAAAAGTCAAAGTTTCTAAATTGGGCTTTCTCAGACAAAAGTCAACAGAACATTGACCAGACATAACTTTCTCATACTTTATCAAACATTTTTCCAACACCTCTCATTTTGAAGAAAATTCAATTCTCTACAACTTCATAATCATTGTCATGCATCATAATCTGCATGAAACTAACTATATACTGTCAAAGTTTCCTTTGTTTTTTCCCAATAGGTAAAAATTACTTTTAAACAAAAGGTCAAGGATTAATACCCGAAACAAGACGGGAAACCTATCTGAACGATCGTGACAACAGGTCCAGGATTAATACCCGAAGCAAGACGGGAAACCCAATCCGAAAGACCGTACGAATCACTTCCAAATGGAAGGTCCATGATTAATACCCGAAGCAAGACGGGAAACCCTATCCGCACGACCACCCAAGTTGTCCTCCGACAAAAGGCATTGGATCGACACCCGAAACACGACAGGGAAGCTATCCACATTCTGCCAGCTATTATCCCCTTAGAGTAATCAAGACGAAGATTTATTCTGACTCTCTCCTATTATCAACAGCAACTACAGAGTCTGGCGTACGACTCAGTTGCCCTGGATGGCATCTTAAGCCCATCTCCGACTATTTGTCGACATCTCTCCACTTCTAGAATGCTGCATATTTGGTTAAAAACCAATACAAACCAATAACTTCATTCAAAGAAGATCACGGAGTCTAACGTACGACTCTCTCTGGATAGCATCTTAAGCCCATCTCCGCGCTCCCTTCTACCTTCAGGAACATCTGCAGAGCCTAGCGTACGACTCGTTCCCCAGCATTAGTCTCTCCAGATGGCATCTTAGGCCCATCTCCGACGATTCTCCTATTCAGGTGACGTTCTTGAGTCTAACGTACGACTCACTCCCCAGCGAAGTCTCCAGCTTCTCCAAATGGCATCTGTAAGCCCATTCCCATGCATCATCAATCAACAGCGAGTGCAAATTTTCAAGTGTACTCGAGTGTTCAATCATCTTCTACCTCCAGGTCACGAAAGGCAAGCATGCCAATCTAACCCTTCCAGTACAAGAAGATTGAACAGGGGCAGCTTTCATACCCCAAAATTTTCCCTCCTACTTCTCAAGACATTTCATACATCCATACTCAAGGATTTCAAAAGGGTTGACCAGACAAACCCCCTCCTAAGCAATCAACCCAAACTAGGGTTTGGCTATTCTCAGATCAAGGTGGTTTCCAACACTTCCAGTGGTCATCATGCCTCATCATATGCTTCAAAGAATCTTCATGTCAAGTTTCAAGCCTTACAAGTCAAGTTTCCTCAGACAATTGCCTAGATGGTTGAAAATCAGTTGTATTGAACAAAAGTCAACTGTGGTCAACATACAATCAAACTTCATAAATTTTGGTCAACATCCATATTTTGAAGTAACATTCATCATTTGATCAAGGGTTGATCATGATTCATCAAGAAAACTCAAGATTTCATCAAAAGTCAAAGTTTCTAAATTGGGCTTTCTCAGACAAAAGTCAACAGAACTTTGACCAGGCATAACTTTCTCATACTTTATCAAACATTTTTCCAACACCTCTCATTTTGAATAAAATTCAATTCTCTACAACTTCATGTCTCACAAGCTTGGTCAGAAAATGCTTCATTTTGAAGATATGGATCAAAATATTATAGGTCCTTTTCAAAGTCAACAAAAAGCCAACTTTTTGTAAAGAAGTGTTATTGAGCATGGAAACTTCAATTGAGATGAAACCAAAGAGGTTATTTAGAGGACATCTAGAGCTTTCTAAAAAGTCCAAGAACACCCAAAAATGTTAAAAATTGAGCAAGATACACCTTGCACAAGTTGAACATTTTTGAAGAGGTGCACAAAGAGAAATATGTGACAAATGCAAATTTTTTCCAAATGGGCTTATAATTTTATGATCCAAACTTGATCATAATATTATCCATGACCTCTTTACACCTTTCCACGACCTTTTCCTATTTTCTTGATTTATTTTTGAATTTAAAAGCATTTAATTTAATTTTAAATTAAATAAAATATGAAAACAAGGTATAAAACAAGTTGGGTTGGATTTCTATCAATCTTGAGGACCAAGGAAGCCCACAATACATGCCAATTTCGTGCAAGCTCATACAAGGAAGAGAAAATCAAATTTTGGAAAGATTTGATGGAAATTAACAAGAAAATATTTTTGCATTCAAAGCCATATCTTTTTTCATTCTTTTTGATCAAATCTCTTGCTCTTATACATAACACATTCACAAGACCAAGGGACGAAACCCTAGCCTCATGAAGCAACCCTAAAAATCACAAAATTCTCTCAAAGTTGTAATTTTCGAATTTTGTTTTTCAGCAGGTTTCAATCAAAACCAAGCATCCATTCGTGTTCCTGAGCTTCCCAGCAAGCAAACCAAGCCCTTACACGAAGCCAAAGCCTTCCAGATCGCGTTGTCCAAGCATCACAGGTTTGGTTTTCAAAATCATCTCGCCGGAGAAGATGACCGGAGGTCCAACCTGGGCTTTTATGGCTTGAATCAGAAGAGAAACTCTGCATATCTATTAATCCATGTAACTTAACTCATGGATGTATCTCCGCCCCAGCGGTTAAACTTGCGCGCACTAAGTCACTTGTTCCAGAGAGCATGGGTTCGAACCCTGCTTTTGCCATTATTTTTCATCTTATTTTGTTATATTTCAGGTTTCTCCAGAAGGCTTGCCTAGAAATCACGCCTTATGGCCCTTCATGCTACGCTCTAGGCCCTAGAAGCTCCAGCTTCTGGGTGTGCTTCCCCATCAGAAAGCCCCAGAAAGGCGCACTTCTGAGCATCTCCAAGCCAGAAGTTCCAGAAAACCCAAGGTTCTGGACACCTCCACGCGCAAGAATTTCCCAGAAGTATGCACTTCTGGGCACGGCCAGCCAAGGGTCTCTTAGAAGTTCCAACTTCTGGGAAAATCCTATCCAGAAGCCTTCTAACCCCTTTTCTCATATTTTTCATATTTTCTTCCTTTTCTCATTTAATTTATTTTCTTTTCAAATAATTTTCTCATGCATAAAAAATCACCAAAAAATATTTTCTTTTTTCATTTTAATCAGAAAAATGTTTATTTAATTTTTGACATAAAAATTAATATTTTTGCATGCATATTTTAATTAATTGTTAATTAACCATTAAATTGACTTTTAATTGCTTTTTTCTCATTAAAACCAATCCAGAAAATTCCTAAAAAATTACTTTATCATCTAATTATCATTACTAACCCAAAAACATTTTTCTTCATTCAAAACTTTCTTTTACTAACGTATTCTCTCTTATGCGGATTTCTTATATTTTCTGATTATTATGTATCTGCTTCCAGGTTGTAATAGTTAGAATTTATTTTCTTGCATTCTTTTTTTCCAATATTATGTAACTGCTTCCAGGTTGTAATAGTTAGAATTTATATCTGAATTTAACACACTCCTTTCACACATGCACCCCTTAGGGTAATTCTCTCTTGTTGCCTTTCGAATAAATGGTCAAGTCCGTGGAACGTAGAGGTATCCTAGCACCGTTGCCTACGAAACATATCATCATAGTCCCTTCGAATAAAAGATCACGAGTCCCTCGACGTGGCCTACGAAAACATGATCTCGTCCCTCTATTGTTGCCTACGAAAAGTGATGATCGTCCCTTCGAATGTGCTAGGATACTTCCTACAAGTTGCCTTCTATGACCATCCGATGTCCCTTCGAATGTCCCTTTACATACAACGAATAGGGTTACCTACCAACTAATGGTACGGATAGCACTATTCTAAAGGAAAGTAAAATAACACGAAAACGACCGTTCTGAGTAGGTAATAAGACTTTTAGTTGCTTGCTCTATCAAAATACTTTTCACACCTCACACTTTTGTCAAAGTTAAAATACTTTTCAAAACGAAACATTTCCAAACACTTCGTATAAATTCCAGCGTGAATCATTACGAAGTCAAAGCGAAATGCCTTTTCAAAACATTTTTGTCAAACACACAAAAAGCAATTTTTAAAGTGAGCTAAAAGCAACTAAGAGCCCGTAGATAACTACGGATGAAAAGGGGTGCTAATACCTTCCCTTTTCATAACCTTCTCCCTTACTCAGAATCTAACGAAGGTCTTTTTCTGTTCTTTTCACCTTCCCTTAATTGGATAAAAGAAAAGTCGGTGGCGACTCTTGCTATCCGCAACATTTGCGATAAAAAGCAAAATAAATCTCAAAGTCAGTTCTCCCACCGTATTACACATATCATGAATTCCTTGAGATACATGTCCATGTTGAATCAAAGTAGAACTTAGCCAATTGTGAGGTAACCTTCCATTGTGCACTAAATGCGGGATACCGAAATTTATTTCAACTCGTTCTTATCATGCTAAATCATGCATTAGTCCATTTTTTGTGAAAATTGTGAAAATGATAGAGGCATTGTTTGTTATTGAGAAAAAACACTTGGCCAAAAAAGTCTTGAATCAACTAAGCTTGTGAGGAGTGATCCTTAGTCAACCCCTTTGAGCTTGTTTAGGATTCATTCAATTGATAATTGCAAAAAAAAAATTGTGAATGAATGAATCTTAAAATTTTGTTGTGTCATTTGAACCTTCAACCAATTTGGTTTCAATTTTGTCTTTTTCCTATAGGGAGCATTATTGGTATTCATAATTGGTTTAAAAACTAAAGTTGGGGAAAAAACAAAAGTTGATCAAAAAGAAAATGTGGTACTTTGCAAAAGAGAAGAAAATAAGTGATCCTTGTTGAAATAAGAGCAAGTGAACATTTTTGAAATCATGGAGCAAATAAAAGGAAAAATATCAAGAAAAGAGCTTCCAGTTTTTGTTGTTGAAAAATAAGAAAAGAAAAATTGGATCAAAGAAGAAGTTTTATTGAGTTTGAATTGATAGAAATGCTCCCTTAGGATAAGTATTTTTGTTTGATTTCCCTCGATATTATCCTTTTTTTGTAACCCAAACCACATTACAACCCATAAAAGAACTCTTGATTCTTATTTTTCACATGACTTGGTATTTGTTTGATGGTCGCATGATTCGAGTTGTTGTTGACTGAATTGTTTCGGAGGAGTGAAAGAAAACCTCATATTTATTCATCATTATTATGATATGTGTGTAGGTTTGATTCAATTTTGACATGTATTGATTTGAATTCTTTGGTATGTACTTTGCACCCAACCATTATTTTGTTCATGTTTTGTTCTAGTATTGAGGTAAGTGAATCATGAAAAGCCATATACTTTTGAACCAATCAAGTGTCTTTGATTCTCATTCCTTCTCTCGCTTCATTGTTACTTTGGGTACTTTGGTGAAAAAAATTTGTTTAGGGACAAACAAAATGGTAAGTTGGGGAGAGTTGTTAGGGACCAAATTGTATTAAATTTCATACATTTTTATTGGTCCCTTTAACCAAAGTTCATTGAATTTCCACACTTTTATTCGCACAATTTATAAATATGCAATTATTCTTGTTTTTATTTTTATTTGAGTAGATATTTTACTTTATTTGTTAGTTTTGTAGAAAATTAGGAACAAGAGTTACTTGGATGCATGTGTAGTGGAACAGATAAGCAAGCAAGATTAAGGAAACTACAAGTAAAACCAAAGAGAAGGCAAATGAGCACAAATTAGCTCAGTTCGCACCGCGCCCACTTGTTGGCACCGTGAACTGTGTTAATTTCAAAGAAGTCAAGATTAACTCAGTTCACGTCGCGTCCCTTGTTTGCCCCGCAAACTGTGCGTAGTCAGCCAGCCCGGTTTTAATAATTAGACATGTCTTGTCTTGGAGTCATTTATGGGGTAGCGTGTAGTTAACTTTTCAGCCACTTTTTAAGTCTTTGGAAGTATATGGTTGCATGAAAAATGTCACATCAATATAATCATTATACTTTTGTTTGGTTAGAAAAAGTTAGATAGAGGATTTTGGTGGCTATCATTAGTTTTTCTTGGAAAATCTATAGATAAGAGAGTTTTTGGGAGAATTAGATATCAATCACTTTTTGTGGGAAGAAGTTAGAATTGGAAAAAAGGAACTTTCTCTTTATCTCTTGCTGTCAACAATGAAGATGAAGAACTAAATTCCAATTTTGGCAAGATTAGAGGTAGTAGCTATCCTTAATTTACTATGTATTTCATTTAGCTCTTGTATGTGAACAATTGATTATTGAAATAGATTGATGCTTTTGTCCTATTTTGAATATTTAGATTTGGATTATTGTTGAGAAAGATTATTCAAATCTTGACCTAAAGTATGCTCTCAAGTAGTGGATAAATTATAGAAATACATTTATACAATACTTTTCTTTTGTATCAAACATTAAAGATTGTCAGATTAATAGTTAGATGGAGAAATCGTCTAAGGATTAATATAATATTTATCACAATCCCATTTAGAAATAAATGTCATTGAGAGGATACTAGAATATACTCAATAATCTTGAGTTCATATATTTGTTATAAGGAAACATAGGAAATTGGGATAGTGAACCCCAATCTTGACAAACATTTTTAATTGATAAAAACCACATTTTTATTGTTTTAGTCTCATTTCAAAAGTGAAATATAATTTTCCCAACACAAACAAACCTTTTTAATTTGTAAACTTAAAGCAATAGTAACTATAGAACGGCGGTAATATCACCCAATCTCTGTGGATATGATATAAAAATATTTGCCGGAAATATACTTTTCAACAAATTTCAAATAAACATCCGGTTTCTGAACCATCGCAAATATCAGTATTATAATTCCAAATTCTTTTGGGGATTAAATGCATAGTTAACTGAGCATAGAACTGGAGAACACCACGGAGATTGGGTTGGGTACAAAACATTTCGAGCCATTATCTTTTGTTTCTTAAATCGTGAACCAAGCCACTTTACAACCCTTAAAAGTCCTAATTGAAGCATGGTTAGTTCGAAAGGATACTATTACAAAAAGGTATCCTAACTCATGTAAGGCTTACTACAAATCCTAAGTTGATATCACATCCTTACGAATTTTGTTTTACTAAAAAATACAATTCTTTTGAAACTTCAAGACAGACATAAGCTTTTCATTTTAATACCACTATTTGCATATGACCAAATGTTTGGCAGCAAATAAATTCGCATGACAAATATTTAATGAAGGAAGATCCTCCCAACGAACAAAATTACTAAGACGATGCGTCAAAGAGAAAGACACTTTCGATAACAAGCGTTTCCAATCAAGGGGTGTGACATGCTATTGTCCAATTCATCTGGGGCAGTCAAGTCAAGATTTAGAGAATCTCTAAAAAGCGCTGAATAGCCATGGGGCAAGCTTATATCTGAATCACTTGGAGCATGTTACATGATCACAAGTTTCAGCAAAAACCATTGAGTTACTACCTTAAAGGTCAAAACTATCAGAAGTTCTAAATTCGGTGGTTGACCAATAACTTCAAGCGTCAAGTATACCAAGATATTGATCCTAAGGGAAAATGGACTCCCACCTACGAAGGGCCATTTATAATCAAAGCAATATTTTCTGGCGGGGCCATTATACTGACCACTATAGACGAAGAGGATTTCCAGCACCCTGTGAAAGCAGACATAGTCAAAAAATGCTATGCATAAATGAGACTTGCTAGGTTGACTGGCCTAGGCAAAAATAAGGGCATCCCGATGAACCAAAAAGGTTTGGGCAAAAATAAGGGATATATATAAAATAATTGCATACTAGACAAGTCAAAAACCTGAAAAGGCAGCTTGGGCAAAAAAGGGTATCCCGGTGGACGGAAAACCCAAAAGGATGGTCCAGGCCAAAATTAGGGATTAAAGCATACGATTATGTCTCATCGGATCATCTACTTACAAACCATATTTCTATCAGTTTCAAGTTCAAATGGTATAGATCAGTCTTGTCATTTTCTTCCGACAACAATAAATAACAGTTACTACAGGCTCTAGGAGTCTGAATAATGATTCAAGTTACCAACACATCCCCACAGAGTCAGTTTCATAGAAATATTCCCACATAATCTCTATAATTCTCGCAGAGCCATCGCTCCCTCGACAGAGACGAATTTCCCAACAAGGTTACTACACTATCATATCCTCAACAAAATCATCCTATTAAAATAATGTCTACATTCCTTCTTGTTACAATAGTCCCCGAGCAGTAGCAAGTCAATTTTCAATTCATGACATTAGTCCCCGAGCAGTGACCGTCTCAACTCATCACGTTAGTCCCCGAGCAGTGATCATCTCAACTCATCACGTTAGTCCCTGAGTAGTGTTCATCTCAACTCATCACGTTAGTCCTCGAGTAGTGATCATCTCAAGTCATCACGTTAGTCCCCGAGCAGTAATTGCCTCAACTCATCACTTTAGTCCCCGAGCAGTGATCGTCTCAACGCATCACGTTAGTCCCCGAGCAGTGATTGTTTCAACTCATCACATTTGTCCCCGAGAAGTGATCGTCTCAAGTCATCACGTTAGTCCTTGAGTAGTGATCATCTCAACTCATCGCATTAGTTCCCGAGAAGTGATCGCCTAAACTCACCATGTTAGTCCCCGAGCAGTGGTCGCCTCAACTCATCACATTAGTCCCGAGCAGTGATCGTCTCAATGTATCATGATAGTTCCCCGAGCAGTAATTATCTACGTCTATTCTTGTTACATTAGTCCCCGAGCGGTAGCAAGACAATTTCCAGCTTATCACGTTAGTCCCCGAACAGTGATTATCTACGTCTATTCTTGTTACATTAGTCCCCGAGCGGTAGCAAGTCAATTTTCAATTCATCATTTTAGTCCCTGAGTAGTGATCATCTAGATTGTCACGTCAGTCCCCGTGTAGTGAATGTCAACTTTGTTACATTGGTCCCCGAGTCGTAGCAAATCATCAACCAACTTATTATGTCAGTCTCCGAGCAATAATAAGTTATTCAAAACCACATCATTCCCCAACGAGGGTTATTTCTTCAAAACCATATGCAAGATATTCATCCCCAACTGAGTATCACTCAAGGATTATCATCTTCCAACGACATCAATATCCAGACCCAAAACTTGGTTCGATAGTGCATCGGAGGAATCTACATCTTTCTTATCCCTCAATCAGGGTCTTCAATAACCATATATCTCCATCCCCAAGCAGAAGTCGAAGATCCCCAGTAGGACATTCTCATCTTCTTCAAGATGGATATTTTTTGAAATGCAACAACATCTATATTCATACATCATTCATAAAAATCATAACATGTGCATACATAATTCTCGAGCATCATCACATACTCACATGCATCTGTAATACGGTGGAAGAATTGACTTTGAGATTTATTTTGCTTTTAATCGCAAATGTTGCGGATAACAAGAGTCGCCACCAACTTTTCTTTTATCCAATTAAGGGAAGGTGAAAAGAATAGAAAAAGACCTTCGTTAGATTCTGAGTAAGGGAGAAGGTTATGAAAAGGGAAGGTATTAGCACCCCTTTCCATTCGTAGTTATCTACGGGCTCTTAGTTGCTTCTAGCTCATCTTTAAAAATTTGCTTTCTGTGTGTGTGTGTTTGAAAAATGTTTTGAAAAGGCATTTTGCTTTGACTTCGTAATGATTCACGCTGGAATGTATACGAAGTGTTCGGAAATGTTTCGTTTTTGAAAAGTGTTTTAACTTTGACAAAAGTGTGAGGTGTGAAAAGTATTTTGATAGAGCAAGCAACTAAAAGTCTTATTACCTACTCAGAATGGTCGTTTTCGTGTTGTTTTACTTTCCTTTAGAATAGTGCTATCCATACCGTTAGTTGGTAGGTAACCCTATTCGTTGGATGTAAGAGGGACATTCGAAGGGACATCGTATGGTCATAGAAGACAACTTGTAGGAGTATCCTAGCACATTCGAAGGGACGATCATCACTTTTCATAGGCAACAAACGAGGAACGAGATCATGTTTTCATAGGCCACGTCGAGGGACTCATGATCTTTTATTCGAAGGGACTATGATGATATGTTTGTAGGCAACGGTGCTAGGATACCTCTATGTTCGAGGGACTTGACCATTTATTCGAAAGGCAACGAGAGAGAAGTACCCTAAGGGGTGCATGTGTGAAAAGAGTGTGTTAAATTCAGATATATTATCTTGGAATTAGAAGTGATCTACGCTCGTTTTAATCTTGCCATACACGCCTAGGTACTAGCAGTTTATATGGTGCAGAAAGTAAATTGCGGAAAATAAAGTGCGGAAAGTAAATGTCCTACGCTATTACATGGCTTTGGGGCAGTTACATAATAGGAGTGCGGAAAGTAAAATCCTAATTAAACTATTACATCCCATGAGCAGTTACATAATATTGGAAAAGATAAGAAATTCGCATAAGAGAAAATATGTTAGTAAAAAAAGATTTTTGAGTTAGGAAAAAGATTTTGGGTTAGTATTCCTAATTAGATGATAGAATAATTTTTTGGGAATTTTCTGAATTGGTTTTGATGAGAAAAAGTAATTAAAAGTCAATTTTATGGTTAATTAACAATTAATTAAAATATGCATGCAAAAATATTAATTTTTATGTCAAAAATTAAATAAACATTTTTCTAATTAAAATGCAACAAGAAAATATTTTTGGTGATTTTTTAATGCATGAGAAAATTATTTGAAAAGAAAATAAATTAAAAGAGAAAATATGAAAAGAAATAGAAAATAATGTTAGTTTGCAAGTGGTAAAAAATATTTGACATTGCCAGGGATCGAACCCAAGCCATACCTCTCACACGCGCGCGCTGCTACCACTAGGCCAACCTGCACTTGGTGTTAATTAAATGAAACAAAAAGAATATAAACGAAATCGATTTCTGAAAATGAAAACGCGCGCGAAGATCTTCATCTTCCTCATTTGAATTTTTGAAAACCAGGCTTTTACCTACGGATTCAGTTCGTAGCTAAAGCCTATAGCGACGGCTTTTGTTCGTCACTAAATCCCCTACAAATTTTCAAAATCAAACACAAGCAATATAAATTCATTGTGAATTCATGGTTCGATTCAGTTTTGTCTCCTGAACACGATGGTGGTCTTAGTTTTGTCCAATTTTGCCTAGAATAAAAAACCCCAAAATGGAGCTATGAACCCTAGCCATGGTATTTCGTGATTCCTGTACTCATAACACAATTAACCAATGCAGAAAGCTTCAAAACTCCATTCTAAATACAAACAAAACATCAAAACATGTTAAATATGCATGAATTATCAAAATCGATTTTGAAAGTTTAAGAGCAAACCGAAACTGGGATTTCGTGATTCTTGATGTGTTTGTGATCTGTAAGGGTCTGGAATGAATCAATGAACCTCCAGGAACGTGTTTGAGTGCTTAGAATTGCCTGAATCGATCTGGAACTAGGGCTGCAGGTTGCTTGCAACACACGAATTTTTTGAGCTTTGTTAGGGTTCTTAGAGGCAGAATTTTTCGTCCTTGTGTCACGTGAATGCATTGTGTACTTATAGTTGATGGATTTAGGTCAAGAATCATGAGGAAATAATGTACCAATCAATGAGAAAATATTTGATTTGGTATAAAACCAAATATTGCCTTTTTGATCAAATTTCAATCAATTCCCTTGCCAATTAATGCAAATTTCGAATTTGCCAACTTGTGTGGCTTGCTTGGACCTCAAGAATGAGAGAAAAATCCAATTTGCATTTAATTTTGATTTTCTACCTTTTATTTTAATTTAATTGGCTTTTAAATGATTAAAATACAAAATAAATAGAAAATAAAAGATAAAATTCGTGGCCTTGGGCTTGGAGGTTCCAATTCAGCTGAGGAACAAGTTTGAACCAAGAAAAGTTTGAACCAAGAAAAGTTAGACCTATTTGCATAATTTTGGCTTTTGTCAAATATTTCTCTTTGTGCACCTCTTGAAAAATGCTCAACTTGTGCAAGGTGTATCTTGCTCAATATTTAACATTTTTGGGTGTTCTTGGACTTTTTAGAAAGCTCTAGATGTCCTCTAAACAACCTATTTGGTTTCATCTCAATTTAAGTTTCCATTCTCAATAACACTTCTTTACAAAAAGTTGACTTTTTGTTGACTTTAAAAAGGACCTGTAATGTTTTGATCCATATCTTCCAAATGAAGCATTTTCTGACCAAGCTTGTGAGACATGAAGTTGTAGAGAATTGAATTCTCTTCAAAATGAGAGGTGGTGGAAATTTTTTTGATAAAGTATGTGAAAGTTATGCCTGGTCAAAGTTCTGTTGACTTTTGTCTAAGAAAGCCCAATTTAGAAACTTTGACTTTTGATCAAATCTTGAGTTTTCTTGATGAATCATGATCAACCGTTGATCAAATGATGAATGTTACTTCAAAATATTGATGTTGACCAAAAATTATGAAGTTTGACTGTATGTTGATCACATTTGACTTTTTGTCCAATACAATTGATTTTGAACCATCTGAGCAATTGTTTGAGGAAACTTGATTTGTAAGGCTTGAAACTTGACATGGAGATCCTTTGAAGCGTATTATGAGGCATGATGACCACTGGAAGTGTTGGAGGCTCACCCTGGCTTGAGGATAGCCAAACCCTAGTTTGGGTTGATTGCTTAGGAGAGGGTTTGTCTGGTCAACCCTTGTGAAATACTTGAGTATGGATATGAGAAATGTCTTGAGAAGTAGGAGGGCAAATTTTGGGGTATGACAGCTGCCCCTGTTCAATCTTCTTGTACTGGAAGGGTTAGATTGACATGCTTGCCTTTCGTGACCTGAAGGTAGAAGATGATTGAACACTCGAGTACACTTGAAAATTTGCACTCGCTGTTGATTGATGATGCATGGGAATGGGCTTACAGATGCCATTTGGAGAAGCTGGAGGCTTTACTGGGGAATGAGTCATACGTTAGACTCAAGAACGTCGCTTGAAATGGGAGAATCATCGGAGATGGGCTTAAGATGCCATCCGGAGAGACTGATGCTAGGGAACGAGCCGTACACTAGGCTCTGTAGATATTCCTGAAAGTAGAAGGGAGCACGGAGATGGGCTTAAGATGCCATCCGGGGAGAGTCGTACGTTAGACTCCGCGCTCGTCTTTGAATGAAGCTATTGGTTTGTATTGGTTTTTAACCAAATATGCAGCATTCTGGAAGTGGAGAAAGGTCGACAAATAGTCGGAAATGGGCTTAAGATGCCATCCAGGGCAACTGAGTCGTACGCCAGACTCTGTAGTTGCTGTTGATAATAAGAGAGTCAGAATAAACCTTCGTCCTAGCTACTCTGGGGGATAATATTTGGCAGAATATGGATAGCTTTCCCGTCTTGCTTCGGGTGTTAATCCAGTGCCTGTTGTCGGAAGACAACCTGGGTGGTCGTTCAGATAGGGTTTCCCGTCTTGTTTTGGGTATTAATCCTGGACCTTCCATTTGGAGAATATTCGTATGGTCTTTCGGATAGGGTTTCCCGTCTTGCTTCGGGTGTTAATCCTGGACCTGTTGTCACGGTCATTCAGATAGGTTTCCCGTCTTGTTTCGGGTATTAATCTTTGACCTTTCATTTAGAAGCGATTTTTACCTGTTGGGGAAAAACAAAAGAAACTTTGACAGGATATAGTTAGTCTTATGCAGATTATGATGCATGACAATGTGTATGAATGATATATGCGCATGTTATAATATATGAATGATAGATGTTGTGGTATTTCAAAACATATCCATCTTAAAGAAGATGAGAACGACCTGCCGGAGACTTTAACTTCCGATTAGAGATGGAGTTGTCGAAAACCCTGATTTGGAGGAGAAGGAAATGTCTTTGATTCCTCCGATGCACTATCTGACCAAGTTTCGGGCTTAGATGTTAATGTTGTTGGGAATAATAAAAGCTGGGAGATACTCCGCCGGGGATCTAGTGCATAGACTTTGTTGGGAAGTATTTGATTATTGCTGGGAGACGGAGCTCGAAGATTCCTTTGAGGTGATGAATCTGAAGTTCGTTGAAACCTCCGGCTGAGGCATAACGGAGATGTAGGTTTCCTCCGATGCTCTATCTGACCAAGTTTCGAGTCTGGATATGGCTGCTGCCAGGGGAATGATAATCATTGAGAGATATTCTGCTGGGGATAAATACCTCTGTTGGAGGTGAATCGTTACTGCTCGGAAACTGATGTAACCAGGTTAAGCTGATTGGGATCACTGCTCAAGGACTAACGTGATGAAGCCTGGAGTGTTGGAACACTGGTGGAAGGAAATTTGTACTTCGTCGGAGAAGGTTTGTAGAGAGCGATGGCTCTGCGGGGATTGTACTCTTGTGAAAGTAACCCGCGGGGATGCATTGGTGACTTTAGTCTTCATCTCAATTCCTTAGAACCTGTAGTAGTTACTTTTGTATGTTCTCTTTTCACATGTTTGTAAACAGATATTTATTGTCAAATGCATATAATCATTCAAAGCAATCATTGGACTTTATGCAAAAAACAACAATAGCGAACATTGTAAAAGAAAGAACTTGTATTAATTTGGAAAGGTAGCGTATGGCCAAGCAGTTTGTATACAATAAAAGTAAAAGCTATGCAGAAACAATCTCGTCGGGTTTCAACTATGCTAGTGCTCATATATTTCAACTATCTCATCTCCTTGCTGTTAGTAGAAAGTGAGTGGATTGATTTTCGCCATTTGAATCTTAAATGCTGATAGTAGTCTGTAGGTAGGTGATCTGGACGAGACATAGTGTATGCTTAAATCCCTAACTTTTGCCTAGACCGCCCTTTCGGGTTTTCAGTCTACCGGGATACCCTTTTTTGCCCAAGCCACCTTTGCAGGTTTTCGACTTGCCAGGTGTACATGTTTTGTATATATCATTAACTTTTGCCCGAGCCTTTTGGTTCGCCAGGATGCCCTTATTTTTTCCTAGGCCCGTCGACCTAGCGGGTCTCGTTTATGCGTAGTATTTTTTGACTATGTCTGCGTTCACAGGGTGTGCTAAGTATCATAGCTCCGCCTGAAAATACTATTTTGACTACAAACGGTCCCTCGTAGGTGGGAGTCCATTTGCCCCTGGGATCACCTTGTGGAAGGATGATGCACTTGACCACTAGATCACCGACCTGGTAGACTCGGTGCTTGACCTTCTTGTTAAATGCTCTGATCATTCGCTTCTGATAGATCTGTCCATGGCAGATGGATGCAAGTCGTTTCTCGTTGATCAAGTTGATCTGGTCAAGGCGAGTCTGGACCCATTCGTCTTCGCCTAATTCCGCGTCCTGGAGGACTCTGGTTGAGGGTATCTGAACCTCGATTGGCAGGACTGCTTCCATACCGTATACGAGAGAGAAGGGGGTTGCCCCTGTAGATGTTCGCATTGTAGTGCGATAACCATGGAGAGCAAATGGCAATATCTCATGCCAATCCTTGTAAGTCACTGTCATCTTCTGTATGATCTTCTTAATGTTTTTGTTGGCGGCTTCCACTGCGCCATTCATCTTAGGCCGATATGGAGAAGAGTTGTGATACTTGATCTTAAACTGCGTGCAGAGTTCGGTGATCATTTTGTTGTGTAGATTAGAGCCGTTATCTGTGATAATCCTTTCGGAAGTTCCATACCGACAGATAAGATTATGCTTGATGAATCGAGCCACAACATTCTTCGTAACAGATGCGAACGATGCTGCTTCTACCCACTTGGTGAAATAGTCAATTTCCACAAGGATGAAACGGTGTCCGTTGGAAGCGGTGGGCTTGATTTCTCCGATCATGTCAATGCCCCACATTGCAAAAGGCCAAGGAGCGGTTAAAACATTCAATGGTACTGGAGGTACGTGCACTTTGTCTACATATATCTGGCATTTGTGACAAGATCGAGCATAGCGGTGACAGTCAGCTTCCATGGTGGTCCAATAGTAACCTGTTCTCAGAGTCTTCTTAGCCATTGTATGTCCACTGGAGTGGGTACCAAATGCGCCTTCGTGTAACTCTTCCATGATTCGTCTCGCAGTTTTCTGATCCACACAGCGGAGTAGGCACAAATCGTGGTTGCGCTTGTATAAGATGTCGTTGTTGAGAAAGAATTTGGATGCAAATCTTCTCAAGAACTTCTTATCATTGACAGATGCCCCTGTGGGATATTCCTGAGTCTCAAGATACCTCTTTACTTCGTAGAACCAAGGTTTCTCTTCTGTATCAAGTTCACAACAGTATGCTGGTTTGTCGAACTTCTCGTTGATGATTTGGGGAGCTTCGTTGTCCCATCTGAACTTGAACATAGATGACATAGTAGCTAATGCGTCTGCCAACTAATTCTCTTCTCGTGGAATGTGATCAAAAGTGATCTCTTCGAAGTAGGGGATCAAACTCAGAACATGCTCTCGATATGGAATGAGATACGGATGCTTCGTATCCCACTCGCCCTTTATCTGACTGATCACTAAAGCTGAGTCTCCGTACACTTGGAAGAACTTGATTCTTAAGTCAATAGCAGCTTTAATACCCATGATGCACGCTTCATATTCGGCCATGTTGTTAGTGTAACTGAAACATAATCTAGAGGTGAAAGGAGTGTGTCCGCCTGTTGGAGATGTAATGATGGCGCCAATGCCATTGCCAAGTGCGTTTGAAGCTCCATCAAAGACCATGGTCCATCGGGATCCTTGTTCAGGTCCTTCGTCTGGTCCTAGTTCTTCACAATCAGTAACTAAACAAACATCTTCGTTTGGAAACTCGAACTGCATAGACTGATAGTCATCTACGGCTTGATGAGCCAAATGATCGACTACTACACTTCCTTTGATCACTTTCAGAGAAGTATACTGGATGTCGTATTCGGTCAAGATCATTTGCCATCTTGCTATTCTTCCGGAGAGAGTTGGTTTCTCGAATATGTATTTTATCGGATCCATCTTGGAAATCAACAAAGTGGTGTGAGTCAACATATCTTAGTCGGCAGCCAAAGCAAAGCTGTGAGTATCTTGTTTCACACGGTAAATTTTGCTAAGGTAGTATATTGCATACTCTTTTCGACCATCGTCATGTTGCCCCAACACACACCCCATTGAGTTCTCTAACATTAAGTACATGATAAGAGGTCTTCCTTCGGCGGCATCGGAAAGGAGGATTCTAGGTACTCCTTGATTTTGTCAAAAGCGATCCGCAATCTTCGTTCCATTCTACTACTTGATCTTTCTTCAAAGAAAATTGAAAGTAGCGATTAGATGTGCAATGAATATGGAAATATAGTTCAATTGTCCCAAGAAACCTCTGACTTCTTTCTCGGTGCGGGGTGCTGGCATCTCTTGAATATCTTTAACCTTGGCGGGTCAACTTAATACGACAACAAACCCTAGGAGTTTACGGATCCGACTTCAAAGGTGCACTTGTTAGGATTAAGTCTCAGTCTGTATTTCTTCAGTATATCAAACAGTCCCGCAAATGATCGAGATGTTCTTCTTCAGTCTGTGATCGAGCTATCATGTCATCGAAGTAGACCTCTATCTCGTGATGAATCATGTCATGAAATAATGCCACCATAGAACGCTGATAAGTGGCGTCAGCGTTCTTCAGTCCAAACGGCATGACCTTGTAATAAAAAGTGCCCCACTGTGTAACGAAAGTAGTCTTCTCCATGTCTTCAGGAGCCATTTTGATCTGATTGTAACCGGAGAAACCATCCATGAAGGAGATAACCTTGTGTTGAGCGGTGTTTTCGACTAGAACGTCAATATGAGGAAGTGGAAAATCGTCTTTCGGACTTGCTCTGTTCAGATCTCTGTAATCCACACACATTCTCACTTTACCATCCTTCTTAGGTACGGGTACCACATTCGCAACCCACTGTGGATAAGAAGTGACAGCTAGGAAACCGACATTGAACTACTTCATAACTTCGGCTTTGATTTTCTTTGACATCTCAGGACGCATGCGACGAACCTTCTGTTTTATTGGGAGAAAACCTTCTTTCGTCGGTAATCGGTGTACCACAATATCAATGTCTAAACCTGGCATGTCTTCGTATGACCAAGCAGAAACCTCGATATAGTCTCGTAGCATCTGAACCAATCTCTCTCTTTGACACTGCTTTCAAGACCTGCTCCTATCTTGATCTGTTTTCTGTCTTCATTAGTACCTAGATTCACAACCTCAACTGGCTCTTCGTGTGGCTGTATAACTCATTCATCTTGTTGTAGCAGTCTGAAAAGTTCTCTTGGCACTTCACAATCTTCCTCACCTTCGTCTTCGGCTTGGTAGATCGGATTATCGAAGTCATATTTAGCAATAGCATAGCTGTTATCAACGAGATTCGGAGTGAATCTGCAGTGTATCACGTGGGTGTATGTAAGAACAACTAGCTTTTGAAGGGGTGGTAAAAGTAAAAGAAATAAAACAGTATTTAAATGCAAAAGTCCAATGATTTTATTGAATGAAAATATGCAAATGACAGATAATAACCCTCACCAACGAGCCATGATGCCCCGGGCAAGGCACTAGGCTTTAAAGTTTATTGTTCAAAGCGTAAAAACGAAAAGCATAACAGTAAACAAAAGCAATTACTCCAGTCTAAAGGAGATTGGTATGACGTCTTCGGTCCTCCAATTGCTGAGTCCGTTGTCGGGAGTTGGGAAGATCCACTTGCTGATGTCGAAGTCGTGGTCGTCGTCTTCTATAGCATGGACTCCATTCTTGCTGATGCGGAAGGGAAGTTGGCCGGCACTTTCGCGGCGTATCATCTTCTGACCTTTGATGATGAAGCCTAAACCAGTCTTGTCAAATTTGAAAGGAAGATCAGGGAGCTGACCCCAAATAGTACAACCTCCTTCTTCAACTGCAGCTTGAGCATCCTTCAGCGAGGCCATCCTAGGCGGAACTTGTGTAACTTCAGGAGTGACAGGAGAGTCAACAGGCATGACTCTTGGAACTGTTTCGAAAGCTTGACAGGGAGTTTCGAAGAATTCACCTTCCATTTCGAGGTATCAGAATGACTGCAGATGGCTTACCATGTATTCCTCTTCACCGCATATTGTAACAACCTTCCTCTTCACTGGGTACTTCAGCTTCTGATGCAAGGTAGAGGTAACAGCGCCTGCCCCATGTATCCAAGGGCGTCCAAGTAGGCAAGAGTAAGCTGGACGAACGTCCATGATAAAGAAAGTGGAGTCGAAAGTCTGGGAACCGACTTTAACAGGAAGAATGAGCTCTCCAACTACTGTTCGTTTAGAACCATCAAAAGCTCTCCCAATTATGTCATTGGGCTTCAAGACCAATCCTTCAACATCAAGTCGGTCGAAAGCACTCTTCGGTAGGATATTCAGAGCAGAACCGGTATCTACCAAAACATGAGACAATGTAACACCCTTGCATTCAACAGAGATGTGCAAGGCTTTGTTGTGTTTCCTTCCGGCAGAAGTCAAATCAACATCAGAGAAGCCTAGGCCGTTGTTGGCAGCCAGGCTAGCAATACAAACTTCAAACTGATCAGTAGTAGTGTCTTGTGGTACGTGAGCATTCTTCAGAAACTTCACAACGCCTTAGCATGAGCCTTAGAGCACAAGAGCAGAGCAAGCATGAAGATCTTGGACGGAGTCTGTCCCAACTGTTCCACAACATTGTAGTCACTCTCCTTAATGATCTTCAGAATTTCCTCCATTTCTTGCTTGGAGGTATCTTCAGCAGCTTCCTTTGGTACTTCTGTCTGAGCAGGATGAGTCACTGGTTTTTTCCCTCTAGTTTTGGGAGTTGGTTCAAAAGCTGGAATGCAAGCTGGAGTTGCAGTGTCTTTTGGAGGGGAGATCTCTGGAGAAAACACTCTTCCAGTTCTGGTTACCTTGCTTGATCCGGTGATGTTGTCGATGTTAGGAATGGTAGCTTCGAGTGTAAGATCTTTAATGGTCAGAGGGTCTTGCTTGACGCCATGATAGTAAACCTCAGCTCCATAGTTCCAAGGTATAGCTTTGTCAGAGGAATATGGAACTGGTCTGGGAGAAGTAATGATGAGAGGTGCCACTCTAGGTTTAGGATCGGCAGAGGAGATCCTTATTATGTTTACATCAGCATAGTCTTCTGGGAAATCCTCCCCCCATCCGGTTGCCTTAACATCTACAATAGGAATTTTGTAGCTTTCAGGAACAGTATACTTCACCATGTAATCGAACTTTCCACTTGGCTTCCCCAAGGTATCCCATACTTCTGGTACAGTTTCGCTCATATCTTCGATCTTCAGATTCTTAGACATGTCTTCACACATATTCTCTACAAGCGAAGGTTTCAGGAATAGCACTTCTCGGTTATCCATCATGCATTGAAGATGTCTTCTCAACCAAGCACATCCGTCAGGTGCTAAAGGGCACCAACGATAATTCTCTGGGCATCCTGGATTGACACCGGCTTGCAGCAAGTTCTTCTTAACAGTCATCAGAGGAATAGTCAAGTCGTTCACATCAAACACATAAGAACTCTTGTCAATAGCATTGGAACTTTTGCCATGGTTAGGCATTGGTGCGTTGATCACATTTGGAGTCTCAACAAGAGGATCAAACTCAATCTCTTTAGCTTCAATCATGTCTTGAATCTTGTTTTTCAGAGCCCAACAGTCGTCAGTGTTATGTCCTGGGCTATTGGAGTGGTAAGCACACTTTGCATTAGGATTGTATCTCGGAGAGGAAGTGTTGATGTTTTGAGGAGGATCCCTCAAGGTAATCAGCTCTGCTTTCAACATGTGTTGCAATGCTTGCGACAATGGCATATTGATCTTCGTAAACTGTCTTCGTGGCGTGTTCTGGTTACGTGCGTGGTCTCACTGAGGTTGTGCTGGTGTAGGATTGGAGATCACAACTGCCCCCACAGATTGAGCACGGTCAGTCTTGGCTCAGCTTTTCTGACCATACACAGCATTGGCTTCTTTCTTACCACCAAAAGATCTCTTTGAAGCATTTGAGGATGACTCTACCTGAATCTTTCCGCTCTTGATTCCAGCTTCAATGCGCTCTACTGTAAGTATCAACTCGGTGAATCCGGCTGAAGAGTTTCCAATCAGATGATTGAAGAATGGGCCTGTCAGTGTTCCCATAAACATATCAACCAACTCCCTATTGGACAAGGGTGGTTGAACTCTGCCTGCTAGATCTCTCCATTTCTGAGCATACTCTTTGAACTTCTCATCACGACACATAGACATGCTCTGTAGTTGCATGCGAGTGGGTGCCATTTCAGCATTTTACTGGTACTGCTTGTAGAAAGCATCTTCTAAGTCATTCCAGGTATGGATGTGGGTACTCTCTAGCTGATAATACCACTCCAACTGAGCTCCAGATAAACTCTCTTGAAAGAAATGGATCCACAACTTCCTGTCATCAGTGTGAGGATGGATCTTCTAAACATAGGACTTCAAATGCAGTTTCGGACAAGAGATGCCATCATATTTGGCGAAAGTAGGAACCTTGAACTTGCGAGGGATCACGACACCAGGAACTAGGCTCAGATCATCAAAATTCATACCGGACATCTTTCGATTTTCCACAGCATTCAGACGATGTTCAAGTTGTTTGTATTTGTCATCCTCAAAAGAATATTGCTCGTTCTCATAGTCTTTTCTTTGTTTTCATGTTCACACTGATCTTCCTCGTTGTTCTTGATACTTTCATCAGTTTCTACACTCTTGTTTGAGAGTTCCACACGGCTGACCACTCTAGGTCCACCCTTGTGACGTCTGCCCATGTTGAGGACACCAATGACTTTCTTCTTTCTGTTGATGAGCTTCTTCAGATCTTCCTGGCCTTGGACCAAGCTGGTGAACATTTCCTGGAACTGAGCATTATGAGCCTGAAGATCTTTGACAGTCTGTTCAAGAGCCATTTCTGCTAAAATAAATAGCGAGAAAATGAGAAAACCGATCTTCAATGTACTTGTTATGCAATGTTATGCCATGATATACGATGTTTATGCAAATGCAATGCAATGTTTTCAAGGACCTTAGGAATTTAAATTTGTTAAACAAGCACGAACAAACTTTTATTAGCTTCTTTCTTTTTTTCTTTTTCTTTTTAAGTACAAAAGATAGTTTGGAAAATAAAAGAACAAAAATCCTAAATCTCTAAGTCTCCCATGGGCGCTTCCTCTTGGTGTTGAAGTAGGCGTTGATGTTTCGCTCCTCGTGAAGTAGCTTGGTCAACTCTAGTACCTTCTTCTCGCTTGCATAACACTGAGCTTCGAATGTATCCCTTTCTTCTTTAAGCTGAATCCAGGATCTCTTCAAGTCTTCAAAATTAGTAGGCATGCCGGGATGGAGAACGGTATAGGGTACGTCACCTATAGCAACAGGTTCCATAATTACTGGTAACACGGGTGTAAATGGCATCATGAGGTTTTGAGCTCGAGCTCGCACCCATTTGAGGTAAGATTCCCAAGGAATGGAGTTTTGGTGCCCCAAAGTCTTGGTATCAGTCTTCTTTACCATGCCCCAAGCGTGTATGAACCTTCGATGGTAATTCTGGAGATCGTGGTTGTAGTCGAACACAATATCTTGGAGAAGCATATCATGTGGACCATTTCTTCGAGCATAACCAAACTGACGTAGAGCTAGAGAAGGGTTGTAAGTGATACCTCCCCTTATGCCATGAAGTGGTACATTAGGGAATTCTCCACAACGTTCAATGAATGTGAAATCCCCTTGAGAAAAGAGACACCAACGAATATCTGAATGAGAGAGTGACATTAGTCTTTGAGACCACTTCAACCTTTGCTCGTTCTTCATTATTGATGGAGGAAGGTGCAAAATAAACCACCTGGAAAGTAACGGTATACAACACATGAGAGTTCCTTGTCTTTTGATAGTACGAGCGTGGAGAGAATGTAGGATATCTCCAAGTAAAGTAGGCACAAGATTGCAAGTCGCCAGTTCTATAATACGGTGGGAGAACTGACTTTGAGATTTGTTTTGCTTTTTATCGCAAATGTTGAGGATAGCAAGAGTCGCCACCGAATTTTCTTTTATCCAATTAAGGGAAGGTGAAAAGAACAGAAAAAGACCTTCGTTAGATTCTAAGTAAGGGAGAAGGTTATGAAAAGCGAAGGTGTTAACACCCCTTTCCATCCGTAGTTATCTACGGGCTCTTAGTTGCTTCTAGCTCATCTTTAAAAATTTGCTTTCTGTGTGTGTGTTTGAAAAATGTTTTGAAAAGGCATTTCGCTTTGACTTCGTAATGATTCACGCTGGAATGTATACGAAGTGTTCGGAAATATTTCGTTTTTGAAAAGTGTTTTAACTTTGACAAAAGTGTGAGGTGTGAAAAGTATTTTGATAGAGCAAGCAACTAAAAGTCTTATTACCTACTCAGAATGGTCGTTTCCGTGTTGTTTTACTTTCCTTTAGAATGGTGCTATCCATACCGTTAGTTGGTAGGTAACCCTATTCCTTGGATGTAAGAGGGACATTCGAAGGGACATCGTATGGTCATAGAAGGCAACTTGTAGGAGTATCCTAGCACATTCGAAGGGACGATCATCACTTTTCGTAGGCAACAATCGAGGGACAAGATCATGTTTTTGTAGGCCACATCGAGGGACTCATGATCTTTTATTCGAAGGGACTATGATGATATGTTTGTAGGCAACGGTGCTAGGATACCTCTATGTTCGAGGGACTTGACCATTTATTCGAAAGGCAACGAGAGAGAAGTACCTAAGGGGTGCATGTGTGAAAAGAGTGTGTTAAATTCAGATATATTATCTTGGAATTAGAAGTGATCTACATTCGTTTTATCTTGCCATACACGCCTAGTTACTAGCAGTTTATATGGTGCAGAAAGTAAATTGCGGAAAATAAAGTGCGAAAAGTAAATGTCCTACGCTATTACATGGCTTTGGGGCAGTTACATAATAAGAGTGCGGAAAGTAAAATCCTAATTAAACTATTACATCCCATGAGCAGTTACATAATATTGGAAAAGAATGCGAGAAAACAAATCCTAATTATTACAACCTGTAAGCAGATACATAATAATCAGAAAAGATAAGAAATTCGCATAAGAGAAAATATGTTAGTAAAAAAAGATTTTTGAGTTAGGAAAAATATTTTGGGTTAGTAATCCTAATTAGATGATAGAATAATTTTTTGGGAATTTTCTGAATTGGTTTTGATGAGAAAAAGTAATTAAAAGTCAATTTTATGGTTAATTAACAATTAATTAAAATATGCATGCAAAAATATTAATTTTTATGTCAAAAATTAAATAAACATTTTTCTGATTAAAATGCAAAAAGAAAATATTTTTGGTGATTTTTTAATGCATGAAAAATTATTTGAAAAGAAAATAAATTAAAAGAGAAAATATGAAAAGAAATAGAAAATAATGTTAGTTTGCAAGTGGTAAAAAATATTTGACATTGCCAGGGATCGAACCCAAGCCATGCCTCTCACACGCGCGCGCTGCTACCACTAGGCCAACCAGCACTTGGTGTTAATTAAATGAAACAAAAAGAATATAAATGAAACCGATTTCTGAAAATCAAAACGCGCGCGAAGATCTTCATCTTCCTCATTTGAATTTTTGAAAACCAGGCTTTTACCTACGAATTCAGTTCGTAGGTAAAGCCTATAGCGACGACTTTTGTTCATCACTAAATCCCCCGCAAATTTTCAAAATCAAACACAAGCAATATAAATTCATTGTGAATACATGGTTCGATTCGGTTTTGTCTCCTGAACACGATGGTGGTCTTAGTTTTGTCCAATTTTGCCTAGAATAAAAAACACCAAAACAGAGCTATGAACCCTAGCCATGGCATCTCGTGATTCTTGTACTCAAAACACAATTAACCAATGCAGAAAGCTTCGAAACTCCATTCTAAATACAAACAAAACATCAAAACATGTTAAATATGCATGAATTATCAAAATCGATTTTAAAGGTTTAAGAGCAAACCGAAACTGGGATTTCGTGATTCTTGATGTTTTTGTGATCTGTAAGGGTCTGGAATGAATCAATGAACCTCCAGGAACGTGTTTGAGTGCTTAGAATTTCCTGAACCGATCTGGAACTAGGGCTGTAGGTTGCTTGCAACACACGAGCTTTGTTTTCTTTTTAGATAATTTTATTATAGTGGATGGATTTAGGTCAAGAATCATGAGGAAATAATTTACCAATCAATGAGTAAATATTTGATTTGGTATAAAACCAAATATGGCCTTTTTGATCAAATTTCAATCAATTCCCTTGCCAATTAATGCAAATTTCGAATTTTCCAGCTTGTGTGGCTTGCTTGGACCTCAAGAATGAGAGAAAAATCCAATTTGCATTTAATTTTGATTTTCTACCTTTTATTTTAATTTAATTGGCTTTTAAATGATTAAAATAAAAAATAAATAGATAATAAAAGATAAAAGTCGTGACCTTGGGCTTGGAGGTTCCAACTCAGCTGAGGAACAAGTTTGAACCAAGAAAATTTAGGCCCATTTGCAAAATTTTGGCTTTTGTCAAGTATTTCTCTTTGTGCACCTCTTCAAAAATGCTCAACTTGTGCAAGGTGTATCTTGCTCAATATTTAACATTTTTGGGTGTTCTTGGAGTTTTTAGAAAGCTCTAGATGTCCTCTAAACAACCTATTTGGTTTCATCTCAATTTAAGTTGCCATTCTCAATAACACTTCTTTACAAAAAGTTGACTTTTTGTTGACTTTGAACAGGACCTGTAATGTTTTGATCCATATCTTCCAAATGAAGCATTTTCTGACCAAGCTTGTGAGACATGAAGTTGTAGAGAATTGAATTCTCTTCAAAATGAGGGGTGGTGGAAAAATTTCTGATAAAGTATGTGAAAGTTATGCCTGGTCAAAGTTCTGTTGACTTTTGTTTGAGAAAGCCCAATTTAGAAACTTTGACTTTTGATCAAATCTTGAGTTTTCTGGATGAATCATGATCAACCCTTGATCAAATGATGAATGTTACTTCAAAATATTGATGTTGACCAAAAATTATGAAGTTTGACTGTATGTTGACCACAGTTGACTTTTTGTCCAATACAACTGATTTTGAACCATCTGAGCAATTGTCGGAGGAAACTTGACTTGTAAGGCTTGAAACTTGACATGGAGATCCCTTGAAGCGTATTATGAGGCATGATGACCACTGGAAGTGTTGGAGGCTCACCCTGGCTTGAGGATAGCCAAACCCTAGTTTGGGTTTATTGATTAGGAGAGGGTTTGTCTGGTCAACCCTTGTGAAATCCTTGAGTATGGATATGAGAAATGTCTTGAGAAGTAGGAGGGAAAATTTTGGGTTATGACAACATCATGATATGCATAGAACTAACTTTACTCTTTCAGGTCAAACACATAAACATGAGAAATCTATCCATATGCTTCCAAGCAGAGGGTCAAAGATTAGTTCCCGAAACAAGACGGGAAAACTATTTGTACAACCAAGCCAATATCAATTCCCGAAACAAGGCGAGTTTATCAATGTAAGGAGATCGTAGATCAATTCCTGAAACAAGACATGGCGACTATCTACATCTTGACGAATACTTATCTTAGATAAAACCAAGACGAAGGTTTATTCTAACTCTCTTAGCATCAGTACCTCTAGATGGCATCTTTTAAGCCCATCTCCAACTACACATTATCATATCTCCCCTTACAAATTATTGCATATCTGGTTAAAAATCAATGCATAATAATGACCTCACTCAAGGATGGTCGTAGGACGCATTTATCCTTTCAAGAAAGCTACCACGGAGTCTAACGTATGACTCACTTTCCAGCACCAACTTTTTACCTGATGGTGTAGCGGCAAAAACTACGAGTATAAGCCATTGAATTGACTTAACTCAATAAATTAACAAAAGAGTCGCACCGCACTTTTATTTTATCCAAAGGACTAGAAAAAAGAGAGAATAAAATCCTAACAAAATATCAAAGATCTGGGACCGGGGGTTGGTTATGCAAAGGGAAGGTGTTAGGCACCCAAAGCATCTACGGTACTCTGCAAGAACCTTTTTGAAAAATTGTATATGTGTGCTAAAGAAGTATATGTACAAAATGGATGATGGGGGGTGAAAAGAAGTATTTTTTATAATTTTTGGTTTGATAGAACTTCTAATGAGTTCCAGGCCTACATACCAACAATGTGCAATGTTGAAATCAAAACCAAGTAGTTCAGCTAAAAAAGACCAAATTTGTGTGTTGGTTGATTTTAAGAAAATGTTAATTTGGAAGAGCTACAAAGAGCTCAAAAAGTTTGAATGAGGTTAGATGTTTTTTAGTCTTATGAATGGATTGAAAGTTTATTAAGAAAAGAAAGTCTGAAAATTTATGGACGTAAGTCCAAGTTTTTTATGAAAGCGGCTCGAGTTTTGAAAACAAGAATTCTTTGAAAAAGAGGGAAGATTTTGAAAATTAAAGAATGCGGAGGAGATGAAGAGGCTAAACTAAGTGCATAAAGTAAAAGGTAAGAGTAAAGAAAGATCTAACTGGGTGAGAGAGATAATACTTGACATCAAGAGCCAATACCATATCCCATCCTTTGGATCACCATATAAACAACAATTAACCAGACAAAAAAACCAAGCTTCAAATAAGTCAATGCATCAGATGAACTCTCTTGTCTTAAGAAAAATAGGTATAGTAACGATTGTATTTTGAGGAAATTCACTCTTAACCGAGTATAATGGAATAACCTACATATAAAGATGATAACTAGGCAAGATAGAATAACACCAAGGGCACATAAATCTCCAAGTTGAGGTAAAGGTCCTATTCCTAAGTCCAAAGATCAATCTCCAAGCACAAGGACAGTAACCAAGTCCAATTATAAGTTTTTTATGTCTAAGTTGAATTATTAGGTTTTTTAGGAAAGAAAAAATAAAGTGAGCAAATTCAAAATAGTAAGGAAAATAAAATGCTCAAATGAGCAAAGGAAAAATGACCTGAAATGTAAATGCTAGAGGTAAAGTGCATGAAAAATAAAGAGCGGAAAAATGAAGAGCGAAAAAGTAAAGAGCGGAAAAATAAAGAGTGGAAAAAGTAAAGAGCGGAAAAAGTAAAGAGCAATTAATTAAAGGTTAGCAAGATTATCATCTTGAAACTCTTCAAATATATCATCGAATTGTTAGTAATTAGTCGTCAACAAGGTGACCATCTTGAAACTTACGTATGAAGACTTGCCATAATCTTGATAGAATCAACACGACCACACGACAAGTTTCAATTGTTTTTGGTCATGTATATCACCGGTTTTTGGAATTATCACATCACTTGATCAAAAATGATTGAGAATTTTAAATGGTCAAAGTTAGTGGACACTTGCCAAAAGCTTGATTAGAAATCAACGCGACCACACGACAAGCGCCACAAGTGTTGAACCAAGATCAAAGCTCAAGTCATCTTTTGGGGATTAGGTTAGAACATTAAAGTTCATGCCACCAATTGATCACTTTTTCTTGAGTAGGGACAAAAGAAAAATAAGATGGAGAGGAAGAAAACATTTTCAAATTTATTTTGCGTCAGATGAATTTTATTCGGTCTAAGTTCGTCAAAATCAGTCAACTTTCTTGGTGGATTTGGTCAAGAGACCTATCAACACTCAAATTTCATTGATGTTGAAGAAACTTGTGGCTCCAAATTTAATTCAAAAGTCAGCAAAGTAAATTGAAAATAAAAATCAAATAAAAGGATTAAAATTATATTTGAAATTAGGCTATTTAATTGGACTTTATTGACGAAATACATAAATAGTATTTTTTTCATCAAAATAAAATTCCAAGAAAATTACCCAAGGTCAAACAAAGGTCAACAAGTGTTGACAAATTTTTTTTAGAATGTTTCTAAAAAAAAACTATTTTTAAAATAAAAAGAAAGGATGATGTAAGCCAAAACTAGAAAAAAAAATTAAAATCAGAAATAAAAATAAAATGAGGTCACCAATATTTGTCAAATGACCATTAGATCCTTCCATAATTTTTCTAGAATTCTAAAATGTCAAAAAATATTTTAAAACAATTAAAAACATCAAATAAAAGAGAAAAATCATAAAAAATATCAAATTTGAAAATAAAATTATGAAAAAATAAAATTATGAAAAAATAAAATTATGAAAGAATATTTCAAAATATTTTTGTGAATTTTTTTCATAATTTTTGGACTAGAAATGAATTTTATATGATTATTTGAAGTTTAAAACATTTAAAATATAATAAAAAAAAATAAAAGCAGAAAAATGTGGACCATTTGATCATAGTCAAAATGCGTTAGTAAGCTAATCCAATGGATCAGACGCGCTGTGCTTCATATGGACCCTCCTGATTTTCACACCGAATCAGGAATTATAATTAAAATTAAAAAATAAAATCAGGTTTAATATAGCGCGTTAGATCGAGTCTGACTCACAAAAGTAATCAGACCTAAGGACTCGGGAAACACGCGTATGGTAAGACAAGCACACCGAACCGGATTTGAAAAAATTAAATGGCATCACGTCATTGGTTGAAGAAAGACACGTAGGTCGTCTTCAACATCCAGCCATCTCAAATTCGTGTTTCCAAAACTGTGAAATAAATTCCTCAGACCGGTACCATTGGATTGGTCTCTTCAAGACGATTCTAATGGTACCATCGCGAAAAATTTATTTCACCTGTACAAAGAGCAATTTGAGAAAAAGTAGAATAATAGCGAGCACTTATTTTCAAAAATTCTCAGTCAATTCTCAATGAAAATGCAAATGATGAAGATCACAAGGATCAGGGAGATGAGGAGAGTGAAATGGTGCTTTATTTTTAAGGTTTGATGGAGATTTCTACCTGAACGAAGTTCACTTTCAGAGCTATGAAACTGGAATTTGATAGAACAATTCAGGAGGCTTCGAGGCTCGATTCATGTTCTGTTAGCTTCAGTGAGGTTCAAGGAAGAAGAATGAATGGTTAATTTCGAAGTGGAAGTGGTCTAAGAGTGAAAATGAAATCTCAGAAATGTGAGGATTGGTGTTAGTTTGGCAGCAATTTTCTGGCTCTCAAAGCTTGAGAAAATGAGTGAGGAATGATCCTCTATTTATAGGGAAGTGAATGGTGATGAGAATTGAGAGAATTAGTTAGGTTTTGAGTGATTTCGTGCAAGGAGTGTGCACGAGTGAAGTGTGACTCGTTTTGTGTCAAAACACGATCAAAACTTGCGTTTCAAGGTGCTAATCACTTCTGGTAGGTTGCTAAACATGATTAGAAGAAAAAACACGCAAGAATTATGTGTTTAGAGGTCAAAAAAATCCATTCTAAATCTGACTTTGAGGAAAACTTCAGTTTCAAGGAACCTACTTTGGAACCATGGTTCTCATCACTCAAGGATCTTTATGATACACTCTTGGACTCTTTAGAAATATGAGGTTACATGCTTTGCAATGCACTTGGAAAGGTAGAATTTGGCATCCTGAGAAAAAAGTTATGTCCTTTTGAAATCACCAAAAACAAACTGATTCTTTCACACTTAGAAAAATTTCTAAGTTTGGCAAAAAATGACCTATAATGTCTTCAATCCAAACATGGCCTTCCATTCAAAATTTTCTCTTGATTTTCAAATATGAAATGAAATAGATCTCTCAAAGAACATTTGGAAAAAAGAATAACTCAAAAATTCCAAAAATTGAGAAAGTTATGATCTTGTGAATTTGATGAAAATTTGTGAATGACCTATAATCTTTTGACTTCTTCAAGCAACTTTCAAACACTTTCAATCTTCAAGGATTATGTGGAGATGAAGTTGACATCCTCAATATTGTTTTGCAAAAATAATGACCTCAAAATGATAAATGATGATCAAGATATGTTCATTTGAAGTTGATTGACCAAAAGTTGAGGAATTCATCAAGGACTTATGTTCTTTTGACCTCATAGACAAATTTCTAAGCATTTTCTTTTCTCACCAATTGAAATAAGTTGTATTAGAAATCCTTAGGTTCATTGTGAAATAAAAATGAGCTCAAGGAGACAAGGGATGACCAAGATATAATCCTTTGAAGTCACACAAGGTAGATAAAGCATCAATCTAGAGAGTGGGCAATCATAGACTTCTAAAATAAAATTCTCATCATTTAAACTTCTTGGATCCAAGGATATTCAATTGGAAGTATTCTTAAGAATCAAATGGCTTTGAATTCATCCAAAAACTTCTCATAGACATCAAGATATGGTCCTCATAAGTCCAAAACCCTAATTTCAAGAGAGATGGCCATGGGATGGAGAATTTTTGAATTTGATGATCTCTTTCAAGCATGAAGCCTATATTCAAGATAAGAGATCATGGTTGATGATAAGATAAGTCTTCAATGAGAGACAATACTTTCAAAATATTGAGAATTAATGAGAGAAGGCATGGAGATACACTCATGGACCTATCAACTCTTTGAGGAACTTGTGCACCACTCACCTACAACATTTAGAGATAAAAGTATACACATCATGGTTAATCAAATATCAATAATCACACACAAGCAATAATCACCTCCACAAGGTGCTTGGTGATCTCCCAAAGGGAAAACCCTACAGATAAAAGAGTGAGAGAACCAATTTGTGATCTTTGTGCCATGCAATTGTATGAAGTATTAGAGAATCTTAGAGGCAAAAATTGGGGTACAAAAGCTGCCCTTATTTAAGTGTCTTATATCCGAAGGTAAGAAGGGAACGTTCTCCTCGACGGGATAGAAGATACTTAAATATAATATGAGGCCTATTCTTGGCCCTAAGATATTATGCAATTCTTAACGGTTATGTAATGTAATATGATGATCTTCACAGGGGCAACAGAATGCCGCTAGGGAAGCAAAGGATGATGAAGACATGCCAAGAAAGATAACTCATCCAAAAAGACAAACTACAGGGAGAAGAAGCTCAATCTTATGGGAGAGAGATAATTATGACTCCATTGGGAATGAGAATAACATCAACAATCTCTAGGTAGAAGGCGAACTATCTCCTCACAAAGGAGTTAGCAAAAACAAGGGAATGACACCAACTTTCTAAAGATAGTAAACCATCAACCCTGAATCAAAGATTGTTTCTAACCAAAAGGTGGTAAGAAGACAACGTAAAGACTAAACTGAATCCCCAAAACACTCTGGCACTTCAACAAGGACAGGCTGGAAGTCTTTCTTTAGCCAAGATACTCCATATGGAAAATGTAACAAAATAGATCATATGACTGATGAGTTGAAATTTTGTCCATTGGAGTATTCAACAAATCAACGATGAACTATCTCCCGTAATGACAAGATTGTCATCCATCAGAACAACATATATTCGATAAACTACCTTCCATACAAACAAGGTCGGCATTCATCGGAATAATAAATCTTCAATAAAATACCTTCCATAAAGACAAGATTGCCATTCATCGGAATAACAATTCTTCAATAAACTACCTTCCATAAAGACAAGGTTGCTATTCATCTGAATAACAATTCTTCGATAAACTACCTTCCATAAAGACAAGGTTTCCATTCATCGGAATAACAATTCTTCGATAAACTACCTTCCATAAAGACAAGGTTGCCATTCATCGGAATAACAATTCTTCGATAAACTACCTTCCATAAAGACAAGGTTACCATTCATCGGAATAACAGTTCTTCAATAAACTACCTTCCATAAAGACAAGGTTGCCATTCATTGGAATAACAATTCTTTGATAAACTGCCTTCCATAAAGGCAAGGTTGTCATTCATCGAAATAACAATTCTTCGATAAACTACCTCCCATAAAGACAAGGTTGCCATTCATCGGAATAACAATTCTTCGATAAACTACCTCCCATAAAGATAAGGTTGCCATTCATCGAAATAACAATTTTTCGATAAACTACCTTTCATAAAGACAAGGTTATCATTCATCGGAATAACAATTCTTCGATAAAATACCTTCCATAAAGAAAAGGTTGCCATTCATCGAAATCTTCCATAATAAGTTTTCAACTTGCTGGAGGTAAACGCTTAATCCCTAGCAAGAGATTCCTCGTTGGATCACCGAAATGAGATCAAATTGGCATCAGCAAACTTTCTGGGAAAATCAGCTGCTCAAATAAGGAAACTGACATCTGCTAGAAATTAGAATCCAAACCAAGTTTGCGCTGGGGAAGAGACTCTGAACGGACAAAAGCATAGTTGAGACTCTATTTTTTCCACGACGGATAACTGTGGGGAAAGTGAAAAGATGAACTATTCCCGCTTAAAACTGACATACTCTGATTACCAACATATGCAAATGGGAGATAACTTAAAGTTATGCATAATGTAAGGAGGAGATGCGCATGGACATCTTACTAAGCATCGACAAAGAAGATCAAATAGTGCACGGACGACACTTAGCCAACATAAAATCTTCGTGAACTGTGGGCTTGAAAACAAACTCCTATCAGGCGCGTTGCTAATATTCCCAGGCTTTATTTAACGAACACATCTTGTGGAGACATCATTATGTCTCATCAGAGCATCATTTGCGTAAACTCTTCTGGGGAGAAATGAGATACTCCGTGAGAGCAATCTACTTTGCACTTATATTTCCTATTCGACTGAAAGACGCTAAAGAGGTCTTGATGGTACCAACTTCAACATTATTAATCTTGTTCATTATTAGGACAGTGTTGTCTTATCCCATTGCTTCACATCCGAAGTAAACACACCTGATTGCAAAATTTTCGCAAGTACGTTCTAACAAATTTGTTTGTTTTGAAACACATTTTCAATAAGAAAAGAATATTTATATAAACTGAATGAAAGAAGATTGCAAAGGAATTGGATAAAAGCTCAAATTTTATTGATATAATGGTAGCCTGCCGATAGCATGACTCCATAGATGATTACAAAGTTCTGAAAAATGGTAAATACATGGAAAAGGTACATCGAAAGACAATGAGCCCTATTCTCCCTAACAACTTTGAACTCCTTATCGTAGTCTTCAGTTGAGGTATGAAAAAATGATCCATGTAGATTATTTCTTTTATGATCAAGTCTCTTATGATGTAGTTACTTGCCATATAAGTCCCTAACTTTTGCCTAGACTTCCCTTGCGGGTTTTTAGCCTACCGGGAGGTTTATTCTGTTTATGTCTCTAATTTTTGCCTAGACCGCCCTTTCGGGTTTTCAGCCTACCGAGACTCTCCTTTTTGCCTAAGTCGCCATTTCGGGTTTTCAACATAGCAAGCTGTTCTTTTATTTATTTAGGTAAAGTATTTCTTGACTACATCAATATTCAGAAGACATGGGAACTCCTCACCAACCATAGTTTCAATAATCAATGCACCGCCAGAGAAGGCTTTCTTGACAAAATATGGGCCTTCATAGCTGGGAGTCCACTTTCCTCTAGAATCGGAGTTTAAAGAGATGATCTTTCTGAGCACGAGGTCACTGTTCGCGTTAAAAAGTGACGAACGAGGGAATCGAATTGGAATTTGAATCTCTGGCTCGAAACGATTTACTCTTTTGATTTGTTTTTAAAGATGCCGCGAGCATCAAGCTTTATTGTTTCCAAAACAAGAAAAATGAGATGAAAAAGGGGAAAGCTGCAATAGCCTCAATAAATATGATATGCAGTACGACTAGCGTGAACTAGACGCAACGCATTGGGGAGAGATCTGGGCAAGGGGGTTTGTTATATAAAGGGAATAGATGTGGCACCCTAAATATATATAGTTATCTATAGCCTTATATATGAATATTTTGATATGTTTGTGTGTTTTAATTTGCTATTCTATTCTTGGGAAAGTTTCTCCTTTGGGTTTTAAGAAAGGTAGGTCATGTGGGATCCTAGGTTTTGTTATTATTGTGCTCGCAAAGATCATTGGGATCTTCTGCATACATATCCCTTAATGGGAATCAGAGCATCTGTAGCTCGGATCTAAGGGAGCTATGGTTTTGTTTGGTTTGAGGGAGAAAGAAGTATGCTCGCCAAGGATGAGACCTTGTGCCTACGTATTCTCAAAGGGAGGTTGAGAAAGTCAGAGCAATCGTAGTTCCCACTTATGCTAGTGGAAGCAACGGGTGTTATTAAGAGACAAAGACAAATGTCATCTTAATGAAAAATGTATCTAATCTATTTCATCACATACATTTTGAAAGGTGGATTTATTGAATCTTTCATTGTAAGTATTAGGTGTTTTGCTTAAGTGTACAAGCGTTACCACTTACGAGTTAAGAAAGATGTTTGAAAGATGATTGAATCTTTAATTGTAAGTTTTGGTGTTTTGGTTGAGTGTACAAGCGTTACCAGTTACAGTTAAAATATGTTTTTGTTTGAAAAGAGTTTGATTTGAAAAGTGTTTGATTGTATGTGATGTGATAGATGGGATACTTCTTCCATAGAGATGATAAATGTCTAAATCTCTAGGAGAAATTGATTGGATTAGGGGGATGCTTTTAAGAAGCCTGTGGGTCCTTGTATTGTAAGCCCAAGAGGAGGCATTCTGAGGGTTATCGAGGGTCCTTGTATTGTAAGCCCAAGAGAAGGCATTCAGAGGGTCATCGAGGGTCCTTGTATGAAGCTCAAGAGGAAGCTATATGGTATGGCTGGCTTTGGCTTTAAGAGTGGTTTAACCGGGAAACCATCCTCTTAAGATTCAAGAGTGATTTCACCGGGAAATCATACTCTCAGGGTTCTATCCTAGCGCGGGTGATTCTTTGTATTGGAAGCCCAATAGGAGGCTGTTAAGAGATTTCCAGGTCTCTTTCTTGTTTGATGCCCAAGAGAAGGCTAAACTCAACAAGGGAGTTCTTTTGAACAAAGCCCAAGAGGAGGCTAACTCAGTAGGGGAGTTGTCTTATATGAAGCCTAAGAGCAGGCTAAACTCAATGAGTGAGTTTTCTTATACGAAGCCTAAGATGAGGCTAACTCAATAAATGAGTTATCTTATACGAAGCCTAAGAGAAGGCTAAAAGGGGAACCTAGTTGTTAGGCTAGTTGTTATGTTATAACTGAACAGTTATATGAACAAGTGTGTGATGTGTATTCACAAGAGTTTATGAAGGAAATATATAAATAAGTGTATAAAACGAGCAATTAAAGCAAGTGTAACTTGAATATATACAAGGGGTTTTGGGACTTAGACCTTAAGGGAGGCCCATTGGTTTTAAGAGCAGTTTCACTGGGAATAATGCTTCTCTTAATACCAATGGAATCGGCGGATGAAAACAAACGAACGAAGTTTGTTATAATTGAATATTTACAAAGATGTTTTAGTGTGTACAAGGAAATGAATATGTACACGAAAGGGTTGTTATGTACAAGGAAATGAATATGTACATAGGAGGGTTGGGACTTACACCGTGAGGGAGGCCCATGATCAATTAAGAAATTCAAGGAGAAACCTGGTTTGGTTTATCTTTAAATCAAATTTATCATTGTCATACCCCAAAATTTTCCCTCCTACTTCTCAAGATATTTCATACATCCCTACTCAAGGATTCCTCAAGGGTTGATCAGACAAACCCTCTCCTAGACAATCAACCCAAACTAGGGTTTGGAAACTCTCAGATCCAGATGGACTTCCAACATCTCCAATGACCTTCATGCCTCCTCATATGCTTCAAAGATTCTCCATGTCAAGTTTCAAGCCTCACAAGTCAAGTTTCCTCAGACAATTGCTCAAATGGTTGAAAATCAATTGTATTGGACAAAAAGTCAACTATGGTCAACATACAGTCAAACTTCATGATTTTTGGTCAACATCATCATTTTGAAGTTACATTCATCATTTGATCAAGGGTTGATCATGATTCATCAAGAAAACTCAAGATTTGCTAAAAGACAAACTTTCTAAATTAGGGTTTCTCAGTGAAAAGTCAACCAAACTTTGACTGAGCATAACTTCTTCATACTTTCTCAGAAATTTTTCCACCACCTCTAATTTTGAATGAAATTCAATTCTCTACAACTTCATGTCTCACAAGAATGTTCAAAAAATGCTTCATTTGGAAGGTATGGATCAAAACATTACAGGTCCTTTTCAAAGTCAACAAAAAGTCAACATTTTGTTTTGAAGATATATTGAGCATGGAAACTCCAATTGAGATGAAACCAAAGAGGTTGGTTAGAGGAATCTTAGAGCTTTCTAAAAAGTCCAAGAACACTCAAAAATGTGGCAAATTGAGCAAACTACACCATTCACAAGTTGGGCATTTTTGGACAATTGCACAAAAGGAGATATTTGTCAAAATGCAATTTTTTCCAAATGGGCCTATAATTTTATGATTCAAACTTGATCATAATATTATTTGTGACCTATTGATGCTTGGCCATGACAATTTTCTATTTTATTGATTTATTTTTGAATTTAAAACCATTTAATTCAAAATTAAATTATATAAAATATGAAAACAAGATATTTTTTCAAAAGGAGTGAATTTCTATCAAACATGAGGTCCAAGATAGCCCATGGAACATGCCAAATTCGTGCTAGCTTTCACATTGAAGAGAAAATCAAATTTTTTCCAAAATTTGATTTTATTTGAAAAGAAATAAATGCACATTCAAGATGCAATCTTTTTTCACTCTCTTTGCCATCCCAAATCACTCTATAAATATCCAGCATTACACACATCAAAGGATACGAAACCCTAGCTCAAAGCATAACCCTAATTTTGCCAAAAAAATTTCTCAAAGTTGGAAAATTCTAATTTCAAGTTTCAGCAAGTTTTAAGGCAAACTAACCATCCAAACACCTTCCTGAGGTTCCCAGCAGTCGGAACCATCCCTCACTTGAAGCCAAGACTGCCCAGAACTTGATCCCAAGCTTGCTCCGATTTGGTAATTTTCTTGAATTCGATTTTCGTATTTCATGCATCATTAATCGTTTTTGTCTGTTTGTATGAATTCAGGATGCTTGTTAGGTCGTGTTTGAACCCTCACATGCAAGCTTGAACGTCCAGAAACCATATTGCCATGTTTAGGGCTTTCGAACTGTGAAGCTTCGAACTGAACGATAGAGGCATTCTCAATCGAAACTAATGGCACCATTGAACTCGCAGCCATCGAATTAGGGGGGTAGGGTATCCCTTTGCTATTTATTTCTCTTATTTTGCAGGTTTGAGATTTCGTTTGGTCGGAGAAGACCACATGAGCTAGGGCTCCGGCGTCGTTGACCGATGTTGAACCGGCGAGGCACGCGTGGCACAATCCAGCTTCCTGATTCGCTCCTTCGTTCACCTGGGGTCCACACACGGCTGACTGAGTTTGAATTCAAATCAGGGACACGCGTACAATTATAAACCATTGGTTTTATTTTCCAGACACCAAAGACACGTTGGCCCAGTGGTTAAGACGTTGGCGGCTGTAGAAGATTCTCTCAATGGTCATGGGTTCGAACCACACCAGGACCGGTTTTCCTTTTTCTCTTTTACAAACTTCATATTTTAACTATTTTTCATATTTTCTTATTTTCTTAATATTTTCATATTGTTTTAATTTAACTTTAAATAATTTTTATCATGCATTAAAAAACACCAAAAACATTTTTCTTTTTTGCATTATTTTCAGAAAATTTTTATTTAATTTATAAAATTAAAAATATTATTTTTGCATGCATATTTAATTTAATTTCAATTTTATCATTTAAATCACTTTTAATTGATTTTTAATTATTAAATTAGCTCCAAAAAATCCCAAAAAATTATTTTAGCATATTAATGATATTTCTAGCATGAAAACTTTTTCTCATTCAAAAATTATTATTTTTACTAACATTTTCCTCTTATTCAATTTCCTTGTATTTCCCGATTTTTCATCTGTTCACAGGTTACACCGTTTCGGAAATTTTTTATCGTTTTCTTTTCATATTATGTAATTGCCTACGGGATGTAATAGTTTAATTAGGGCTTTTATTTTCCGCATTTTCCAATTATGTATCTGCCCCAAAGCCATGTAATAGCGTAGGATTTATCTTTCCGCACTTTTACTTTCCGCAATTTAATTTCCGCACCCTATAAACTGTTAGTAATTAGGCGTGTATGGAAGGATAAAATTGAACGTAGCTCACTCTAATTTTCGAGATAAAATACCTGAATTGACACACTCCTTCACACATGCACCCCTTAGGGTAATTCTCTCTCGTTGCCTTTACGAATACAAATGGTCATGTCCCTCGAACGTAGAGGTATTCTAGCACCGTTGCCTACAAACAAATCATCATAGTCCCTTCGATACAAAGATCATAAGACCCACGATGTCGCCTCCGAATACATGATCTTGACCCTCGATTGTCGCATACGAAAAATGATGATAGTCCCTTCGAATATGCTAGGATACTTCCTACAAGTTGCTTTCTATGACCATACGATGTCCCTTCGAATGTCCCGCTTACATCCAACAAATAGAGTTACCTACCAACTAATGGCATGGATAGCGCTATTTTCATACCCCAATTTTTGACCTAATATACCACCTTCCATTTGCATCATTGCATCACTAACAGTTTAGAACAGAGTTAATCGGGTGTAGCATTCACAGGTCAAAATTAGGGTTTCATCAGATTTTCATCTGATTCAAGAGGCAACCAACTAGGGTTTGAGTTTTACTCACCTCATTTGATCTATCTTGATCAAATCATCAATCCCTGATCATCAGATATCCAACTTTTCTCATTGATCAATCGAGGATCGACCAATTAGGGTTTTGGTCGAGCATGAGTATTCTCTGATTTTTTGAGCAATGAATGACTTTTTTGGCTAGAGATTGATCATTATATCTTAGATACAACATGTTGACCTAATTTCTGGATTCAAAACATCACAAAAGTTCACAAACTTCATCAGTCAATTTCTGAAACATCTGATGAAATTTCATCTGCACAAAAAAGTCAAACTTTGACTTTTGGTCAACTTTTTCAAGACAAAACCTTTTCCATCATCAAAATACTTCAAATGATCCATCATGATCATAAAAAATCAAAGAATTTGGAAAAGTCAACAAAAAGTCAAAATTTCCAACACTTAGAAAAATTTTCAAGTGTTGAAATTTCTTATTTTTTCCAAACTTCATGGCATTTTTTCACATAGTTCCACTTTGATTTGGAAAAAACTCAAAACATGAAAGTTGTAGCCCTTGAAACAAGCTTTCCAAAATGTCCAAGAACTCTCAAATCCGTGGAGTCTAGCTATACTTTTGAAATTGAAACATAAGGCTCCATAACCATGGTTTTCAAGGTCAAAACTTCACAATTATAGGTCATTTTGTGATTTCTTCTTCTAGAACACATGCCACCTTGCCAAATTGGGATAAGAACTGATAAAAATCAGTGAGAAGTAATTATGACAAGTTTGGATCAAGTTGAATATTTTCACACATGGTTAAAAAAGGAAGTTTCCTTTTCCTTTGCAAAATGTCTTTCTTGCCCTTTAAGGCAACTTTGATTTACCAAAAGCCATGTTCTTGTGCCTAACATTTCAGAGCTTATGGCCTATAAATAGAGGCATTCTTTTCAAGTTCAAACACACCAAAGTAATGTCAAGTCATGCTTTCATTCTTCTTTCTTAAAAATCAAGAAACTTGGTGAATTTTGAGAACTTGTGCATTTTTGAAAATTAATGAAAAACTTTGATCAAATTGGTGTCTAATATGCTTTAACATCAACATGAAACTTGTTTGAACACTTAAAAACAACATAGCCAAGCTAGAAACCAGAATTACATGCCATGCTCATAAGCTTATGCAAAACTGCCTTATCATTCGAATTCTTGGTTTGGCTTGAGTAATTGATGTTCTGATCATCCAAACACTATCCATGAACATCATAGACATGATGCAGATCAATAACAACTAACTGTAATAACTCTAACATCAATTTCCAGTTCCATTCGAAGCTCTGTGCAGGTGGACTTGAGTAGAGTGATTCAGGCATGCTCATGAAGTGCAGACCACTCCCACACCTTCCCTAGAGGCCGCTGGTGCTCAAACAATCCACAAACAACAACTGGAAGCACTCAAATCCAGAATTCGATTCCAGCTTCAACAGGTAAGAACACGAAACTCAATCTCATGATTCTTTGATTCATTTGGAAAAAAATCTTGGTCGTTTTGTTTCTGCACCTAACACGATCATAAACCCTCAATCAATTGGAAAAATCATTAACCATACACGATTTCAATTAGGATTTTCAGTTCTAGGGTTCTTCGTGTTCATCAGAAATTTAACCATGTTAGACCAAAAATAAATGAAATTAACAACCATCATCATGTTCCTTGTTAAATTTCGAGCAACTTTCATGTTTACAACTTTCAAAATCATTGAGAAACAAGAAAGTTACAAAATCAAAGAATTGAAGAGGATGAAGAACATGTTCGCGCGTGTTCTTGTTATTTTTCAAATTCAAATTTTCCAATATAATATTAACACGTGGTTTTTGTTTCAATACACGAATACACTATTGCCCCAGCGGTTGCCAGCTCGCTCTTAAGACTCTTTGCCACGTATGCCACCCACAGGTCCTGGGTTCAAACCTCCCATGGACCATTTTTTTCAAACTTTTCATATTTTCTTCATGTTTTTTCATAAACTTTAACATTTTTTTTAACCAATCAAAACTCCTCATTTTGAGGTGATTTTTTGTACACTTGTCAATTAATGTATCTATTTTATGATAGTGCAAAAATTTTCAGAAAAAACTTTCATCTGATTATGTTTTAATCGAGCCGAAAATGACGCTTTGAGCACTTTTCAAAACCACTTTAAAAGGTGAATTTTTCAAACTTTCGAATTCCGATTCTTTTCAAAACTTCTCATAAATAAACTTCACCTTTCAAAAACACTTTTAAAAACATTCTTCAAAATTTTTCATCAAACTTACATCTTTTTACCATGATCGATCCGATTTAAACGATAAAACCGATTCGTTTTCTCTCGAATTTCTTAAATCGATCGTGGGCCTCCCTCACGGTGTAAGTCCCAAAACATTCTTTTTATGTACATAATTATTTCCTTGTACATATCAAACTCTCTTCAGATACATACAAATTTTTATCTGTACATAATACAGATACTTTTTATACTCAAGTACAGACAAACTTCGATAGTTTGTTTTCACTTCACTTGTGTATACACAAACCAACATTCTTTTATGTACATAATTATTTCTTTGTACATATCAAATTCTTTCTCATATACATACAAATTTTTACCTGTACATAATACAAATACTTTTACTCAAACACAGATAAACTTCGATTGTTTGTTTCCGTTTCGTCTGTATACACTGAATACCATTGGTATTGAAAGGAGCATTATTCCCGGTGAAACTGCTTTTAAACCAATGGGCCACCCTTATGGTGTAAGTCCCAACCCTCCTATGTACATCCATCTTTGTCTGTACATAAATAACCCGTTCGTGTACATATTCACTTCCTTGTACACATTCAAACTTGTAAATAATCAAGTTACGCTCGTTTTAAACGTTCGTTTCACAGACACTTGTTTATATTTCCTTCATAAACTCTTGTAAAATAAACATCATGCATCTGTTTATATTTCCTTCATGAACTCCTGTGAATACATATCACACACACACTTGTTTATACAACTGTCTAGTTATAACATAACAACTAGTCTAACCAATAGGTTTCCCACAGTTTAGCCTCCTCTTGGGCTTTATACAAGACAACTCTCCCCACAGAGTTAGCCTTCTCTTGGGCTTTGTACAAGGTAACTCATTTCATCTGAGTTCAGCCTCCTCTTAGGCTTCATATAAGACAACACTCCCCTGTTGAGTCAGCCTCCTCTTTGGCTTCGTTCAAAAGAACTCTTCATTGAGTTTAGCCTTCTCTTGGGCATCATACAATGAAAGAGACCATGAAATCTCTTAACAGCCTCCTATTGGGCTTCTAATACAAAGAATCACCCGCGTTAGGATAGAACCCTGAGAGTATAATTTCCCGGTGAAATTGCTCTTAATTCCAAAAGGATGGTTTCCCGGTGAAAGCCATCCATACCCTATAGCTTCCTCTTGAGCTTCATACAAGGACCCTCGATGACCCTCAGAATGCCTCCTCTTGGGCTAACAATACAAGGACCCATGGGCTTCTTAAAAGCATCCTTTAATCCAATCAATTTCTCCTTGAGATTTAGACGTTTATCATCTCTATGGAAGAAGTATCTCATCTATCATATCACATACAATCAAAAACTTTTCAAACTCTTTTCAAACAAAAACATCTCTTAATTGTAAGTGGTAACGCTTGTACACTCAAGCAAAACACCCAATGCTTACAGTTAAAAGATTCAACTTTTTTTCAAATATCTTTCTTAAACATGTAAGTGGTAACGCTTGTACACTCAAGCAAAACACCTATAACTTACGATGAAAGATTTTTATCAGACAAACTTTTCAAAATGTATGTGATGAAATAGATTAGATACATTTTTTCGTTAAGATGACATTTGTCTGTCTCTTACTAACATCTCGTTGCTTTCTACTAGCATAAGTGGGAACTACGATTGCTCTTATTTTCTCAACATCCTTTTGAGAATACGTAGGCACAAGGTCTCATCCTTGCCGAGCAAATTTCTATCTCTCTCAGACCAAACAAACCATAGATCCCTTTAGATCCGAGCTACAAATGCTCTAATTCCTACTAGGGGATATGTATGTAGAAGATCCACAGATCTTTGCGAGCACAATAATAACAAACACTAGGATCCCACCTAATCTATCCTTCTTAAAATCCCAGAGGAGAAACTTTCCCAATCATAGAAATAGCAATTAAAACACACAAACATATCAAACGTATTCATATATAAAGCTATAGATAACTATATATATTTAGGGTGCTCCATCTATTCCCTTTATATAACAAACCCCCTTACCCAGAATACTCCCCAATGCGTTGTGTCTAGTTTGCGCTAGTTGTTACGCATATCAAAATCAATTGAGGGTATTAACAGCTTTCCCCTTTTTCATAATCATTAAATCATTTTTTTTCTTGTGTTGAAAATAATAAAGCTTGATGCTCGCGGCATCTTTATAAGCAAATCAAAAGAGTAAATCGTTTCGAGCCAGAGGATCTGAATTCACATTCGATTCCCTAGCGCGATGCTTTTTAACGCGAACAGCTATTCTAAAGGAACGTAAAATAGTACGAAAATGACCAATTCTGAGTAGGTAATAAGACTTTTAGTTGCTTGCTCAAAACAAATACTTTTCACACCTCACACTTTTGTCAAAGTTCAAATTCTTTTCAAAACGAAACATTTCCGAACACTTTGTATACATTCCTACATGAATCATTACAAAGTCAAAGCGAAATGTCTTTTCAAAACATTTTTGTCAAACACACAGAAAGCACAATTTTAAAGTGATCTAAGAGAAACTAAGAGCCCGTAGATAACTACGGATGAAATGGGGTGCTAATACCTTCCCTTTTCATAACCTTCTCCTTACTCAATCTAACGAAGGTCTTTTTCGTACTTTTTACCTTCCCTTAATTGATAAAAGAAAAGTCGGTGGCGACTCTTGCTATCCGCACATTTGATACAAAATCCTACAAAGTCGGTTCACCGACATGTAATCGGCGACTGAGACACCCTAAAGAGAGAATTACCTTAGGGATTTTTAGATCACCTTTATTGCTTTCTGTTTGACTTGCTTGCTTTATCTTTGAGGGTTGCTTGGGTATTATATTTGTGGGGATCCTACACCGGATCCGGTTTCCTTTTAGGTAAGTAGCAATAAATCGTCGCGACTGTAGACGATATCGAAACGGTCAACATGATGGCTACGTTAGTGTGACACTTTGATGTCCCGATACTCTTGATTCCCATGTTGAGGATAGTATTTGGCTTCTGCGTGGTGTCATCAAGCACTAACTAAACTTTTAGAACCTTAATTGACCCATCTTGGCCATTAGAAGGTAGTGAGATGGCCGGCTTTGGTGTAGACCGAGGTTGGTTGATACTCGATGCTACGCTCATTGAGATCGACTTTTGGGATATTTTCGTCGACCACTTGGTAGTCGATTGAAATAAACGCCTACGAGAAAGATCAATGATGTGAGATTCCTAGAACCCGGTTACTATTATAGGACAGGATGAACCAACTCAAACTTTTGGTGGGGTAATCACCTATACCTCATGCAAGCCTGAAACCTAGGCTCATTCTGTGAATTGTTTGTGTGTGCTAAACATGACATCATGACATCATCGCATTGCATATCATATCTAACTATTTCAAGGACCTAGTGATTTATCTTTGCTCTATTTTGTAGGGATTATGGCTTCTAGAAAGACTATCTGAATCAACTTCATGGGTATACCTTCTCGGCTCAAAGAATTGGTTTCAGAGATTCCCGATCATGCTCAGTTCATCAAAAGACATGGTTATCTGCTTGACTTGGTTACCTCCGGTTTTGAAGAAGATATGATGCATGTCCTATTCCAGTTCTTCGATCCGAAGCACCATTGCTTTACATTTCCAGATTATCAGTTAGTTCCTACCTTGGAAGAGTTCTCTAAGCTACTTGGGGTACCTATTCTTGACCAAATGGCATTCACCGGTTTAGAAAAGGTTCCTAAGTACGAAGACATCGCATCCGCCTTACATCTTAAGCGCTCAGACATTGAAGCCAATTGGGAAACTAGAAGCGGAGTTAAGGGTTTACTTGCTAAGTTCCTGATTAAGAAAGCCCGAGAATTCCTCAAAGTTATGAGTTTCCATGCATTTGAAGATATTGTGGCCTTGCTAATCTATGGTTTGGTTCTATTCCCTAACTCGGATCAATTCATAGATGTCAACGCCATCAACACATTCCTTACTCGCAATCCAGTGCCTACCTTACTTGGAGACATCCTGCATTCTCTCCACACTCGTACTACTAAGAGATAAGGAACTCTCATGTGTTGCATACCGTTACTTTCCAGGTGGTTTATTTCGCACCTTCCTCCATCAATTTTGAAGAATGAACAAAGCTTGAGATGGTCTCAAAGGTGAATGTCACTCTCTCATTCAGATATCCGTTGGAATCTTTTCTCTCAAAAGGACTTCACATTCATTGAGCGTTGTGGAGAATTCCCTAATGTACCACTCCTTGGTATAAGGGGAGGTATTACATACAACCCTTCTTTAGCTCTACGTCAGTTTGGTTTTGATCGAAGAGACGGTCCGCATGATATGCTTCTCCAAGACATTGTGTTCGACTACAATCACGATCTCCAGAATTACCGACGAAGGTTCATACACGCTTGGGGCATGGTAAAGAAGACTGATACCAAGACTTTGGGGCACCAAAACTCCATTCCTTGGGAACCGTACCTCAAATGGGTGCGAGCTCGAGCTCAAAGCCTCATGATGCCATTCACTGCTTTACCCGTAATTATGGAACCTGTTGCTATAGGTGACGTACCCTATACTGTTCTCCATCCTGACATGCCTACTGATTTTGAAGACTTGAAGAGATCCTGGATTCAGCTTAAGGAAGAAAGGGATACATTCGAAGCTCAGTGCTATGCAAGCGAGAAGAAAGTGTTAGAGTTGACCAAGCTACTTCACGAGGAGCGAAGCATCAACGCCTACCTCGGCACCAAGAGGAAGCGCCCATGGGAGACTTAGAGCTCTAGGATTTTTATGCTTTTCTTTTATTATTTTGAACTATCTTTTGTACTTAAAAAAAAGAATAAAAAGAGTACTAATAAATGTTTGTTCGTGCTTGTTTAACAAATTTAAATCTCTAAGGTCCTTGAAAACATTGCATTGCATTTGCATAAACATCGCATATCATAGCATAACATTGCATCACAGGTACATTGAAGATTGGTTTTCTCATTCTCTCGCTATTTATTTTAGCGTAAATGGCTCTTGAACAATCTCAAAGATCTCTGTGCTCGAATGCTCGGCCAAGAGATGTTCACTAGCTTGGTCCAAGGCCAAGAAGATCTGAAGAAGCTCATCAACAGAAAGAAGAAGGTCGTCGGTCTTCTCAACATGGGCAGACACTACAAGGGTGGTCCTAAAGTGGTCAGTCGCATAGAGCTCTCAGAAGGAAGTGTCAAGAATGAGGGGAGTGTCAAGGGTAATGAAGACGACCAGCGTGAGCCTGAGAAAGAGAGAGAGGATCGCTCTGACTATAGCCAGTACTCTGATGAAGGTGAGAAGTACAAGAAGACCGTCTGAATGCTGTGGAAAACCTGAAGATGTCCGGGCTGAATTTTGATGACCTGAGCCTTGTTCCCGGTGTGGTGATTCCTCCCTAGTTCAAAGTTCCCACTTTTGCCAAGTATGATGGCATTTCTTGTCCAAAACTGCATTTGAAGTCCTATGTTCAGAAGATCAACCCCCACACTGATGACAGAAAGTTGTGGATGCATTATTTTCAAGAGAGTTTGTCCAGAACTCAATTGGAGTGGTATTATCAGCTAGAGAATGACCGTATCCGTACTTGGGGTGACTTGGCAGATGCTTTCTACAAACAGTATGAGTACAATGCTGAATTGACACCCACTCGCATGCAACTACAAAGCATGTCTATGGGTCGTGATGAGAAGTTCAAAGAGTATGCTCAGAAATGGAGAGATCTAGCAGGCAGAGTTCAACCACCCTTGTCCAATAGGGAATTGGTTGATATGTTTATGGGAACACCGACAGCCCATTCTTCAATCATCCGATTGAAATTCTTCACCGAGTTCACCGAAATGATATTGACAGAGAACGATTAAAGTCGGTATCAAGAATGGGAAGATTCATGTAGAGTCATCTTCAAATGTCGCAAGAGATCTTTTGGTAAGAAAGAAGCTAATGCCGTATGGTCGAAAAGCCGAGCCAAGACCGACCGCGCCTAATCTGGGGCAGTTGTGATCTCCAATCCTACATCGCAAACCTCAGAGACAACGCGTATAAGAACGCCACGAAGATGGCATTTAAGATCAACATGCCATTGTCGCAAGCCTTGCAACACATGTTGAAAGCAGAGGTGATTACTTTGAAGGATTCTCCTCAGATTGTCAACACTTCCTCTCCAAGATACAATCCTAATGCTAAGTGTGCTTACCACTCCAATAGCCCAGGGCACGACACTAACAACTGTTGGGCTCTGAACAAGATTCAAGATATGATTGAAGAGAAGCAGATCGAGTTTGACCCTCCTGTTGAGACTCCGAATGTGATCAACGCGCCCATGCCTAACCATGACAAGAGTTCCAATGCTGTTGGGGAAGATACTTATGTTTTCAACATAGATGACTTGACCGTTCCTCTGATGACTGTTAAGAAGAATTTGCTGCAAGCCGGTGTCAATCCAGGATGCCCAGAGAATTGTCATTGGTGCCCATCTGCACCTGATGGTTGCGCTTGGTTGGGAAGACGTGTTCAGTGCATGATGGATAACCGTGAAATATTGTTCCTGAAACCACCTGTGGAGAGCCTGTGTGAAGACATGTCTAAGAAACTGAAGATCGAAGATATGAATGAAACTGTACTATCTGCATGGGATACCTTGGGGCAACCAAGTGGAAAGTTTGATTACATGGTGAAGTACACTGTTCCTGAGAGCTTCAAGATTCCTATTGAAGATGTTAAGGCAACCGGATGGGGTGACGATTTCCCATAAGACTATGCTGATGTTAACACTATAAGGATTTCCTCTGCTGATCCTGTGCCTAGAGTGGCACCTCTCATCATTACATCTCCCATACCAGGTCCATATTCCTCTGACAAGGCTATCCTCGACTATGGGTCCAAGTTTACTATCATGGCGCAAGCAAGACCCTCCGACTATTGAAGATATTACATTGAAGCTACCATTCCCGACATTGACAATATCACCGATCAAGTAAGGTGACCGAACCTAAGAGTGTTCTCTCCGATATCTCTCCTCCAAAAGACACGCAACTCAACGATTCCAACTATTCAACCCATTCCCCAAGCTAGAGGGAAAAGACCAGTGACTCATCCTGCTCAACCAGAAGTGCCAAAGGAAGTTATTGAAGACACCTCCAAACAAGAAATGGAGGAAATTCTGAAGATTATCAAGAAGAGTGACTACAATGTGGTGGAACAGTTAGGACGGACTCCGTCCAAGATCTCCATGCTTGCTCTGCTCTTGTGCTCTGAGGCTCATGCTGATGCCTTGGTAAAGTTTCTGAAGAATGCTCATGTGCCGCAAGACACTACTACTGATCAATTTGAAGTTTGTATTGCTAGCCTGGCTGCCAACAACGGCCTAGGCTTCTCCGATGCTGATTTGACTCATACCGGAAAGAAACACAACAAAGCCTTGCACATCTCTTTTGAATGCAAGGGTACTACCTTATCTCATGTTTTGGTTGATACCGGTTCTGCTCTGAATATCCTTCCGAAGACTGCTTTTGATCGACTTGATATCGAAGGGTTGGTTCTGAGACCCAGTGATATAATTGTGAGAGCTTTTGATGGTTCTAAGCGAATAGTACTTAGAGAGCTCATTTTGCCTGTTAAAGTCGGTTCCCAGACTTTTGACTCCACTTTCTTTGTCATGGACATCCGTCCAGCTTACTCTTGCTTACTTGGACGCCCTTGGATACATGGGGCGTACATTTCTACCTTGCATCAGAAGTTGAAGTACCCGGTGAAAGGGAAGGTTGTCACAGTGTGTGGTGAAGAAGAATATATGGTCAGTCATCTACAGTCATTTCGATATCTCGAGATGGAAGGTGAATTCTACGAGACTCCCTGTCAAGCTTTTGAAACAATACCCAGAGTCATGCCTGTTGACTCTCCTGTCACTCCTGAAGTTACACAAGCTCCGCCTAGGATGGCATCATTGAAGGACGCTCAAGTGGCTGTTGAAGGAAGAGGTAGTTCTATTTGGGGTCAGCTCCCTGATCTTCCTTTCAAATCTAACAAGACTGGTTTAGGCTTCACCGTCAAGGGTCAGAAGATGATACGCCGCGAACGTGCCGGCCAACTTCCTTTCCGCATCAGCCAAAGTGGAATCCATGCTATAGAAGACGACAACAATGACTTCGACATCAGCAAGTGGATCTTCCTAACCCCGACAAGGACTCAAGAATTGGAAGATCAAGACGCTATACCAATCTCCTTTATACGGGAGTAATTGCTCTTGTTTTGTTTTGCTTTTCGTATTTTCTATGTTTTGAACAATAAACTCTAAAGCCTAGTGCCTTGCCCGGGGCATCATGGCTCGTTTGTGAGGGTTATTATCTATCATTTGCATATTTTCATTCAATAAAATCGTTGGACTTTTGCATTCAATTGTTGTTTTCTTTACTTTATCACCCCTTCAAAAAGCTATGTGTTTCTTACACACACCCACGTGATACACTGCAGAATCACTCCGAATCTCGTTGATAACAGCTATGTTATTGCTAAATATGACTTCGATAATCCGATCTACCATGTCGAAGACGAAGGTGAGGAAGATTGTGAAGTGCCGTGAGAACTTGTCCGATCGCACAAGAAGAAGAGCGAGTTATACAACCACATGAAGAGCAAGTCGAGGTTGTGAATTTGGGTATCGATGAAGATGTAAAAGAGATCAAGATAGGAGCGGGTCTTGAGAATGTGTTAAAGGAAGATTGGTTCGGATGCTACGAGACTATATTGAGGTTTTGCTTGGTCATACGAAGACATGCCAGTCCGGACATTGATATTGTGGTACACCGATTCGACAAAAGAAGGTTTTCTCCCAAAGAAAGGTTCGTCGATGCGCCCCGAGATGTCGAGAAAATCAAAGTCAAGTTATGAAACAACGCCGATTTCTTAGTCATATTTTATCCATAATGGGTAGCTAATGTGGTGCATGTGCCCAAGAAGGATGGCAAGGTACGAATGTGTGTGGATTACAGAGATCTGAACAAAGCGAGTCCGAAAGACGATTTTCCACTTCCTCATATTGATGTTCTGGTTGACAACACCGCTCAACATAAGGTTTTCTCCTTCATGGATGGTTTCTCTCGTTACAATCAGATCAAAATGGCTCCCGAAGACATGGAGAAGACTACTTTTGTTACACAATGGGGCACTTTCTGTTACAAAGTTATGCCGTTTGGGCTAAAGAACACAGGCGCCACTTATCAGCGTGCCATGGTGACATTATTTCATGACATGATTCATCACGAGATAGAGGTCTACGTCGACGACATGATAGCTCGATCACAGACTGAAGAAGAACATCTTGATCATCTACGGAAATTGTTTGATAGGTTGAAGAAGTACAGGTTGAGACTTAACCCCAACAAGTGCACCTTTGGAGTCAGATCCGGAAAACTCCTAGGATTTGTTGTCAGTGGTAAAGGTATTGAAGTTGATCCAGCCAAGGTTAAAGCTATTCAAGAAATGCCAGCTCCCCGCACCGAGAAGGAAGTCAGAGGTTTCTTGGGCCGATTGAATTACATTGCCAAATTCATCACACACCTAACTGCTACTTGTGAGCCAATCTTCAAGTTACTTAAGAAAGATCAAGTGGTAGAATGGAACGACGATTGCCAGGTCGCTTTTGACAAAATCAAGGAGTACCTACAGAATCCTCCTATCCTGATGCCGCCTGCCGAAGGAAGACCTCTTATCATGTACTTGACAGTGTTAGAAAATTTAATGGGGTGTGTTGGGGCAACATGACGAGTCTGGTCGAAAAGAGTATGCAATATACTACCTTAGCAAAAAGTTTACCGACTGTGAAACAAGATACTCACAGCACGAGAAAACTTGCAACGCTTTTGATCGACTAGGAAGATATGTTGACTCACACTACTTTGTTGATTTCCAAGATGGATCCGATAAAATACATATTTGAGAAACCACTCTCTCGAAGAATAGCAAGATGGCAAATGATCCGACCGAATCGACATTCAATACACTTCTCGAAGGCGATCAAAGGAAGTGTAGTAGCCGTCATTTGGCTCATCGCCGTAGATGACTATCACCTATGCGCTCGAGTTTCCAGATGAAGATGTTTTGTTAGTTACAAATTGCGAAGAACCAGGCCCGACGAAGGACCTGAACAAGGATCTCGATGGACCATGGTCTTTGATGGAGCCTCAAATGCACTTGGAAATGGCATTGGCGCCATCATTACATCCCCTACAGGCGGACACACGCCTTTCACCGCCAGATTATGTTTCAGTTGCACTAACAACATGGCCGAGTACGAAGCGTGCATCATGGGTATCAAAGCTGCTATTGACTTAAGGATCAAGTTCTTACAAGTGTATGGAGACTCATCGTTAGTGATCAGTCAGATTAAGGGCGAGTGGGATACGAAGCATCCGAATCTCATTCCATATCGAGAGCATGCTCTGAGTCTGATCCCCTACTTCGAAGAGATCACTTTCAATCACATTCCACGAGAAGAGAATCAGTTGGCAGACGTGTTAGCCACTATGTCGTCTATGTTCAAGGTCAGATGGGACAACGAGGCTCCCCAGATCATCATTGAAAAGTTTGACGAACCAACATATTATTATGAGCTTGATACAGAAGAGAAACCTTGGTACTACGACGTGAAGAGTTATCTTGAGATTAAGGAGTATCCCGCAGGGGCATCTGTCAACGATAAGAAGTTTATGAGAAGGTTCGCATCCAAATTCTTCCTCACCAATGGCATCCTATACAAGCGCAATCACGATTTGTGCTTACTCCGCTGTGTAGACCGGAAAATAGCGGAACATATCATGGAAGAGTTACACGAGGGCGCATTTGGTACCCACTCCAGTGGACACACCATGGCTAAGAAGATTATGAGAACAGGTTATTATTGGTCTACCATGGAAGCTGATTGCCACCGCTATGCTCGATCTTGTCACAAATGCCAGATTTACGCAGACAAAGTGCATGTACCTCCAATACCTCTGAATGTTCTAACAGCTCCTTGGCCGTTTGCAATGTGGGGCATTGACATGATCGGGGAAATCAATCCCACTGCTTCCAACGGACATCGTTTCATCCTTGTGGCAATTGACTATTTCACCAAGTGGGTAGAAGCAGCCTCGTTCGCATCTGTTACCAAGAATATTGTGGCTCGATTCATCAAGCATAAGCTTATCTGTCGGTATGGCACTCCTGAGAGGATTATCACAGATAACGGCTCTAATCTCAACAATAAGATGATCACCGAACTCTGCACGCAGTTCAAGATCAAGCATCACAATTCTTCTCCATATCGGCCTAAGATGAATGGCACAGTGGAAGCCGCCAACAAGAACATTAAGAAGATTATATAGAAGATGACAGTGACTTACAAAGATTGGCATGAGATGTTGCCATTGGCTCTTCATGGTTATCGTGACTACAAGACGGACATCGATGGGCAACCCCTTCTCTTGTATACGGTATGGAAGCCCCTACCAATCGAGGTTCGATTCCTCAACCCGAGTCCTCCAGACGCAGAGTTAAGACGACCGATCCGCTCGCCTTGACCAGATTAATTTGATTGATGAGAAACGACTCGCATCCATTTTCCATGGACAGATCTATCAGAAGCGAATGATCAGAGCATTTAACAAGAAGGTCAAGCACCGAGTCTACCAAGTCGGTGATCTAGTAGTCAAGCGCATCATTCTTCCACAAGGTGATCCTGTGGGCAAATGGACTCCCACCCACGAGGGACCATTTGTAGTCAAGATGATTTTTCGGTGGAGCTATGATACTTAGCACCATGGATGGTGAAGACTTCCCACACCCGTGAACGCAGACATAGTCAAAAATACTACGCATAAAGAGACCCGCTAGGTCGATCGCCTAGGCAAAAATAAGGGCATCTCGCGAACCAAAAGGGTTCGGCAAAAGTTAAGGATATATATACAAAACATGTACACCGGCAAGTCGAAAACCGCAAAGGCGGCTTGGGCAAAAAGGGTATCCCTAGATCGAAAACCCGAAGGGGGTCTAGGCAAAAGTTAGGATTTAAGCGCATTTACTATGTCTCTTCCGATCACCTATCTACTTCCAGACTACTATCAGCAGTCAAGATTCAAACGGCGAAAATCAATTCACTCACTTTCTACTGACAACAAGGAGATGAGATAGTTGAAATATATGAGTACTAGCATAGTTGGAACTTAACGAGATTGTTTCCGCATAGCTTTTCTTTTGTGTACAGACTACTTGGCCATACGCCACCTTTCAAATAAATACAAGTTTCTTTCTCTTTACAATTCTTGCTGTTGACGTTTGCATAAAGTCCAACGTTTGCTTTGAATGATTATATGCATTTGACAATAAAAATATACTCGCGAACACGCGAAAAGTAAACATAACAAAGTAATTGCTACAGGCTCCAGGAATTGAGATGACAACGAAAGTCACCAATGCATTCCCCCGTAGAGCATGATCCCCACAAAGGTGTCGCTCACAACAAACCTTCCCCGGGCGGAGTATACGTTAGTCCCCGAGAAGTGATTCCACTCAACAAAATTGTGTTACATCAGTTTCCAAGCAATAGCGCTTCATCCCCATCCGAGGTATTTATCCCCAGCAAAATATCTCTCAACAATCATTATTTCCTCGGAAGCAGCAGTATCCAGACCTGAAACTTGGTCAGATAGTGCATCGGAGGAAACCTACACCTTTTATTCCTCAACCAGAGATGTCAACGGGCTCCAGATTCTGCTAACCCGGTCTCCCAACAACTATCAAATACTCTTCAGCAAGATCTACACGCAAGATCCCCAACAGAGTACCTCCCAGTCTCTCCCCAGTAGGGTCTATGCACAAGATCCTCAATAGCACATCTCTCGATCTCTTACATCCCCAACAATATCTAGGCCCAAGACTTGGTCAGATAGTGCATCAGAGGAATCAAAGTTATCTTTCTTCTCAGGGTCTCCATCCGTTCCATCCCCAAACAGAAGTCAGAAGTCCTCAGGCAGAGCATCCACATCTTCTTCAAGATGGATATGTTTTGAAATACCACGACATCTATCATTCATGCATTACTCATAAAAGTCATAATTTATGCGTATGTCATTCATAAACATCATCATGCATCATACTTTGCATAAGACTAACAATATTCTGTCAAAATTTTCTCTTGTTTTTTCCAAAGCAGGTGAAAATCACTCAAACGACAGTCCGTGGATTAATGCCCAAGCCGACGGAAAACTATCTCGACCGACCACCCTAGTTGTCCTCCGACAACTGGTCCAAGATTAATGCCCGAAGCCAGACGGGAAAACTATCCGAACGACCGCCCATGTTGTCCTCCGACAATGATCCGTGATTAATACCCGCCGACGGAAAACCATCGAACGATCACAAGTTATCCTCCGATAATGTGCATTGATCAATACCAAGCACAACAGGAAGCTGTCCACATTTTGCCAACTACTATCCCTCGTAGTGATCAAGACTTTCTTCCGATTCTCTTATTATCAACAAAGAACTACGTAGTCTAGTGTATCGCCGGTTTTGATGGCATCTTAAGCCCATCTCCGACTACTTGTCAACATTTCTCCACTTGCGTATCGCCGCATATTTGGTTAAAACCAATACAAGCCAATAACTTCATTCAAAGATGAGCACGAAGTCTAACGTACGACTCTCCGATGGCATCTTAAGCCCATCTCCATGCTCCTTTCTTTCCGTAAACGCTCATGAGCCCAGCGATGGCCCACTCTCCAAAGATCGATCTTTCCAGATGGCATCTTAAGCCCATCTCCGCTTGTTCTCCTATCCGACAACAATCTCGAGTCTAGCGTGATGACTCATTCCCCGCCTTCTCCAAATGGCATCCAGAAGCCCATTCCCGTCATCACCAAAGAACGAGTGCAAATTTTCGTGTACTCGAGTGTTCAATCATCTTCTACCTCCAGGTCACGAAAGGCGCGCATGCCAATCTAACCCTTCCAGTACAAGAAGATTGAACAGGGGCAGCTGTCATAACCCAAAATTTTCCCTCCTACTTCTCAAGATATTTCATACATCCCTACTCAAGGATTCCTCAAGGGTTGATCAGACAAACCCTCTCCTAGACAATCAACCTAAACTAGGGTTTGACAACTCTCAGATCCAGATGGACTTCCAACATCTCCAATGACCTTCATGCCTCCTCATATGCTTCAAAGATTCTCCATGTCAAGTTTCAAGCCTCACAAGTCAAGTTTCCTCAGACAATTGCTCAAATGGTTGAAAATCAGTTGTATTGGACAAAAAGTCAACTGTGGTCAACATATAGGCAAAGTTCATGATTTTGGGTCAACATCCTCATTTTGAAGTTACATTCATCATTTGATCCAGGGTTGATCATGATTCATCAAGAAAACTCAAGATTTGCTCAAAAGACAAACTTTCTAAATTAGGGTTTCTTAGTGAAAAGTCAACCAAACTTTGACTGAGCATAACTTCTTCATACTTTCTCAGAAATTTTTCCACCACCTCTAATTTTGAATGAAATTCAATTCTCTACAACTTCATGTCTCACAAGAATGTTCAAAAAATGCTTCATTTGGAAGGTATGGATCAAAACATTACAGGTCCTTTTCAAAGTCAACAAAAAGTCAACATTTTGTTTTGAAGATATATTGAGCATGGAAACTCCAATTGAGATGAAACCAAAGAGGTTGGTTAGAGGAATCTTAGAGCTTTCTAAAAAGTCCAAGAACACTCAAAAATGTGGCAAATTGAGCAAACTACACCATTCACAAGTTGGGCATTTTTGGACAATTGCACAAAAGGAGATATTTGTCAAAATGCAATTTTTTCCAAATGGGCCTATAATTTTATGATTCAAACTTGATCATAATATTATTTGTGACCTATTGATGCTTGGCCATGACAATTTTCTATTTTATTGATTTATTTTTGAATTTAAAACCATTTAATTCAAAATTAAATTATATAAAATATGAAAACAAGATATTTTTTCAAAAGGAGTGAATTTCTATCAAACATGAGGTCCAAGATAGCCCATGGAACATGCCAAATTCGTGCTAGCTTTCACATTGAAGAGAAAATCAAATTTTTTCCAAAATTTGATTTTATTTGAAAAGAAATAAATGCACATTCAAGATGCAATCTTTTTTCACTCTCTTTGCCATCCCAAATCACTCTATAAATATCCAGCATTACACACATCAAAGGATACGAAACCCTAGCTCAAAGCATAACCCTAATTTTGCCAAAAAAATTTCTCAAAGTTGGAAAATTCTAATTTCAAGTTTCAGCAAGTTTTAAGGCAAACTAACCATCCAAACACCTTCCTGAGGTTCCCAGCAGTCGGAACCATCCCTCACTTGAAGCCAAGACTGCCCAGAACTTGATCCCAAGCTTGCTCCGATTTGGTAATTTTCTTGAATTCGATTTTCGTATTTCATGCATCATTAATCGTTTTTGTCTGTTTGTATGAATTCAGGATGCTTGTTAGGTCGTGTTTGAACCCTCACATGCAAGCTTGAACGTCCAGAAACCATATTGCCATGTTTAGGGCTTTCGAACTGTGAAGCTTCGAACTGAACGATAGAGGCATTCTCAATCGAAACTAATGGCACCATTGAACTCGCAGCCATCGAATTAGGGGGGTAGGGTATCCCTTTGCTATTTATTTCTCTTATTTTGCAGGTTTGAGATTTCGTTTGGTCGGAGAAGACCACATGAGCTAGGGCTCCGGCGTCGTTGACCGATGTTGAACCGGCGAGGCACGCGTGGCACAATCCAGCTTCCTGATTCGCTCCTTCGTTCACCTGGGGTCCACACACGGCTGACTGAGTTTGAATTCAAATCAGGGACACGCGTACAATTATAAACCATTGGTTTTATTTTCCAGACACCAAAGACACGTTGGATCAGTGGTTAAGACGCTGGCTGTAGAAGATTCTCTCAATGGTCATGGGTTCGAACCACACCAGGACCGGTTTTCCTTTTTCTCTTTTACAAACTTCATATTTTAACTATTTTTCATATTTTCTTATTTTCTTAATATTTTCATATTGTTTTAATTTAACTTTAAATAATTTTTATCATGCATTAAAAAACACCAAAAACATTTTTCTTTTTTGCATAATTTTCAGAAAATTTTTATTTAATTTATAAAATTAAAAATATTATTTTTGCATGCATATTTAATTTAATTTCAATTTTATCATTTAAATCACTTTTAATTGATTTTTAATTATTAAATTAGCTCCAAAAAATCCCAAAAAATTATTTTAGCATATTAATGTTATTTCTAGCATGAAAACTTTTTCTCATTCAAAAATTATTATTTTTACTAACATTTTCCTCTTATTCAATTTCCTTGTATTTCCCGATTTTTCATCTGTTCACAGGTTACACCGTTTCGGACATTTTTTATCGTTTTCTTTTCATATTATGTAATTGCCTATGGGATGTAATAGTTTAATTAGGGCTTTTATTTTCCGCATTTTCCAATTATGTATCTGCCCCAAAGCCATGTAATAGCGTAGGATTTATCTTTCCGCACTTTTACTTTCCGCAATTTAATTTCCGCACCCTATAAACTGTTAGTAATTAGGCGTGTATGGAAGGATAAAATTGAACGTAGCTCACTCTAATTTTCGAGATAAAATACCTGAATTGACACACTCCTTCACACATGCACCCCTTAGGGTAATTCTCTCTCGTTGCCTTTACGAATACAAATGGTCATGTCCCTCGAACGTAGAGGTATTCTAGCACCGCTGTTTCACAAACAAATCATCATAGTCCTTCGATACAAAGATCATAAGACCCACGATGTCGCCTCCGAATACATGATCTTGACCCTCGATTGTCGCATACGAAAAATGATGATAGTCCCTTCGAATATGCTAGGATACTTCCTACAAGTTGCTTTCTATGACCATACGATGTCCCTTCGAATGTCCCGCTTACATCCAACAAATAGAGTTACCTACCAACTAATGGCATGGATAGCGCTATTCTAAAGGAACGTAAAATAGTACGAAAACGACCAATTCTGAGTAGGTAATAAGACTTTTAGTTGCTTGCTCAAAACAAATACTTTTCACACCTCACACTTTTGTCAAAGTTCAAATTCTTTTCAAAACGAAACATTTCCGAACACTTTGTATACATTCCTACATGAATCGTTACAAAGTCAAAGCGAAATGCCTTTTCAAAACATTTTTTTGTCAAACACACAGAAAGCACAATTTTAAAGTGATCTAAGAGCAACTAAGAGCCCGTAGATAACTACGGATGAAATGGGGTGCTAATACCTTCCCATTTCATAACCTTCTCCCTTACTCAGAATCTAACGAAGGTCTTTTTCTGTACTTTTTACCTTCCCTTAATTGGATAAAAGAAAAGTCGGTGGCGACTCTTGCTATCCGCACATTTGCAATACGAAATCCTACAAAGTCAGTTCACCGTGTTACAATCATGGAAAAAGGTGTGTAAATTTATTGAAAGGTTTTTGAAAAGGTTTTGAAAATTATTTTGAAAAGTGAAGGATATTCACAAGAAGTTTTGAAAAAAGATTTAAGTTTGAAAGTTGGAAAGAAAACATTTTTTGAAAAGTATTAAAATACTTAAAATGTCTCATTTTTAACTTAATAAAAATATAATCAAAAAGGAAATATTTTTTTTGGATTTTTTGACATAATCATAAAATAGGTATATTAAATGACAAGTTGGCAAAAAATCATCTCAAAATGAGAAGTTTTGATTAGTTTTTGAAAATGTTGAATTTTGTTAGAAACTTGAGAAATTAGTGATAAAAAGAGTTTTTGGTCCTAAGGAGGTTTGAACCTTGGACTTTTGGCTTAGAAGTGAAGAGTTTTTCCACTGAGCCATGTGCTTGACTTGTCATTTAATCACCTTGTTTAGAAGGAGTTTTGAAAAACATGAAGTTTGGAAAAGGATCAGAAGTTGCATGCTTCTGATGGGGTCAGAAACTGGCTTGCTTCTGGAGGAAGAGGGCTTAGAAGCTGGCTGCTTCTAGAAGGCTTTTGAGGCTTGCTTCTTCTGGAGGCGTGTGGAAGCATGCTGCTTCTAGATGCATTAGAAGCTGGTTGCTTCTGGATGTTTAGAATCTTGATGTTTCTAGGAATGTTGAGAAACTTGATGCTTCTGGAGGTAGAAGCTTGATGCTTCTGGAAGTAGAACCACTAGAAATGCTTCTGAAGAGTGTAGAAGCTGAAAGCTTCTAGGGGTAGAAGCTTCAGAAGTACTTCTGGAGGGTGGAACCTCAGAAGCGCTTCTGGAGAAGCAAGCATCAGAAGTTGTGATGCCTTTTATTAAAAAAAAGGTTTCAGGGGGATTCGAACCTTGGACCTTGAGGCGAGGCAAAGGACTAAGTGCGTGCTGGCAACCGCTGGGGCGGTAATACACCCGTTTATTTAATCATGTCTAATTAAATATATTATGAATCAAATTTTAAATTTCTGTTTTCCCACTTCATCTTCTTCTTGGAAACAGAAACAAACATCCATAGCTTCAAACCTAGACTTCCTTAATTCTTCATCAATTTTAGAAATTCAAAATACATATTTGTCTAGAATTTCCTCACGATTCTAACCATATAACTTGTTAAATCTAATAATCAGAGATGAACACGAATTTTGGTAATCCTAAATTAAACTCTAACTGATTAAATGAATGATTCTATGAACTCAGTTAATTTTAATTTAAATTGAGAATCCAGATAACTTTAATAATATGATATCTACATCTTTCTTTTCAAATTTGAAGCTAAAGATGCATGTATGGAGATATCAAAATTTCGAAAGCTTACCTCTTGGTATGAAATACCAGATCGAGTATGATAACTTCCAATTACAAAGTGATGATTGAAAAAGCTTCCCTGAACCTCACTGAGTATGCTCCCACTCTTAGATTACTCTGAAAGTTGTTGGAACCCTCTGACCAAGTCAAGTTGCAGGCTATTGGTTTTGAAATGGAAGATGATGATGGAGCTGTTTTAGAACCTGTTTAAGTGTTTGGACAGTTTCTATATGTTGTATAGAAGGTGTTTGAAGTGAAAGTTTGGAAGATGCACAAGTGGATTGAGAGTTTGTAAGTTATGGCTCAATAAGTGCATACATGAAGTTTGAAAATGATTTCTGAGTTTGGTTAGTTTTTGTGCTAGCTTGAGGATTCTAACAACTCTCTAATGATGTTTAGAAAGTATTTGAAGCCTAAGTTTGCTCAGAAATTGCAAACCTTGAAACTTGCAAAATTCTCCTTCTTAGAAATTTGAAACTTGGAAATCAAGAAAGAAAGAAGGAAAGCTTGGATTATGATTGTTTTGGGGTAGTTTTGAATGAAGAAATGACCTCTATTTATAGGAAAAAAAATTTGAATGACAAGGCAAGGTTATAATTGAGAGAGCTTGCAACTTGGCTTAAGAGGTAAGAAGGAATCTTTTCCATTTAATGCAAATGGTTAACTTTTTTACCATGGTTAAAATTTCTTCTTGATCCAATCCTCCTCTCAATCATTTCTAACTGATATTTATCAGTTATAACCTATCTCTTAATGGTGACAAGGCTTCTAGAAGGAGAAGTTGCAAAAAATGACTTGTAATTTTGGTGCATGATTTTGGAGCTCTATGTTTCAAAATCAAAACCCTAGCTAGACAAAGTGTTTTCGCAAGTTCTTGGACATTTTAGAAAGCTTGTAAAAAGACCTACACCTTTCATGTTTTGAGTTTTTCTTGAAGCAAAATGGATCTAGGTGAAAAATGGCCATGAAAGTGAGGAAAAACCATGTTTCTTAACACTTGAAAATTTTTCTAAGTGTTAGAAAAAATTCCAACTTTGACTTTTTGTTGAATTTTTCACATTTCTTGATTTTTTATGATCATGATGGATTATTTGAAATGATTTTATGATTGAAAAAGTTTGGTCTTGAAAAAGTTGACCAAAAGTCAAAGTTTGACTTTTTTGAGCAGATGAATTTTCATCAGATGATTCAGAATTTGTCTGATGAAGAAACATGGATTTTGCAATATTTTGAACCAAGATGTTGCATTGAATATGTTAAGATCAATCTTCAAGCAAATAAGTCATCCATTGAGTAGAAAGTCAATGATTCACTATCTTCGATCAAAATCCTAATTGGTCGATTCAAGGTAGATCATGAGAAAAAGTTGGGAATTTGAAGATCAAATGTTGATGATTGATTAAGATAGATCATTTTAGGTGAGTGGAGACTCAAACCCTAATTGATTATATCTTGAACAAATGAAATTTTGATGAAACCCTAACTTTGACTTTAGGAACACACGCACGATCTATCCTGTTCTGAAACTGTTAGTGATGCAGTGATGCATATGTGAATAACGTAAGGTGGTATCTTAGGTCAAAAATTGGGGTATGACAGATGCATCTATTTAAGTTTCTTTAACATTAGATATGAAGATGAAGATCTTCGTCTCGATAGGTGTGAAGAGACTTAAATATCAGAATACGCAGATTTTGGACCTAAGATACCAAAAAATGCGAATGATGCAAAATCATTGCAGAAAGTTCACCCAAAAGGTATCAAAGAATGATATGCTGGGAAAAGATTGTGAGGATGTCTCAATCTGTCTAAGAAAGGAGAATCCTGTTTGTTGGGAAACAAGCATATGTTTCACTGGGAAGATAGATTCACAACGCAAGTGAAAATCTGTTTCGCTTTGGGAAACGAGGAGTATACCTTCTAAAGATGATATTACCTATTATCAGCCTCGTGATAATTATGGTAATGAGTTCTGAAGATATCACCAATTATCAACAAAGTCATAACTATGAAAAGGTAATTCTTGAGAATTTTACTGAGTATTCAGCCTTGTGAATAACAGACAATGATGGAAACAGATCTCGAATGAGTTTCTATTTTCACAATTACAACCTTGCCAGGGATATCTCTCTTGAGAAGATGCGGGCATTTTTATTGTAAAGACACAGGTTTTTCTTCAGACAGAAAGACAACTGCGGGGATTTCTTGAACTTTCATGATTGGACTTGTTAAGAGGAACAATCGTTTTATGATAAGTTTCAAGATGTAAAGGAAATAAGCAGCTCGGATGACGAGGTTATTGCTTATTGTTTGCAGATAGATTTTTTTGTGATCTACACCTGAATTGGTCAAAGACAAGGTTCTATCCAGGAATGAACTGGAATAAAACGGTCAATCAAGACTTTGTACCCAATGAGGAATGATCTCAATTGGGGAACAGGAGAGAAAAATGTATTTTTCTACTTGGGGATGATCTACTGGAGAGATGACACACCCACACTTGTTTTTGGGAATGAATGCAACCTAAACAAGTGATATAGAAGCAAACATTGAGAAATGCAAGAATGCATTAATGATGCAATTATGTCTGAATGATGAATGTCATGAATGTCATATGTATGCTGACGATACTTGACAAGACAGCAAGAAGAAGTATTTGGGAAAAGGACTATGTCACAGTTCAAAAAAATACTCAGCAAAATCTGCAGCCATGGTGTAGACGTTACTGATGATGAATCTGAGTTGCATGCTTTAAACTTCTCTGGAAAAGGCACTTTACTGGCAACCTTGTTGGGGATTCTTTTTCGGATAAGAATATCGTCCTTTGATGATCTCTTTCGAGAAAAGAAAACTTCTCAGCAGTTGTTTTACCTTTCAGAGGTCGAAACACTCTTGGAGAAAACTGTTGAAATTCTTTCTGCTGTTTAAACCTCTTTTTTTTTTTAGTTTCAAAAGTGATTTTCACAAGAAAAAGCGTTATTTTGCCAAACAGAATAAAGCAAGAATTGCAAACAAATGGGCTCAAGGCTCAAATTTTATTAATAGAATGGTAATCAGCCAAAGGCGTGATTCCATGGACTACTTACAAAAGTTGGAAATGATAATTTATTGGGAAAAGGCTACATTGAAAGCAAATAACCACTATTATCCCTAACAACTTTGAATTCCAACTGTGCTTGTTGCTTTAGAAGATTTGATTGAAGATCCGTTGATGGAAGATTCTTCAGATTGACGAAGTACGGACTGATGCAGTTACTTTTTCATTTTGATCCTTTATTTTTGCCTAGATTGCCTTTTCAGGTTTTCAATCTACCAGGATAATTTTCTGTTTATTGTCTCTGATTTTTGCCTGGACCGCCTTTTCAGGTTTTCAGTCCACCGAGACGCTCATTTTTTCCTAAGTCGCCCTTTTCGGGTTTTCAACTTACCGAGCTGTTCTTTTGTCTTTTTAGACAAAGTATTTCTTGACTGCATCAGCATTCACAGGATGCGGGAGTTCATCACCGTCCATGGTTGTGAGAGTCATAGCACTGCCATAAAAGCTTCTTTTGACGATGTATGGGCCTTCGTAATTAGGAGTCCATTTGCCCTTGGAATCTGGTTGAAAAGACAAAATCTTTTTAAGCACGAGGTCGCCTTCTTGGAATTCACGAGGTCGAACCTTTTTGTCGAAGGCTTTCTTCGTCCTTCTTTGATATAATTGTCCATGACACAGAGCGGTCAGACGCTTTTCTTCGATTAAGTTCAGCTGGTCGTATCTACTTTGACACCATTCGGCCTTAGATAACTTAGCTTCCATGAGAACTCTCATTGACAGAATTTCAACTTCTACGGGGAGCACTGCTTCCATGCCGTATACTAGAGAAAAAGGAGTTGCCCCCGTTGAAGTACGTATTGAAGTACGATACCCATGTAGAGCAAATGGCAGCATTTCGTTCCAGTCTTTGTAGGTGATGACCATCTTCTAGACGATCTTTTTTATGTTCTTGTTAGAAGCTTCCACGATGACGTTCATCTTTGGTCGGTAAGGAGATGAGTTATGATGCTCAATCTTGAATTCCTCACACAGTTCTTTCATCACTTTGTTGTTCAAGTTTGATCCATTGTTTGTAATGATCTTACTTGGAACTCCATATCGGCAAATGAGGTTGTTCTTGATGAACCTCACAACCACTTATCTTGTAACATTGGCGTAAGATGCTGCTTCGACCCATTTGGTGAAGTAATCAATAGCCACTAAGATGAAACGATGTCCGTTTGACGCTTTTGGTTCAATCATCCCAATCATGTCGATGGCCCACATGGAGAAAGGCCACGGAGAGGAGAGAATGTTGAGTAGATTCGGTGGCACATGGATCTTATCTGTGTAGATCTGGCACTTGTGACATCTCTTGACGTGTTTACAGCAATCGGATTCCATTGTTATCCAATAGTATCCTGCTCTCAAGATTTTTCTGGACATTGCATGCCCATTTGAATGGGTTCCAAAGGACCCTTCATGCACTTTGTGAATTATCATGTCTGCTTCGTTTCTATCCACGCATCTGAGCAAGACCATGTCAAAGTTTCTTTTGTATAGCACATCTTCATTTAAGAAGAAATTTCTAGAAAGCCTCCTTAGAGTTTTCTTATCTTTGTGCGATTCCCCGAGAGGGTATTCCTGAGTTTGAAGGAAGCGTTTGATGTCGTGGAACCACGGTTTATCATCGATGATTGCTTCAGTTGCAAACATATATGCAGGTCTTTCAAGGCGTCTGATACTGATTTTAGGCATATCATTCCAATGGTTGACTTTGATCATGGAAGATAGAGTGGCCAAGGCGTCTGCCATTCGATTCTGATCTCGAGGAATATGATGCAATTCAACTTTGTTGAAGAAAGTCAACAAACATCTTGCATAATCTCGGTAGGGAATCAAACCAAGATGATGAGTTTCATACTTTTCTTTGATTTGATTGATCACAAGGGCTGAATCTCCATATATGTCAAGGATCTTGATCCTTAAGTCGATGGCTTCTTCGATACCCATGATACAAGCTTCATATTCTACGATGTTGTTGGTGCAATCAAACAACAATCTGGCGGAAAACGGGATATGAGAACCCTCGGGAGTGATGATGACTACCCCAATTCCATTTCTAAAAACGTTAACTGCTCCATCAAAGATTAAGCCCCATCTAGATTCTAGATCAGGACCTTCTTTAGGTAACGGTTTGTCACAATCTTTCATTTTTAAGTACATAACATCCTCGTCAGGGAAGTCGAACTTGAGATATTGGTATTCGTTGATTGGTTGATAAGCCAAGTGATCGGCGAGAATGCTTCCTTTGACCGCTTTTTGGGTGCGATATTTGATGTCATATTCAGATGATAACATCTGCCATCGGGCGATTCTCCCTGTTAAGGCAGGCTTTTCAAAGACGTACTTGATTGGATCCATTTTGGAGATTAACCAAGTCGTGTGGTTGATCATGTACTGGCGGAGACGTTTCGAAGCCCATACCAAAGCACAACATGTTTTCTCGAGCATGGAGTAACGAGTTTCACAATCTGTGAACTTTTTACTCAAGTAGTAGATGGCATGCTCTTTCTTACTGGTTTCATCTTGCTGTCCAAGCACGCAGCCCATGGAATCTTCTAGCACGGTAAGGTACATGATTAATGGTCTTCCTTCGATTGGAGGAATCGATGTTGGAGGTTCTGACAGGTATTCCTAGATACTGTCAAACGCTCTTTGGCAATCTTCTGTCCACACAACGTCTTGATTTTTGTGGAGAAGCTTGAATATTGGTCCACAAGTAGCAGTCATCTGAGAGATAAATCTGGAGATGTAATTCAACCGTCCAAGAAATCCTCTTACTTGCTTCTCTGTATGTGGCGTAAGCATTTCCTGAATATCCTTGAATTTGTCAAGGTCAACTTCAATACCTCTTTGACTGACGATGAAACCAAGGAGTTTTCCAGATCTTACCCCAAAGGTGCATTTGTTAGGATTCAGGAGAAGCTAAAATTTCCTTAGTCGTTGAAACAACATCGAGAGATATTCTATATGCTCTTCTTCAGTGTCAGACTTTTCTATCATGTCGTCCACGTAGACTTCGATCTCTTTGTGCATTCTTTAATCCAAACGGAATTACTTTGTAGCAAAATGTGCCCCATGGCGTGATGAAAGATGTCTTCTCCATGTCTTCGGGAGCCATTTTGATCTAATTATAGCCAGAGAAACCGTCCATGAAGGAAAAGACGTTGAACTTTGCAGTGCTATCCACTAGCATGTCGATATGCGGTAGTGGGAAATCGTCTTTTGGACTAGCTTTGTTCAAGTCTCGGTAGTCAACACACATTCTGACCTTTCCGTCTTTCTTTGAGACAGACACTATGTTGGCTAACCATTGAGGATATTCAGAGGTAACGAGGAAACCTGCATCGAGCTGCTTTTGAACCTCCTTTTTATTTTGTCGGCCATATCTGGGTGAATCCTTCTCAGTCTTTGTTTAACTGGTGGACACTCCGGTTTTAATGGCAAGTGATGCTCTATGGTGTTGGTATCCAAACATGGCATGTCTTGGTAGGACCAAGCAAACACATAGACATATTCTTTGAGAAGATCTATTAGTTGGCTCTTGACATTGTTGTCGAGTAGAGCTCCGATGTTCACTTCTTTTCTGCTTTCCTCAGAACCTAAGTTGATTGCTTCCAAAGGCTCTTTGTGAGGCTGAATGATTCTTTCCTCATGCTTAAGTTGTCGGGAAATTTCATTCAGGATCTCTTCTTCATCTTCTTCTTCGGCATCGAACACAGGGAATTCAAAATCGAGAGAGAGCGTAGAGTTATTGCGTTCAATGGATTTGTCCATTGTTAATCTGCAGGTTTGATTTATGTTTTGTTCTTGTAGGAAAAACCTGATTTAAAGATATTGTTTAGGGATTTGGAGACTCAAGTGTCGTAACTCAAGTTCCAAGCTTATCATTGTCTTGCTTATCCTAAGGGAGCCCTATTTATATCAATGCCTCCACGAGGCTATTTCCTTCCTTGAATCGCTTTAGCACATTAACCATGGCTTTACATGCGAGGAACCATTGCTTCGATTGTAATCATTCACTAGTAACGTCTCATAAAGACTTTAGGAACTCTTCATCTTCATAACGTATATTCAATCGTTTGCCGAGTACCGCCGAGCTATACCTCTAGACCGTCCTCATGTCTTTTCCCGAGACACATGTCGGACGTAGATCCCCTCCTATATGATCCGAGACCTATCTCGGATCCCTACAACCTTCCCTCCAGGCATCCATCTCGGCTGAGGATTTTATGCATGATCATAAGCCCTTGGTCGCTCGGTTTTAAGCCTCTTGAATCTGTGGTCACCAAATGTTTTAAACCCTTAATCCCTTAGCGAGATGTGCCATATTTCCAAACTTTCCCAAAAGAATGTGACACGTGAGCACGTGACACCAGCCCAACGGTCACTTGTACTATATATTTATTTTTTTTTACATATTTGCCCTATAATAGGGAAAACCTGATTTTACGCCACCCTTTCCTCTTACTCATTATATTTCACTTGATTGCTTTCCAGAAATCTTTCTACAAATTTTCAAATCCCACGCACTTTTTCGCCATTACTAAACATATCTTTTCAGTCGATCGATCATCAAACTCAGGTATCCTCTTTTCCCTACATTGCTTTTTGTTTCATTTCTAAACATGGTCATCATTAGGGAATGCGATGACTTTGGTCGCAAAATCCACTTAGGAAACGAAGAACGTAAAACCCTGTTTGAGGAATGCATGCGAGATGAGCAATGCTCAAAGAATAACCGACCAAAGAGTGTCACCGATAGGGTTTGTAATCAAGTTTTACTCGATAGTGATTCGACCCGACTCTTCGTGTTCGGTGGAGCTTATAATGGAAACCAACCGTCGATCAAAGGAGAAGTCAGAGGCTTTAAACGGAGCCTAATACAAGATGAAGAAATCGCGCCCACGCTCTTAAGGAATGTCTCGCCTAGACGAAGATGACGTGATTCGGAGTCTTGTGAGTCCGGGAGAGTGTCTCAGATGATCCGTCCTCAAGAGGTCAAACCGTAGTGGTTTTATTTTTATCGGAGTGATCGAGGAGTTTGACATTCAATTCCTCTCCGACTTGAGACCGATATCCTTCGCACCATTAACCTTGCTCCCTCAACTCCGTCCCATTGGGGTTTCATCCGGCCTTCAAATAATATGCCGGCCTCTATAACCCCACCATTGGTTTGTTCTTTTCCTTCTTCGAAATAAAAAGCACGGAGCCTTGAAACTGGGTTGCCATCAGCGGCATCCCAAAAAGAAGTTTCCTCCAAGCCTACACCTCCAATTTTAAAGGTTACAAAGAGCGTTTCATCCGAGTTAGATGTGGGTCTCGGTGCCCTTATGTTATCTATGGCATGATGGGCATCATAAGTTCCCTCTTTATTGGACTTGTGATCCACTTCCCATTTCCGGCTTTGACTATGATAGTCTGAGCGATTCCGAGATCCTTTCCCTAGAAATTCTGGACTCCTTCAGACCGATCCGGGTCAAAGATTTACTTGCCCTATCTCCCGAGGAAGTCCTCGACTTCCTAGGTAAGCTTTTTCATTTAGCTTTATTCAACTTTTCTTTATTTGAATGCTTACTCTTCCTGTCCTTGTTTCATTTTCCACAGACAAAAATGACTGATATGTCGCTGAAAGAATGTAAGAAGTCGATGGCATGGCTCACGCGCTCATATGGATGCTGGTGGACCTTCCGAGTCCAAATCCAATTTGGCCGGACTGGAAGTGCGCAATCCGAAGAAAAAGAAAAACGTTACGACCCGTGACCCTGCTCCAGAAACAATCATTCTCTCCACTTCCCCTCTGAAGCGCCCTGCAGAGACAGAACCAGCCCCCGAGCCCATCCCCAAAAAGTTGAAGACCGTTATGGGGAATGAAACCAACTCGGCAGACTGGGCCATCTCCAATTTGCTAAAGGACACTGGAGGTGGCTATGGTCATGCCTCTCGAGAATCGATTCGGCTCTTGATTTTGGCCTCAAGTTTCTGTATGACCATCTGAATGCCACAACCGATGTGAACAAACTGACTGAACTAGGTTCGCAGCAGATCACTAAGCAGCTGAGCTCATACCTGATGAGGTGTGCTGTACTCACCCGAAGTTTGTTCGAGTCTGGTGACCGTGTGGAGAAGAGAAAAACCGATCTGGAGACAGAGGTCAAAAGGCTAGCTGATAACGAGCAGTTCCTTCTCAATGCCAACAATGTGTTCAAGAATAAACTCTCGGAAGCTGCCGATGACATCACAAATCTTGAAAAGAAGAATTCAGAGGCCGGCAAACAGATAAAGACCTTGAGAGATGAACTCGCCGAGATGTCCGCCAAGTTCCAGGATTCTGAAAAATCATGCTCCGAGCTGAAAGAAGCACTGAAGAAATCCCAAATGGGTATGCTGGATTTTAGCCTTTGAACGTGCTAAAGCTCAGGTCAATTGCTTATACCCCGACATAGACATCTCGGAGGTTGATTACTTCAAGACCATTGTAGATGGGAAGCTGGTGGAAGTTGATGAAGATGATAGCGAAACCACTATTAGCGAAGAAAACGCTAAGACGGATGCCGGCGAAGAGAATGCTAAGGTGGATGCCGACCCTGCCGACCCCAATCCCTGACTTCTTCTTTTGTTTCAATAGTTAGTCACCCTTTTGGCGGGTGCATTTTGTATCTTGAATATTTGCCCTACCGGCTTATGCAATTTGTATTTTAACTATTAAGCCCTCTTGGGCTACTTTAATTGCTTTCGAATTTTCGCTATTAATTTTTGCACGTTGCGAACTTTTATGTAGTATTCTGCCCCCAAACCTCGGGGATGCAACAAGCAATCCTAGTGGTTTTTGAGAAAACGATAACATTTGTTCAGAACCCACATGTCTCTCTCAATCGGTCCGACTTGTCGAGACGGAGAAAGTGTTAAGGAACGCTAGATGCATCTTTAGTAAAATTGTTTTATTCCATACGCTTGTAAGATTGCTCCGAGCTTTAGCATTAGGCCGCCATTGAGCCTCATGCCGAGGTTGATCAAGGAGTATTCGTGGGAGCAGAGCCTTTACGTGATCGAGAGACGATCTTTAGACCGAGCTCAAGATGCGTCGCCATAGGGTTCGAGCCTCTGCCGAGGTTGACCAAGGAGTATTCCTCGTGGGAGCAGAGCCTTTACGTGGTCGAGACGATCTTTAGACCGAGCTCAAGATGCGTGCCATAGGGTTCAGAGCCTCAAGCCGAGGTTGACCAAGGAGTATTCCTCGTGGGAGCAGAGCCTTTACGTGGTGAGAGGCGATCTTTAGACCGAGCTCAGATGCGTCGCCATAGGGTTCGAGCCTGCCGAGGTTGACCAAGGAGTATTCCTCGTGGGAGCAGAGCCTTTACGTGGTGAGAGGCGATCTTTAGACCGAGCTCGTGATGCGTCGCCATAGGGTTCGAGCCTCGCCGAGGTTGACCAAGGAGTATTCCTCGTGGAAGCAGAGCCTTTACGTGATCGAGAGGCGATCTTTAGACCGAGCTCGTGATGCGTCGCCATTTGCTGCCACGATCGATCTCGCAATATAATTTCATTAGATAGATGCCTCATTAAAAACCACGGCCCTTGCCTAGGGAAAAGAGTGCACCAATTATTCTTACATAAGCATTTTAAGCGAAATAAAATTTAAGGTTGGCAACATTCCAAGTTCTTGGCGATCTGATCCGTCTAATGTCTCTAATTTATAGGCTCCGTTTGCAATTCTTCCGAGACCTGAACGGTCCTTCCTGGTGGAATCCGACTTACCTTTCTTGGAGGGGTCGGTCACCTTCTTGAGTACGGATCTCCGACTTTGAACCCTCATTGTTTAACTCGTAAGTTGAAACGCTGGTCATTCTCTGCTTTGCCGCCGCTTCCGGATATGTGCATCCCTTATTTCATCCGAGAATCGCTTCCTCACCAAGGCACGGTTGTTAGCCTCTTCTTCAAAGCTTTCCGCGCCAAGAGGGTAAAACTACCTCTATCGGGATCATGGCATCAGCTGCAAAAACCATCCTGAAAGGAGTCTCCTGGGTTGTGGAGTGAACTGTGGTATGGTAGGCCCATAAGACTTCGTGCAAGTGCTGCGCCCACAACCCCTTGGCCGAGTCCAATTTCTTCTTAATTGCATTTAATATGACCTTGTTGGCCGATTCCGCCTGTTCGCTGTGGATTCTCTACAGATATAAATCTGTTTTGAATCCCGAGATCCTTACAAAATTCTACTACCGAGGTGCTGGCAAACTGTGTTCCGTTGTCCGAAACTATAACCCGAGGTAGCCCAAACCGGCAAATGATGCTTCTCCAAGAAAACGCCGAACCCGTCTCTGAGATCCGAGATACGACCTCCGCCTCTACCCATTTAGTAAAATAATCTCGCCACGATCAAAACTTCAATTGTCCGGAGCCACCGAACGGCCCCAAGATGTCACCCCATGATAAAAGGCCACGGACGAGCGGTATGCAAAAACTCACCGGAGTATGGATAGTGGGAAACATCCGGCATTTTGTACATCGAGTCACATACTCTTGACAATCCTTTGTTAAAGTAGGCCAGAGTACCGCCCTTAAGATCCGGCTTGCTAAGGCTCTACCTCCACCATGATTTCCACAAGCCCCTCATGCACTTCCTTCATAGCTCACGACATATCCCTTCCGACACGTGCGGCATGGGTGTTGCACGTCCCAACCGGTATAGTTTCCGACTCCATTACTGAACCGGATGAAATTTTCCGATGCGTTTAGCTTTCTCTTCATCCAGCAATATGTCTTGTTGTAGAAAGCGGATGATCGGGTTCATCCACCCGTCGTTGTCCCCACCATCAAGGATTCTTCTTTCTCGATACTAGGCACGGGAAGTATTTCACGGATGACCGATTTGTTTATCCCGAATCCTAGAGTGGCCAACGGGATAGAAGGTCACTCGGGTATTTTCTTCCGGGCCACATGGCGTATCTCAAACGCCTCAAATCGTCGACTCAACACAAGGGCTTGTTTCAAATATCTCTCGAGTAGCGTCTTTTACCCGAAATGATCCGTCCACTTGTCCGACCACTAGCGTGAATCATGCGGACTAGCAAATGTGTCCTCCGACCTCGAGCCGCCTTAGACCGCCAATGAGCTTCATTCGCTTGGTTGTTACTTGTGGAGAATCCAAAGCGCAAAGAGTATTCAAGAACTATCTCTCTGGACCTTCCAACACTACCCCGCACCCGCCTTGAGGTTAGAGGAGTCGACGAGATAGAACCCACCCTTGAGTAGAATCCTTTCCGCGGGAGGTTAGTTCGATCATGAAGTCGGCTAAAGGCGGGATTTGATCTCGATGCGAGGGCTGGCGATTTCATACTGATAGCTCCACGGCCCAAGACACCATCCTCCCCGCCAAACTTCTTGAACACTTGTTTTAAAGGATAATTAGTCTTTACCGGACGGGATGTCCAAGGAAATAGTGTCGAGTTTTCGGTCGTCAAGCGCCAACGCCAATTTCTCTATCTTCGATATCGGTTTACGCTCCTTTCAACACCTTGCTTACAAAGTACAGGACGCTCCCTCTTACGTATCCGGACCAACGGAGCTGATCGCCCCTCGAGACCTTGCCGTGCAGTATCAGCTGGAGCCTTCTTTGGTCGACTAACACGGAGGTGACGATAATGTCGCTTTATCCCTTGAATGCTTCTTCGCATGCTTCCGTCCATTCAAACAGCTCTCTTTTTAATTGCCGAGAAGAAGTGAATAGATTTGTCACCGCACAAGACAAGAAAGCGAGACAACGCCAAACGGCCGGTTAGTTCTTTATTTCCGGATCGTGGTCGGGCTTGCATGTCAATGATCGCTGGAATTTATCCGGATTGGCCTCAATGCCGCGATTTGTGAGCATGAAACCCGGAACTTTCCAGCTGAACTCGAGCGACACTTGTCGGGTTCAAGCGCATATTGAACTTTCTTAATGCCGCAATGTCTCCCCGATGTCAATGACATGATCTACCTCTGTCCGGTTTTGATCACCATGTCGTCTCGTACCTCAATATTCCTACCGATCCGAGGGCAAACACCATATCCATCGGTCTTTGGTAGGTCGCACGGCGTCTTCAATCAAATGGCATAACCACGTAATAGAAATTCTTCCTTTCATCATGAAGGCGGTTTTGGCGCATCACCGGGTTCATTCGGATCGGTTGTACCGAATATGCATCCAAAAACTCGGGAGGCGGAAGCCGGAGGAACTATCAATCACCGATCAATGTGAGGAAGAGGATAGGGATCCTTCGGGCATGCTTTGTTTAGGTCGGTGAAGTCTACACACATCCTCCATTTGCCATTCTTCTTTTTACCATAACAACGTTCGATAAAGTCGGTATTGCACCTCTTAACGAAACCGCCTTTAACAATTTTCCCACTTCCTCCGGAGACACTGTCCTCTTTCTTCTCCCATCTTCCGCTTCCTCTGTGACCTTTGGTTTGATCCGGGTCGGTGGATAAATGATGGCACATGATCTGGGTCAATACCGGCATATCGATGGCTTCGAGCAAAGAGATCCGTGTTTTGCCTCAACACCGGACTATTTGGTCTCCTCCTCCTTCGTCAATTGAGTTCGAGATGGGTAATTTGTGAAGGCAGCGGCCCGATCTGGACTTCTTTGACCTCCTCCCGAGGTAAGTCCTTCCTCACCCGTTCCGTCTCTTGGATCGATGTCGACCATACCGACTTCGTGCTTTGGAGAAGCCTCGCGGTCTGACTTTTCTTGGCTTTCAAACTATCTTTATAGCATTTCAAGCCAGCCCTGGTCACCACGGACAACCCGACTCGTCCGTTACCGTGCTTCATCAGTTAGGAGCGATTAGCCTCAAGTGCATTGAACAAAGGTCTCCCAATGATGATGTTGTAGGGTGACGACGCATTAACCACGGATACCTAACACGAACGACTTTGGAATTTTCTTCCTCTCCAAGGTAGTCGCGGGGAGGTACCCGGACTTGTACCGCTCGCGGAGAAACCGACAAGTGTCCCGCTAAAGGAAGCAATTCATTTGGCTCGAACCCCATTCCTTTGAAGGCCTCCCAATAAAGGACATCCGCGAGCTTCCGGATCGATCAAAACACGCTTGACACCCCAATCCGGTTGTACTTCAATCACCATGGGATCATTCTCATGTGGCGGGACTTCCTTAGCATCTTCCGCCGAAAAGGTTATCACTCGAATCAATTTTGAGGTTCCGATCTGGCTGGCGAGCCACGAGCATACCTTTTCTGGCCGAATGGTGGAGCCACCTCCTGCGAAGCCCCGAGATGGTGTTGAGGTGTCGGGTCGATCTTGCTTCCTTTACTTCTTCCACGACCTTACCCTTTTCTTAGGCCGGAATCGGAGCGAGTCCGTCTCGGGATAGTCTCGCTTCTTTGGATCTCCTGGTCTTCCTTACGTATGTTGATGCTTTCCTCTCGAATTAATTTTTCAATCTCTCTTATGGCTGTATACAAGCTTACGTGGTGTGCCCTTCGCACGATGGAACTCACACCATGCTTAGGATCACTTCCTAAGGCTGTTGTTGTCCACCTCGCTATAAGGTGGGGTGGCGGCTTGGTGATGGATGTCCGGAGGATATCCTCCCTTACGGCGTTAAGAGGTGTGAGCGTCTCCTTGGGCCGAAAGCCAACCGGGCGCGATGGTGGCGGACGGTCCGAGGCCGATCCGGCGGTGCATCTCGGGGCGGGCTCGCTCATCGCGTCGATCCTTTGTCTTTAGAATCCCGCGACGTTTCTCCATGTTACTTTCCTCTCCTTTACGTAGCATTCGGCCCGAGTAATGATCTCGTCCATGCTCTTGGCGGGCTTTGGGCCAAAGACTCATTGAATGTCCGGCTTTTAGGCCGTCTTTGAACGCTACAAATATCTCTCGATTAGGGTGCGAGACCTTGATAGTCTCCTCGTTAAATCGCCATGAAATCTCGGAGTGTCTCGGAAGGGCGTTGCTTACGTTGAAAAGGGAGGTGTTGGCCACTTGTGTCGATTAGTAGCTTCTTTGGATAATCTTTCGGTTGAAATCTTGATAGCTTACTATGGACACCCGAGGCAGCCCCATATACCAGCGCAGGGCTGATTCTCTAAAGGTGCCGGCCATCAGCTTGCACTTAAGGGAATCGGTTGCTCCAATGAGTGCCATTGTGTTGTTGACCGCTATAATATGCTCTTGTGGATCTGTCTTGCCATCATACGATGCCAGAAGGGGTTTGAAGTTATCAGGCACGGCATCCTCCCAGATTGCCTGGGACAAAGGCTGTGGCTCCAAAAGTTCTCCTTCCGTCTCTTCTGCGTCGTCCAAACTCTTCAGCTGAAGAGCTTGAACATTGTCTTGTAAAGTTTCGTTATGCTGGCGTAGGTCATCAATCATAGCCAGCAACTGGGTTAGATCCGGAGGATCCGTTGGTGGTGGTGAGGCTTGAGACATTGTCGTCTGTGCTTGTCAGTATGTTTGTGCGGCCTGGGATTGATTTCACCGAGGCCCCACGGTGGGCGCCAATGTTCTTGCAGGAAAAACCTGATTTAAAGATATTGTTTAGGGATTTGGAGACTCAAGTGTCGTAACTCAAGTTCCAAGCTTATCATTGTCTTGCTTATGAGCCCTATTTATATCAATGCCTCCATGAGGCTATTTCCTTCCTTCCGTAACTGCCTTAGCACATTAACCATGGCTTTAAGGCGAGGAACCAGCTGTTTCAGCTTGTAATCATTCACTAGTAACGTCTCATAAAGACTTTAGGAACTCTTCATCTTCATAACGTATATTCAATCGTTCTTGCTGGAGTACCTGCCGAGCTATACCTCTAGACCGTCCTCATGTCTTTTCCCGAGACACATGTCGGACGTAGATCCCCTCCTATATGATCCGAGACCTATCTCGGATCCCTACAACCTTCCCTCCAGGCATCCATCTCGGCTGAGGATTTTATGCATGATCATGTTTAATTAATTTTTTTAAAGAAAAAGTTAATGTGAAAGTGTATGCAGATTATTATTATTATTTTTTGAAGATGCTTGTTTTTATTTGGGTTTTTTAGGATTACTATTCCTAGAAAAAGGGTAAAAAAAACAGAAAAACAAACACAAAATGTGGGAATCAAAACAACACTTTTATTTATGATTCACAATATGAAACAGGGCCCTAAATACAAACTCATTTGTCTTGGGAAAGACAAAGAGAAATTATTTAAAAGCTAACCCTATAAAACATCTCTCTGCCTTGGGCAAGGCGAGAGTTCAAAACAAAAGCAAGATAAACTACTTAGAACTATGAACATCAGTCTGAACTTTAACAGGCTTCCAATAGTGACGAACTCATTGGAAATCTAGATATTCTGGTAGTTTTCCTTTTGGCTTATTTCTCGTGTAGAGTTTGATCGTTGGTCGAACAGGCTTTGAAGACTCTGGTCGGTTGACCTTGCCATTTGTACTACTGAAGCGATCTTCTTCTGCTTGATTGACAGGTCGAGGGGCATAAAATGCAGCATATGCGTTTTCAAGTGGCATGTATTTTGGATTCTTGGGATGTTCTTCCCAATCCTCTGGGTGAAGAGACTCATTATCCGAGACACTTTCCAAATCGTTTCCAGAATTGTCTTCCTGATCCTCTTCAGAAATTGCGTTAACTTGGTGATAATCAAAATCTGGCTTAACAACCTCGGCAGGTGTATTAAAGCAAAGATTTTCATTTTGGATCTCAAATTGATGATGAGATCGAGAAGATGTGTATGAATCTTCTGGTTGACTGAGATATTCAGGAGGATCGTCCCATCCAGTTGGTTGGATGTCTCCGATTCTGATTCTTGAACTTTCAGGAGCAGTATATCTCACCATAAAGTCAAATTTTCCACTTGGTTCTCCCAAGGTATCCCAAACCTCAGGTGCGATAGGTGGAAATTCATTCTCATTCTTTTGCAGGAACATGCCTTCAAATTTGTCTGAAGGAGGATAGAATGGCGCATGCGATTCTTCCTGGGACACATATTCAAAGTTATTAAGATAAGTGCTCCACTCTTCGGATGCGGAGAGATTGTCTTCATTACCTTCAACGATAAGAACATTGACCTCTTGAGGAATAGGGTTTAGGAAACCTCCGCTGTGGAATACTTCTTTGATTGGACGAAGAGTTTCATCCCTTTCATTGGCTTTTGGAAGCATTGGAGCAAATCCGAGCCCTGTTTTCGTTTCGTTGTTGATAGGATTTATTACTTGTCCCCAACCTGCGGCATTACCGTTCTTCACTATCTGCGCTGCTTCTTTGTAAGAGGAGATAGACGATCTGTTTTTCTTTGTAGATTCATCTTCTAACGAAAGTCCTTAGAACTGTGTCCCTTCAATATCATCAGTAGTGATGAAAGAAAAAGCGGACAAATGGCTTACCAATAAAGCTTGTTCACCAATAATGGTTACTAGCTTCCCATTTGCCGTGAATTTCAATTTCTGGTGGAGCGTGGATGTCATTGCTCCTGCTTCGTGTATCCAAGGTCATCCTAACAAACAAATGTAGGTAGCTGGCACGTCCATGACCTGGAAGGTGATTTGAAAAGTATGTGGACCAATCATCATCGGAAGGTCAACTTCCCCAATAATGGATTTCCTTGATCCGTCGATGGCTTTAACTACTATATCATTGGATTTCATCGGTGCTCCTTTGTAAGATAAACGAGCCAGAGTCATTTTTGGCATTACATTCAAGGATGAGCTAGTGTCCACTAGCACGTTAGACAAAGAGTCTGATTGGCAATTCATAGAGATATGTAGAGCAACATTGTGATCTCTTCCCTCCTCTGGGAGTTCTTCATCACTGAAGCTCAAATTGTTGCAAGCTGTTATGTTGCCTACAATTCCACCAAATTGATATGTAGTCACGTCGTGATCTACGTAAGCTTGATCTAGCACTTTCATCAAGGCTTCTCGGTGGGCTTCGGAATTCAGAAGTAAAGAAAGTATTGAGATTTTGGAGGGAGTTTGTATCAGTTGATCTACAACTCTGTACTCACTCTTCTTGATCAGCTTTAGAATATCGTCAAAGTCTGCATTGACATTGGTTCCATCAGACGGACCAGCATTTATATCTGGATTACCAACAAGAATTCCCATAGGATTCTCCGGAGGTGTATTAACAGAATTTTGTCCAACAGCGGGAGCAATGGGCTGCTTTGGTGGCAACGGGGTAAACACACGTCCACTCCGAGTTACCCGTCCTATTTCAGCGATGTTAACTACGATTGAAAGAGTTGGTATGGGTTTCTCCTTCCCATTTTCCATCATAGTTGTGTTGTATTGATAGGGAACTGCTTTGTCAGAATTGTAAGGAGCAGGACCAGGTAGACATATTACCAAAGGAGAGTCTGGAATTCTTGGACCGTTTTACTCAACTTCTACACACTTGGCCATATTGAAGTAGGGGGTAATGACGTTTACTTCGGGAATTTCCGAGTTGATATCTGAGACTTAAAGCTCATGCGGATAATACCCTACCATATTCACGTCATAATCGTTCCTGTTTCTAAAGATTTGAATGTCGCCAATGTCTATTAACCGTTGAAGGTCTGCTCTTATAGTTGGACATCCTCGAAAATTTGTAAAATAGATTTTGCAGGCTGTGTAGTCATGTTTACCAAAGGCGCCCATTGTGTTGAATGTAGCATGTAGCTATACCAAGCTTTCTCTTATCATATTTATATTGGTGATAAGATATCGATCTGTATTTCTGAGTATCAAATTCACAGTATGTCCACTATGATTAGGAAGTGGATTCGCTTGCACATTTGGATTTGCATTCCTGAAGGAGAGAAGATTAGACCTTACTAATCTTTGAACTTTGGGTTTCAGTGATATGAAGTGTTCGAGATCATGACCTGGTGCCCCTTGATGAAAAGGGCAAGACACATCTGCTTTGTACCACCAAGGTAACTTGTCTGGTACTGGGGGTGGTAATCTTGTTTGCACAAGATTTCTTTCTATCAAGGCAGGATATAATTCCATGTAAGTCATCGGAATTGGATTAAACTGCGAGATTCGAGGAGTACGATTTTGATTGTTGTTGAATTGTTGAGCCTGCTGTCGAGGCTGTTGATTTTGCTGGAATTGTGGGGTAATTCCCATGTTTAAATTTGCATTAACAACTGGTGCTATCGTGGCTACCTGTTGTCGGTGACTGACATTTTTCCTTGGTTTCCCTCGGGATACCATTCTAACGTCATGTTCTTTCTTCTTTGGGAAACCAATTTCGACTCTCTTGGTTCCGCTTGAAGACCCCATTTCTTTGGTTAAGCGTCTTGTTCGGACTCCTTCTTCTAGTCGCATCCCCATGCTTACCATTTCGGTAAAATCCCTGGGAGTGCTAGCGACCATGCGTTCGTAGTAGAAAGGGCCAAGAGTGTTCAAGAAGACCTTGGTCATTTCTTTTTCTTCTAACGGTGGATTAACTTGGGCAGCAATTTCCCTCCAACGTTAGGCGTATTCTTTGAAGGTCTCTTTTTCCTTTTGAGACATAGAACGAAGTTGATCTCGATCTGGAGCCATGTCCAGATTGAATTTATACTATCGGACAAAGGCTTCACCTAGGTCATTGAAAGTCTGGATGTTTGCACTATCTAATCCCATGTACCACTTCAGTGCGGCACCGGTGAGACTGTCTTGGAAATAGTGAATGAGCAATTGATGATTGTCCTTATATGTAGACATCTTCCTAGCGTACATTGTAAGATGACTTTGCGGGCAGGAATTTCCTCTATATTTTTCAAATTCGAGGACTTTGAACTTAGCGGGTATCCTTACACGAGGAACCAGGCATAGATCGCGGGCATTCTTCCCAAACAAATCCTTTCCACGGATTATTTTGATCTCAAGCTGCATCTTACGGAATTGTTCCTGGAGATTTTCCATTTGGCCACGAGGATTCGTGTTGTCGCCTAGGTTATGATAGACTTCTTCGTCCGCAGTAGCGTGAACCATAGAAGCTGAGTTTGTCATGATCGGTTGAGAAACCGACATATTGACTTGAGGAATGGTTACTCCGTGCTGCGGAGTAAATGCTGAGTTCTGTAAAGTAGGAACCTCAATTGTGGTCGCCTGTACTTCAGAAGTGTGTTGACAAAATCCAATGCCGAAATTGAAAGGCATGCCCCATGGATAGCCTTCTGGCATACTGAAAAGAGAATTACTGACTGCAACAGCTGAAATTGGAGTAGTAGTGATCTCTGAAATTGTCGCTTGATTTTGACTGTTTGATGTTGTTTGCTGATTTTGTGTAGCTGCCAACGAACTTACCAAAGAAGTGAGTCTTTCCACCTCTTCCTGAAGTGTTGTCACCGTGCCACGAAGCTCAACATTTTCTTGTTCAAAATCTTCCATTGCTTTTCTCCTGTTTGCACACGAGTGTTGTATCTGCGAGCTGACTGTGAACGTAGTCGAGAAACTCTAAGACGCGACAGCTTGATGATCTTTCTCTCTGGAAAAAATTCCAAAAGATAAGACTCTATATAACAAACTCGAGATGTAAAGTATGATGCATGATTATGAATGCAAAGAGAAAAGAATTTCCAAAGAATTTACGCTAACAGAGAAATTTCTTGTAAACATTTGGATGGAAAACACTTATTTTATTAATATTCGAAAGAAGATTACAACAATTTTTTTGGAGCATAGCTCTTACAATGATAAAAATAAATGATAAAAATAAATGATAAAAATAAAGCTAAACTAATTAAGCGTCTTCGTCTAATGAAGAACCAAAGGCTTGATGCAGCTTCAACTTCAGGATTTCTTTCCCATAGTAAGCTTTCAGTTCAGCTTTCTCGGCTTTCAACTTGTAGATGACTTTTTTCCAATCGTCAGGAGCAGGATTGCTAGTTGTCATTTCTTCAAGCTTTCTTTTCCTCTCTTTGATGTATCTCTTGATCGCGTCATCTTTTCGACGAATCTTCTCATCTTTCTCCATGAGCCATTCATCTTGAAAGTAGAGCATTTTTTCATGATCTTTGACCTGCTTCTTAAGCTTCTCATTTTCAAAGTCAGTCTTAAGAAACTTGTCTTCCAAAGCTTCTTTCTCTAGCCTTATCTTAGCCAAAGCTTCTTGGTATTCTCCCATAGTCTCAATGGGAATGGTGGTCGATTTAGATACCACTGGGAACATGGGTTCTTCATAAACATAAGGCATTTGGAATTCCTTCGCTCTTTTCTTTACCCAAGAACTGTAGATTTCCATGGCTACACAATTCCTTGCATCACCTTTTTCTTTCCTTCGAAGGTGATGCCAAGCTCTTATAATTCTGGCTTTCAAACCTTGGGAATCTTCCCCTTCATGATAAAAGTAATTTTCTACTGTAAAACCAAGGGGTTTACTAGAGTTTGCGTACCCGAGTTGACGTCTTGCTAAGAATGGGTTATAGTTAATTCCTCCTTTCTTACCAATGAGAGGTACGTTGGCAAACTCTCTGCAGCTTTCAATGATTTCCATCTCATTGTTGGCCAAGGTATACCAATGGATATCGTCATTAGTAAGAGACATGAGTCTCCGAGACCAATGCCAACCGTTTTTGTTTTCTCGGAAGATAGGAGACTTAGGCAAGTGTGAGACAATCCATTTGAATAACAAAGGTACACAACACACGATAGTTCCATCTCCTTGACGATTCCTATGATGAATGGAGAAATACATGTCACCAAGCAAAGTGGGAACATGATTTCCAATCAGAAAGATCCTTATGACGTTGATATCAACAAAACTTGGGACGTTGGGAAACAACACCAATCCATAGATGAGCAAAGCCAAAACAGCTTCAAAGGCTACCATGCTACCGACTTCAGAAAATTTAAAAGCCTTCTCCATTAGGAACTTTGAAGTTAGTCCTAAGAGTTTTCCTTTGGTAGTTAGGTTTTTGTCTATCTTAGATTTCCTTAAGTGAGTCATTGCTGCAATGACTGGTGGCTTAGAAATGGCTTCCAAACCATTGAAAGGCACCTTGTCTAACACTGAGATACCTAAGATGTGTGCATACTCTTCCAAAGTAGGCATCAACTGATAATCAGGGAAAGTGAAACAGTGATAGACTGGATCATAAAACTGAATGAAAGTTTTGAGAAGTCCTTCATCAACGTTAGTGTTCAGGACAGTTAAAAGAGTTCCATAGCGTTTTCTGAAATCTGAGGAATCTTCTACCAAGACTGCTAACTCTTTTAACTTTCCTACATCAGGAATTCTAAAACTGTATTTCTTGGTATATCTTCTTCTGACGTCCATCACTCTAACCTAAAATGTTTACAAAGAAAAATCTCTAAATTCTTTGGAAATGGGAAGAGAAATGAGAATTTGAAGTTTTTGAATGAATGCATGAATGCCACAAAGATACAAACATGGTTAGTGGTTATACACGTGTTCAAGAGTTTGAAGTCACGAGCATGAGGCCAACGATAAGAACCAAACGTGGGTAAGTTCTAAGGGCTTGTTCACCTATAAAACATGTTCTACTGATAATACAGGTTCAACGCTTCTCTTTGAAATATTATCGGATTTGTTAAATACTTGAAGTCCAATAATATTTTTCAAGAAAAAATTGCCTGATCGTAGTCTCGCATGACAACTAATCCAAGTTTACACCTGAATAGCTTCTGCACTCATCCTAAATGGCCAGGATGGGTTATGTGTTCTAAGCCACTCAGCTTCGTTAGTTCCCTTGAAAGCAAAATGTCTTCGCAAATACTTGCTAAACACAAATACTCCCAAGACAACCTCCACTGAGAGAGGGATCTCAAATTAACTTAGTAAGTAATGAAACTTCTCACAAGTTAATAGGACTATACCCCCACCTAGATCTTAAAATGTTTCTTAAATCCGGGTTAGGATTTCTTTCCATCAGATGAAATCGCGAAAACACACAATAAAGAAAAACAAACATGTGCACATATGAAAGCTTAACCCCTTTTTTCTTCTTTTTAAAACAAAAAGCTTGGTGCTCTTTAGCAGAGTCACCGTTTTTAAAAAAATAAAAATAAAAGTTTAGCGTTCTCCCCAACAGAGTCGCCATTTTTTCTGTTCACGTTAAAAAGTGACGAACGAGGGAATCGAATCGGGAATTCGAATCTCTGGCTCGAAACGATTTACTCTTTTGATTTGTTTTTAAATATGCCGCGAGTATCAAGCTTTATTGTTTCCAAAACAAGAAAAATAAGATGAAAAAGGGGAAAGCTGCAATACCCTCAATAAATATGATATGCAGTACGACTAGCGTGAACTAGACGCAACGCATTGGGGAGAGATCTGGGCAAGGGGGTTTGTTATATAAAGGGAATAGATGTGGCACCCTAAATATATATAGTTATTTATAGCGTTATATATGAATATTTTGATATGTTTGTGTGTTTTAATTTGCTACTCTATTCTTGGGAAAGTTTCTCCTTTGGGTTTTAAGAAAGGTAGGTCATGTGGGATCCTAGGTTTTGTTATTATTGTGCTCGCAAAGATCATTGGGATCTTCTGCATACATATCCCTTAATGGCAATCAGAGCATCTGTAGCTCGGATCTAAGGGAGCTATGGTTTTGTTTGGTTTGAGGGAGAAAGAAGTATGCTCGCCAAGGATGAGACCTTGTTCCTACGTATCCTCAAAGGGAGGTTGAGAAAGTCAGAGCAATCGTAGTTCCCACTTATGCTAGTGGAAGCAACGGGTGTTATTAAGAGACAAAGACAAATGTCATCTTAATGAAAAATGTATCTAATCTATTTCATCACATATATTTTGAAAGATGGATTGATTGAATCTTTCATCGTAGTATTAAGTGTTTTGCTTGAGTGTACAAGCGTTACCACTTACGAGTTAAGAAAGATGTTTGAAAGATGATTGAATCTTTAATTGTAAGTTTTGGTGTTTTGCTTGGGTGTACAAGCGTTACCACTTACAATTAAAAGATGTTCTTGTTTGAAAAGAGTGTGATTTGAAAAGTGTTTGATTGTATGTGATGTGATAGATGAGATCCTTCTTCCATAGAGATGATAAATGTCTAAATCTCTAGGAGAAACTGACTGGATTAGGGGGATTCTTTTAAAGCAAGTGTAACTTGAATATATACAAGGGTTTTTGGGACTTAGACCTTAAGGGAGGCCTATTGGTTTTAAGAGCAGTTTCACCAGGAATAATGCTTCTCTTAATACCAATGGAATCGGTGTATGAACAAGCGGATGAAAACAAACGAACGAAGTTTGTTATACTTGAATATTTACAAAGATGTTTTAGTGTGTACAAGGAAATGAATATGTACACGAAAGGGTTGTTATGTACAAGGAAATGAATATGTACATAGGAGGGTTGGGACTTACACCGTGAGGGAGGCCCATGATCAATTAAGAAATTCAAGGAGAAACCTGGTTTGGTTTATCTTTAAATCTAATTGATCATGGAAAAAGGTGTGTAAGTTTATTGAAAGGTTTTTGAACCTAAGGAGGTTTGAACCTTGGACTTTTGGCTTAGAAGTGAAGAGTTTTTCCACTGAGCCATGTGCTTGACTTGTCATTTAATCACCTTGTTTAGAAGGAGTTTTGAAAAACATGAAGTTTGGAAAAGGATCAGAAGTTGCATGCTTCTGATGGGGTCAGAAACTGGCTTGCTTCTGGAGGAAGAGGGCTTAGAAGCTGGCTGCTTCTAGAAGGCTTTTGAGGCTTGCTTCTTCTGGAGGCGTGTGGAAGCATGCTGCTTCTAGATGCATTAGAAGCTGGTTGCTTCTGGATGTTTAGAATCTTGATGTTTCTAGGAATGTTGAGAAACTTGATGCTTCTGGAGGTAGAAGCTTGATGCTTCTGGAAGTAGAACCACTAGAAATGCTTCTGAAGAGTGTAGAAGCTGAAAGCTTCTAGGGGTAGAAGCTTCAGAAGTACTTCTGGAGGGTGGAACCTCAGAAGCGCTTCTGGAGAAGCAAGCATCAGAAGTTGTGATGCCTTTTATTTAAAAAAAGGTTCCAGGGGGATTCGAACCCTGGACCTTGAGGCGAGGCAAATGACTAAGTGCGTGCTGGCAACCGCTGGGGCGGTAATACATCTGTTCATTTAATCATGTCCAATTAAATATATTATGAATCAAATTTTAAATTTCTGTTTTCCCACTTCATCTTCTTCGTGGAAACGGAAACAAACATCCATAGCTTCAAACTTGGACTTCCTTAATTCTTCATCAATTTTAGAAATTCAAAATACAGATTTGTCTAGAATTTCCTCACGATTCTAACCATATAACTTGTTAAAGCTAATAATCAGAGATGAACACGAATTTTGATAATCCCAAATTAAACCCTAACTGATTAAACGAATGATTCTATGAACTCAGTTAATTTTAATTTAAATTGAGAATCCAGATAGCTTTAATGATATGATATCTACATCTTCCTTTTCAAATTTGAAGCTAAAGATGCATGTATGGAGATATCAAAATTTCGAAAGCTTACCTCTTGGTATGAAATACCAGATCGAGTATGATAACTTCCAATTACAAAGTGATGATTGAAAAAGCTTCCCTGAACCTCACTGAGTATGCTCCCACTCTTAGATTACTCTGAAAGTTGTTGGAACCCTCTGACCAAGTCAAGTTGCAGGCTATTGGTTTTGAAATGGAAGATGATGATGGAGCTGTTTTAGAACCTGTTTAAGTGTTTGGACAGTTTCTATATGTTGTATAGAAGGTGTTTGAAGTGAAAGTTTGGAAGATGCACAAGTGGATTGAGAGTTTGTAAGTTATGGCTCAATAAGTGCATACATGAAGTTTGAAAATGATTTCTGAGTTTGGTTAGTTTTTGTGCTAGCTTGAGGATTCTAACAACTCTCTAATGATGTTTAGAAAGTATTTGAAGCCTAAGTTTGCTCAGAAATTGCAAAACTTGAAACTTGCAAAATTCTCCTTCTTAGAACTTTGAAACTTGGAAATCAAGAAAGAAAGGAGGAAAGCTTGGATTATGATTGCTTTGGGGTAGCTTTGAATGAAGAAATAACCTCTATTTATAGGCCAAAAATTATGAATGACAATGCAAGGTTATAATTGAGATAGCTTGCAACTTGGCTTAAGAGGTAAGAAGGAATCTTTTGCATTTAATGCAAATGGTTAACTTTTTAACCATGGTTAAAATTTCTTCTTGATCAAGTCCTCCTCTCAATAATTTCTAATTGATATTTATCAGTTATAACCTATCTCTTAATGGTGACAAGGCTTCTAGAAGGAGAAGTTGCAAAAAATGACTTGTAATTTTGGTGCATGATTTTGGAAATCCATGGTTTTGGAGCTCTATGTTTCAAAATCAAAACCCTATCTAGACAAATTGTTTTTGCAAGTTATTGGACATTTTTGAAAGCTTGTAACAAGACCTACAACTTTCATGTTTTGAGTTTTTCTTGAATCAAAATGGACCTAGGTGAAAAATGGCCATGAAAGTGAGGGAAAACCATGTTTCTTAACACTTGAAATTTTTTCCAAGTGTTAGAAAAAATTCCAACTTTGACTTTTTGTTGACTTTTTCACATTTCTTGATTTTTTATGATCATGATGGATTATTTAAAATGATTTTATGATTGAAAAATTTTGGTCTTGAAAAAGTTGACCAAAAGTCAAAGTTTGACTTTTTTTAGCAGATGAATTTTCATCAGATGATTCAGAATTTGTCTGATGAAGGAACATGGATTTTGCAATGTTTTGAACCAAGAAATTAGGTCAAGATGTTGCATTAAAGATGTTAAGATCAATCTTCAAGCAAAGAAAGTCAATGATTCACTATCTTCGATCAAAACCCTAATTGGTCGATTCAAGGTAGATCATGAGAAAAAGTTGGGAATTTGAAGATCAAATGTTGATGATTGATTAAGATAGATCATTTTAGGTGAGTGGAGACTCAAACTCTAATTGATTATATCTTGAACAGATGAAATTTTGATGAAACCCTAACTTTGACTTTAGGAGCACACACACGATCTATCCTGTTCTGAAACTGTTAGTGATGCAGTGATGCGTATGTGAATAATGTAAGGTGGTATCTTAGGTCAAAAATTGGGGTATGATAGTCACCTTCTCTGAACACACGAGGTTTGACCTTCTTATCAAAAGCCTTCTTCATTCTTTTTTGATATAACTGTCCATGACATAAGGCATTCATTCTCTTTTCTTCAATCAAATTCAACTAGTCAAACCGATTCTGAATCCATTCATCACCAAATAATTCAAATTCCATAATCACCCTCAAAGATGGAATCTCAACTTCAATAGGGAGCACTACTTCCATGCCATACACAAGAGAGAAAGAAAGGGGTTGCACCCGTTGAAGTACGGACCGAAGTTCGACACCCATGCAAGGCAAAAGGCCGCATCTCATGCCAATCCTTATAAGTAATAACCATCTTATGTATAATATTTTTGATGTTCTTGTTTGCAACTTCAACTGCCCCATTCATCTTGGTCTGTACGGTGAACAATTGTGATGAACAATCTTGAATTCTTCACAAAGTTCCGCCATCATCTTATTATTCAGATTCGACCCGTTGTCAATAATGATTATGCTTGACACACCATACCGACAAATGAGATTGTTCTTGATAAATCGGACCACCACCTGTTTGGTAACATTAATATAAGAAGTCAGTTAAACCCATTTGGTGAAGTAATCAATTGCTACCAAGATGAAATATGTCCATTGGAAGCCTTGGGTTCAATCATCCCAATCATATCAATACCCCACATAGAGAAAGGCCATGGGGAAGAAATAACATTGAGCAAAGTAGGAGGCACATGAATCTTATCAGCATAAATCTGACACATATGACACCTCTTCACAAATTTGTAACAATCAGACTCCATTGTCAGCCAATAGTATCCCGCCCTTAGCGTCTCCTTAGCTATGGAGTGTCCGTTGGAATGGGTACCAAAAGAACCCACATGAATCTCATGCATCAACATGTCTGCTTCGTGTTTATCCATGCATCTGAGCAAGACCATGTCATGATTTTTTTTTTGTATAACACACCTTAATTGTGAAAGAAACTACTAGCCAATCTCCTCAAGGTCTTTCTATCTTTACTTGTCGCATCAACCGAATAATCTCGAGTCATTAGGAAACAATTAATGTCATGATACCAAGGTTTATCATCCTTTTCCACCTCTATGGCGAATATATAAGATGGCCTCTCAAGGCATCCAATAGTGATCTGAGGTATATCATTCCACTAGTTCACTTCATACATAGAAGACCTTCTTTAGATTCTGAGTAAGGGAGGTAGTTATGAAAAGGGAAGGTATTAGCACCCTTTCCATCCGTAGTTATCTATGGGCTCTTAATTGCTTAGCTCACTTTTTTAAACTTGCTTAATGTGTGTGTGATTTTGAAAAGTATTTTGAAAGACATTTCACTTTGACTTCATAATGATTCTCGTTGAAATGTATACGAAGTGTTCGGAAATGTTTATTTGGAAAATGTTTAACTTTGTAATGATTCTCGCTGGATTGTATACAAAGTGTTTGAAAAGTTTTTGAAAAGTGTGAGGTGTGAAAATGATTTAATTGATTGGAGCAAGCAATAGAGTCTTATTACCTACTCAAACTGGTCGTTTCTTGTTATTTTTCCTTCTCCTTTTGGGTAAGGCTATCCATACCATTAGTTGGTAGGTAACATTATCCGTCTGATGTGAAGGGACAATCGTAGGGTCATTGTATGGTCATTGAAGGCAACATTGCAAGGATACCTTAGCATTTCGAAGGGACGATAATCACTTATTCGTAGGCAACAACTGAGGGACGAGATCATGTATTCGTAGGCAACATCGAAGGGTCATCGAGGGACTATGATCTTTGTGATGATTTTATTCGTAGGCAACTTTGCTAATGGTACCCCTACGTTCGAGGGACATGACCATTGTATTCGAAAGGAAACAAGAGAGGATACCCTAATGGGGTGCATGTGTGAAAGAGTGTGTTTGATTCAGATATATTAGTCTTAAATTAGGGTGATCTAAGATTGATTTTATCTTGCCATGCAAACCCTAGTTAGCATACATCTAAGCAGTTTATAGACAGTTTATCAGAGAGTGCAGAAAGTAAAGTGCGGAAAGTAAATGTCCTAGGCTATTACATGGCTTTGGGGCAATTACATAATGGAAGTGCAGAAAGTAAATTGCGAGAAAAGTAAATCTACGCTATTACAAAAATAACCTTGCAACCTATACATCGATTTCTAGAATTTAAATGCGAAATAAAGTAATTAAATTGGAGAAAAATGTCTTAAGGATAGGAAATAACATCTAAACCCTAATTGTAAAAGAAAATTATTTTTGATATTTTTTGGATTGGTTTTAGTTAATAAAACCTAATTTCTTAGTTAGTTATTAATTAATTATGAAAAATAATTTAAATCATGAGAAAACATATATTATTTTTATGTCAAAAATTAATTAAATGTTTAATTAACCTAAATCTGAAATTAAAATATTTTTTGTGGTTTTTGAAAATAGTTTAATTAATTTTTAAAAGAAAATCAAATTAAATTAGAAAAGTAAAAGAAATTGAGAAAAATGTAAGAAAACCATGTGTTAAAAAAATAGGTTGGCCTTGCTGAGGCTTGAACTCGTGACCTTAGGGTCACAGGTTCAAAAGTTAACCACTGGACCACAGTGCATGTGGTGTTAGATCTCGCCTCCTATTGTTTATATGTGATAACCTGCAAAAATCAGAACTTTGTGAAAAAAAGTGCAAAAGGCAGGTTTGAACCAGCGACGTGATAGGGGTAAGGGACTATGCGCGCATGTCTTCCCGTTGGGGCGACCATACATCTATTCATAATCATACATAGATTAATATATATGCAATATTATTTCCTAAAATCAAACCAAAAAGGAAAACGCACGCAAGTGGGGTCCCTTTGTTTGAATCAACCAATCGGAAGACAACACGCCATGGTCAAAGGGTTAGTGGGCCGGAGGGACGCCGGAGCCCTAGCTTCGGTTGTCTTCTTCGGCGAGCTCCTTCCCTGTACCTACAAAACAATGAAAATAAAAGCAAAAGGAGGACCCTACCCCCTAATTCGAGGGCTATAAATTCAATGGTGGCCTTGGTTTGGCCTGAAAGTGCCTGTATCAATGGGTACAAAGCTCTACAGTTCATGAGCCCTAGTAATGGTGTTTCACGATTTGGCCATCAAAAGCTAGCTACGATTGATCTAACCTTCTCTAATGAACCTCAGGAACATGTTAGTATGGTTAGTTTTCATTAAAACATGATAAAATGCAAAATATAAAAATAAAAAACATGATGCAATCAGAGTTTATGCATGGTACGATTCATGCACATTTGGCCATGGCTATTGACCTGTACTTACTCTATTATACCTCAGGGACACGAATCAAGTCTTGGAAGTGCTTGAGAACGGTTGGATATTGGAAACTAATGGTGCAAGTTTGCTTGGAATTTTCGAGCAAGAACCCTAGTCTCTTGGCTGCAAAAATCTGTCCTCTTGATGTCAGAACTTGTAGTGTATATATAGCGCATGAGAATTAGGTCAAGACTTGAATGAAAAAATATATTCTTTCAATGGAGAATATTTGATTGAAATTTTTTATCAAAATCTTCCAAATTTGGCTTAATCTTGTATAAACACATCCGTGCGTTTTTGACAACTTGCATAGCCTTCCTTGGACCTCAAGACAATCAGAAAATAAGCCCATACAACTTGCTTCTTTTTTTGTATTTTATTTTAATTAATTTTTAACTTTAGTGATTTAATTCAAAAATAAATAAAAAAAATGACAAGGTGGCGTGTAATTGGTCTTGGAGATCATGGATAGTCTTAAGAACAAGTTTGGATCACAAAAACTTTGGCCCATTTGGAAAAAAATTCGAATTTGCTAGTATTTCTATTCATGCACTTCTTCAAAAATGCCAAACTTGCACAACTTGTATCTTGCTCAATTTTCAACATTTTGAAGTGTTCTTGGACTTTTTAGAAAGCTCAAGATGCCCTCTAAACAATACTTTTGATTTCATCTTCATTGAAGCTTCCATGTTCATGTACACTTATTTTGAAAAAGATGACTTTTTGTTGACTTTTAGAAGGACCTATAATGTCTTGATCCATAACTTCCAAATGAAGCATTTTTGACCAAAGCTTGTGAGATACAAAGTTGTAGAGAATTGAATTCTCTTCAGAATGAGTTTGGGTGGAAACACCATTTAGTATGTGAAATATATGCCTGGTCAAAGTTCTGTTGACTTTTTGTCAAGAAACCCTAATTTGTAAACTTTGACTTTTGATCAAATCTTGAGTTTTCTAGATGAATCATGATTAACCCTTGATCAAATGATGACTGTGACTTCAAAATCTTTATGTTAACCAAAAGTGATGAAGTTTGACTGTATGTTGACCATAATTGACTTTTTATTCAATACAACTGATCTTCAACCATTTGAGCAATTGACTGAGCAAACTTGAGCTGTGAGGCTTGATACTTGACATGATGATACCTTGAGACATATGAGGAGGTATGATGATCGCTTGAGACATTATAACTCATCTTTTAATTGAGAGAATCCAAACCCTAGTTGTGGGTTGATTGCTTAGGAGAGGGTTCATCTAGTCAACCCTTGAGAAATTCTTAAGTATGGAGATGTGGATTGACTTGGGAAATAAGAGGGAAAATTTGGGGTATAACAATTGCCTTTGTTCAATATTCTTGTACCTGAAGGGTTAGATTGGTATGCTTGCCTTTGTGACCTAAAGGTAGAAGATGATTGAACACTCGAGTACACCTAAAAATTTGCACTCGCTGGTGTATAGAATGAGATTGTCAGTTGACGATGCACTTGAATGGGCTTATAGAGGCCATTTGGAGAAGCTGATGCTGGGGAGTGAGTCGTACGTTAGACTCCATGCCCGTCTTTGAATGAAGTTACTAGTATGTTCTGATTTTTAAGTAGATATGCAGTATTCTGCAGGTGGAGAGATATCGACGTGTAGTCGGAGATGGGCTTAAAGATGCCATCTGGAGTAAAAGAGTGTCAGAATAAACCTTCGTCTTGGCTATATCTGAAACGAGTATTCGTCAGCATGTAGATAGCTTTTCCGTCTCGTTTAGGGTATTAATCTGTATCATGCTGTCAGTTGGTAAATTTGTCTAGTCGTTCAGATAATTTTCTCGTCTTGTTTCGGGAATTAATCTTTGACCTTCTGTCTGGAAATAACTTTCACCTGTTTAAGAATTTAACCTGAGGGAACCAGATTAGTTCTATGTAGATTATGATGCATGCAAGTATGTAATGATGTTCATTAATGATATATGTGCATGTTATGATTTTTTATGAATGTAGATGTTATGGTATTTCAAAACATATCCATCTTGAAGAAGATGGGGATGTTCTATCAGGGATCTTTGATTTCTTCTTGGGGATGTAGTTGTTGGAAACCCTGACTAGGAAATAAGAGGATGTATATTCCTCCGATGTAATATCTGACCAAGTTTCGGGTCTAGATAGTGATGTTGTTGGGGAATGATAATCTGTTGGAGATACTCAGCTGGCGATGAATATCTTGTGTATAAAACTTGATGTGGAATGATGTGATTGTGTATAACCTATTAATGCTCGGAGACTGACATAATAAGTTGATTGATGATTAGTTACTGCTCGGGGACCAATGTAACTAGGTTGGCTTCACTGCGCAGGGACTGATATGACAATATAGATGACCACTTGTAATACGGTGAACTGACTTTGAGAATTGTTTTTCTTTTTATCGCAAAAATGTTGCGGATAGCAAGAGTCGCCACTGACTTTTCTTTTATCCAATTAAGGGAAGGTGAAAAGAACAGGAAAAGACCTTCGTTAGATTACGTAAGGAGAAGGTAATGAAAAGGGAAGGTATTAGCACCCTTTTCATCCGTAGTTATCTACGGGCTCTTAGTTGCTCTTAGATCATTTAAAAAGTGCTTTCTGTGTGTTTGACAAAAATGTTTTGAAAAGGCATTTCGCTTTGACTATGTAATGATTCATGTAGGAATGTATACAAAGTGTTCGGAAATGTTTCGTTTGTGAAAAAAGTTTGAACTTTGACAAAAGTGTGTGGTGTGAAAAGTATTTTGTTTGAGCAAGCAACTAAAAGTCTTATTACCTACTCAGAATGGTTGTTTTCGTGTTATTTTATGTTCCTTTAGAATTGTGTTATCCATACCATTAGTTGGTAGGTAAACCTATTCGTTGGATGTAAGGGACATTCGAAGGGACATCGAATGGTCATAGAAGGCAACTTGTAGGAAGTATCCTAGCATATACGAAGGGACTATCATCACTTTTCGTAGGAAACAATCGAGGGACGAGATCATGTCTTCATAGGCGACATCGTGGGTCTATGATCTTTGTATCGAAGGGACCATGATGATATAGTTGTAGGCAACGGTGCTAGGATACCTCTACGTTCGAGGGACTTAACCATTATTATTCGTAAGGCAACGAGAGAGAATTACCCTAAGGGGTGCATGTGTGAAAAGAGTGTGTTAATTCAGATATATGTTATCTTGAAATTATGAGTGATCTATGTCCGATTTTTATCTTGCCATACACGCCTAATTACTAGCAGTTTATATGGTGCAGAAAGTAAATTGCAGAAATGTAAAGTGCGGAAAGATAAAGGTCCTACGCTATTACATGGCTTTGGGGCAGTTACATAATAGGAGTGAGGAAAGTAAAAGTCCTAATTAAACTATTACATCCCATAGGAAGTTACATAATATGAAAAAGAAAAGCAAGAAAAATCGTCTGAAACGCTACAACCTATAAACAGATACATAATCGGAAAATTAGAGAAATTCGTATAAGAGGAAAATGTTAGTAAGAACATAAATTTTGAACGAGGAAAAAGATTTTTGATTAGTAATGACAATAAGATGATAAGATAATTTTTTGGATCGTTTTTGATAATTAAGAGCAATTAAAAGTCTAATTAATGATTAATTAACAATTAAATAAAATATGCATGCAAAAATATTAATTTTAATGTTAAAAATTAAATAAACATTTTTCTGATAATAATGCAAAAAGAAAATATTTTTTGTGATTTTTAAATGCATGCTAAAATTATTTAAAGATTAATTAAATAACATGAAAATATTAGAAAAATAAGAAATAGAAAAAAAGTTAGCTATTGTAACTGATAAAAATATATGGTCTTGCCAGGACTCGAACCCGTGCCCACTGGGAAAACACGCGCTACCTTCACCACTGGACCAAACTGCATTTGGTGTGATAACAATGAAACAAAAACGTTTTAAACGAATTCGCTTCCTGGGAATCAGAAAACCGCGCGAAGAACTTCATCTTCTTCGTTTGAATTTTCAAACACTTAGCGTCGGCTTCGTTCGACGCTATAGCCCCTACAAAATTCAAAAATCACATACAAGTAATATAAATGCATTATGAAGCCATGGTTCAATTCGTTTTTGTCCACTGATCATCCTGGTAACCTTGGTTTGGTCCAATTTTACTTATTTAGGGAAGCCCTAACTCGATATAGAAAACCCTAGCCATGGTGGATTTCGATTCAGGCCACTAAAACACAATCCAGCTATGCAGAAAGTTTCCAAACTTCGAACTAAACACAAAACAAACAACAAAACACGTTAAAGATGCATGAGAATTGAAAATCGATTTTGGAAAAAGAAGAACAAACCGAAATCGGGATTGCTCGATTCTGGATGGTTTTGTAACTTGTAAAGGTCTGGATCGATTCTAAAGACTCCAAGGAATGTGATGGAATGCTCAAAATCGACTGAAACCAACTGGAACTAGCTCTGCAAGTACCTTGAAGAACACGGTTTTTTTTACTTAGGTTAGGGTTCTTTGAGGCAATTTTTCTGTTCTATTCTCATGTGTATGCATTGTGTATATATAATAGATGGATTTAGGTCAGAAATTAAGTGCAAATCATGAATCAATCAATGAAAAAAATATTTGATTTGGTAAGAAACCAAATATTTCCTTTTTGATCCAATTTTCATCAATTTCTTGCCAAATCAAAGCCAATTTCGAAATTGCCAGCTTTTATGAGTTGCTTGGACCTCAAGGATGAGAGAAAAATCCAATTTGCATTTAATTTTGATTTTCTACCTTTATTTTTAATTTAATCTGTTTTTAAATGATTAAAATCCAAATTAAATAGAAAAATAAAGATAAAATTCGTGGCATTGGGCTTGGAGGTTCCAAATTAGCTGAGGAATGAGTTTGAACCAAGAAAAGTTAGGCCCATTTGCAAAATTTTGGATTTTGACAAGTATTTCTCTTTGTGCACCTCTTCAAAAATGCCCAACTTATGCAAGGTGTATCTTGCTCAATTTTCAACATTTTTGAGTGTTCTTGGACTTTTTAGAAAGCTATAGATGTCCTCTAAACAACCTCTTTGGTTTCATCTCAATTGGAGTTTCCATGCCCAATATCACTTCAATACAAAAGGTTGACTTTTTGTTGACTTTGAAAAGGACCTGTAATGTTTTGATCCATATCTTCAAAATGAAGCATTTTTTGACCATGCTTGTGAGACATGAAGTTGTAGAGAATTGAATTTCCTTCAAAATGAGAGGTGGTGGAAAAATTTCTGATAAAGTATGAGAAATTTATGCTCAGTCAAAGTTCACTTGACTTTTCTCTAGAAAACCCTAATTTAGAAAGTTTGACTTCTAATCAAATCTTGAGTTTTCTTGATGAATCATGATCAACCCTTAATCAAATGATGAATGTTACTTCAAAATATGGATGTTGACCAAAAATCATGAAGTTTGACTATATGTTGACCACAGTTGACTCTTTGTCTAATACAACTGATTTTCAACCATCTGAGCAATTGTCTGAGGAATCTTGACTTGTAAGGCTTGAAACTTGTCATGGAGATTCTTTGAAGCATATGAGGAGGCATGATGACCATTGGAGATGTTGAAAATCCATCTAGATCTGAGGATAGCCAAACCCTAGTTTGGGTAGATTGTCTAGGAGAGGGTTTGTCTGATCAACCCTTGAGGAATCCTTGAGTATGGATATGTGAAATGTCTTGAGGAATAGGAGGGCAAATTTTGGGGTATGACAACTGCCTCTGTTCAATCTTCTTATACTGGAAGGGTTAGATTGGCATGCTTGCCTTTCGTGACCTAGAGGTAGAAGATGATTGAACACTTGAGTATGCCTGAAAATTTGCACTCGCTGTTGATTGATGATGTGGGAATGGGCTTACAGATGCCATTTGGAGAAGCTGGAGATTTAGCTGGGGAATGAGTCGTACGCTAGACTCAAGAATGTCGTCTGAATAGGAAAAACGTCGGAGATGGGCTTAAGATGCCATCAAGAGAGAACGATGTTGGGGAATGAGTCGTACGCTAGGGTCTGCAGATGTTCCTGAAGGTAGAAGGGAGCACGGAGATGGGCTTAAGATGCCATCCAGAGGGAGTCGTATGTTAGACTTCGCGCTCGTATTTGAATGAAGTTATTGGTTTGTATTGGTTTTTAACCAAATATGCAGCATTCTGAAAGTGGAGAGATGTCGACAAATAGTCGGAGATGGGCTTAAGATGCCATCCAGGGCAACTGAGTCGTACGCCAGACTCTGTAGTTGCTGTTGATAATAAGAGACTGTCAGAATAAACCTTCGTCTTGATTATTCTGAGGGGATAATAGTCGGCAGAATGTGGACAGCTTCCCTGTTGTGCTTCGGGTATTGATCCATTGCCTGTTATCGGAGGATAACTTGTGATCGTTTGGATAGGGTTTCCCGTCTGGCTTCGGGTATTAATCCTGGATCTGTTGTCGGAGGACAACAGGGGCGGTCGTTCGGATAGGGTTTCCCGTCTGGCTTTGGGTATTAATCCTGGACCTATTTGTTTCAGAAGTGATCTTCACCTGTTTTGGGGAAAACAAAAGAAACTTTGATAGAATATAGTTAGTCTTATGCAGATTATGATGCATGACAATGTGTATGAATGATATATGCACAGACTATGTCTTGTATGAATGATAGATGTTGTGGTATTTCAAAACATATCCATCTTAAAGAAGATGTGGATGCTCTACTTGAGGATTCCTGGCTTCTGTTTGGGGACGAAACAGATGGAAACCCTGAGAAGAAAGATAACCTTGATTCCTCCGATGCACTATCTGACCAAGTCTCGAGCCTAGATATTTATACCGCTGAGGATGGTAGAGACCGAGAGGTATACTACCGAGGATCTTGTGCGTAGACCCTGTTGGGGAAAACTTAGGAGGCACTCTACTGGGGATCTTGTGTGTAGATCCTACCGGAGAGTATCTGGGTGTTGCTAGAAGACAGAGCTGGGAGGATCTGGAGCCCGTTGAAACTTCTAGCTGGGGAATAAAAGTTGTAGATTTCCTCCGATGCACTATCTGACCAAGTTTCAAGTCTGGATATCGCTACTGCCGGGGAGAATGATGATTGTTGAGAGATATTCCGTTGGGGATAAATACCTCCGCTGGTGATGAATCGTTACTGCTTGGAGACTGATGTAACAAGGTTCAGTTGATTGGAATCACTGCTCGGGGACTAACGTGATGAAGCTTGGAATGTCTGGACCAGTGGAGAAAAATGTGTACTCCAATGGGGAAGGTTTGTAGTGAGCGACATCTCTGTGGGGATTGTATTTTGTAGGGGAACGTATTGGTGACTTTCGTCATCATCTCAATTCCTAGAGCTTGTAGTAATTATCCTTGTGTCATACCCCAAAATTTTCCCTCCATCTTCTCAAGACATTTCATACATTCATACTCAAGGATTGATCAGACAAACCCTCTCCTAGACAATCAACCCAAACTAGGGTTTGGTGATTCTCAGATCAAAATGGATTTCCAACATCTCCAATGTTCATCATGCCTCCTCATATGCTTCAAATGTTCTCCATGTCAAGTTTCAAGCTTCACAAGTCAAGTTTCCTCAGACAATTGCTCAGATGGTTGAAAATTAGTTGTATTGGACAAAAAGTCAACTGTGGTCAACATACAGTCAAACTTCATAATTTTTGGTCAACATCCTCATTTTGAAGTCACATTCATCATTTGATCAAGGGTTGATCATGATTCATCAAGAAAACTCAAGATTTGCCCAAAAGTCAAACTTTCCAAATTAGGGTTTCTCAGTGAAAAGTCAACCAAACTTTGACTGAGCATAACTTCTTCATACTTTCTCAAAATGTTTTCCACCACCTCTTGTTTTGAAGGAAATTCAATTCTCTACAACTTCATGTCTCACAAGAATGTTCAAAAAATGCTTCATTGGGAAGGTATGGATCAAAATATTACAGGTCCTTTTCAAAGTCAACAAAAAGTCAACATTTTGTTTTGAAGATATATTGAGCATGGAAACTCCAATTGAGATGATACTAAAAAGGTTGGATAGAGGACTCTTAGAGCTTTCCAAAAAGTCCAAGAACACTCAAAAATGTGGAAAATTGAGCAAGATACACTATTCAAAAGTTGGGCAGTTTTGGACAATTGCACAAAAGGACATTTTGGTCAAAATGGGCCTATAATCTTTTGATCCAAACTTGTTCATGACATTATTTGTGACCCATAAATGCTTGGCCATGGCAATTTTCTATTTTATTGATTTATTTTTGGATTTTAAACCATTTAATTCAAAATTAAATTATATAAAATATGAAAATAAGATATTTTTTCAAGATGATTGGATTTTGATCAAACTTGAGGTCCAAGGAAGCCCAAAACACTTGCCAATTTCGTGCATGATCATGCATTTAAGAGAAAATCAAATTTCTTTCAAAAATTTGATTTTATTTGAAAATCATTGAATGCATTCCAAATCAAATCTTCTTGCCTTGTTTTTCCTCTCTCAAATCCCTCTATAAATACCAAGCAAGATGCACAGCAAAAGGAACGAAACCCTAGCACCATACACAGCCCTCACTTTGCCAAATTTTTTTCAAGAAACTTGAAAAATCGTATTTTTATTTCCAGCCTCTCTCAGCCTTTTTCAACCATCCAAACGTGCTCAGGGGGTAGGATTGAGTAAGAATGCATCATTATCATTGATCAAAGCAAGCTAAATCGAGCCATATACATACATACATATTCAATTTTTTCTTGATTTTGCATCTTATTATTCTGCTTGTGTTAAATGATTCTAATGCTTTAAACATGTTCATGAGATGCCAAGGGTTCGATCTGGGCAATCGCTGTTGAGTTTGAACGTCCAAAACATGAGATGTCATACTTAGGGTTTCTGAACTGGAAAGCTTCGAACCGGCTTATCCAGGATGATTCAGGGCAAGAGGACCTCACCATCGTGTTCGCAGCCCTCGATTTAGGGGGGTAGGGTACCTTTTATCCATTTATTTCGCGTATTGTGCAAGCTTTGATTTCAGGTTGGCCGGAGAAGACGACCGGAGCTAGGGCTCCGGCGTCGTTGACTGAGGAAGACCGGCGAGGGGCTGGCGTGGCGCGAGGAAAGGTTCTGATTCGTCCATTCAAAAACAGATGGGGTCCACTTCGCTGACTGTGTTTCAAACACATTCAGGACGCGTCATCACTTATATTCAAATGTTTTTGTCTTTTCCAACATCAGATGTCAAGTGGCCTAGTGGTTAAAGCGCTTCCTGTTGGTAGATGCTCTCCAATGTCACGAGTTCGAGCCTCCCCAGGACCGGTTCTATTTTTCCTTTTACAAACTTCATATTTCAACTATTTTCATATTTTCTTTTTTCTTAATATTTTTCATTCATTTTAATTTAATTTCAATAATTTTTATCATGCATTAAAAAACACCAAAAAATATTTTTCTTTTTGCATTATTTCCAAAAAATGTTTATTTAATTTATAAAATTAAAAAATATTATTTTGCATGCATATTTAATTTAATTGTTAATTTATCATTTAAATCACTTTTAATTAGTTTTTAATTATTAAATTAACTCCAAAAAATCCCAAAAAATTATTTTAGCATATTAATGTTATTTCCAGCATGAAATATTTTTCTCATTCAAAAATTTGCATTTTTACTAACATTTTCCTCTTATTCGATTTCATCGTATTTTCCGATTTCTTATCTTTTCACAAGTTATCCCGTTTCGGATGATTTCTTTTTACCGTTTTCTTTTTTCCAATAATGTAACTGCTTATGGGATGTAATAGTTTTAATTAGGGCTTTTATTTTCCGCATGTTTAAATTATGTAACTGCCCCAAAGCCATGTAATAGCGTAGGATTTATCTTTCCGCACTTTATACTTCCGCATTTTAATTTCCGCACCCTATAAACTGCTAGTAATTAGGCGTGTATGGCAAGATAAAATTGAACATAGCCCACTAATTTCCAAGATAAAATATCTGAATCAACACACTTCTTCACACATGCACCCCTTAGGGTAATTCTCTCTCGTTGCCTTACGAATTCAAATGGTCATGTCCCTCGAACGTAGAGGTATTCTAGCACCGTTGCCTTCAAAACAAATCATCATAGTCCCTTCAATACAAAGATCATAGACCCACGATGTCGCCTACGAATACATGATCTTGACCCTCGATTGTCGCCTACGAAAAATGATGATAGTCCCTTCGAATGTGCTAGGATACTTCCTAAAAGTTGCTTTCTATGACCATCCGATGTCCCTTCGAATGTCCCGCTGACATCCAACAAATAGAGTTACCTACCAACTAATGGTATGGATAGCGCTATTCTAAAGGAACGTAAAATAACACGAAAACGACCAAATTCTGAGTAGGTAATAAGACTTTTAGTTGCTTGCTCTATCAAAATACTTTTCACACCTCATACTTTTGTCAAAGTTCAAACTCTTTTCAAAAACGAAACATTTCCAAACACTTTGTATACATTCCTACATGAATCATTACAAAGTCAAAGCGAAATGCCTTTTCAAAACATTTTTGTCAAACACACAAAAAGCATAATTTTAAAGTGATCTAAGAGCAACTAAGAGCCCGTAGATAACTACGGATGGAAAGGGGTGCTAATACCTTCCCTTTTCATAACCTTCTCCCTTACTCAGAATCTAACGAAGGTCTTTTTCTGTACTTTTTACCTTCCCTTAATTGGATAAAAGAAAAGTCGGTGGCGACTCTTGCTATCCGCACATTTGCGATACAAAATCCTACAAAGTCAGTTCACCGTATTACACCTTGTTCGTTCACTTTTCGCATGTTTGTAAGTAGATATTTATTGTCATATGCATATAATCATTCAAAGCAAACGTTGGACTTTATGCAAATAACAACAATGAAAATTGTAAAGAGAAAGAATTTGTATTAATTTGAAAGGTGGCGTATGGCCAAGTAGTTTGTACACAAGAAAAGTAAAAAGCTATGCGTAAACAATCTCGTTAAGGTCCAACTATGCTAGTACTCGTATATTTTGACTATCTCATCTCCTTGCTGTCAGTAGAAAGTGAGTGGATTGATTTTCGCCATTTGAATCTTGAATGCTGATAGTATTCTGGAAGTAGGTGATCTGGACGAGACATAGTCGTACGCTTAAATCCCTAACTTTTTCCTAGACCGCCCTTTCGGGTTTTCATTCTACCGGGATACCCTTTTTTGCCCAAGCCGCCTTTGTAGGTTTTCGACTTGCCGGGTGTACATGTTTTATATATATCCTTAACTTTTGCCTGAACCCTTTTGGTTCGCCAGGATGCCCTTATTTTTTCCTAGGTCAGTCGACCTAGCGGGTCTCTTTTATGCATAGTATTTTTTGACTATGTCTGCGTTCACGGGGTGTGGGAAGTCTTCACCATCCATGGTGCTAAGTATCATAGCTCCGCCGGAAAATACTTTCTTGACTATAAATGGTCCCTCATAGGTGGGAGTCCATTTGCCCCTGGGATCACCTTGTGGAAGAATGATGCGCTTGAATACTAGATCACCGACTTGGTAAACTCGGTGCTTGACCTTCTTGTTAAATGCTCTGATCATTCGTTTCTGATAGATTTGTCCATGGCAGATGGATGCGAGTCGTTTCTCATCGATCAAGTTGATCTGGTCAAGGCGAGTATGGACCCAATCGTCTTCGCCTAACTCTGCGTCCTGGAGGACTCTAGTTGAGGGTATCTGAACCTCGATTGGTAGGACTGCTTCCATACCGTATACAAGAGAGAAAGGGGTTGCCCCTGTTGATGTCCGTACTGTAGTGCGATAACCGTGGAGAGCAAATGGTAACAGCTCATGCCAATCTTTGTAAGTCACTGTCATCTTCTGTATGATCTTCTTAATGTTCTTGTTAGCGGCTTCCACTACGTCATTCATCTTAGGCCGATATGGAGAAGAATTGTGATGCTTGATCTTGAACTGCGTGTAGAGTTCGGTGATCATTTTGTTGTTGAGATTAGAGCCATTATCTATGATAATCTTTTCAGGAGCGCCATACCGATTATGCTTGATGAATGGAGCGACAACATTCTTGGTAACAGATGCAAACGAGGTTGCCTCTACCCACTTGGTGAAATAATCAATTGCCACAAGGAGGAAACGATGTCCGTTGGAAGCTTTGGGTTTGATTTCTCCAATCATGTCAATGCCCCACATTCCAAATGGCCAAGGAGCGGTAAGAACATTCAATGGTACCGGAGGTATGTGCACTTTGTCGGCATATATCTGGCACTTGTGACAAGATCGAGCATAACGGTAAAAATCAGCTTCCATGGTGAACCAATAGTAACCCATTCTCAGAATCTTCTTAGCCATGGTATGTCCACTGGAATGGGTACCAAATGCGCCTTCGTGTAATTCTTCCATGATATGTTCTGCTATTTTTTGGTCCACACAGCGGAGTAAGCACAAGTCGTGATTACACTGTATAGGATGCCGTTGCTGAGGAAGAATTTGGATGCAAATCTTCTCAAGAACTTCTTATCGTTGACAGATGCCCCTGCGGGATATTCCTGAGTCTCAAGATACCTCTTCACATCGTAGTACCAAGGTTTCTCTTCTGTATCAAGCTCATAACAATATGCTGGTTCATCAAACTTCTCGATGATGATTTGGGGAGCCTCGTTGTCCCATCTAACCTTGAACATAGACGACATAGTAGCTAATGCGTCTGCCAACTGATTCTCCTCTCGTGGAATATGATTGAAAGTAATCTCTTCGAAGTATGGGATCAAACTTAGAACATGCTCTCGATATGGAATGAGGTTCGGATGCTTCGTATCCCACTCGCCTTTAATCTGACTGATCACTAAAGCTGAGTCTCCATACACTCGCAAGAACTTGATTCTTAAGTCAATAGCAGCTTTAATACCCATGATGCACGCTTCGTATTCGGCCATGTTATTGGTACAATTGAAACATAATCTGGCGGTGAAAGGAGTGTGTCCGCCTGCAGGGGATGTAATGATGGCGCCAATGCCATTGCCAAGTGCGTTTGAGGCTCCATCAAAGACCATGGTCCATCGGGATCCTTGTTCAGGTCCTTCGTCTGGTCCTGGTTCTTCATAATCAGTAACTAACAAAACATCTTCGTCTGGAAACTCAAACTGCATAGACTGATAGTCATCTACGGCTTGATGAGCCAAATGATCAGCTACCACACTTCCTTTAATCTCTTTCTGAGAAGTATATTGGATGTCATATTCGGTCAAGATCATTTTCCATCTTGCTATTCTTCCAGAGAGAGCTGGTTTCTCAAATATGTATTTTATCGGATCCATCTTGGAGACCAACATGGTAGTGTGAGTCAACATATATTGTCTTAGTCGGTGAGCAGCCCAAGCCAAAGCGCTGCAAGTTTTCTCGAGCTGTGAGTATCTTGTTTCACAATCGATAAACGTTTTGCTAAGGTAGTATATTGCATACTCTTTTCGACCAGACTCGTCATGTTGCCCCAACACACACCCCATTGACTTCTCTAACACTGTCAAGTACATGATAAGAGGTCTTCCTTCGGTGGGTGGCATCAGAATGGGAGGATTTTGTAGATACTCCTTGATTTTTTCAAACACGATCTGGCAATGATCGTTCCATTCCACCACTTGATCTTTCTTCAGTAACTTGAAGATCGGCTCACAAGCAGCAGTTAAATGTGCAATGAATCTAGCAATGTAATTCAATCGTCCCAAGAAACCTCTGACTTCTTTCTCGGTGCGGGGAGATGACATCTCTTGAATAGCTTTAACCTTGGTGGGGTCAACTTCAATACCTTTACCACTGACAACAAAACCTAGGAGTTTACCGGATCTGACTCTGAAGGTGCACTTGTTGGGATTAAGTCTTAGGCTATACTTCTTCAGTCTATCAAGTAGTTTCCGTAAATGATCAAGATGTTCTTCTTCTGTCTGTGATCGAGCTATCATATCATCGACGTAGACCTCTATCTCGTGATGAATCATGTCATGAAATAATGCTACCATGGCACGCTGATAAGTGGCGCCAGGGTTCTTCAGTCCGAACGACATGACCTTGTAGCAGAAAGTGCCCCACTGTGTAACGAAAGTAGTCTTATCCATGTCTTCGGGAGCCATTCTGATCTGATTGTAGCCGGAGAAACCATCCATGAAGGAGAAGACTTTACGCTGAGCGGTGTTGTCAACCAGAACATCAATATGAGGAAGTGGGAAATCGTCTTTCGGACTCGCTTTGTTCAAATCTCTGTAATCCACACACATTCGTACCTTGCCATCCTTCTTGGGTACAGGCACCACATTGCAACCCACTGCGGATAAGAAGTAACAGCTAAGAAACCGGCATTGAACTGCTTCATAACTTCGGCTTTGATTTTCTCTGACATCTCAGGACGCATGCGATGAACCTTCTGCTTTACTGGGAGAAAACCTTCTTTTGTCGGTAACCGGTGTACCACAATATAAATGTCCAAACCTGGCATGTCTTCGTATGACCAAGCAAAAAACCTCAATATAATCTCGTAGCATCTGAACCAATCTTTCTTTGACACTGTTCTCAAGACCCGCTCCTATCTTGATCTCTTTTCTATCTTCATCAGTACCCAGATTCACAACCTCAACTGACTCTTCGTGTGGCTGTATAACTCGTTCTTCTTGTTGTAGTAGTCTGACAAGTTCTCCTGGCACTTCACAATCTTCCTCACCTTCGTCTTCGGCTTGGTAGATCGGATTATTGAAGTCATATTTAGCAATAGCATAGCTGTTATCAACGAGATTCTGAGTGATTCTGCAATGTATCACGTGGGTGTGTGTAAGAACACATAGCTTTTTGAAGGGATGATAAAGTAAAAGAAATAAACAACAATTAAATGCAAAAGTCCAACGATTTTATTGAATGAAAATATGCAAATGATAGATAATAACCCTCACACACGAGACATGATGCCCCGGGCAAGGCACTAGGCTTTAAAGTTTATTGTTCAAAGCATAGAAAACGAAAAGCAAAGCAAAAACAAAAGCAATTATTCCTGTCTAAAGGAGATTGGTATGACGTCTTCAGTATTCCAATTGCTGAGTCCGTTGTCGGGAGTTGGGAAGATCCACTTGCTGATGTCGAAGTCGTTGTCGTCGTCTTCTATAGCATGGACTCCATTTTTGTTGATGCGGAAGGGAATTTGGCCGGCACGTTCGCGGCGTATCATCTTCTGTCCTTTGATGGTAAAGCCTAAACCAATCTTGTCAGATTTGAAAGGGAGATTGGGGAGCTGACCCCAAATAGTACTACCTCCTCTTTCAACTGTCGCTTGAGCATCTTTCAGCGACGCCATCCTGGGCTGAACTTGTGTAACTTTAGGAGTGACAGGAGAGTCTACAGGCATGACTCTTGGAACTGTTTCGAAAGCTTGACAGGGAGTCTCGAAGAATTCACCTTCCATCTCGAGATATCAGAATGACTGTAGATGACTGACCATGTATTCTTCTTCACCACATACTGTAACAACCTTCCCCTTCACTGGGTACTTCAGCTTCTGATGTAGGGTAGAGGTAACAACGCCTGCCCCATGTATCCAAGGGCGTCCAAGTAGGCAAGAATAAGCTGGATGGATGTCCATGATAAAGAAAGTGGAGTCGAAAGTCTGGGAACCGACTTTAACAGGAAGAATGAGCTCTCCAACTACTGTTCGTTTAGAACCATCAAAAGCTCTCACAATTATGTCACTGGGCTTCAAAACCAATCCTTCAACATCAAGTCGATCAAAAGCACTCTTTGGTAGGATATTCAGAGCAGAACCGGTATCTACCAAAACAAGAGACAATGTAACGCCCTTGCATTCAACAGAGACGTGCAAGGCTTTGTTGTGTTTCTTTCCGGCCGGAGTCAGATCAGCATCAGAGAAGTCTAGGCCGTTGTTGGCAGCAAGGCTAGCAATACAAACTTCAAACTGATCAGTGGTAATGTCTTGCGGTACGTGAGCATTCTTCAGAAACTTCGCCAAGGCTTTAGCATGAGCCTCAGAGCACAAGAGCAGAGCAAGCATGGAGATCTTGGACGGAGTTTGTCCCAACTGTTCCACAACATTGTAGTCACTCTTCTTGGTGATCTTCGGAATTTCCTCCATTTCTTGTTTGGAGGTGTCTTCAAAAACTTCCTTTGGTACTTCTGTAGGAGCAGGATGAGTTACTGGCTCTTTCCCTCTAGCTTCGGGAACTGGTTCAATAGCCGGAATGCGAGCTGGAGTCGCAGTGTCTTTTGGTGGAGAGATCTCTAGAGAGAACACTCTTCCGGTTCTGGTCACCTTACTTGATCTGGTGATGTTGTCAATGTCAGGAATGGTAGCTTCAACTGTAAGATCCTCAATGGTCAGAGGGTCTTGCTTGACGCCATGATAGTAAACCTCAGATCCATAGTTCCAAGGTATAGCTTTGTCAGAGGAATATGGAACTGGTCTGGGAGAAGTAATGATGAGAGGTGCCACTCTAGGCACAGGATCAACAAAGGAAATCCTTATTGTGTTAACATCAGCATAGTCTTCTGGGAAATCGTCTCCCCATCCGGTCGCCTTAACATCTTCAATAGGAATCTTGTAGCTTTCAGGAACAGTATACTTCACCATGTAATCGAACTTTCCACTTGGCTGCCCCAAGGTATCCCACACCTCTGGTACGGTTTCATTCACATCTTCGATCTTCAGTTTCTTAGACATGTCTTCACACAGATTCTCCACAGGTGATGGCTTCAAAAATAGCACTTCCCGGTTATCCATCATGCACTGAATACGTCTTCTCAACCAAGCATAACCGTCAGGTGCAGATGGGCACCAACGATAATTCTCGGGGCATCCTGGATTGACACCGGCTTGCAGCAAATTCTTCTTAACAGTCATCAGAGGAATGGTCAAGTCATCTATATTAAAAACATAAGCGTTCTTGTCAATAGCATTGGAACTTTTGCCATGGTTAGGCATAGGCGCGTTGATCACATTCGGAGTCTCGATAGGAGGATCAAACTCAATCTGTTTAGCTTCGATCATATCTTGAATCTTGTTCTTCAGAGCCCAACAGTTGTCAGTGTCGTGCCCTGGGCTATTGGAGTGGTAAGCACAATTAGCATTATGACTGTATCTCGTAAAGGAAGTGTTGATGTTCTGAGGAGGATCCCTCAAGGTAATCAGCTCTACTTTCAACATGTGTTGCAATGCTTGCGACAATGGCATGTTGATCTTCGTAAACTGTCTTCGTGGCGCGTTCTTGTTACGCGCGTTGTCTCGCTGAGGTTACGCTGGTGTAGGATTGGAGATCACAACCGCCTCCACAGATTGAGCGCGGTCGGTCTTAGCTCGGCTTTTCTGACCATACACATCATTGGCTTCTTTCTTACCACCAAAAGATCTCTTCGCAACATTTGAGGATGACTCTACCTGAATCTTTCCGCTCTTGATACCAGCTTCAATACGCTCTCCTGTCAATATCAACTCGGTGAATCCGGCTGAAGAGTTTCCAATCAGATGATTGAAGAATGGGCCTGTCAGTGTTCCCATAAACATATCAACCAACTCCGTATTGGACAAGGGTGGTTGAACTCTGCCTGCTAGATCTCTCCATTTCTGAGCATATTCTTTGAACTTCTCATCACGACCCATAGCCATGCTCTGTAGTTGCATGCGAGTGGGTGCCAATTCAGCATTGTACTCATACTGTCTGTAGAAAGCATCTGCCAAGTCACTCCAAAACTTTTTGTCATCAGTGTGGGGGTTGATCTTCTGAACATAGGACTTCAAATGCAGCTTCGGACAAGAAATACCATCATACTTGGCAAAAGTAGGAACTTTGAACTTGGGAGGAATGACCACACCAGGGACAAGACTCAGATCATCAAAATTCAGCCCGGACATCTTTAGATTTTCCACAGCATTCAGACGGTCTTCAAGTTGCTTGTATTTGTCATCCTCATAGGAGTACTGATCATTCTCATAATCTTCTTCCTTCTTCTCAGGCTCACGCTGATCATCTTCGTTGCCCTTGACACTCCCCTCAGTCTTGACACTCCCTTCTGAGAACTCTATCCGGCTAACCACTTTAGGACCACCTTTGTGACGTCTTCCCATGTTGAGAACACCAATGGCCTTCTTCTTTTTGTTGATGAGCTTTTTCATATCTTCTTGGCCTTGGAACAAGCTCGTGAACATCTCTTGGAACTGAGCATTCTGGGCCTGGAGATCTTTGACAGAATGTTCAAAAGCCATTTTTTGCTAAAATAAATAGCGAGAAAATGAGAAAAATGATCTTCAATGTACTTGTTATGAGATGTTATGCCATGATATGCAATGTTTATGCGAATGCAATGCAATGTTTTCAAGGACCTTAAGGATTTAAATTTGTTAAACAAGCATGAACAAAAATTTATTAGTTCTCTTTTTTATTCTTTTTTTCTTTTTAAGTACAAAAGATAGTTCAGAAAAATAAAAGAACAAAATCCTAAAGCTCTAAGTCTCCCATGGGCGCTTCCTCTTGCTGCCGAGGTAGGCGTTGATGTTCCGCTCCTCGTGAAGTAGCTTGGTCAACTCTAGTACCTTCTTCTCACTTGCATAACACTGAGCTTCAAACGTACCCCTTTCTTCTTTTAGTTGAACCCAGGATCTCTTCAAGTCTTCAAAATCAGTAGGCATGTCAAGATGGAGAACAATATAGGGTACATCACCTATAGCGACAGGTTCCATAATTACTGGTAACACGGGTGTAAATGGCATCATGAGGTTTTGAGCTCGAGCTCGTACCCATTTGAGGTAAGGTTCCCAAGGGATGGAGTTCTGGTGCCCCAAAGTCTTGGTATCAGTCTTCTTTACCATGCCCCAAGCGTGTATGAACCTTCGTCGGTAATTCTGGAGATCGTGGTTGTAGTCGAACACAATATCTTGGAGAAGCATATCATGCCGACCATTTCTTCGAGCATAACCAAACTGACGTAGAGCTAGAGAAGGGTTGTAAGTAATACCTCCCCTTATGCCAAGGAGTGGTACATTAGGGAATTCTCCACAACGCTCAATGAATGTGAAGTCCTTTTGAGAGAAAAGACACCAACGGATATCTGAATGAGAGAGTGACATTAGTCTTTGAGACCACTTCAATCTTTGCTCGTTCTTCAATACTGATGGAGGAAGGTGCGAAATAAACCACCTGGAAAGTAACGGTATACAACACATGAGAGTTCCTTGTCTTTTGATGGTACGAGTGTGGAGAGAATGTAGAATGTCTCCAAGTAAAGTAGGCACTGGATTGCGAGTAAGAAATAACTTGATGGCGTTGACATCTATGAATTGATCCGAGTTAGGAAATAGAACCAAACCATAGATTAGCAAAGCCAAGATGTCTTCGAACGCTTGGAAACTCATAGCTTTGAGGAATTCTCGGGCTTTCTTTATCAGGAACTTAGCAAGTAAACCTTTAACTCCACTTCTTGTTTCCCAAATTGCTTCAATGTCTGAGCGCTTTAGATGTAATGCTGATGCGATGTCTTCGTACCTAGGAACCTTTTCTAAACCGGTGAATGGCATTTGATCAAGAATAGGTATCCCAAGTAGCTTAGAGAATTCTTCCAAGGTAGGAACCAACTGATAATCTGGGAATGTAAAGCAATGGTGTTTCGGATCGAAGAACTGGAATAGGACATGCATCATATCTTCTTCAATACCGGAGATAACCAAATCAAGTAGATAACCATGTCTTTTGATGAACTGAGCATGATCGGGAAGTTCTGAAACCAATTCTTTGAGTTGAGAAGGTATACCCATGAAGTTGATTTGGATAGTCTTTCTAGAAGCCATAATCCCTACAAAACAGAGCAAAGATAAATCCCTAGGTCCTTGAAATAGTTAGAAATGATATGCAATGCGATGAAGTCATGATGTCATGTTTAGCAAACACAAACAATTCACACAATAGCCCTAGGTTTAAGGCTTGCATGAGGTATAGGTGATTACCCTACCAAAAGTTTGAGTTGGTTCATCCTGTCCTATAATAGCTGGGTTCTAGGAATCTCATATCATTGATCTTTCTCGTAGGCATTTATTTCAATACGACTACCAAGTGGTCGACCGAAAATATCCCAAAAGTCTGATCTTAATGAGCGTAGCATCGAGTATCAGCCAACCTTAGTCTGCACCAAAACCGGCCATCTCACTACCTTCTAATGGCCAAGATGGGTCAATTAAGGTTCTAAAAGTTGAGTTAGTGCTGATGACACCACGCAGAAGCCAAATACTATCCTCAACTTGGAAATGAAGAGTATCAGGACATCCAAAGTGTCACACTAACGTAGCCATCATGTTGACCGTTTTGGTATACGCCTAACGGTCGCGATGATCTATTGCTACTTACCTAAGGAAACCTGGATCCGAGTGTAGGATCCCCCACAAGTATAATACCCAAGCAACCCTTAAGATAAAGCAAGCAAGTCAAACAGAAAACAATAAAGTGATCTAGAAATCCCTAAGGTATTCTCTCTTTAGGGTGTCTCCCAGTCGCCATTCATGTCTGTGAACGACTTTGAGAATTGTTTTGCTTTTTATCGCAAAAATGTTGCGGATAGCAAGAGTCGCCATCGAATTTTATTTTATCCAATTAAGGGAAGGTGAAAAGAACAGGAAAAGACCTTCGTTAGATTCTGAGTAAGGGAGAAGGTTATGAAAAGGGAAGGTATTAGCACCCCTTTTCATCCGTAGTTATCTACGGGCTCTTAGTTGCTCTTAGATCATTTAAAAAGTGCTTTCTGTGTGTTTCACAAAAATGTTTTGAAAAGGCATTTCGCTTTGACTTTGTAATGATTCATGTAGGAATGTATACAAAGTGTTCGGAAATGTTTCGTTTGTGAAAAGAGTTTGAACTTTGACAAAAGTGTGTGGTGTGAAAAGTATTTTGTTTGAGCAAGCAACTAAAAGTCTTATTACCTACTCAGAATGGTTGTTTTCGTGTTATTTTATGTTCCTTTAGAATAGTGCTATCCATACCATTAGTTGGTAGGTAACCCTATTCGTTGGATGTAAGGGACATTCGAAGGGACATCGGATGGTCATAGAAGGCAACTTGTAGGAAGTATCCTAGCACATTCGAAGGGACTATCATCACTTTTCGTAGGCAACAATCGAGGGACGAGATCATGTATTCGTAGGAGACATCGTGGGTCTATGATCTTTGTATCAAAGGGACTATGATGATATACTTGTAGGCAACGGTGCTAGGATACCTCTATGTTCGAGGGACTTGACCATTTGTATTCGTAAGGCAACGAGAGAGAATTACCCTAAGGGGTGCATGTGTGAAAAGAGTGTGTTAATTCAGATATATGTTATCTTGAAATTATGAGTGATTTATGTCCGATTTTCATGTTTCCATACACGCCTAATTACTAGTAGTTTATATGGTGCAGAAAGTAAATTGCAGAAATGTAAAGTGCGGAAAGATAAAGTCTTACGCTATTACATGGCTTTGGGGCAGTTACATAATAGGAGTGCGGAAAGTAAAAGTCCTAATTAAACTATTACATCCCATAGGTAGTTACATAATATGAAAAAGAAAAGCAAGAAAAATCGTCTGAAACGTTACAACCTGTAAACAGATACATAATCGTAAAATAAGAGAAATTCGTATAAGAGGAAAAATGTTAGTAAGAACATAATTTTTGAATGAGGAAAAAGATTTTTGATTAGTAATGACAATAAGATGATAAGATAATTTTTTGGTAATTTTCTGGATCGTTTTGGATAATTAAAAGCAATTAAAAGTCTAATTAATGATTAATTAACAATTAAATAAAATATGCATGCAAAAATATTAATTTTAATGTTAAAAATTAAATAAACATTTTTCTGATAATAATGCAAAAAGAAAATATTTTTTGTGATTTTTAAATGCATGATAAAATTATTTAAAGATTAATTAAATAACATGAAAATATTAGAAAAATAAGAAATAGAAAAAAAGTTAGCTTTTGTAACTGATAAAAATATATGGTCTTGCCAGGACTCGAACCCGTGCCCACTGGGAAAACACGCGCTACCTTCACCACTGGACCAAACTGCATTTGGTGTGATAACAATGAAACAAAAACGTTTTAAACGAATTCGCTTCCTGGGAATCAGAAAACCGCGCGAAGAACTTCATCTTCTTCGTTTGAATTTTCAAACACTTAGCGTCGGCTTCGTTCGACGCTATAGCCCCTACAAAATTCAAAAATCACATACAAGTAATATAAATGCATTATGAAGCCATGGTTCAATTCGTTTTTGTCCACTGATCATCCTGGTAACCTTGGTTTGGTCCAATTTTACTTATTTAGGGAAGCCCTAACTCGATATAGAAAACCCTAGCCATGGTGGATTTCGATTCAGGCCACTAAAACACAATCCATCTATGCAGATAGTTTCCAAACTTCGAACTAAACACAAAACAAACAACAAAACACGTTAAAGATGCATGAGAATTGAAAATCGATTTTGGAAAAAGAAGAACAAACCAAAATCGGGATTGCTCGATTCTAGATGGTTTTGTAACTTGTAAAGGTCTGGATCGATTCTAAAGACTCCACAGAATGTGATGGAATGCTCAAAATCGACTGAAACCAACTGGAACTAGGGCTGCAAGTACCTTGAAGAACACAGTTTTTTTGACTTAGGTTAGGGTTCTTTGAGGCAATTTTTCTGTTCTATTCTCATGTGTATGCATTGTGTATATATAATAGATGGATTTAGGTCAGAAATTAAGTGCAAATCATGAATCAATCAATGAAAAAAAATATTTGATTTGGTAAGAAACCAAATCTTTCCTTTTTGATCCAATTTTCATCAATTTCTTGCCAAATCAAAGCCAATTTCGAAATTGCCAGCTTTTATGAGTTTCTTGGACCTCAAGGATGAGAGAAAAATCCAATTTGCATTTAATTTTGATTTTCTACCTTTATTTTTAATTTAATTTGTTTTTAAATGATTAAAATCCAAATTAAATAGAAAAATAAAGATAAAATTCGTGGCATTGGACTTGGAGGTTCAAATTAGCTGAGGAATGAGTTTGAACCAAGAAAAGTTAGGCCCATTTGCAGAATTTTGGATTTCGACAAGTATTTCTCTTTGTGCACCTCTTCAAAAATGCCCAACTTGTGCAAGGTGTATCTTGCTCAATTTTCAACATTTTTGAGTGTTCTTGGACTTTTTAGAAAGCTCTAGATGTGCTCTAAACAAACTCTTTGGTTTCATCTCAATTGGAGTTTCCATGCCCAATATCACTTCAATACAAAAGGTTGACTTTTTGTTGACTTTGAAAAGGACCTGTAATGTTTTGATCCATATCTTCAAAATGAAGCATTTTTTGACCATGCTTGTGAGACATGAAGTTGTAGAGAATTGAATTTCCTTCAAAATGAGAGGTGGTGGAAATTTTTTTGTTAAAGTATGAGAAAGTTATGATCAGTCAAAGTTCAGTTGACTTTTCTCTAGAAAACCCTAATTTAGAAAGTTTGACTTCTGATCAAATCTTGAGTTTTCTTGATGAATCATGATCAACCCTTAATAAAATGATGAATTTTACTTCAAAATATGGATGTTGACCAAAAATCATGAAGTTTGACTGTATGTTGACCACAGTTGACTTTTTGTCTAATACAACTGATTTTCAACCATCTGAGCAATTGTCTGAGGAATCTTGACTTGTAAGGCTTGAAACTTGTCATGGAGATTCTTTGAAGCATATGAGGAGGCATGATTACCATTGGAGATGTTGGAAATCCATCTGGATCTGAGGATAGCCAAACCCTAGTTTGGGTTGATTGTCTAGGAGAGGGTTTGTCTGATCAACCCTTGAGGAATCCTTGAGTATGGATATGTGAAATGTCTTGAGGAATAGGAGGGAAAATTTTGGGGTATGACACCACTTCTCGGGGACTAATGTGATGGGTTGATAGGATCATTGCTCGGGGAATAATGTGATGGATTGATAGGATCACTGCTCGGGGACTAACGTGATGATGTTAATAAGATCACTGCTCGGGGACTAATATGATGAGTTTAATATGATCACTGCTCGGGGACTAACGTGATGATGTTAATAGGATCACTGCTCGGGGACTAACGTGATGATTAGGAGTGTTAGACACTGCTTAAAGAAGATGATAGAGTAGTAGTCTAGTTGGGAAATCTATCTCTATTGAGAGAGCGATGGCTCTGTGGGGATTGTGGATATTATTGTTGTGGGAATATACCTTTGTGAAAATGACTATGTGGGGATGTGTTGGTGACTTTAGTTGTCATCTCAACTCCTAGAGCCTATAGTAATTGTTGTATCTATTCGCTTTTTGTATGTTTGTTAATAGATATTTATCGTCAAATGCATATAATCATTCAAAGCAATCATTAGACTTATGCAAACAAAATAGATAAAAGTAAAAAGTTTGAAACTAGAAAAGGGGGATTATATTAATTTTGAAAAGGGGGCCTATAGACAGGAAGTTCGTATAGAGAGAAAAATATCTAGTAAGAGGAAATTGTCAGAAAAATTTGGAAAATAGTAAAAGCTCTATGGAAACAATCTCGTCGAGTTTCAACTCTGCTATTGCTCATATATTTTTGACTATCTCATCTCCTTGCTGCAAGAATAAGGTGATTGAACTGATCTGCGCCATTTGAAGCTTGGTAGTAGCGTAGTCTGTAAGTAAATGATCTTGACGAGACATAGTTGCACGCTTTTAATCCCTAACTTTTGCCTAGACTGCCCTTTCGGGTTTCGACTTGGGATACCCTTTATTTGTCCTAACTTTTCCCGAACCCTTTTGGGTTCTCCAAGACGCCCTTATTTTTTCCTAGGCCAGTCAACCTTGCAGGTCTCGTTTATACATAGTATTTTTTGACTATGTATGCGTTCATAGGGTGCGAGAAGTCTTCTCTATCCATAGTGCTTAGTATCATGGCTCCGCTGGAAAATAATGTCTTGACTAGAAATGGTCCCTCATAGGTGGGAGTCTACTTGCCCTTGGGATCACCTTGTGGTAGGATGATGCGCTTGACTACTAGATCACCAACTTCGTACACTCGGTGCTTAACTTTCTTATTGAAGGCTTTGATCATGCGTTTCTGATATATCTGTCTGTGGCAGATGGTTGCGAGTCGTTTCTCATCAATTAAGTTTATTTGGTCAAGTCGAGTCTAGACCCATTCGTCTTCGTATAACTCCATATCTTTCAATACTATGAGTGAAGGAACCTGAACCTCAATGGGTAGAAATACTTCCATACCATATACGAAAGAGAATGGGGTTGCCCCTACAGATGTTCGTACTGAAGTGCGATAACCGTGGAGAGAAAAGGGTAACATCTCATGCCAATCCTTATACGTCATTGTCATCTTCTGTATAATCTTCTTAAGATTCTTCTTGGCGGCTTCCATTGAGCCATTCATCTTTGGTCGATGTGGAGAAGAGTTGTGATGCTTAATCTTGAACTGCATGCAGAGTTCGATGATCATTTTGTTATTGAGATTGGTACCATTGTCTGTGATAATCCTTTCGGGGACGCCGTATCAGCAGACGAGATTATGTTTGATGAATTGAGCCATAATATTCTTGGTAAAGATGCGAACGAGGCTGCTTCTACCCACTTGGTAAAGTAATCTATAGCAACAAGGATGAAACAGTGTCCATTAGAAGCGGTTGGCTTGATTTCTCCAATCATGTCAATGCCCCACATCGCGAAAGGCCACGGGGAGGTCAGAACATTCAACGGAATTGGAGGTACGTGCACTTTATCTGTGTATATCTGGCATTTGTGACAAGATCGAACATAGAGATAACAATCAGCTTCCATATTAGACCAATAGTAACCTTCTCTCAGAATCTTCTTAGCCATTGTATGCCACTGGAGTGCGTACCAAATGCGCCTTGATCGCGACTTTATACATCTTATAGAATCTAGACCGCAAGCATACAGTCCTATCGCGTGTAGTTTTAAAGATTATCGAATCCCAAGGGACTAAATGTTGATTTATCGTTATCTTAGGTTACTACGTAAATCTAAGGCTAATAATATAAATAATGTTTGGTTTTAGGGAACCTAACTGATTAAGATCTAGTTTAGATTCAAAATGAAAGTATCGGTATGTAATGATCGGGCTTAGGGATTTAGCAACTCATTGACTTACGTTTTATTATCAAAACGTGTTTCAGTAGGAAATACTTGTTTAAAAATCCTCTTCTCACACTCCCGTGTTTATTGATTCAGATCCTATAATCAAACCTAAGTGAGTGCTCTCGCTGTTTCAATTAGAGTTTAAAAAAAGTTTTTGAAAATAAATAAAACCTAATAAACTTAAAAGCACTCTCGCTCTATTTTAAGTTGATGCTCAATTACTAATGTCCAGTTAAAATCTCAAACTCTCACTTTATTGATCCTAACTTCTAATATGTATTTTACTCTCGTGACAAAACAGTTGCATAAAGAACTAATAATTGAAATCAGAAAATTAATCTTTTTAAAACGGAATAAATCGAATGGCGTTGCTAAACCCCATTGGCTGTGTGACCCTACATACCGATAACTAAATTTAGCCTAGCATGTTAAAGGATTCTTTCTATAGCGCAATAGTGATAAACAGACAATTCAGATAAAACATGCATTTCAGATAACTCAAGTATAAAATAAATAAACAATTATATAAGCCAATAAATAATTTAATTAAAATAAACTTGAAAATAAAAGGCGGAATATTTGGCAAGTTCTAGGAGTCTCCCACAAGTCGGTGAGATCTGCCCTTCGTTGTCCGAAAATTCAAATGCGATGAAAGAAATTAAAAAGAAGCAGTTCTAACGTAAGGTTAGAATTGGTAAAGGTTTGCAGCTATCCACGATGTGGAAATTACTACAAGAAAAGAAAGACAGAACTAATAAATCTAAACTAGAAATTAAATGAAATCAGAAATAAATTGAAACTGGAAAGCAAAAGGGGCACATCCACAATATAAAAATGCAGAAGAAAAAGCGTATTGTAGACCGAAGTATCAAAGCCTATTTATAGGGTTAGGATTCGCGTGGAAGTTGGGCTAGTTGAGATATTCTCGCCTCCTTCTTCTAATCCATACCGATTTGCTACAGATTGTTAGGGCAAGCGTGACGGTCGTCACAGTCTTCCTTGGTGAGGAAGCGAAGTCATAGCGGCCGTTACGGCTTTTGGGTTGGCATGTAACGGTCATTACACGTTGCTGCATGGTGGGCTTAGCTCTTCCACGCATTGGGCTGGGCTTGATTCTTTTAATTAATTTCCAAAGCTTTTTACTTCTTTTGCACCCCCATTTTGCTAAACATCACACAATTGCATAAATGATATTCTTTGTGGATTTTGAGTACAATTTATCCGACTTTTCTCGACTTTCTTCGCACGTGCCTTATAATAGGTAAAAACCTAAAAACATAGAAAATACTGGCGTAATATGAATAAAGAGTAATTTAATTAATTAAAATGCGAATAAAAATCATATAAATCGATCCAAATAATCAATACATTTTCGTGTTATCAAACTCCCCTACACTTGAACCTTTGCTTGTCCTCAAGCAAATGATAGCCTTTAAAATAATTTAACGCAAAGTTTCTGACACAATCGTATGATGCAACTCGAATTATATGTGGTTGATAGGCGTTATGTTTAGAAAGAGGGAACTGGGTTCCGATACCGATGATACAGAAATGACACGAAACCATAGTCATGGTCCAAAGCTTTTTTCCTATGCAAACCAGTTCGAATCATGCCATCATAGCTCACCCTAATTCTTCTCATTCGAAATCAACCGCTTTCATTCTCGTGCAATCACATTAAGCCCTTTATCTCTCGCATGCACATAGTAGAATAGCCGATTAGTGATTCTGGTCATTTTATGCACGGGGTTCTGGTACGCAAGTTGGTAACCCTTTTTCTCTTCCAACTCATAAGTCTTGGGGGATTGAACTGTGGTTCGCCCTACCAAGCTTAACACCAGATACCACTGAACAGGATTACAACTGGTTTTCACATTAGTTTTTGTAGGTTCCGCAACTATTGGATTAAATGACCTGGTGAGGGTCACTGTAACGCCCCTGACTAGCTTCAAGATTACCGACTAACCCCACAAACCAACACGAGTCTTTTCAGCATGCTTTGACCTCACTCGCATGTTTTCTATGGAATAGGCTCCCGAAAAGAAGATGCATCTTGTTGGTATAGGTAATACCAATTAATCCTTATAAGCCTCCTTCAACCATGCAGTCTCATACCTACATAGTCTTAGGATCCCTCTCATTCCGATGTGGCGACCACCCTTGCCTCCTTTGGCCTCAAGTGTTCCATGCGGTGTAACCACCCCCCGACTTCTTTTAGACTCGGGTGTTACATGCCCACCAACTTACGCATGGTTCGTCCTCGAACCACATCGTACTGGGAGAGGTCTGGCTCTGATACCATTTGTAACGCCCCTGACTTGCTTCAGGATTACCAAATGACCCCACAAACCAACATGAGTCTTTTCAGCATGCTTTGACCTCACTCGCATGCTTTCTAGGAAACTTCCCAGAAGGTCACCCATCCCAATACTACTCCAAGTCAAGCACACTTAATTGTGAAGTTCTTATGGAATAGGCTCGCGAAAAGAAGATGCATCTTATTGGTATAGGTAGTACTAATTATTCCTTATAAGCCTCCTTCATCCATGCATTCTCATACCTACATAGTCTTAGGATCCCTCTCATTCTGATGTGGCGACCACCTTTGCCTCCTTTGGCCTCAAGTGTTCCACGCAGTGTAACCACCCCCCGCCTTATTTTGGACTCGGGTGTTACACTCACCTAACTTAATTAGCACATTCCCTGTTATAACTTGATATTTAAAGCCTTTTCTAATAATGACCAATCACTTATATTCATTGGCTCCCTACGTAGTTTGTGGGTAAGACGGTGTCGACTGCTTGTATAAACTACTCGGGGTTGATCTAAAACTTAAAACTTAAGGTCTCGGTATCATAGTTACTCGTACTAATATGCACGATCTGGAAGATTTAGGTGTCAAGGCAGTATTATCTTTGTCGAATCTTGTTCAAAAATTCTAACGAAGCCTCATTGAGCAACCTATATACTTTCCGAAAGTACCAAGCTAATGCGTTGAAATAACTTTTTTTGTAATGGCTCAAGAAACGTGTGCAAGTAAGAATAACTTGCCGTATTGGCTAGGACTCGGTGGAAATAGCGGATGCATGAGTTATGGATATGCGTAGACAAAAGCTCCACCCAATCATCAACTCGAGTGCTAGTTAAACGTTCCCACATTTTGAACGACCTTGCCGTCCAATCTTCATCATGCGAAATTCGATATTCCACACCTTCTCCATGGTGAAAATTAAGTATTTGACTCAGAGTCTCTTGGTTCATGGTGTACTCCGTGTTGAATAATCTGAAAGTTGCTGCACCGATCAGGTATTGGCCGGCTTCTGGAGTAGGCGGTGTATGGTATGCAAAATAACTCAAAAACTTCAACGTGAGGGGTTCATAAGTTGGCACATTCATACTGGAAATGTAGTGTAAACCAGATGCGTGAAGCATGGATTGTACACTATTGAGCAATCCAAAGTCACGTAGACAGTCTTCATGAATATACTTCGTGGGAAGTATGCCTCTATGGTGAAATCTCCGGTAGAGTTTCTCTTGTCAGAATCCGACTTCTCCATCTCTGAACACCATATCTGTGAGGTTTGGTTCCTCTCTATCTTCTTGAGCTCTTCTAGCCATTTTTGTGAAAGGTTTTGGAAATATAATAGAAGGTAGAAGAAAGTTGAATGTAATGGTGTGTTTTTCTCAAGAGTTTTTATAGGAGGATGATGAAGAGAATATGAACAGAGGTATTGAATGGGAATTAAGGGTGGTGTTTATTGTGAAGAGTGAAACAATTTGAATTGATATGAATTGAAATGAATGGGAATGAATGGTGCTGGTCGGTTTATAAAGTTGCATGGTCAAAGGGTGTGTAACGGTCATTACACAAGGCTTTCTTTTGCAAGCCTAGACCTTGGAATCTCACGTGCCTGCAACAGACGAGACAAGGCATGCATTCATGAGATTCTCTTGGTGATCATGGCATGGCAGGTTGTGTCATTTCAATGTCTTAAATTGAATAAATTATAAATTGAGCATGGTAGACAATGAATGACATATTAGGTGTGTTATTAAATGATAAATGCATACTAGGATTAGTAGGTTAATATTCATGCTTTTTTTTTAGATGAAACTTAATAATAACATAATAGCCTCATATCATAATAGCAATAGAGCCCAATGAGAGATATAACACAAATAGATAAAATGATGAAATAATAAATAAAATAACTGAAATAATTAAATCCCAAAAAGTGAATAACCGAAATAAATCTAATGTGATGCTAATGAAAAACTACGAAATAGAAAAAAAATCAAATCCTCTAAATCTAAATAGACACTCCTCCCCTACACTAAGAATGAATAGTGCCCTCAATGTTCTAAAAACAAAAATCAGCCACCTCCAGAATTTAACTGCTGATATAGGTGATCTAGATTTACTGTAACAAGATCCATGAAACCATAAAAATCAGTGCGGAGCGAGGTAAGATCAGAGCGGATGGAAGCATGCTCTCTCGTAACGCATCAATGGCAGCAACATAGTCAGGTTGTGGAATCTAGGTGGCAGCAGCAGTAGGAGCTATGGGTGGATCCTAAGTAGGAATGCAGTCATGTAGAGGCGGGGTAACAGGATCATACTCAATCATCTCAAGTAGAGGACGGTCATAATAGTGGGGCGGTGTCAAAGGATCAAACTCTTCTTCTTTCGTGTTGTTCTATGCTACACCCTCTAGCTCATAAGTCCAATTCTTCTTGTCGTGCACACTGGATCGTGCAATGTCAGGAAGTGTAAAGTGGTAGATCGGCTTATGATGAATCAACAACGGGTACTAATTCGGCTCCAAATATCTAATCATCCCAACATTAAAACGAAAAGACAAATCTAGTAGGGTATGGTCAGCATCAGAGGTCAGACGGGACAATCGCTTTCTCTGAAATAAGGCACTAGCGATCATAGTCACTAAGCCTCCGACACATATCGGTCCATGGGGAGCCTAGGCAATACTCATAAGACGAGCAAGCATAAATGAAGTACCTACCACTGGTCTAGATCGAAACACACAGAACATAATAAATAACTCCTCCTTAGACACCAATGTATCATTCTAAGGTTTCCCAAATAAGGAAAACGACAGAATCATGTGAAAGTACCTAGTCACTGGGTTTTGAATCTTTGACGAGTGTCTAGGGATGGAGCTGTCATGCCTCAAAGTAGATATATCTCCCCAAAAATAGTCAAGCTGGCTGTCAAAATACTCATCATCTAGAATCTCAATGACAACATCAACACTAACTGGGAAATACAAAAGATCAGCAAGCTCACGGGTGGTGTATCTGTGAGTAAAACCAAAAAAATCTAAAAGAAACCACTCCTCTAGCCAACCCTAAACCAACATCAGGGTTATAATGCAAAGAACTAAGAAACTCCAGTGTCAGGTTGTGGTAGGTGGGATGCTAGTTATGAATGAAATAGTCCCACCCAATCTGGTTGAACATGTAGCGGAAAATGTGGGATTGTGTGCATAAATAGTGGGATGCATCTCTCTCTGAGCAAGTGTCTCGTAACGTCTCTGTTGGGCCTCACTCAAGAAGGCGACAGACATAGTGTCAGAAAAATCCATAGCAAAAAGTAGTGAAGAAATAAGAATCATGTAAGTAATCAAAAATAGTTTTAAATCAGCATCGGCCTAATGCCTAAAAGTAGAAAAGAAGAAAAGAAGAAAGAATATTTGTAAAAATTTTAAGAAATACATTAAATGAAAATAAATGAGAAACTTTTTAATAAGTCAAAGTCTTTTTTTTAAAAAAAATTGTCGGTTGCCTCCCACAAAGCGCTTTGTTTAATGTTAGAAGCCTAACCTAATTTTGAAAATCGAAAAACTATTTTGGTGACTCAGCCGGCAGCTGTATAAGTCTCAGACTAGCTGAGTAATATCTATTTTCGATACAATGGTAGTGCTTCAAACAATGACCGTTTAAATAAACGGGTCACTATCTTTTCCTTTGATTTCAACAGCGCCACTTGGGAGTACTTTTATAACTTCAAAAGGTCCTGACCATCAGGAACGAAGTTTTCCCTGGAATAGTTTAAGTCTGGAGTTGAATAAGAGCACTACATCACCCTCATTGAATTATTTTCTGGAGATGTGAAGGTCGTGCCATTTCTTAGTTCTTTCCTTATAAATCCTGGCATTTTCGTAAGCATCTAATCTAAGCTCTTCTAATTCACGGATGTCTAGAATTCTCTTTCTTCCAGCTGCTTTGTAATTTAGATTCATGGTTTTAATGGCCCAATAGGCTTTGTGTTCTAGTTCCATAGGTAAATGGCATGTATTTGTCATCATCCAGAGGATACTGCTCGCTCACATAGTCTTCATCTTCGTTTTCGGACCCATGACGACTTCCTTCCTTGTTCTTGACACTTCCCTCGGTTTCACCACTCTTGTCTGAGATTTCAAACCGGCTGATCACCTTAGCTGGACCCTTGTGATTTCTTCCCATGTTGAGAATACTGATGGTCTTCTTCTTTCTGGTGATGAGCTTCTTCAGGTCTTTCTGGCCTTGGACCAATTTGTTGAACATTTCCTGGAATTGAGAATTCTGAGCCTGGAGATCTTTGACAGTCTGTTCAAAAGCCATTTATGCTAAAATAAACAGCAAGAGAATAAGAAAATCGGTCTTCAATGTACCTGTTATGCCATGATATGCGATGTTTATGCAATGCAATGCAATGTTTTCAAGGACCTTAGGAATTTAAATTTGTTTAGACAAGCACGAACAAACTTTTTATTAGTTTACTTTTAGCAAGTACAAAAGAGATTTTTAAACAAATAAAAATAAATTCCTAGAGCTTAAGGTCTCCCATGGGCGCTTCCTCTTCGCGTTGAAGTAGGTGTTGATGTTTCGTTCCTCGTGAAGTAGCTTTGTCAACTCTAGTACTTTCTTTTCGCTTGCATAACACTGAGCTTCGAATGTATCCCTTTATTCTTTAAGTTGAATCCAAGATCTCTTCAGGTCTTCGAAATCAGTAGGCATGTCTGGATGGAGAACGGTATAGGGTTCGTCACCTATAGCAACAGGTTCCATAATCACTGGTAGCACAGGTGTAAACGACATCATGAGGTTTTGAGCTCGAGCTCCCACCCATTTGAGGTAAGGTTCCCATGGAATGGAATTTTTGTGTCCCAAAGTCATGGTATCAGTCTTCTTTACCATGCCCTAAGCGTGTACAAATCTTCGACGGTAATTCTGGAGATAGCTGTTGTAGTCAAACACAATGTCTTGGAGAAGCATATCATGAGGACCATCTCTTCGAGCATAACCAAACTAACGTAGAGCTAGAGAAGGGTTGTAAGTGATACCTCCCCTTATTCCAAGGAGTGGTACATTGGGGAATTCTCCACAACGCTCAATGAAAGTGAAGTCCTTTTGAGAGAAAAGACACCAACGGATATCTGAATGAGAGAGTGACATCAACCTTTGAGACCACTTCAATCTTTGCTCGTTCTTCATTACCGATTGAGGAAGGGGAGAAATAAACCACCTGGAAAGCAACGGTATGCAACACATGAGAGTTTCTTGTCATTTGATGGTACGAGTGTGGAGAGAATGTAGAATGTCTCCAAGTAAGGTAGGCACAGGATTACGAGTGAGGAATATTTTGATGGCATTCACGTCTATAAACTGATCTGGATTAGGAAATAACACCAAACCATAGATTAGCAAGGCCACAATGTCTTCGAATGCATGGAAACTCATAGCCTTTAGGAATTATCGAGCTTCCTTTATCAGAAACTTAGCAAGCAAACCCTTAATTCCGCTTCTTGTTTCCCAATTAGCTTCAATGACCGATCGCTTTAGATGTAATGCTGATGCGATGTCTTTGTATTTCGGAGATTTTTCTGAACCGGTGAATGGTATCTGATCAAGGATAGGTATCCCAAGTAGCTTAGAGAACTCTTCCAAGGTAGGAACCAACTGATAATCTGGGAATGTAAAGCAGTGATGTTTCGGATCGAAGAACTAGAATAAGATGTGCATCATATCTTCTTCAAAACCGGAGATAACCAAGTCAAGCAGATAACCATGTCTTTTGATGAACTGAGCATGATCGGGAATTTTTGAAACCAATTCTTTGAGCTTAGAAGGTATACCCATGAAGTTGATTCGGATGGTCTTTCTGGAAGCCATGATCCCCCTACAAAACAAAGCAAATATAAATTCCTATGTCCTTAAAATAGTTAGAAATGATATGATGATGCGATGTTATAATGTCATGTTTAAGCAAATAGCAAGCACAAACAAATCACACAATAGCCCTAGCTTTAAGGCTTGCATGAGGTATAGGTGTCTACCCTACCAAAGTTTAAGTGGGTTCAACTGTCCTATAATAGTAATCGGGTTCTAGGAATCTCATATCATTGATCTTTCTCGTAGGCTTTATTTCAATACGACTACCAAGTGATGGACCGAAACATCCCGAAAGTCAAATCTTAATGAGCATAGCATCGAGTATCAACCTACCTTAGTCTACACCAAAGTCGGCCATCTCACTACGTTCTAATGGCCAAGATGGGTCAATTAGGGTTCTAGAAGTTGAGTTAGTGCTTATGACACCGTGCAGACGCCAAATACTTTCCTCAACTGAACATGAGGAGAATCGGGACATCCAAAGTGTCGCACTAACGTATCCACCATGTTGACCGTTTTGGTATACGCCTAAAGGTCGCGACGATTTATTGCCACTTACCTAAGGAAACCTGGATCCGGGTGTAGGATCCCCCACAAGTATAATACCCAAGCAACCCTTAAAAGTAAAGCAAGCAAGTCAAACAGAAAGAAATAAAGTGATCTAAAGACCCTAAGGTAAACTCTCTTTATTTTCCCCAGTGGAGTCGCCAGCTCTGTAACACGGTGGGAGAACTGACTTGTTTGTTTTGCGTTTGATCGTAAATGTTGCAGATAGCAAGAGTCGCCACCGACTTTTATTTTATCCAATTAAGGGAAGGCGAAAAGAACAGGAAAAGACCTTCGTTAGATTCTGAGTAAGGGAGTTGGTTATGAAAAGGGAAGGTATTAGCATCCTTTCCATCTGTAGATATCTACGGGCTCTTAATTGCTTTAGCTCACTTTGAAATTTGTTTTTTGTGTGTGTGTTTGAAAAGATGTTTTGAAAAGTCATTTCGCTTTGACTTCGTAATGATTCACGCTGGAATGTATACGAAGTGTTCGGAAATGTTTTGTTTTGGAAATTTTTTGAGAAAAGTGTGAGATGTAAAACGAATGTTTTAATTGAGCAAGCAAAAGAGACTTATTACCTACTCAGAACAGTCGTTTCCGTGTTCTTTTGTTTTCCTTTAGAATAGCGCTATCCATACCATTAGTTGGCAGGTAACCCTATTCGTTGGATGTAAAAGGGACATTCGAAGGGACATTGGATGGTCATAGAAGGCAACTTGTAGGAGTATCCTAGCACATTCGTAGGGACGATCATCACTTTTTCATAGGCAACAACTGAGGGACGAGATCATGTATTCATAGGCTACATCGAGGGACTATGATATTTTAAGTTGAAGGGACTGTGATGATATTTCATAGGCAAACTTGCTAAGATACCCCCACGTTCAAGGTACTTGACCATTTATAAGGTGTCGCACCCCAAAATTTACCCTCATAAGCTCAGGGTTTCAACTTCCGGAAACGACTTTTGAGTTTGTGTTTATAAGGAGTGATCATGAGACATACCTTCTTCAAGGAATACACTCTTTTGAAAGTGCACAAGATCAAGACTTTATTCCCTTATATTTCTCATAAGATCATTACATCACTAACAGTTTCAGAACAGGATAGATCGTGCGTGGCTTCTAGAGGTCAAAATTAGGGTTTCTTCAAAATTTCATCTGTTCAAGATATGATCAATTAGGGTGAGTTTCCACTCACCTCAATTGATCTATCTTAATCCATCATCAACATTTGATCTTCAGATTCCCAACTTTTTCTCATGATCTACCATGAATCGACCAATTAGGGTTTTAATCGGAGATAGTGAATCATTGACTTTCTGCTCAATGGATGACCTATTTGCTTGAAGATTGGTCTTAACATCTTCAATGCAATATCTTGACCTAATATCTTGGTTCAAAACATTAAAAATCCATGTTTCTTCATCAGACAAATTTTGAATCGTCTGATGAAAATTCATCTGCTCAAAAAGTCAAACTTTGACTTTTGGTCAAATTATTCAAATCCAAACTTTTTCAATCATAAAAACATTTCAAATAATGCATCATAATCATAAAAAATCAATAAATATGAAAAAGTCAACAAAAAGTCAAGATTTGAATTTTTTCTAATACTTAGAAAAAATTTCAAGTGTTAAGAAACATGGTTTTTCCTCACTTTCATGGCCATTTTTCACCTACATTCATTTTGATTTAAGAAAAACGCAAAACATGAAAGTTGTAGGTCTTGTTACAAGCTTTCTAAAAATTCCAAGAACTTGCAAAAACACTTTGTGTAGCTAGGGTTTTTATTTTGAAACATAGAGCTCCAAAACCATGGATTTCCAAAATCATGCATCAAAATTACAAGTTGTTTTGCAAATTTCTCCCTTCTAGAAGCCTTGTCACTACATGGGATAGGATTTAAGAGGAAAAATATGATGGAAATATCTTGGAAGGGATGAAAACACTTGAGTTTTTTTAAGTAATGATTAGAAAGATTCCATTAGCATTTAATGAAGGAATATTCTTTCTTAAGCCTTAAGCTTCCAAGTTGCTCTTCTAAGCTTATTTTTGCCTTGCCATTTCAGAATTCCTTGCCTATAAATAGAGGTTCCTACTTCATTCAAAAAAGACACCAAAGCATTCCTAAACAAGCTTTCCTTCTTTCTTTCTTAAATTCCAAATTTCAAAGTTCTAAAAAGGAGAATTGTGCAAGTTCCAAGTTTTGCAATTTCTGAGCAAACTTAGGCTTCCAATACTTTCTAAACATCATTAGAGAGTTGTTAGAATCCTCAAGCTAGCCCAAGAACTATCCAAACTCAGAATTGTCTCCAAACTCCATAAATTGAAATTTTGAGCCTTAAACTCCAAATTTCCATTTCACTCGTGCATATCTCAATTTTCCACTTCAAACACATTCCATACACTTCATATGAGTGATCCAAGCTCTCATCATTGATCTGTAACAACTCAAATTCCAAATTCAAAACTCACTTCAATTGGCTGCAACTTGACTTGGTCATAAAGTTCTAGCCATCCTCAGGACAAACTAAGAGTAGGAACACACTCAGGGAGGTTCAAGGAAGCTAAAGCAATCCTTACTTTGCACCTGGAAGTTGTCTAGCTCAAACTGGTATTTCATACCAAGAGGTGAGTTTCTTAAACTTTGATTCCCCCATTCATGCACTTTTAGCTTTAAAATTGAAAAGGAAAATGTAGATATTCAATCACTAAAGCTATCTGGGTCCTTAATTTGAACTAAAATCAACTGAGTTTGAAGAATTAATCACTTTTTTAGTTAGGGTTTAAATTGGGATAGACAAAATTCGTGTTCATCTTTGATTAAAAATTTTAACAAGATACATATTCATAATTGTGATGAAAATCTAGACAAAATGGTATTTTGAACTTTTAAAATTGATCAAGAAATGAAGAAACACGAATTATCCATGGCTATGGTGTTTGCGCGCTGTCCAGCGAAGAAGATGAAGTTTGAATTTCAATTTCTGAAGCTAGGCATATAATATATATTTCTAGTTTAAGTTAAAACAATGGATGTATAGCCACCCCAGTGGTAGTCAGCGCGCTTTTCAAATCCTTTCCTTCACCATAGGTCCAGGGTTCGAATCCCCCTGGAACCTTTTTTTATTAAAAGGAAACACAAGCTTTCTGGAGCTTATTCTTCCAGAAGTCCTTCTGGGGCTCAGTCTCCAGAAGTGCTTCTGAAGCTTCTGCCCCCAGAAACTCTCCATTTCTACTATGTTCAGAAGTACTTCTAGTACTTCTATCCTTAGAAACTTGAAGTTTCTAATGCTTCTACCCCAGAAACAAGCTTTCTCCAGCATCCAGAAGCAGCATGCTAGCCCAAAGCGCCCCAGAAACTACTAGCCACAGCGCTCCAGAAAATCTTTCTCACGCTCCAAAAGCCAGCTAGCTTCTGATCCTCCAGAAGCAAGCCAACTTCTGAACCCTTCAGAAGTCCAATTTCTGGACTTTTTTCCAAACTTTTTTTTTCAAAATTCCTTCTAAGCAAGATAATTAAATGACAAGTCAAGCAAATGGCTCAATGGAAAAACTTCACTTCTAAGCCAAATGTCCAAGGTTCAAACCTCCTTAGGACCAAAAAAACTTTTTTTTTCTCAAAGTTTCTAGCAAACTTAAAACATTTTTAAAAAACTAATCAAAACTTCTCATTTTGAGATGAGTTTTTGAACACTTGTCATTTAATATACCTATTTTATGATTATGTCAAAAAAAAATCCAAAAATATTTTCTTTTTGATTATATTTTAATTAAGTTAAAAATAAGACATTTTAAGTATTTCTTAATACTTTTCAAAAAAATATTTTCTTTCCAACTTTCAAACTTAAATCTTTTTCAAAACTTCTTGTGAATATTCTTCACTTTTCAAAATTATTTTCAAAACCTCCTAAAAACACTTTCATAATTAAATTTCTAAACCTCGATCCAACGTCGAGATTCTTTTCATAAATAAATATTCTACTTCTCTCTCCTCCCAAACATATGGTAGTTAGTCCTGTATCGACCCTCGACTGTATGTTTGGCTTCTTAAATGAATCTAATTAATGTGAACCTTGTTTCACCTCACCTTTTCTCAACAAACTCTTTGGGTAGAAAAAGATGATTAGGATGTTTCTGTCCATTCATCCGAGTATTTGGGGCATTAGCCGTTGAACGCTTATGGTCCAATACTCGTCTCCCACATAAAAATAACTCAACTCACTCAAACTCTTTTATCGCTCATATGTGATCAACAAACTCTTTTCTTACAAAGAGTGTGCAATAGCCATTTCAAACACGAACGAAGACTTAAGCTTTTCAAACAAACAAAACAAGTCAAAGTTCCAGCATTTGAAATGTCTAAAGCATGATTTTTCTTATAAAATCAATACAACCAATTTAAAACCTTTTCAAGAGGAACTACGGAGTTTTGACTTTCCCATTGCACAAGGGAATACGTAGGCACACGGTTTCGAAACCGTGCCAAACTCAAAATAATAATAAATAAACCCCGTTTCTTTTATTTCTCGATTTTAACTCATGAACTTAACAATTTAACACACACACAAACACTTAGAACTAAACAGGTCCCATCGAGTACGATGGATGTAAGGGGTGCTAATACCTTCCCTTTACATAACCGATTCCCGAAATCATATCTTTTGGTTACGTAGACCGCCTTATCCATATTTGTGGGTTTTATCCATATTTCCCCGTTCTTTTTAGAACAAATAAAATTAGGTGGCGACTTCATTGTTCATTGTTTTTAAAACAACCGATGAAAAAAAAACAGTCATCACATAAGGCAACGAGAGAGAATACCCTAGAGGTGCGTGTGTGAGAAGAGTGTATTGTTTTCAGATATTTTATCTTGTATTAGTGATCTAGATTGATTTTTATATTGCCATACATGCCTAATTACTAGCCGTTTAATAGGTGCAGAAAGTAAATTGCGGAAATATTAAGGGTCCTACGCTATTACATGGCTTTGGGGCAGATACATAATAGGAGGTGCGGAAAGTAAAGTGCGGAAAGTAAAATCCTACGCTATTACATGATAAAAAAATTCCAACCTATACAACCTTTCTAGAATTTAAAATGCAAGAAAAATAAATAGCGGAAAAGAAAACTAGTCCTAATATTTTTTGGTATTTTTGAATTTAGAGTTTATGTGAAAATGACCTAGATCTAGTTGATTTTAATTAATTAATTAAAAAAGAATTAGTGGATACTAACCTAAATTAATTAATTAAATAAAAGAAAATATTAGTAAAAGTTATCTAATTAATCCTAAATTAATTAACCTAATTACTAATTAAATTAATTAAGGAAAATAAGCAAAATATAAATAAAAAAAACAAAACCAAAAACAAAGCAAACGAGAGCTTCTGGCAGAAGCTATCCCAGAAGCTGGAGCTTCTGGAAGTTTCGTTGCTAGAGGCACCCAGAAGTTGGAGCTTTTGGGGTTTCCAGTCTTGGGCGCCCATGTGGAGCTTAGGAGTTCCGTCTGGAAAGGTCCGTGGAGCTTCTGGAGACTCTAGATCTGGGGCTTCTAGAAGATGGAGCTTCTAGGGACTTCTCATCTGGGGCCATCCAAAAGTTGGAGCTTTTGGAGGATCTCTGTGCTGGGAGACTCAGAAGTTGGCACTTCTGACGTTGGTGAGGCCCAGAAGCTGGAGCTTCTGGTGCTGGGGATGCCCAAAAGTTGGCACTTCTGGCACAAGAGAGGATTCAGAAGCTGGAGCTTCTAGGGCGTGACTTCTGGAAATTTGGAAACTTGCAAGGAAAAATAGAAAAATTGCAAAAGGTGGGGTTTGAACCCACGACCTGATAGGGAGAATGACATAGTGTGCGCAAGGTGAACTGCTGGGGCGGTGATACATCCATTCATTCTTCTGGACCTGTAAATATGTAAGGGTTAATAGCTTCTGGATCAGAAGCACCAGAACGGTGCTCCGGTCATCTTCTCTGATTGGCATCAATCATCAAAAACCTGTAAAATGCATCAATTTATGAAAAGTAAAAGCCCAGATTGACTATATAGGACCCTACGATCATGATGGTAAGGTTTTTTTGTCCTACAATAACTTGTATCATGGAAACTGAATCTTCACTAAGTTCATGCCCTAACAATGGCATCTAGTGATTTATACGTCAAAACTTGTGGAGGATGGATCAAACCTGTTCTAACAAACTTCATGAATATATTAGCATGGTTAAATATCAAGAAAATAGAGTAAAATGCAAAATACGATTTCAAGAAAATATGAATACGGATGCTTGTGAATGACACAATTCAACATGTTTTGGCCATGGATAATGATCCATTCTTACCGTACTACACCTCAGGAACAAGAATCAATTCTTGGAAGCACTTGAAACCGGCTGGAAGTTGAAATACGATTTGGCCAACTTTAAGAATTTTTTGAGAATTTTTAGGGTTTTTCAAGAGGTTGGCTGCTCGTGTAAGAGGTGTGTAAAAGGTCTCCTTGTCTTGTAAGAATGCTAGGTATTTATAGAAGAGTAGAATTAGGCCAGGGCATTAAGAGAAAATATTCTCCTTAAATGGAGAATATTTGATTTGAAAAATTGCACAAAATCTTTCCAATCTTGATCGATCTCTTCCTCAATCTTCTTGCACGGAATTGACAACTTGTAGTGAGCTATCTTGGACCCTAAGCCATGCAAATATCCAACCCAACTTGCCTTATCTTTTATTTTTGCATTTTATTTAATTAAATTTGAATTTAAGCTATTTTAATTCAAAAATAAATAAATAAAAAGATAAAGGGCATGGGATGCAGCATAGTGGTCATGGATAATCTTATGATCAAGTTTAAATCATAAAATCTTAGGCCCATTTGGAAATTTTTGGCTTTTTGCAAGGTATTTTTCTTCATGCACCTCCTCAAAAATGCTCAACTTGCACAATTTGTATCTTGCTCAATTTTCAACAGTTTTGAGTGTTCTTTGACTTTTTAGAAAGCTCAAGATGTCTTCTAAACAGACTTTTTGGTTTCACCTTAATTGGAGTTTCTATGCTCATGGACACTTCTTTGCAAAAAGATGACTTTTGTTGACTTTTCTAGAAGGACCTGTAATATCTTGATCCATATCCTTCAAATGAAGCATTTTCTGCCCAAGCTTGTGATACATGAAGTTGTAGAGAATTGAACTCTCTTCAAAATGAGCTGCGGTGGAGAAATTTCTAATGAAGTATGTGAAAGTTATGCTTGGTCAAAGATCTATTGACTTTTGTCTAGAGAAGCCCTAATTTGGAAACTTTGACTTCTGATCAGATCTTGACTTTTCTTGATGAATCATGATCAACCCTTGATCAAATGATGAATATTACTTCAAAATATTGACGTTGACCAAAAATTATGAAGTTTGACTGTATGTTGACCACAGTTAACTTTTTGTCCAATACAGCTGATTTTCAACTATCTGAGCAATTAGATGAGCAATTTGAACTTGTAAGGCTTGGAACTTGATATGGTGATCCCTTGAAGCATATGATGGAGGTATGAGGACCACTTGGAGCATTGGTAATCCATCTTGACTTGAGAATGGCAAAACCCTAGTTTGGATTGGTTGCTTAGGAGAGGGTTTGTCTGGTCAACCCTTGTGAAATCTTTGAGAATTTAGATGTGAATTGCCTTGAGAAGTAGGAGGGAAAATTTTGGGGTATAACACAGATCTCGGTAATCAATGCACATGCGGACTTTTCCATCTTTCTTAGGCACTGGCACAATGTTGGCAATCCACTAAGGATAAATTGATGTCACAAGGAAACATGCGTTAATCTGCTTTAAAACTTCCTCTTTAATCTTTATCGCCATATCAGGATGAGTTCTCCTTAACTTAAGCTTGATTGGCGGGAACTCGGGCTTCAATGGTAAATGATGCTCCACAATATCAATATCTAACCCTGGCATATCTTGATACGACCAAGCAAAGATATCCACATATTCTCATAGCATCTCAATCAAACAAATCTTTACTTCAGGATGTAACAATGCTCCAACCTTGACTTCTTCCACATTTTCCTTAGAACCCAAACTAATGACTTCTAATGGATCTTTGTACGGCTGAATGGTATTTTCCTCGCACTCAAGAAACAGAGAAACCTCTTCAGGGATCTCATCAAATTCCTCTTCTACGGCTAGATATATAGGATGTTCAAAGTTGGAAGAGGGTGCAGGGTCATTGTTTTCAACAGTTTTGTGAATTAATCTGCACATATGATTATGATTGATTTTAGAAACTGACACATGTGACAAGTGATTATGCAGATTTAATTCAATTATTATTTATTTTTGTGAAAAGGGTTTTTTTTTTCTGATTACCATTTTTCAAGAAAAAGTAGAAAATAAAAGACACAAATTGGAATGAAAAACAAAATTTTATTAATGATCTTAAATTTCAAAACAAACAGATTTTTCCCATACAACATCACTTTCACCTTGGGCAGAGTGAAAGGATCATTATTAGAAAATTTAAACAAGCTAAAGTGAATTACTTTGACACATGAATGTAAGTGGGGATGTTAATAGAAGTTCAATTACACACTCGGACTCCATGCGTCACAAAGTTGGGCATCTTCTGCTCTGGTACGTCTTCAACAATGGCATTAACTCCTGGAACAGTAGGGTTGAGATAACCGACACTTCGAAAAACATCTAGATACTTGACAGCAATAGGTCCTGACTTTAGCATTTCTCTTCTCATCTTCGTGGAAAACCCTAAACCAAAACCATTCTTATTCACTTTTGGTTCAATAACTTGTCCCCAAACATTGCTTGGACCTTTCCGAACCACATTACGAGCATCTTTCAATGAAGCAATAGAATATTCAGTCTTTTGAACACTATCAATAGACAAAGCTTGGAACGCAACAACGACTTCATCAGCTTCTACTATGGAAAAGGAGGATAAATAGGAAACCAGCATAGCTTGTTCTCCTTCCACAATAATCACGACACCTTCACGAACGAACTTCAATTTCTGATGGAGAGTAGAAGTCACAGCACCAGCCTCATGAATCCAAGGTCGTCCAATAACACAACTATATGCCGGAAATATATCCATCACCTGGAAGGTAATTTGAAATAGATGTGGGCCAATGTGAATGGGAAAATCCACTTCCCCAATAACAGATTTACGATAACCATCAAACACCTTTACAATGATACCACTAGGATGCACCCACGAGCCTTGGTATTTAAGCTTTGAAAGGATACTGTTGGGAATAACATTCAATGCATAGCCATTATCAATAAGCATGTTGGATAATGCATCACTCTTGCAATTCATGGAAATATGCAAAGCCATGTTGTGATTCCTTCCCTCAGCTGGCAACTCTTCATCACTGAAACTCAGATTATTGCAAGCCGTGATGTTTCCCACTACAATATTGAAAGTTTCCAAAGGCACGTCATAATCAATAAACGCCTGATCCAAAACCTTCATTAGAGACTCTCTGTGAGCTGAAGAATTCATCAACAAAGCCAGGATTGAAATCTTTGGCGGTGTCTGCAGCAATTGCTCAACAATTTTATAATCACTTATCTTGATAATCTTTAATAAATCATCCATTTATTTCTCTTGGGTTACCCCACTGGTCTGCCTTTCGAACTTCTTGTGTTCAGCACCAGTTTCCACAATCTTCTTACCATCTTCGGAAACACAAGGGCAAATACACTACCACTTTTGGTCATTCGACTAGCATCAACAATATTTCCTACTTGAGATAACGGTTGAATCGAAACCTCAACATTTCCTTCTAGAATAGTGGCATTGTACTTGTATGGCACAACCTTGTTGGAACTATACGAGACAGGTCCAAGTAAGCTAATAACCAAAGGAGTAACTGGAGGTTTACTGTAATAGGTCACTTCCACAGGAGTGGGAATATCAAAATGTGGCACAATGACATTTACATCTGCTTCTTCACCAGACTCATCAGCGGAGAAATACTCATTAGTAGAAACATATTCATCATCAGATTCAACAAACGATCCTTCAATCATATTGACATCATTGTTGAAACCAAACCTCCTTACTACAATTCGAATAATGTCTTTGTCTAAAAGACGCTGAATATCTCTTTTCACAACTTCACAACCACGATGACATGTGTTACATACTAAACATTCGCTATATTGGTGCACCTCTTTCCCTTCAATGAAATTGAACTCAGCGTGCAAATTCACCAACTTAGCATTAGTCTCATTCACATCACGGATTTGAACTCCTCTAGGAGGACCATATACAACATTTACTTCAACTTAAGGCTCATCCTTCAACCTGATAACCTGAATAAGGTTCTTGTCCATCATATCTTGAAGATCACTGTCGCACCCCAAAATTTCCCCTCCGTTTCATCCCATCATTTTCAAAAAAATATCTGTTGATTATGATTTCAGAGGAATTCTTGCTGAGAATGTTTCATGGAAAAGTTGTAACCAATTCATTTTATATTCCGGAAGTTTCGAACGACTTCGAATTTTTTCTCGCGCAAAGGAGTTGTTTGGAATCATTGGACAGAAAAAGGATCATTAATTTTAGAACTTAAATTCAAAAACAATTATTTGGGAATTTAAGTTTTAAAGAAATCTTTCTTTTTTCTTATTCGGTGAATGAAAATACTGTTTTTGCTGAGTAAATTCACTAGCTAGAGGTAATTAGTGGATACTTCAAGAAAAGTGCAAGAAGTGGAATTTCAGGATACAGTGTGAAAAAAGAGGAAAAATTGTTTCTTCAAAGTTTCTTCAAAATTCGGTTACAATGTCGGATCGTGAAGTTACAAAAAAGATACAAAAACGGGGAAGCAGTACTAAGAATTCCGTTCGTAACCAGAAGGAATCGGAATTGTATTTTTGAATTTGAATATTTTTTATATATCAAATTGATATTATGAAATATTTATGTTTAGAATACAAATTTCGCAAGAGGAATTGGAATTAATTTCGGAATTTCGTTCGTTATTACAGAATTTTCTAGTTTTGTTTTACAAATACAAAAGTCCTAATTCTATCCTAATTCTATCCTAATTCTACAATATTGCTACAATCTTCTAAGGCCTATTTTTGGTTTGAGCGAGCTATTTGGCTTTCTCCGAATTTCTTCATACCCGAGCATTCTCCTTTCATGTTGTCCGTTTGTCATCTGAAACAACAAAGAGAAATGCAATCAATAGCAATAGATTAAATTGCAGGTGAAAACCAAAGGAATCATATTTTTCGGGCTCATCATGAGGGTAGTGTTGAGGAATCAGGTAAGGGTTATTTGTTTCAAAAGCCTCAGAACCGAAGTTCCTTCATCGGCCGTTACCGTTACCTCCATTGCAAATCGCAACAACTTCCGTTGTTGGTTCACAAAGGAGGTATAATTGGAAATTAGAAACATCATTCCAAGTAAAACAGCCCAATAACAACTCTGCTTCAGCCCAATACAAGAGAGACAAAAGGTTCCAACAGGCAGAATATATTTAAATCCAACAGCAGCCAGCAGAGCAAATGAGTAAAAACAGAAACAATATTTTACCCCCATTGCTTGGATATCAGCATAATGTAAATATTTTTTACCACAGCAGGATGTGTACACAGAAGTGACAAAGTGCCAAGGGTCAATTCTAAATAACACAGCAGAAAGTGTATGCTGAAAGAGGAAAAGTAAGTGTAATTGCAAGCAACATAATGCCACAGAGTGTGTTACCAATGAGGGACAGATGGGAATTACACCAGAATGATAACAAAGCCAACAGTAAGCAAAAAAGACCAAGGATGGTATCTGTTCTGATACAATGCAAAGACCAAGAAAAGCATCTGTTCTGAGAAAGAGAAAAAATCTGTTTTCAAAAGCCAATTCAAAATACCAAGGGCCAGCATCTGTTCTAATGGTACAGGATAAAAAGACCAACAGAGAGAGCATCTAGGGATCGATTCAGAGGAGGAAAAAAAGAGAACAAAAAATCCAAAAGCCAGTTCAAAAACATACCAACATACAAGCATCAGTTCTAAAAAACCCAGAAAAAACCAAGTGAGAGCATCTGTTCTTAAAGAAAGAGAGAAACCAGTTCTAAAAAATACCCAAAACCAAAAGCATCAACCAACATATACCGAAACAAACCTAATCTAGTCATCATCTTCCTAAACAACAACCCTTCAGAGTCTGTTTATTCAGAAATCATGTTCTGAATCGAGGGAAAAAGAAGAGGAAAAGAAGATTTCGGAACAAGCTCACCCGATACCACCGCGAAAGGTACGATGCCGACAGCCATGGGCTAGGGTTCCACGGTCAACACTGTCTGTAAAACAACATTAAAACAATCAGAGATCAAACAAACAGGAAATCGGAACATGCAATAGAGTTCGAGAGATGAGAGAATCCGATGAGAGGAACCCAGAATCACGGCAAGAGAGGGTATGAGGGTTTGACAACCGCGACCGATGAGGGTCGGAGGGCGAGAAACCGTTTCTATGAGGGTCGAGAGATGAGAGAAATCGGTGAGGAAAATGGCGAGAGGACGATGGAATTTTCTGGGTTCCATGGAGGAATCGAGAGAGAGAGGGAAGAAACTATGCGTCGTGTAAGGAGTTCTGAGTGTTTGAGTTTCTTTTAATTAGTTAGGATTAATTTTTCTCATATACTAACCATTTTTTTTACTTTTATTAACAGTATATTATCACTATTATTATCACTAATTAAGGCTATTATAACTATTATTATCATTATTATTATTAATTTACTTTGTTTCATTTTTTTTTATAATTATCATACTATCACTATTAATATTATATCATATTACCACTATTATTATTATTATATTATTATTATTATTGTATTATTATCATCATTAATAAGTATTATTAATATCATCATTATTATTACTTATCTATTATTATTATCATTTTAAACTGTTAATACTCATTATTATTATTATTTAGTATTTTATTATTAATAAGTATTATTATTTTCTTTAAGTAACAAAATTATTATTACTTTTCTTTTTTTCTTTTTACCATAAAAAATCATTAATATTCAAATATCAAAAATAATAGTAGTAGTATTAGTTAGACATTTTTCTTATTAGGAAGTTTTTAGCATTTTATTTCTTTTTTCTATATTACCCCAATTTGTAAATTTGTACCCCCATTCCCCACTTGATGTAATAGCTAGTAAATATTCTTATTGCTTTATCATTTATTTATTATTCACAAGCACAAAACCAAAAACATTTTTCAAACTAATACTTGTGCGAGCCATCTTTTTAACCCTGAGTTGACAAAGCTTTGAAGCGTCACAACAGCCACACATTTGTGCACACACCACGCTTACTCTTGGGCTTACAATGAAACTTTAATTGATTAGTTAAACATTATTTAATTATCTAATTAGGTTATTTAAAATTAATTAGTTTACCTAATTAATTTTATTTAAACTAATTACTTGATTAAGTTTCGTTTAATTAGTCGATTGAATTTATTTCGTGCATGCACCTACACCATAGATTGTTTAAGCCACCTTGTATGGGCTTTTAATTTATTTAATGCTTGTATACAATTGTTTGTTCTTTTCCATTATCGCACCTTAGGACCACATGTTCAATTAACCATAACTTGCATCGCAAAAACACTTTCGCAATAAAGTTTCAAACCTCGATCCAACGTCGAGTGCATTTTTCGAACTCTTTTTTATAATAAAGTACAAGTTTTTTAGCCGTTAGACGCTAGACTAGTTGCTAAAAAACTTGTCCCCCAAACAAACTTTAGTCTTTAAGTCGTTGGACGCTAGACCTGTGGCTTAAAGACTCCTAAATAGTGTGAACTCGTTTCACTTCACTTTTTCTCAAGAAAACTTTCTGGATGATAGACGACTCGTGCGAGCATTCGTTCCTCGGGTTTCTAGTATTTGAATTGTGAGACGCTAGCCTCGTTGTTCGGTACTTTTTCATCCGCATAAAAAACAATTCAACCCACTCAAATCTTTTTCTCGCTCATACGCGATCATAAAAAACTCTTTTCGGATAAAGAGGGTGTAATAGTCGTTTCAAATACGAACGAGGACTTAAGCTTTTCAAACAAACAAAACAAGTCCTAGTTCAAAGTATTTGAAATGTCTAAATACACGATTTTTCTTATAAAATCAAAACAACAAACTTAAAACCTTTTTAAGAGGAACTACAGAGTTTTGACTTTCCCATTGCACGAGGGAATATGTAGGCACGCGGTTCCGAAACCGTGTCAAACTCAAAATAATAACAAACAAATTCTGTTTCTTTTGGCATCCATAATTTAGTAAACACACACACAAACGCGTAGAATTAAATGGGTCCCATCGAGTACGATGGATGTAAGGGGTGCTAATACCTTCCCCTTACATAACCGACTCCCGATCCCGCTCTTTGGTCACGTAGACCGCCTTATCCGCATGTTTGGGGTTTTATCTATATTTTCCCGTTCTTTTTTAGAACAAATAAAATTAGGTGGCGATTTCACTAGTTTTCGAGAATTAAAAGATTTTTGAAAATCGAGTTGCTTCAGTTGGCGACTTCACTGGGGAAACTTTTTAAAGCGAGTCAACCCTAATTTAATTCTTCGCTTGTGTGTTTACTATTCATTGCCTATTATTTCTTTATATCCTGTGATGTATTCTGATATTGGGGCATTTATTGGTTATGGTTCATAGATAAGCCCAATACCCAGGCTTCTAGGAAACATAAGTTTAGAGTGGTTGAGTAGCTTAGGTCCATTGGACATCCGTGTCTTTTGGATCGACGTGAAGACCACGACTTAGAGTTGGTCTTTTTAAGGGAGTTATTGCACCGTACAATAGTGCGGGATGATAATTCTTGGACAAAGGGCCTATAACTCTAAGTATTAGGATGTCCAAAACAAACCGACCGCTCAAAGGATTTTTGAGTATCCCTTTAAGAGCCGCTTCTTGGAGTATACTTTTGGAAGTATTATCCCCACATAGTCCGATCGCGTGGTGATAATATTTCTAAAAAGGGGATCTGAGACTCCAAGAGGCATTTAGCATAAAAACATTAGAACCAACCTTGTTTGGGGAATTGTGGGTAGACGTCGAAACCATGTCCGACCGTCCTTTTAAACCCTTGTGCTATTTGGCTTTACATGTGATTTTGCGCATAACATCAATATGTATCGCATCACATCGCATTCTTACATGCATCACCATCATATGGCATTCTTATATGCATTACCATTACATCGCACGCGTTACTACTATATTACATCGCATTCTTACATGCGTTACCATTACATTACATTACATTCTTTAATGCATGCATTTCATCTTCGTCAGAAGCTCATTTCATTTCTTACGTCCGAAATATCAAGCATCTACTCGGCGCGTTCGAACTCCAAGGATGTCTCGAGAGGACTATAGCGAGCTTCAGCGTGGTCGGGAGCTATTGAAGGCGAAGTCAAGCACTGAAGAGTCGATGAGCGGTCTTGGATCTCTTGCAAGTTGTATTGAAAGAGAATGCAACACCACACCAATCTCCATAAGTTTGGTTCTTTGCTCTATCATCGATGTCTCCATGAGTCAAGGACATCCACATGTGGCGAACTCCCCAGTTCGAAATTCTCCTATTGAGTATCATCCTCGGCTTTCACCTTCAAAGATCCCTCGACAACAGCAATTGCTTGCTCCCCGATCAAAGAAGAAGGATCCAAATCAGCGTATTAATCCGCATTATCGCCGATATGCTCAACAGGATATTCAGCCAATCCCGATATCATATTCTCAACTATTGCCTTACTTGATTCAGAGCGGTGTGGTGATACCAAGGGAATTGAAGCCAGTACCAGGGGTTGCCAAAGCTTGGTTTGATGAGAAAGCTAAATGTGCTTTTCATGCTGACTCTGTAGGACACAAAACTGAGAATTGTTCGGCCTTCAAATGCACAGTTCAAGAGCTAATTGATGATAAGATCCTGTTTTTCAAACAGAATGGAACGAGCTTAGATATCTCGCTTGCAAGGTCTAATCATAGCAATTTTGAGGAGCTTCCAAAACTCATTGGGACAATTGCTTGCCAAGAGGAAGCTGAGACTTTGAAGAGTAGTGATGAAGTAGACCAGATGTTCACTTCAGAAAAGGTAGTAACCTTCAGCAAAGATATCTCAAGTTCTAGCAAAGGGAAGTCGGTTGCAACACCAACTCATTATCCTCCATTACCCTCTTTCAAATCTTTGCATCAACAACTTTTGTCTGATCTTCCTCAACTTCAGAGTCAGAACTCTCAAAATCAAACTGTACCTCGGAATAATTTAGAAAGAAGGAATGCTCCTCTTGATCCAATTCCCGTCACCTACAGTCAACTGCTGCCGTATCTGGTTCAAAGTTCATTGGTGGTTCCCAAGTTTCTTAACCCACCAAATTTATTCCCGTTTGGTTATGATCATAACGCGCGATGTGGATACCATGATGGAACAGTAGGACACTCGACAGAGGACTGCAACGCCTACAAAGCCAAAGTTCAACAGTTGATTGACCAGAAATACTTGACTATTCAAGGAGGGATTCTGTTTGTGAATGGCAACCCGGTACTCAAGTGAATGCCAAGCCTACTAATTTCACCTGAATCAACAAGTCAAGGCGGAGCCCAGGCCTCCTCAACAATGACAAACTTGTATTTTCTTTACTGCATTTTCATGTGTACCTTGTTTAACTGTTTAAACTTTGTTTGCATGTAGAAACTTGTTTATTTTTATCTTAATGCAATGAATATGTTTGTCTTGAAGTAATCCATTCGTTGTCACTCAATCCATTCGTTATCACTCTCTAAATGATTTGCGAGCATTTTTGATACCAACGTTACCAATCCTTTCGCCTAGGCAAAGATTGGAGGGAGGATGACGATAATTGAAAAAACGCCAGGTCTCTAGTCATGTGCTTTTGAGTAGAACCCTGCTAATGATGTACAGGCCTTGTTTCAATTCCCTAAACACCGGAGTTATAAGGGAGATAAACCATCGTTAACCCCCTCGAGCCTTGAAGTGGGAGTTTCTTTTCTGTTCAGAAAAACCCTCATCGTTTTTTACCCTGTGGGCGGGTAGTGTTCAGTTAATCTGATCGAGCGTTCCAAACTCATCAAGAGAGTAAGCATTTAAGGATACAACAATGGCTATCCTTCAAAAGGTTGAGAAAGGTCAAAACCACAGTAGTCGACCTCCATCTATCAATAGTGTGCATCAAAGGAGAATGATACCATGTTGGGTGTCTCTCGCACATCAGAAAGGTCAACAGATGACGACACCATAACAGTTACCCCTCATCTACCTAAGGACTCAGACAGTCACCATCACTTTTAACAAATCAAAGGTTGTGCATGGATCCACGACTTGCAAAAAAATATGAATAGAAAAAGACAAAAAGCCCGCTAAGTCGGAACTTAGTAATAAGTCGCTTAGGCAAAAGTCAGGTAAGATCCCGAAATGCAAAGGATTCTCAACAAAGAACAAGTTGTGTGGTCAAGTACCAAAAGACAAGGTGGGTGTCTGTGGTGTCCAAGAAACCCTATATTGGTTCCTCAACCATCATAACGCCTCTCGAGAGATGAGTGCTCGTATCAGGATAGTTGAACTTAGGACTGAAGAACATCATGGAGAATGGGCGGGCACCAAATATTTTGAGCCTAAAAATCCCTTTTCTAAAAAACCCATGAACCAGACCTCGTTACAACCCTTAAAAGTCCTAATTGAAGCGTGGGTTAATTCAAAAGCATATAGCGAAGAGATCGCGTTTACCTGACTCCTACAGTGTGCGCTAAGTACCTGTGTTGGTATCATATGCTCGTCTTATCTTTCAAAAAAGAAAGTTTTCAGTGTTGCACTCTAAAAGTGTTTCACTCACAAAAAGTCATGTTTTTCATACAAAACTTCAAGACACATAAATGTTGCATTATATTGTCATAATAAACATTCTTCTACATGTAAAACATTTGTTTGACATTAAAGAAGTTCTCATAATGGACATCAGTGAAGGATTTAACTTTGTCCAAAGAAGAAAGACTTGATCATCTCTTTGTATCAAGGAGCATGACGTCTAAGGACTTCTTTGAGCATATCACAAGTTGTTTTCTCAAGATTCTGTTAACTTGGGGGCAAATCAAAATTTAGTTTCTCAAATTTTGGCCAATTTGGGGCAGGTCCTTAAAAAGCAGTCAGCGGATGGTTTGGTCCTTCTCAAAGAGTGGATAACCCGGGATAACCGTTGTTTCATGATTCAGTTAACCTGAAGCAATTACTTCGAGACGTAGGAGTCTCTCTAAAGCTCATCCTGGGGCAAGGCTCCCCTATGTTTGCATAGCCAATTGTCCAAATACAGTCAATCTGAAGAAGTCACCATGACGTTGAAATACTTCCAAGGAGCATATTGGTTCATGCTATTTCTATAGCGCGGTGAAGTCAATCCTTCAAGATTCAGTCAATCTGGGGCAGTCACATCGAGATACGATAATATCTCTCAAAGGATTTGTTAATCAGGGGCACCTTGCATTGGAACACAAATTTTGGGGCAGGTCATCCCAGTATCAGATTACTGTAAGCTGTTCCGGCATCCTCTCAAAGCAAATCTCTTCAGATAATCAACAGGCTGAGGCAATGATTGCTATATACGGACAATTTCGTTCTGTGTCTTCGAGCTGCTCTGAAATTATCCTCTGAAGTGTCAACAACTGTTGCGTTCAATTTGAGTGGCAGGGAATCATGCTAACAACTTCTTTCTGATGGGAAAATTGTTTCAAGAATCTTTCTTGGTCTTAACTAGTCAAACAGTCAAAGCATCTTCATGCCTTACCAATCATACAGTCAAAACGTATTGCATACACTAACATAAATCATGCATTAAATCATGCATCTCATATTGTGCAATAAAAATTCGACCTTGTTGGTATCATTAAAATCCAGTTCTCGTCTGGTTGTCAGTTCTCGTCTGACCGTTATCATTTAAACCCAGTTCTCGTCTGGTCGTCAATTCTCGTCTGATTGTTAATTTAAATCCAGTTCACGTCTGGTAGTCAGTTCTCGTCTGACTGTTATAATTTAAACCCAGTTCTCGTCTGACTGTTAATTAAAATCCAGTTCACGTCTGGTAGTCAGTTCTCGTCTGACCGTTATCATTTAAACCCAGTTCTCGTCTGGTGGTTTATCTTAAAAGTCAGTTCTCGTCTGATAATTCACCCGTCAAGGCCGAATTTCATTTAGTACATATCCAATAATCCCTACATGCATTCATAAATCATTACATAAGTCATCATTATGCATCAATCACGTCGCTTTACTCAGACGTATCAAATACAATATATTCATGCATAAACCCCAGTCAGGACTCGGGATCTTTCGAGAATGAAGTCAAGTGCAAGCAGATGACTTTTCTCAATGACAACTTAGTTCTTCTCCCCAGTGCAAGAAGAATGCTTGGGTGACAGACAATCGACAATAGTATCAACTCCCCAATGAAGTCTTTTCCCCGGAGAATCGATCGATCATCCCCAGTGAACTCTCATGACAACAAGATCGTTCAATTGGATTCCCCAGTGATGTCTTCCTTCTCTCAACAGTATCAGGAAATCATACACCATTTGCATTAGAAAAAAATCATATCATGCATATCATACCCATGCATTAGCTTGACTCTCATTTGCGGTTTTCAATGAAGCTAGATATCCTCGTAAGGATCAAATTGAAGGATTAGTTCTCAGACGACAAATTATCCTCTTTTCTACAAGCACAAGTGATATACTTGTATGGATCTCAACAACTGATGGTTTCTCCAATCAAGATGTCTTCCCCAACGAAACAGTTCTCTCTTTCAGATGGACTCTAATGTCAGCAAAATTATTCAACCGGGAATCCCCAGCGAATTTTCCACACGGTTTTCTTACAGGGTTTCCCCAGCGAAGCTTATTTCTCTCCCCAAGTGAATCTCCTTCAGAAAGGATTACTACAACATTATTCTTGGTATTTTCAAAGATTTCTTTCAGACAAGAATCTTCTCAGCAAATACTATTGGCAGTGGCTTCCACAATATACTCCTCTGAGTTGTTCTCAGAAAATTACATCAAACTTCTGGTGCGTTTATTTCCCCAGTAAGTCATCAACTACTCAACAAATAAATATCCACCCGGCGGGATGTTTATTCAAATCTCAAGATTTTTCTCCAACTCAGACGTTGATCTACATATCTACTTGCTGCAACGCATTGTCCATACAATGTCAGCAAATTGAAGCTCGTTACCTTAGAAGTTTTCGATCCACGGTGAATCGATTCTTCTATCAACGGTAAAGTTATCTGCATACAAATTGAAGATCTTGTCAACTCGAAGTTGTTCAACATGTCCGTACATGTTCGTAAGATCTCTCATCGTGACGTCGGAAACAAGATTTACCGACTTTATAAACATCTATATCACGCGGTGTCTGGATATTGTTTTGTTTATCCCGGAATTGTACTCTCGGGTGCGCTACTGATTTTGTTCTGCGGGTAACTCGGAGGTTACACGGTCAAAGACATTCAGCATGCCATGGCTCCTCGCACTTTCGTGCACCAACAATTCAGACATTGTTCTAGCCATATATTCAGAGAACTCTTTGTTAAGTTCTCAATCTTGTCAATCAGGGAACTCTTTGTTAAGTTCTCAATCATGTCATTTCAATTTTGTTTAAGGTCTCCAGGTAGTCCTTAGTTCAGAGAACTCTTTGCTAAGTTCTCAATCTTGTCAATCAGGGAACTCTTTGTTAAGTTCTCAATCATGTCATTTCAATTTTGTTTAAGGTCTCCAGGTAGTCCTTAGTTCAGAGAACTCTTTGTTAAGTTCTCAATCAAGTCAATCAGAGAACTCTTTGTTAAGTTCTCAACCATGTCATTTTTCAATTATGTTTAAGGTTTCCAGGTATTCCTTAGTTATCAGAGAGCTCTTTGTTAAGTTCTCAGTCTTGTCAATTTTTCAATTTTGTGTAAGGTTTCCAGGTATTCCTTAGTTATCAGGGAACTCTTTGTCAATTTTTTCTTTTCGCTTGAGAAGTTCGTTTCTCTTCTCATGGCATTTTCCTTAAAATTGTTGTCAAAGTCGTTTCGGTTACACGGTTATCCCCAGTGTTGTTGAAATCTCTTAATTGGGCACTGTTGTGTTAAAGCATTCCGTTGATGCTTAGCAAGTTTTCTCTTCAAACGTTTTTTCTTGGCTCCGTAGTCAAGATATGTTATCTGTTTTCTTTTGTGGCATTGGTTTCCCGCGTAGGGCAAATTTTTGGGGTTCTCTGGTATTCAATCTTCTTCCACCTCGAATGTTCGAAAGCTGTCGCTTTTTCTCACCTATCAGGTTTAAGATGATTGAATAGGGAAATGTCGCACCCAAAATTTCCCTCCGTTCATCCATCATTTTCAAAAAATATCATTGATTATGATTTCAGAGGAATTCTTGCTGAGAATGTTTCATGGAAAAGTTGTAACCAATTCATTTTATATTCCGGAAGTTTCGAACGACTTCAAATTTTTTCTCGCGCAAAGGAGTTGTTTGGAATCATTGGACAGAAAAAGGATCATTAATTTTAGAACTTAAATTCAAAAACAATTATTTGGGAATTTAAGTTTTAAAGAAATCTTTCTTTTTTCTTATCCGGTGAATGAAAATACTGTTTTTGCTGAGTAAATTCACTAGCTAGAGGTAATTAGTGGATACTTCAAGAAAAGTGCAAGAAGTGGAATTTCAGGATACAGTGTGAAAAAAGAGGAAAAATTGTTTCTTCAAAGTTTCTTCAAAATTCGGTTACAATGTCGGATCGTGAAGTTACAAAAAAGATACAAAAACGGGGAAGCAGTACTAAGAATTCCGTTCGTAACCAGAAGGAATCGGAATTGTATTTTTGAATTTGAATATTTTTTATATATCAAATTGATATTATGAAATATTTATGTTTAGAATACAAATTTACAAGAGGAATTGGAATTAATTTGAATTTAGATTCGTTATTACAAATTTTCTAGTTTTGTTTTACAAATACAAAAGTCCTAATTCTATCCTAATTCTATCCTAATTCTACAATATTGCTACAATCTTCTAAGGCCTATTTTTGGTTTGAGCGAGCTATTTGGCTTTCTCCGAATTTCTTCATACCCGAGCATTCTCCTTTCATGTTGTCCGTTTGTCATCTGAAACAACAAAGAGAAATGCAATCAATAGCAATAGATTAAATTGCAGGTGAAAACCAAAGGAATCATATTTTCGGGCTCATCATGAGGGTAGTGTTGAGGAATCGGTAAGGTTATTTGTTTCAAAAGCCTCGAACGAAGTTCCTTCATCGGCCGTTACCTCCATTGCAAATCGCAACAACTTCCGTTGTTGGTTCACAAAGGAGGTATAATTGGAAATTAGAAACATCATTCCAAGTAAAACATGATAACAACTCTGCCCAATACAAGAGAGACAAAAGGTTCCAACAGGCAGAATATATTTAAATCCAACAGCAGCCAGCAGAGCAAATGAGTAAAAACAGAAACAATATTTTACCCCCATTGCTTGGATATCAGCATAATGTAAATATTTTTTACCACAGCAGGATGTGTACACAGAAGTGACAAAGTGCCAAGGGTCAATTCTAAATAACACAGCAGAAAGTGTATGCTGAAAGAGGAAAAGTAAGTGTAATTGCAAGCAACATAATGCCACAGAGTGTGTTACCAATGAGGGACAGATGGGAATTACACCAGAATGATAACAAAGCCAACGATGGCAAAAAGACCAAGGATGGTATTTGTTCTGATACAATGCAAAGACCAAGAAAAGCATCTGTTCTGAGAAAGAGAAAAAATCTGTTTTCAAAAGCCAATTCAAAATACCAAGGGCCAGCATCTGTTCTAATGGTACAGGATAAAAAGACCAACAGAGAGAGCATCTAGGGATCGATTCAGAGAGGAGGAAAAAAAGAGAACAAAAAATCCAAAAGCCAGTTCAAAAACATACCAACATACAAGCATCAGTTCTAAAAAACCCAGAAAAAACCAAGTGAGAGCATACATTTCTTAAAGAGAGAAACCAGTTCTAAAAAATACCCAAAACCAAAAGCATCAACCAACATATACCGAAACAAACCTAATCTAGTCATCATCTTCCTAAAACACAACCCTTGATCATTTATTAAAATCATGTTCTGAATCGAGGGAAAAAGAAGAGGAAAAGAAGATTTCGGAACAAGCTCACCCGATACCACCGCGAAAGGTACGATGCCGACAGCCATGGGCTAGGGTTCCACGGTCAACACTGTCTGTAAAACAACATTAAAACAATCAGAGATCAAACAAGCGAAATCGGAACATGCAATAGAGTTCGAGATGAGAGAATCGATGAGAGGAACCCGGAATCACGGCAAGAGAGGTATGAGGGTTTGACAACCGCGACCGATGAGGGTCGGGCGAAAACCGTTCTATGAGGGTTGAGAGATGAGAAATCGGTGAGGAAAATGGCGAGGGCGATGGAATTTTCTGGGTTCCATGGAGGAATCGAGAGAGAGAGGGAAGAAACTATGCGTCGTGTAAGGAGTTCTGAGTGTTTGAGTTTCTTTTAATTAGTTAGGATTAATTTTTCTCATATACTAACCTTTTTTTTTACTTTTATTAACAGTATATTATCACTATTATTATCACTAATTAAGGCTATTATAACTATTATTATCATTATTATTATTAATTTACTTTCTTTCATTTTTTTTATAATTATCATACTATCACTATTAATATTATATCATATTACCACTATTATTATTATTATTATATTATTATTATTATTGTATTATTATTATCATTAATAAGTATTATTAGTATCATCATTATTATTACTTATCTATTATTATTATCATTTTAAACTGTTAATACTCATTATTATTATTATTTAGTATTTTATTATTAATAAGTATTATTATTTTCTTTAAGTAACAAAATTATTATTACTTTTCTTTTTTTCTTTTTACCATAAAAAATCATTAATATTCAAATATCAAAAATAATAGTAGTAGTATTAGTTAGACATTTTTCTTATTAGGAAGTTTTTAGCATTTTATTTCTTTTTTCTATATTACCCCATTTGTAAATTTGTACCCCCATTCCCCACTTGATGTAATAGCTAGTAAATATTCTTATTGCTTTATCATTTATTTATTATTCACAAGCACAAAACCAAAAACATTTTTCAAACTAATACTTGTGCGAGCCATCTTTTTAACCCTGAGTTGACAAAGCTTTGAAGCGTCACAACAGCCACACATTTGTGCACACACCACGCTTACTCTTGGGCTTACAATGAAACTTTAATTGATTAGTTAAACATTATTTAATTATCTAATTAGGTTATTTAAAATTAATTAGTTTACCTAATTAATTTTATTTAAACTAATTACTTGATTAAGTTTCGTTTAATTAGTCGATTGAATTTATTTCGTGCATGCACCTACACCATAGATTGTTTAAGCCACCTTGTATGGGCTTTTAATTTATTTAATGCTTGTATACAATTGTTTGTTCTTTTCCATTATCGCACCTTAGGACCACATGTTCAATTAACCATAACTCGCATCGCAAAAACACTTTCGCAATAAAGTTTCAAACCTCGATCCAACGTCGAGTGCATTTTTCGAACTCTTTTTTATAATAAAGTACAAGTTTTTTTAGCCGTTAGACGCTAGACTAGTTGCTAAAAAACTTGTCCCCCAAACAAACTTTAGTCTTTAAGTCGTTGGACGCTAGACCTGTGGCTTAAAGACTCCTAAATAGTGTGAACTCGTTTCACTTCACTTTTTCTCAAGAAAACTTTCTGGATGATAGACGACTCGTGCGAGCATTCGTTCCTCGGGTTTCTAGTATTTGAATTGTGAGACGCTAGCCTCGTTGTTCGGTACTTTTTCATCCGCATAAAAAACAATTCAACCCACTCAAATCTTTTTCTCGCTCATACGCGATCATAAAAAACTCTTTTCGGATAAAGAGGGTGTAATAGTCGTTTCAAATACGAACGAGGACTTAAGCTTTTCAAACAAACAAAACAAGTCCTAGTTCAAAGTATTTGAAATGTCTAAATACACGATTTTTCTTATAAAATCAAAACAACAAACTTAAAACCTTTTTAAGAGGAACTACAGAGTTTTGACTTTCCCATTGCACGAGGGAATATGTAGGCACACGGTTCCGAAACCGTGTCAAACTCAAAATAATAACAAACAAATTCTGTTTCTTTTGGCATCCCTAATTTAGTAAACACAGACACAAACGCGTAGAATTAAATGGGTCCCATCGAGTACGATGGATGTAAGGGGTGCTAATACCTTCCCCTTACATAACCGACTCCCGATCCCGCTCTTTGGTCACGTAGACCGCGCCTTATCCGCATGTTTGGGGTTTTATCTATATTTTCCCGTTCTTTTTAGAACAAATAAAATTAGGTGGCGATTTCACTAGTTTTCGAGAATTAAAAGATTTTTGAAAATCGAGTTGCTTCAATCACTCTTTATCTTATCACAACCACGTGTATCCTCACTGCACACATTACAGGCAGCATGATCATGAGTTCAAATACCAACTTTGCAGAGGGCAGCATGCATCTTCACTAGATCTCTATCAATCATATTCACAGCATTTCCATGTTTGGGCAACGGATTCCCTTGCACATTAGTACCCATGTCTTTGAAGGATAACCAACTGGATCTAACCATCTTTTGCACTTCTGACTTCAACGGATAGCAATTTTCAATACTATGCCCTGGAGCTCCTTGGTCGTATGCATAAGTCTGGTCAGTTTTGTAATACCATGGCAAAGGATTTGGAATAGCTGGAGGTGCCCTTGGTTGCACCAATTACCTTTGGTCAATGCTGGATACAGCTCTGCATAAGTCATTGGAATCGGATCGAACGGTTCTCTTTTTGGGCCTTGCCTTTGTTGAGATGCTTTGTTATAAGGGATAGTAGTTGGAGTTGTAGCAACAACTGGAGTAACAGCAGCAACTTGTTCGTTCTGAGGACACCTGTTAGGAGGTCTAGTTCTCCTTTCCTGGACAACAACATTAACTTCTTCTTTCTTTTTGGAAAATCCAAAAGATAACTTCTTAGTCCCACTCGATCCTTCTTCTTTTGATAATCGTCCCTCTTGGACAGCCTCTTCTAGACAAACTCCCATGCTCACCATTTTAGCTAAATCATTTGGTGCACTGGACACCATCTTCCTATAATAGAAAGGACCCAAGGTCTTCAGGAAAATTTTGGTCATCTCTTGCTCACTTAGAGAAGGTATAACCTGTGCAGCGAGCTCACGCCATTATTTAGCATACTCTTTGAAGGATTCCTTATCTTTTTGAACCATTGCCCTTAGATGATCATGTTCGGGCGCCATGTGCATATTATAATTGTAATGCTTCATAAAAGCTTCACCCAAATCATTGAATGTATGGCTGTCATTGCTATCTAGATTCATGTACCATCTCAAATCTTCACCAATTAAAGTATCTTGAAAGAAGTGAATGAGCAGACGCTGGTCTTCAGTATAAGTGGACATCCTTCTCAAATACATCATCAAATGGTCATAGGGACAAGAATTGCCCTTACACTTCTCAAACTATGGAACTTTGAACTTAACAGGCACTTTCACATTAGGAACTAAACACAGATCATTGACATTATCACCAAATTGCTCTTTCCCTTTGAGGGCCTTTAGCTCTTTCTGCACCTTATCAAAGTGTTCCTGGAAACCATCCATTCGGTCTTAGATGTCTAAGCTTTCACTCGGAGGAAGAAGTGGATTGTTGTCAAACTCTTTGTTGAAGACAGGAGTAGCATGAACCACAGGAGGTGTAGAAACAACAACAGGTTGAGCCAAGGAGGTCACTTGAGCAGCAGGATTGTAACCTTCAGGCATGAAATTTTCTAGCATTCCTGAAGGATAACTAGGAGCCATACGGTGTTGGATGGTAGAAACGAATGGCACAACAGAAACATGAGCATCTTGAACTTCAGAGATAACAGTTGTCTGTTGAGGTTGAATAATACAAGGATAAGGCGGAGGAGGTAGTGGTTGATTTTGAGCAGCCACCAACTATTCCACCATAGCAGTGAAGTTGGCCATACCGGCTCTCAAGGAAGTAACCTCCTCGTGTAACTCGCGATTCTCTTGCTCTAGATTTTCTATCTTCTTCTTGGATTTGGCTTGAATGTTATACCGATGCAACAGCTTAAAGACTGAACGAAGCAGAGAAACGAATAAGACACTTGGGAGAGTATGAAAATGCAAGAATATGTGTATCATGATGCATGACATGCAATGCATATGATTTTCTTATTATTTCTTTTTATTCTTATTCATTATTCAAGGAACTTAATAAAGACAATCTAATTTGCGAATATCAAAGTATAACACAGTTGAAATACTGAATAAAACTCATATCATTAATAACATATTTTGAAAATTACAACTCTTCAATACAAGTTTCAATGAACCCAAGTACAATAGAGCATAAAGTATAAACTAGAAATCCTAATGAACCAAGACTGCAGAAGACCCTTCATCAGATGACCTCTTCCTCTTAAGCTTCCGGATCTCTTCCTTCAACTGCTCGTTCTCCAACACGTACCTGTCAACATAACCTTTCCAAGCACCAGACTCAGAAGAAGTATGAGAATAAACAGGAGCACTAGAAGTTGGGTGAACACTAGAAGAAAGTAAATCCTCTTGTTTCTGCATCATCTCTACATCACGACTCTCAAGAATCTCAATCAAATCATCCTTTTCTTTCAACTCTATTGCATGAGACATCTTCAAGGTATGATACTTGTTCTTCCAAGCTTCCTTCTCTTGTTGCATCCTAACCAAAGTAAACTGAAGATCCTCTACGTTGTCTGAACCTTGAGTAGTAACTGGGAATAAATCAGCAAGAGGCTCCTCTTGAGAATACGACATCTTCAACTCAATAGCTCTTGCTTGGACCCATAGAAGATAAGGCTCCAAAGAAATAGCTCCCCTCTGCCCTAGATTTTTTTTCCTTTCCTATGAATATGACGCCAAGCTTTCTTTATATCCTTCCTAGTTGTAGTGTGGTCTTCACCATCTTTAAGAAAGAAGCCACTCATATGAATATTCCTTGGTTTATCCCTCATCGGATAACCAAGTTGACGACGCGCAAGAACATGATTGTAGCTAATGCATCCCTTTGTACCAAGAAGAAGCACATTGGGAAAGCTACCACAATTGTCAATAATCTCTACATCATAATAAACCTGACGATACCATACAATATCAGAATGAGTGAGAGCCATAATCTTCGGTGCCCAATGAGATCCCCTCCTAGGATCCCAAAATGCATCAGCTTTAGGTAAATGAGAAGTAAACCAACGGTATATCAATGGCGTACAACAGATGATCTCTCCTTCTCAACGGAAGTTTCAAAGATGAATAGAATAATAAGTCTCTATAAGAAGTGTGGGAACTAGATTCCCAATCATGAAGATCCTGATAGCATTAACATCAACAAAGTTGTCAACATTGGGAAATAAGAACAAACCATAGGAGAGCAGACAAAGATGGATTCAAAAGCCTCCATACTCCTCATCTCAACAAAATAATGAGCCTTCTTCAAAAGAAATGCAGCCGGTAATCCTCTGATACACCCCTTAGTAGTCAATTGTCTTCAATCTCAGACCTCTTCGGATGGGTAATAGTAGCAATCTCATGATACTTAGGCTCCTCCTGCGAACCAGTAAAAGGAACAACACTAGTAATAGGTCGACCAAACATATAAGAATACTCCTCCAAGATAGGAACCAAGTAATAGTCAGGAAAAGTGAAGCAATGATATAACGAATCATAGAACTGAACCAAGGTGAAAAGAAAACCATCCTTCATTGTTATACCCCAAAATTTTCCCTCCTACTTCTCAAGACAATTCACATCTCAATTCTCAAGGATTTCATAAGAGTTGACCAGACAAACCCTCTCCTAAGCAATTAATCCAAACTAGGGTTTTGTTATTCTTAAGTCAAGAGGGATTTATAATGCTTCAAGTGGTCATCATACCTCATCATATACTTCAAGGAATCACCATGTCAAGTTTCAAGCCTTAAAAGTTCAAATTGCTCATCTAATTGCTCAGATAGCCGAAAATCAACTATATTTGACAAAAACTCAACTGTGGTCAACATACAGTCAAACTTCATAATTTTTGGTCAACATCAATATTTTGAAGTGATATTCATCATTTGATCAAGAGTGGATCATGATTCATCAAGAAAAGTCAAGCTCTGATCAAAAGTCAAAGTTTCCAAATGATGGCTTCTCTAGACAAAAGTCAACAGAACTTTGACCAAGCATAACTTTCACATACTTCATCAGAAATTTTTCCACCAATGCTCATTTTGAAGAGAATCCAATTCTCTACAATTTCATGTCTCACAAGCTTGGGCAAAAAATGCTTCATTTGAAGGATATGAATCAAAACATTATAGGTCCTTCTAGAAAAGTCAACAAAAGTCATCTTTTTGCAAAGAAGTGTTCATGAGCATGGAAAGTCCATTGAAGATGAAACCAAAAAGGCTGTTTAGAAGACATCTTGAGCTTTCTAAAAAGTCCAAGAACACCCAAAATGTTGAAAATTGAGCAATATAAAAATTGTGCAAGTTGAGCATTTTTGAGGAGGCGCATGAAGAAAAATACCTTGCAAAAGCCAATAATTTCCAAATGGGCCTAAGAGTTTATGATTTAAACTTGATCATGAGATTATCCATGACTACTATGTAGCATGCCACACCATCTATCTCTTTATTTATTTATTGTTGAATTAAAATAACTTAAATTCAAATTTAATTAAATAAAATGCAAAAATAAAAGATAAGGTAAGTTGGGTTGGATATTTGCATGGCTTGGGGTCCAAGATAGCTCACTACAAGCTGTCAATTTTGTGCAAGAAGATTGAGGAAGAGATTGATCAAGATTGGAAGGATTTTGTACAATTTTTCAAATCAAATATTCTCCATTTAAGGAGAATATTTTCTCTTAATGCCTCGACCTAATTCCACTCTTCTACAAACACCTAGCATTCTTACAAGACCAGGAGACTTTATAGACACCTCTCTCACGTGCTGCCAGCCTCTTGCAAAACCCTAAAAATTCTCAAAATTTTCTCAAAGTTGGCCAAATCGTATTCCAACTTCCAGCCAGTCTCAAGTGCTTCCAGTTTCAAGTGGATCATAATCCATGGCCAGAACATGCTAAATCGTTCCATTCACAAGCATCCATATTCACATTTTCTTGAAATCGTATTTTGCATTTTACCCTGTTTTATTGATATTTAACTATGTTAATGTGTTCATGAAGTCTTTTAGAACAGGTTTGATCGATCCTCCACAAGCTTTGACGTGTAAATCACTAGATGCCATTGTTAGGGCATGAACTTAGTGAAGATTCGGTTTCCACGATACAAGCCGTTTTAGGACAAACAAACCTTACCATCGTGATCATAGGGACAAAACCCCACCTTTTGCAATTTTTCTATTTTGCCTTGCAGGTTTCCATTTCGAGTCACGCCCGAAGCTCCGACACGGATCCTTCGACCATAAGTACCAACACGGCATCCCACACAAAAGCTCCGACACGGGCCTCATCAGCATTAGGAGTGCCATCTTCTGAGTCTCACAGCCGTGATGCCCCTAGAAGCTCCAGCTTCTAGAAGCCCCAGTTCCAAAATCTCCAAAAGCTCCGACTTGGACCCTTTCGACCCAGAACCCCAGAGCTCCGCACGGGCATCAATATCGAGATACCCAGGCTCAAACTTATAGGTGCCTCTAGCAACAGAACTCTCAGAAGCTCCAGCTTCTGGGATGGCTTCTATCAGAAGCTCTCTAACGTTTTGCTTTATGTTTTTTTTCTTCTTATTTTGCTTATTTAATCATTAATTAATTTAATTAGTAATTAGGTTAATTAATTTAGGATTAATTAGATAACTTTCACTAATATTTTCTTTTATCTAATTTAATTAATTAATTTAGGTTAATATTCACTAACTTTTCTTTTAATTAATTAAAATCAACTAGATCTAGGTTATTTTTCACATAAACTCAAATTTTCAAAATACAAAAAATATTAGGATTAGTTTTCTTTTCCGCTATTTATTTTTCTTGCATTTTAAATTCTAGAAAGGTTGTATAGGTCGCAAATTTTTTATCATGCAATAGCGTAGGATTTTACTTTCCGCATTTTACTTTTCGCACCTCCTTTTATGTATCTTCCCCAAAGCCATGTAATAGCGTAGGACCCTTTATATTTCTGCAATTTACTTTCTGCACCTATTAAACTGCTAGTAATTAGGCGTGTATGGCAAGATAAGAATCAATTTAGACCACTAATACAAGATAAAATATCTGAAAAACAATACACTCTTCTCACACATGCACCCCCTAGGGTATTCTCTCTCGTTGCCTTATAAATGGTCAAGTAGCTCGAACGTGGGGGTATCTTAGCACGGTTGCCTACGAAATATCATCACAGTCCCTTCGACTTAAAAGATCATAGTCCCTCGATGTTGCCTACAAATATATGATCTCGTCCCTCGGTTGTTTCCCACGAAAAGTGATGATCGTCCCTACGAATATGCTAGGATCCTCCTACAAGTTGCCTTCTATGACCATCCGACGTCCCTTCGAATGTCCCTTTACATCCAACGAATAGGGTTACCTACCAACTAATGGTATGGATAGCGCTGTTCTAAAGGAAAGCAAAATAACACGGAAACGATCGTTCTGAGTAGGTAATAAGTCTCTTTTGCATGCTCAATTCCTTTTTACACCTCACACTTTTCTTAAAACTTTTCCAAAACAAAACATTTCCAAACACTTCATATACATTCCAGCGTGAATCATTATGAAGTCAAAGCGAAATGCCTTTTCAAAAATCTTTTCAAACACACACACACAAACAATTTAAAGTGAGCTAAAGCAATTAAGAGCCCGTAGATAACTATGGATGGAAAGGGTGCTAACACCTTCCCTTTTCATAAATAACTCCCTTACTCATAATCTAACGAAGATCTTTTCCTGTTCTTTTCGCCTTCCCTTAATTGGATAAAAGAAAAGTCGGTGGCGACTCTTGCTATCTGCACATTTGCGATCAAATGCAAAACAAACAAGTGAGTTCTCCCACCGTGTTACAGAACTGGCGACTCTGTTGGGGATAATAAAGAGAGTTTACCTTAGGGTATTTAGATCACTCAAAATTGTTTGACTTGTATGCTTTACTTTTAAGGGCTGCTTGGGTATTATGCTTGTGGGGGATCCTACACCCGGATCCAGGTTTCCTTAGGTAAGTAGCAATAAATCGTCGCGACCGTTAGGCGTATACCGAAACGGTCAACATGATGGCTATATTAGTGCTACACTTAGGATGTCCCGATGCTCCTCATGTCTAGTTGAGGAAAGTATTTGGCGTCTGCGTGGTTTCATCAACACTAACTCAACTTTTAGAACCCTAATTGACCCATCTTGGCCATTAGAAGGTAGTGAGATGGCCGGCTTTGGTGTAGACTAAGGTTGGTTGATACTCAATGTTACGCTCATTAAGATTCGACTTTCGGGATGTTTCGGTCGACCACTTGGTAGTCGTATTGAAATAAAGCCTACAAGAAAGATCAATGATATGAGATTCCTAGAACCCGATTACTATTATAGGATAGGTTGAACCTACTCAAACTTTGGTAGGGTAGACACCTATACCTCATGAAAGCCTTAAACTTAAGGCTATTGTGTGAATTGTTTGTGCTTGCTACTTGCTTATTCATGACATCATGACATCATAACATCACATCATCATATCATTTCTAACTATTTCAAGGACCTATGAATTTATCTTTGCTTTGTTTTGTAGGGATTCATGGCTTCCAGAAAGACTATTCGAATCAACTTCGTGGGTATACCTTCTCAGCTCAAAGAATTGGTTTCAGAAATTCCCGATCATGCTCAATTCATCAAAAGACATGGTTATCTGCTTGACTTGATTACCTCCGGTTTTGAAGAAGATATTATGCACGTCATATTCCAGTTCTTCGATCCGAAACATCACTGCTTTACATTCCCAGATTATCAGTTGGTCCCTACCTTGGAAGAGTTCTCTAAGCTACTGAGGATACCTATCCTTGATCAGATACCATTCACCGGTTCAGAAAAAGCTCCGAAGTAAGAAGACATTGCATCAGCGTTACATCTAAAGTGATCAGACATTGAAACTAATTGGGAAACAAGAAGCGGGAGTTAAGGGTTTTCTTGCTAAGTTCCTGATAAAGAAAGCTCGAGAATTCCTCAAAGCTATGAGTTTCCATGCATTCGAAGACATTTTGGACTTACTAATCTATGATTTGGTGTTATTTCCTAATCCAGATCAGCTCATAGACGTGAACGCCATCAAGATATTCCTCACTCATAATCCTGTGCCTACCTTGCTTGGAGACATTCTGCATTCTCTCCACACTCGTACCATCAAACGACAAGGAACTCTCATGTGTTGAATACCATTACTTTCCAGGTGGTTTATTTCGCACCTTCCTCAATCAATAATGAAGAACGAGCAAAGGTTGAAGTTGTCTCAAAGGCTAATGTCACTCTTTCACTCGGATATCCGTTGGTGTCTTTTTTCTCAACAAGACTTCACTTTCATTGAGCGTTGCGGGGAATTCCCTAATGTACCACTCCTTGGAATAAGGGGAGGTATCACTTACAACCCTTCTCTAGCTCTACGTCAGTTTGGTTATGCTCGAAGCGATGGTCCTCATGATATGCTTCTCCAAGACATTATGTTTGACTACAACAACGATCTCCAGAACTACCATTGAAGATTTGTGCACGCTTGGGGCATGGTAAAGAAGACTGATACCAAGACTTTGGGACATAAAAATTCCATTCCTTGGGAACCTTACCTCAAATGGGTGCGAGCTCGAGCTCAAAACCTCATGATGCCATTTACACCTGTGCTACCAGTGATTATGGAACCTGTTGCTATAGGTGACGAACCCTATACCGTTCTCCATCCAGACATGCCTACCGATTTCGAAGACTTGAAGAGATCCTGGATTCAAATTAAAGAAGAAAGGGACACATTCGAAGCTCAGTGCTATGCAAGCGAGAAGAAAGTGCTAGAGTTGACAAAGCTACTTCACGAGGAGAGAAACATCAACACCTACTTCAACACAAAGACGAAGCGTCCATGGGAGACCTAAGCACTAGGAAATTTCTTTTATTTGTTTAAACTTTCATTTGCACTTAATAAAAAGTAAACTAATAAAAGTTTGTTTGTGCTTGTTTAACAAATTTAAATTCCTAAGGTCCTTGAAAACATTGCATTGCATAACATCGCATATCATGGCATAACATTTCATAACAGGTACATGGAAGACCGGTTTTCTTATTCTCTCGCTGTTTATTTCAGTAGGGAAATGGCTCTTGAAAAGACTGTCAAAGATCTCCAAGCTCAGGATGCTCAATTCTAGGAAAATTTCACCAACTTGGTCCAAGGCAAGAAAGATCTGAAGAAGCTCATCACCAGAAAGAAGAATACTATCGGTATCCTCAACATGGGAAGAAATCACAAGGGTCCAGCTAAGGTGATCAGCCGGTTTGAAATCTCAGACAAGAGTGGTGAAACCGAGGGAAGTGTCAAGAACAGCGAAGGAAGCCGTCATGGGTCTGAAAACGAAGATGAAGACTATGTGAGCGAGCAGTATCCTCCGGATGATGACAAATACAAGCAACTTAAAGACCGTCTGAATGCTGTGAAAAATTTGAAAATGTCCAGGCTGGATTTTGATGATCTGAGTCTTATTCCTGGTGTGGTAATTCCCTGCAAGTTCAAAGTTCCTACTTTTGCCAAGTATGATGGCATCTCTTGTCCAAAACTGCATCTGAAGTCCTATGCTCAGAAGATCTATCCTCATACTGAAGACAGGAAATTGTGGATTCATTTCTTTCAAGAGAGTTTATCCAGAACTCAGTTGGAGTGGTATTATCAGCTAGACAGTACCCATATTCATACCTAGAATGACTTAGAAGATGCTTTCTACAAGTTGTACCAGTACAATGCTGAATTAGCACCCACCCGCATGCAGCTACAGAGTATGTCTATGGGTCGTGACAAGAAGTTCAAAGAATATGCTCAGAAGTGGAGAGATCTAGCAGGCAGACTTCAACCACCCTTGTCCAATAGGGAATTGGTTGATATGTTCATGGGAACACTGACAGGCCCATTTTTCAATCACCTGATTGGAAACTTTTCAACCGGATTCACCGCTGATATTGACTGGCGAACGCATTGGAATCAAGAGCGGAAAGATTCAGGTAGAGTCATCTTCAAATGCTGGGAAGAGATCTTTTGGTGGTAAGAAAGAAGTCAATGCTGTATATTGTCATCAACAAAATTTTCCCTCCTACTTCTCAAGACACTCCACATTTCCATACTCAAGGATTTCACAAGGGTTAACCAAACAAACCCTCTCCTAAGCAATCAACCCAAACTAGGGTTTAGCTATCCTCAAGTCAAGGTGAGCCTCCAACACTTCCAGTGGCCATCATGCCTCATCATATGCTTCAAAGAATCTCCATGTCAAGTTTCAAGCCTTACAAGTCAAGTTTCCTCAGACAATTGCTCAGATGGTTGAAAATCAGTTGTGTTGGACAAAAAGTCAACTGTGGTCAACATACAGTCAAACTTCATAATTTTTGGTCAACATCAATATTTTGAAGTCATATTCATCATTTGATCAAGGTTTGATCATGATTCATCAAGAAAAATCAACAATTGATCAAAAGTCAAAGTTTCCAAATTGGGCTTTCTTAGACAAAAGTCAACAGAACTTTGACCAGGCATAACTTTCACATACTTTATCAGAAATTTTTCCACCACAACTCATTTTGAAGAGAATTCAATTCTCTACAACTTCATATCTCACAAGCATGGTCAGAAAATGCTTCATTTTGAAGATATGGGTCAAAACATTGCAGGTCCTTTTCAAAGTCAATAAAAAGTCAACTTTTTGTAAAGAAGTGTTCATGAGCATGGGAACTTCAATTGAGATGAAACCAAAGAGGTTGTTTAGAGGATATCTTGAGATTTCTAAAAAGTCCATGAATACCCAAAAATGTTAAAAATTGAGCAAGATACACCTTGCACAAGTTGGGCATTTTTGAGGAGGTGCACAAAGAGAAATACTTGACAAAACCCAAGATTTTGCAAATGGGCCTAACTTTTCTTGGTTCAAACTTGTTCCTTAGCTGATTTGGAACCTCCAAGCCCAAGGCCACGAATTTATCTTTTATTTTTATATTTATTTTGGATTATAATCATTTAAAAGCCAATTTAATTAAAATAAAAGATAGAAAATCAAAATTAATTGCAAATTGGATTTTTCTCTCATTCTTAAGGTCCAAGCAAGCCATACAAGCTGTCAATTTCGAAATTGCATTGATTGGCAAAGGAATTGAGTGAGATTTGATCAAAAAAGGCAATATTTGTTTTTATACCAAATCAAATATTTTCTCATTGATTGGCATATAATTTCTTCATGATTCTTGACCTAAATCCTTCTACTATAAGTACACAATGCACTCACAAGTACAAAGGACGAAATTCTTGCCTCTAAGAACCCTACCCAACTTCAAAAAAACCGTGGCATTCAAGCAATTGGCAGCCCTGGTTTCAGATCGATTCAGACAATTCTAAGCATTCCGATACATTCCTGGAGGTCCTCTGAATCGATCTAGATACTCACAAGCCATCCAAACACCCAGAAACGTGAAATCACGATTTTGGTTTGCACTTTATTTTTCAAAATCGATTTTGATTATTCATGCATATTTAACCTGTTTTGATTGTTTGTTCATGTTTAGAATGATGTTTGCAAGCTATCTGGATGGTTTGATTTGAGTTTTGATGCATAAACCGAGTTTCACCATTGTTAGGGTTCCTATGCTCAAATTAGGGGTTCTTAGAATAGGAAAAATTGGACCAATCTAAGGACATATTCATGTTCAGGGGACAATTTGCAATCAATCCATGGCTTTACATTTAATCTATATTGCATATTGCTTGAGTTATGACTTGCAGGGATTTAGCCACGGAGAAGCAGAAACCGTAGCCAAAATCCTGAACATTTGAATTGGAGAAGATGACTCTGCGCGCGCTTTCTGTTCTGAAGGGTTCCAAGAAGCCCTTTGTATTCTTTTTGTTTTATATTGTTAACAGATGGCTCACTCAGCTCAGATGGCAAAGTAGCGCGTTGATTGATCAGAAGGGCATGGGTTCGAACCCTCTCTTTTTACATAATGTTTTGAAATTTCAGGTTTTCCCAGAAGGCATGCCGAAGCTCCGACCGGCCTCATAACGACACGCTCGCCCCATAAGTGCATATGAATCTTCCAGCCTGAAGTGCATACTTAGGCCTCGAACAGCCCTCGAAATTCCAATTTCTGGGCACCTCCGACGATGACTCCCAAATCCCAACACGGAGAATTCCAATCAGAAACATTCTGATTCTCCTCTCTAACATTATTTCTCATACTTTTTTTCATATTTTCCTTTTTAATTTAATTTCTTTTCAAACAATTTTCTAATGCATTAAAAATCACCAAAAATATTTTCTTTTTGCATTTAGGATAGGAAAATGTTTATATAATTTTTGACATAAAAATTAATATTTTTGCATGCATATTTTAATTAATTGTTAATTAACCATCAAATTGACTTTTAATTATTTTTCCATATTAAAATCAAATCTAGAAAATTCCCAAAAAATTGTTCTATCATCTAATTAGGACTACTAACCTAAAAACTTTTTTCCTAACTCAAAAAATCTTTTTTACTAACATATTTTCTCTTATGCAAATTTCTTTTCTTTTCTGATTATTATGTATCTGCTTACAGGTTGTAATAGTTAGGATTTATTTTCTCGCATTCTTTTTCAATATTATGTAACTGCTCATGGGATGTAATAGTTTAATTAGGATTTACTTTCCGCACTCCTATATTATGTAACTACCCCAAAGCCATGTAATAGCGTAGGACATTTACTTTCCGCACTTTACTTTCCGCACCATATAAATTGCTAGTAACTAGGCGTGTATGGCAAGATAAAAACGAACATAGATCACTTCTAATTCCAAGATAATATATCTGAATTTGACACACTCTATTCACACATGCACCCCCTAGGCTATTCTTTCTCGTTGCCTTTCGAATAAATGGTCAAGTCCCTCGAACGTAGAGGTATCCTAGCACCGTTGCCTACAAACATATCTTCATAGTTGAAATTCCTGGCAGCAGATACGTGATGTCACAGAGAATGTTATGACACGATGTCGACACTCATTAACAATTCACACGATAAATTTAAGCAATGATAAAGAACACAATAGATTGTTCACCCAGTTCAGTGTATAACAACACCTACATCTGGGGGCTACCAAGCCAGGGAGGAAATTCACTATTAGTAGAATTAATTCAGGAATAAACCAATCAGTTTATCTCCTTCACTAAAGACCTACCCAATGCAACTTCAATCTAAGTCCTACTTAGACCCGAGTTCCTACTCACTCCCCCTCAATCACAGCAATGATTTCAATCTATTGATTAATTGAATTGTGAAGACACACTTCAATAAACTATCTTGATTTTGCTTCAAAGCTTTAATCAAGAGACAAAACACTCGTGCTTCAAAGCTTTGAGTGATAAACAACTCTTACAACCAAATCCTAGTCCAAGGCACTTATCAATTGATAATTGCTTGGCTCACAAGAGTAACTAGAATTACACAAAATACAACTGCTAAATCTTCAATACAGTTCAAGGCGCGGCAGCGAGTAAGGGTTCTATTCCTTTTATAGAAGCGATCCACGAAACTTCGATTTTGGGCTTCCATAGTAATAGCTAGGGTTCATAATTAATCCTAAAAACTTGGTCTTTTCAACAACCGATTTAGGTTTCACTAAGATTAACCTAACATCCACGTGAGCATGCAATCTGATAACAGAAAAACATAATAAAGCAGCTCAACAAACTTCCTGAAACCCCTCAGGAAAAACAGATTCTACATAACAGAATGTCACACAGGATGTCATGACATCTGTTATGACATCAATCAAACTTAGAATTTCCGGCCTGATGCCTTCCGATTACGATGTACTTAATATCCTTGTCAAGTAGGATTTATCTTCAATCTCTGAATATCATGACATTTATCAAGACATTTCCATAGCCTAGTTTTACAAAAAAATAATGCCAACTAAAAACACTTACAAACTCCCCCTTTGGCACATTTTTGGCTAAAACAACTAAGTTAACACAGTACCCATGCAGCGGAAGAAAACAAACTAGTTCTAAGCTATCCTAAGCTTTAAAAAACCAGAACCTAGAGAAGATAAATTCTACCCATGATTTTTCATACAATTTCCTAATTGCCCACATATAAATCTCCATACAGTTTCCCCAATTGTCACACATATACTTCTCCATACAGTTTCCCCAATTGTCACACATATACTTCTCCCCCTTTTTAGCCTCAAAGGGGCCAAAGGAACCAGTACAAGTGCCCCAACAATCATCTTATATAAAAGAAGTACCATCATAGTTAAAGTTACAACTCTGTCAAATTAATACAATTATCTAAAACAGAATAGGGAAAATGCAGAACAAAGTTAACAATAAAATAACAAAACAGAAACAAGAAACACCATAGCAACAAGCTATCAGATCAAGTGCTCTCTTCTCCTGAAGAAGCACTATGAAAAAAGCATCTTCAGAACTTCCTTCAGCTCCAATCATCTGAACATCATCATTTTCAGCATCACCATCAGCATCATTACCAACTAACCCTTCATCCTCAACCTCTGTGTCCTGCTCCTTTTCCAGTTGAGAGATCAGTTCTTCAAGGCTTTGCTTCCTTGCTTCAAGCTCCTTGCAGGTTGCTTTCAGCACAGCCAAGACAGTTGCTTTCTGAGAAGTTGCCTTGACATTGGATGTCTCACCAGATGTCATGACAATGTCTGGGACATGTCTTCCTTGAAAGAGCTTGTAATGAAATCCAAGTGCAGGGGCTCTTTTGCAGACTGTATCTCTTTCAACTAGAATATCAGGAAATTGATCCATTATAATTCCACACAGAGGGAGGGAAATGCTATTGGTCCTTTGATTGCATAGCTTTCAGGATGCTTGAGGGGTCTGCTCAAAGATGTAGGTTCCATAGTCAAATTTTGCTTGAGTACCTACTGCAAATATAAATCTGCCCAGTCCAATAGAGATGGTTGACTTGTGATTTGTTGGAACCCAGTTAGCAGCACCTATTTTGTGCAAGATGGCAAATTTGACACTCAACTTACTGGCTGTGAGTTTTCCCTTCAGAGGCCAGTGCTTCACCTGCTTAGCAGTGATAGTTTGACAGATTTGGTTGTCACTTTCCTCAAGCTCTGGCTGAGCATCATCTGATCTCCCCAGGAATCTGTTGACCACACTTGGAGAGAACTTTACTTTCCTCCCCCTTACATACACAGTCTTGTAGTCTGCAGAGCTCCCATCACCACAACCACTTGACAAATTTACTATAAACTCTTTTACCAAAACATCATAGCAGTTTGAGAAACTCACAACTGTCTTCATTAATCCAGCCTCCTTAATAAGATTAACAATCTCTTTGCACTCAAGGGCATTCTTATTCAGCTCCCTTTCCAAAGCAATCCTCTTCAAGCACACATACTTCCATCTCCCAGCATTCTCAGGATGATGGAATGAGATGTTGTCAATAGCCACTTCAGGCCCCTTGGGCAGTTTCCCAAGAGTTGGCTTCTTCCTTGGATGAATGTCTGTGACATTCATTTCAACATCAAACTCAGAGTCTTGATCTGACTCTGAAGGTTCAGGTACCTTCCTCTTCTTCACAATTGGTGTCCTCCTGGGTCTAGAGCCACCACCAACAGTTTTTACCCTACTCTTCTTTATAGAGGGTCCAGCTTTGGAGTTCTTCTCAGCTTTATACACATCTTCAACACCCTTTTCTTTAACAGGACTCTGTGAGGCAGCCTGTTTTCCCTTCCTTCTCATCATCCTCTTTGCAATGCTTGGATTGAGGCAATGAGGTCATTGTCTGAGAATTCCTCATCCAAGTCAATGATAGGGGGTTCAGAATCTTTAACTGGAGAGTTTTCCAGGTTATCATCTACAGGTTTCTCTGGAGTTTCATCAAGGATACTACCAGAGATATAGTCAGCAGGATTCACAGTTGATTTAACAGAGGTACACTTTTCTGGGGACTCTTCAAGAATACCATCAGAAATATTATCTTCATTAACAACAGGGGACTCATTACAAGTATCATCAATACACACTTCAGAATCTTTAACAGAGGGATTAACAGCATTCTTGACAGGGGAATCAACAGGTGTTTCAGTATCAGGATCCACAGGGGTTTTCTTGACATGATCACCAGATGTCTTGACATTCTCAGTGACATCTGGATCAGCTGCTAAGTTAGGGCTAGCAGATTGATGGTTTAGAGGGACAGAAACCCCAGGTACAGAGTGGTTTTCATTTAGGATCCTGGTTACTATCCTAGCAATGGCTTCATGCACATACCTAGACCCTTCTCTGTTTGCTATTTCAGGAGGAACAGAAGAAGATGGTTCAGAGGTCTTACCAGAAGGAGATGCTTGTGTCCTTCGTGGATTCCTGGTGCGAAGTTTCTTGACTTTCTCAGGGTCAGTTGCCATTGCGCGCAGTGGAGTAACCCTCAGAGCTTCAACATGCATGGCTTCAGCATTTGCCCTAATCTCAGCCATGGTGGGAGATGAAGAACCAGATTCTTGAGATGATGAAGAGGATGAAGACATATTTTGCTGAGATATTTTGAGGGAATGAGAACGAGAATGACAGAGAGTTTGAGAGTATCTTTTGGATGAAGAGAATATGATACTTTCAAATGAAGAAACTATTATAAGAAGGAGTCTCTTCCTATTCTTGGATCTTTTAAAAATAAGAGGAAAATAATTAAATGACCCACTTATAATTAATTGAAATAAAAGGTCTCTTCCATTCCTTGTTGTAAGCAATTTTAATTGATACAATTCCTCATATTGACAAATACCCAACTTGCCCCTTAAATTCTCAAACTGACTAGTATCAAGGGCTTTAGTGAAAATGTCAGCCAGTTGGAGTTCAGTAGCAACATGCTCCAATTTAATCACTTTCTTCTCCACAAGGTCTCTGATGAAGTGATGTCTAATGTCAATGTGCTTAGTCCTACTGTGCTGTATAGGATTCTTTGAAATATTAATAGCACTTAGGTTGTCACAGTACAATGTCATGACATTCTGTGTGACATTGTACTCGATCGACATCTACTTCATCGGACCATTTGAGAACAAGCTGCGCCGGTACGCTATGTATTCACCTCGATGGTGGACAAAGACACACAATTTTGCTTCTTGCTGAACCAAGAAACAAGGTTGTTTCCCAAGAAGAAGCATCCTCCAGAAGTGCTTTTTCTATCATCAGCCTACCGCCAATCAGCATCACAATAGCCGGACAATTGGTTCACATCCATGAGAATACAGTATACCATAATTGCAGGTTCCACTCACATACTTCAGAATTCTTTTCACTTGATTGATGTGAATCACTTTAGGTTCAGCCTGGTATCTTGCACAAACCCCAACAACAAAAGCAATGTCAGGTCTGCTGGCTGTTAAGCACAACAAGCTTCATATCATGCTTCTATACAAGCTTTGATCAACACTTTCTCCACTTGTGCCTTTGGACAACTTTACATGAGTAGGAGCAGGAGTCCTTTTATGCCTGGCATTCTCCATTCCAAATTTCTTGACAATATTCCTTGCATACTTGCTACGTGAAAGAATGTTGAGTCTTCCATTGTGTGACTTGCAGTCCAAGAAAGTAAGTCAATTCTCCCATGAGGCTCATTTCAAACTCAGCTTGCATTTGGGTGGCAAAATGTCTCACCATTGTATCTGACATTCCTCCAAACACTATGTCATCAACATAAATTTGAGCCAGCATTATCTTTCCTCCTTCATCCTTGACAAAGAGGGTTTTATCCAAGGCTCCTTTCCTATAACCTTTATCAGTTAGGAATTTTGTCAGCCTTTCATACCAAGCCCTAGGAGCTTGCTTCAGACCATATAAGGCTTTCCTCAACTTGTAGACATGGTCAGGAAACTTTGGATCCACAAAACCTTTAGGCTGCTCTACATATACCTCCTCATTCAAGTAGCCATTTAGGAAGGCACTTTTCACATCCATCTAAAACAATTTGAATTTCAGAATGCAAGCAACACCAAGCAATAATCTAATTGATTCCAGTCTAGCCACATGAGCAAACGTCTCATCAAAATCAATCCCTTCAACTTGAGTGTATCCCTGAGCAACAAGTCTTGCTTTGTTTCTGGTGACAACCCCTTCTGCATCAGACTTGTTCTTGTAGATCCACTTTGTCCCAATGATGTTTGTTCCTTCTGGTCTAGGAACTAACTCCCACACTTCATGTTGCTTGAACTGGTTCAATTCATCTTGCATTGCTCCAATCCAGTATTCATCAGTTAGAGCCTCTTTGACATTCTTTGGCTCAATCTTTGACACAAAACAAGAGTTTGAGACAATTTCTCCGGATCTTGTAGTGACACCATAGTTAGGATCTCCAATGATGAGTTCCTTTGGATGGTCTTTCTGAATTCTGATAGAAGGATCTTTGTTAGCTTCCTTTGGTTCAGACTTTGGTGATGTAGGAACAGGCACAACATTCTTATCAGACACTTGTGGTGATGTCTCAAACAATGTCTCAACATCATATGGAACATTGTTTTCCACCAGATGATCATCCACTATGACATTAATAGACTCCATCATAACTTTTGTCATGGAGTTGAATACCCTATAAGCTCTGCTGTTGGTAGAGTATCCCAGAAAGATGCCTTCATCACTTTTTGAGTCCATCTTTCTCCTCTGATCACGATCTGTCAGAATATAACATTTGCTACCAAATACATGGAAATACTTCATAGTAGGTTTTCTTCCCTTCCATATTTCATACAAGGTAGAAGATGTTCCCTTTTTCAAGGTGACCCTGTTATGAACATAGCAGGCTGTATTCATAACTTCAGCCCAAAAATGCATAGGAAGTTTTTTTGCATGAATCATTGCTCTGGTTGATTCCTGTATAGTCCTGTTTTTCCTTTCCACAACTCCATTTTGTTGAGGAGTTATTGGAGAGGAGAACTCATGATTGATTCCTTCTGAGGAGCAGAATTCATCAAACTTGCTATTCTCAAATTCCTTTCCATGATCACTTCTGATTCTGACAATGCAGCTCTCTTTCTCTCTTTGAAGTCTTTTGTACAATTCTTTGAAGACATCAAACACATCAGATTTTTCTTTGATGAAGTTTATCCAGGTAAATCTTGAAAAATCATCCACAACTACATAAGCATATCTTTTTCCACCAAGACTTTCAACCTGCATAGGCCCCATCAAGTCCATGTGTAACAGCTCCAGTGCCTTGGAGGTGGTCAGATGTCTTGACATTGGATGTGACACTCTGGTTTGCTTTCCAACCTGACATTCACCATATACTCTCCCTTCATCAATATGCAGACTTGGAATCCCTCTAACAGCCTCCATGGAAATGATCTTTTTCATCCCTCTAAGGTGCAAATGACCAAGCTTTTGGTGCCACAGTTTTACCTCTTTTTCATCCTTGGCTGTAGAACACATAGTGGACAGGTTAGTGTTCTCAGGCTCCCACAAATAACAGTTGTCCTTTGATCTGATTCCTCTCATTACAACCTCTTGTTTTTCATTAGACACAATACATTCAGACTTGGTAAAGTTGACCTTGAATCCAGAATCACACAGTTGACTGATACTTATGAGATTGGCAGTCAAACCCTTTACTAGCAGTACCTCATTTAGGTTTGGAACTCCAGAGCAGTCCAAGTTTCCAACACCTTTTATTTCACCTTTAGCTCCATCTCCAAAAGTGACATAACTGGTAGTATGAGGTCTGACTTCATTTAGGAGGTTCTTGATTCCAGTCATATGCCTAGAGCAGCCACTGTCAAAGTACCAGTCTTCCTTGGCAGAAACTCTAAGGGAAGTGTGAGCTATCAATGCTGCAGTCCTCTTCTTCCACTGTTGAGTGTAGGGTACCTTGGTGTTCTTAGGCTTGACATAAGGAGTCTGATTAGGGTATCCATGTAGTCTATAGCAGAAGGGTTTTATGTGCCCAAACCTTCCACAATGATGACATCTCCATCTTTGAAACTTTTTATTCATGTTTCTCTGATCTTGATGTTGAACCCAATGATGTGACATCTGCTTTGACATTGGCTTATTAGGTCTGTTCTTCTTCTTGTTATCAGCAAATTTCTTTGCAGCCACATACCCTGAGCCAGACACATTTCCTGTTTTATGTTGTGACATCTGCTTTGACATTGGTTTCCCATGCCTCTTCTTCTTCTTGTCACTAACAGGTTTCTTTTCAGCCACATATCCTAGACCATGCTTATTTCCTGCATTTTGTCCAAGCTGAAGGATTTCTTCCAACTTATCAGTCCCAGTTGTCAGCATCTTGACAGATTTAGTCATCTGATCAAGCTTGGAATTCAACACTATAATTTCACTGTTGAGATGACTTATAGTGACTGTATTTTCCTTCTTCTCAGCTTCCAACTTCACATTTTCTGCTTCCAACTTCTCAATCAACTTTTTCTGTTTTTCATTCTGCTGACATACTTCACCACTTCTGATACACAGCTTCTTGTAAGTATCAGCAAGTTCTTCAAAGGTCACTTCCTCATCACTAGAGTCATTATCAGAATTACAAACTCCAGAAAGTGCAGTGACAAGTTTGGCTGATTCCTCTTCAGAGTCACTACTTGAATCACCATCAGACCAAGTGACAACCATTCCTTTCTTTTGTTTCTTAAGAAAGGTAGGACATTCAGCTCTAATATGCCCATATCCTTCACATCCATGACACTGGATTCCTCTGCCTTGACTCCCTTTTTCTTCTGACTTGGGTCTTCTGCTGGAGTCATAATATCTGCTAATGTAAGATGGAATGTTCTTGACATTTGACCTTGACTTTGGATCAATCCTCTTGATGAGCTTGTTGAACTGTCTTCCAAGCATAGCTATGGCTTCAGATATCTTCTCATCATCATTCTTATTGCACTCCTCTTCAGTATTGGATACAAGGGCTATGCTTTTATTCTTCTTATCAACATTTTCACTGATTCCCATCTCAAAAGTCATAAGAGATCCAATAAGTTCTTCAACCTTCAAGGTACTGATGTCTTGAGCCTCCTCTATTGCAGTCACTTTCATTGCAAATCTTTTAGGCAAGGATCTGAGAATTTTTCTCACCAAATTTTCTTCTAACATCTTTTCTCCTAAAGCTCCTGAGGTGTTGGCAATCTCCAAGATATTCATGTGAAACTCATGAATCGTCTCATCTTCCTTCATCTTCAGATTCTCAAATTTGGTAGTGAGCATCTGAAGTCTTGACATTTTTACCTTGGATGTCCCCTCATGAGTAGTCTTGAGAGTGTCCCAAACATCTTTGGCCAGTTAACACTGATGAACTAGTCTGAAGATATTTCTGTCAATTCCATTGAATAATGCATTCAATGCTTTAGAGTTGCCTAATGCAAGCTCTTCTTCTTCCTTTCTCCATTCTTCCTCAGGTTTCAGACTAGCATTCCCATCTTTCTCAAGCTTGGTAAGATATTTCCATCCTTTGTCAGCAGCTCTCCAAGCCTTAATGTCCAGTGACCTAAAAAAGGCAACCATACGATGTTTGCAGTAATCATAGTTAGATCCATCCAGAATAGGTGGTCTACCTCCAAATCCTCCTTCCTTGTCCATAACGCCAGAAACTATTATCCCTAGATCTCACCCGAAATAGCGAGTGGGGTGCACCTCGATGCCAATTGAAATTCACGGCGGCGAGATATGTGATGTCACAGAATGTTATGACACGATGTCGACACTCTTAACAATTCACCGATGAAATTTAAACAGCAGTAAAGAACACAATAGATTGTTCACCCAGTTTAGTGTATAACAACACCTACATCTGGGGTCTACCAAGCCAGGGAGGAAATTCACTATTAGTAGAATTAATTTAGGAATAAACCAATCAGTTTATCTCCTTCACTTAAGACCTACCCAATGCAACTTCAATCTAAGTCCTACTTAGACCTGAGTTCCTACTCACTCCCCCTCAATCACAGCAGTGATTTCAATCTATTGATTAATTGAATTATGAAGACACACTTCAATAAACTATCTTGATTTTGCTTCAAAGCTTTAATCAAGAGACAAAACACTCGTGCTTCAAAGCTTTGAGTGATAAACAACCCTTACAACCAAATCCTAGTCCAAGGCACTTATCAATTGATAATTGCTTGGCTCACATGAGTAACTAGAATTACACAAAATACAACCTGCTAAATCTTCAATACAGTTCAAGAGGCGCAGCAGTAGAGTAAGGGTTCTATTCCTTTTATAGAAGCAGTCCTGAAACTTCAGTTTTGGGCTTCCATAATAATAGCTAGGGTTCACTTAATTAATCCTAAAAACTTGGTCTTTTCAACAACCAATTTAGGTTTAACTAAGATTAACCTAACATCCACATGAGCATGCAATCTGATAACAGAAAAACATAATAAAGCAGCTCAACAAACTTCCTGAAACCCCTCAGGAAAAACAGATTCTGCAGAACAGAATGTCACACAGGAAGTCATGACATCGGTTATGACATCAATTAAACTTCTGCAGAATTTCCAGCACAGTTCTTGTTTCCAGTTCTGAGCTGTACTTAGATATCCTTGTCAAGTAGGATTTATCTTCAATCTCTGAATGTCATGACATTTATCAAGACATTTCCATAGCCTAGTTTTACCAAAAAATAATGCCAACTAAAAACACTTACAATAGTCCCTCGACGTGGCCTACGAAAACATGATCTCGTCCCTCGATTGTTGCCTACGAAAAGTGATGATCGTCCCTTCAAATGTGCTTGGATACTCCTACAAGTTACCTTCTATGACCATCTGATGTCCCTTCGAATGTCCCTCTTATATCCAACGAATATGGTTACATACCAACTAATGGTACGGACAACACTATTCTAAAGGAACGTAAAATAACAAGAAAATGACCATTCTGAGTAGGTAATAAGACTTTTAGTTGCTTGCTCTATCAAAATACTTTTCACACCTCACACTTTTGTCATAGTTCAAACACTTTTCAAAACGAACATTTCCAAACACTTCGTATACATTCCAGCGTGAATCATTATGAAGTCAAAGCGAAATGCCTTTTTCAAAACATTTTTCAAACACACACACAGAAAGCAATTTTAAAAGTGAGCTAAAAGCAACTAAGAGCCCGTAGATAACTACGGATGGAATCAGTGCTAATACCTTCCCTTTCTTAATATCTAAATCTTATTTCAGTTCAAATTCCTTAGTTTAGTGGCATTAAATAATGTCCTTGGTTGTTAGGCGTATATAGTCAACATGATGGCTACGTTAGTGCGACACTTTGGATGTCCTGATGCTCCTCATTCTCAAGTTGAGGGAAATATTTGGCGTCTGCGTGGTGTCATCAGCACTAACTCAACTTTTAGAACCATAATTGACCCATCTTGGCCATTAAAAGGTAGTGAGATGGCTAGCTTTGGTGCAGACTAAGGTTGGTTGATACTCGATGTTACGCTCATTAAGATCCGACTTTCGGGATGTTTCGGTCGATCACTTGGTAGTCGTATTGAAATAAAGCCTACGAGAAAGATCAATGATATGAGATTCCTAGAACCCGGTTACTACTATAAGACAGGATGAGCCCACTCAAACTTTGGTAGGGTAGACACCTATACCTCACGCAAGCCTTAAACCTTGGGCTATTGTGTGATTTGTTTGTGCTTTCTAAACATGACATCATGACATCATAACATTGCATATCATTTCTAACCATTTCAAGGACCTAGGGATTTATCTTTGCTCTATTTTGTTGGGATTATGGCTTCCAGAAAGACTATCCGAATCAACTTCATGGGTGTACCTTCTCAGCTCAAAGAATTGGTTTCAGAAATTCCCGATCATGCTCAGTTCATCAAAAGACATGGTTATTTGCTTGATTTGGTTATCTCCGGTTTTGAAGAAGATATGATGCACGTCTTATTCTAGTTCTTCGATCCGAAACACCATTGCTTTACATTCCTAGCTTATCAGTTGGTTCCTACCTTGGAAGAGTTCACTAAGCTACTTGGGATACCTATTCTTGATCAGATTCCATTCACCGGTTCAGAAGAGGCTCCTAGGTACGAAGACATCGCATCAGCATTATACCTAAAGCGCTCAGACATTGAAGCCAATTGGGAAACAAGAAGCGGAGTTAAGGGTTTACTTGGAAAGTTCTTGATAAAGAAATCCCGAGAATTCCTCAAAGCTATGAGTTTTCATGCATTCGAAGATGTTTTGGCCTTGCTAATCTATGGCTTGGTTCTATTTCCTAATCCGGATCAATTCATAGACATGAACGCCATCTGGATATTCCTCACTCGCAATCCTGCATTCTCTCCACACTCGTACCGTCAAAAGACAAGGAACTCTCATGTGTTGCATACCGTTACTTTCCAGGTGGTTTATTTCGCACCTTCCTCAATCAGTAATGAAGAACAAGCAAAGGTTGAAGTGGTCTCAAAGGCTGATGTCACTCTCTCATTTAGATATCCGTGGGTGTCTCTTTTCTCAAAAGGACTTCACATTCATTGAGCGTTGTGGGGAATTCCCTAATGTACCACTCCTCGGTATAAGGGGAGGTATCACTTACAACCCTTCTCTAGCTCTACGTCAGTTTGATTATACTCGAAGAGATGGTCCTCATGATATGCTTTTCCAAGATATTGTGTTTGACTACAACCACGATCTCCAGAATTACCATCGAAGGTTCATACACGCTTGGGGCATGGTAAAGAAGACTGATACCAAGACTTTGGGACACCAAAACTCCATTCCTTGGGAACCTTACCTCAAATGGGTGCGAACTCGAGCTCAAAACCTCATGATGCCATTTACACCCGTGTTACCTGAAATTATGGAACTTGTTGCTATAGATGATGTACCCTATACCGTTCTCCATCCTGACATGCCTACTGATTTTGAAGACTTGAAGAGATCCTGGATTCAACTTAAAGAAGAAAGGGATACATTCGAAGCTCAATGCTATGCAAGCGAGAAGAAGGTACTAGAGTTGACCAAGCTACTTCACGAGGAGCGAAACATCAACGCCTACTTCAACACCAAGAGGAAGCGCCCATGGGAGACTTAGAGCTTTAGGATTTTTGTTCTTTTATTTTCCAAATTATCTTTTGTACTTAAAAATAAAAAGAAAAAAGAAAGAAACCAATAAAAGTTTGTTCATGCTTGTTTAACAAATTTAAATTCCTAAGGTCCTTGAAAACATTGCATTGCACTGCATAAACATCGCATATCATGGCATAACATTTCATAACAGGTACATTGAAGGTCGGTTTCCTCATTTTCTCGCTATTTATTTTAGCAGAAATGGGTCTTGAACAGACTGTCAAAGATCTCCATGCTCAAAATGCTCAGTTCTAGGAAATGTTCACCAGCTTGGTCCAAGGCTAGGAGGACTTGAAAAAGCTCATCACCAGAAGGAAGAAAGTCATCGGTGTCCTCAACATGGGAAGACGTCACAAAGGTGGTCCTAGGGTGGTCAGTCAGATAGAACACTCAGACAAAAGTGTTGAAACTGATGCAAGTGTCAAGAACAATGAAGAAGGCCAACGTGAGTCTGAAAACAGAGAAGAAGACTATGAGAATGAGCTATATTCTCATGAGGATGACAAATACAAACAACTTGAAGACCGTCTGAAAGCTGTGGAAAATCTGAAAATGTCCGGGCTGAATTTTGATGATCTGAGTTTAGTTCCTGGCGTGGTGATTCCTCGCAAGTTCAAGGTTCCTACTTTTCCCAAGTATGATGGCGTCTCTTGTCTGAAGCTGCATTTGAAGTCCTATGTTCAAAAGATCCATCCTCACACTGATGACAGAAAGCTGTGGATCCATTATTTCCAAGAGAGTTTATCTGGAGCTTAGTTAGAGTGGTATTATCAGCTAGAGAGTACCCACATCCATACCTGGAATGACTTAGCACATTCTTTCTACAAGTACGGTCTCTGAACTAGCACCCACTGCATGCGACTATAGAGCATGTCTATGGGTCGTGATGAAAGTTCAAAGTATGCTTAGAAATGGAGATCTAGCGAGAGTTCAACCACCCTTGTCCAATAGGGAGTTCGTTGATATGTTTATGGGAACATTGCGGTCCATTCTTCAATCATCGATTGGAAACTCTTGACCGGATTCAGGTATCTTGACGGAGAACGCATTGAAGCTGGACTCAAGAGCGGAAAGATTCAGGTAGAGTCATCTTCAAACGCTGCGAAGAGATCTTTTGGTGGTAAGAAAGAAGCCAATGTTGTGTATGGTCAGAAAAGCCGAGCCAAAGCTTATCATACTCAATGCGTAGAGGCGGTTGTGATCTCGACCACACCGGCACAACCTCGTGAGCGTAACCAGAATGCGCCACGAAGACAGTTTACGAAGATCAACATGCCATTGTCGCAAGCATTGCAATGCATGTACCTAAGAAGGTTTTCTCCCAGTAAAGCAGAAGGTCCGTCCCATGCGTCCTGAGATGTTTGAGAAAATCAAAGCCGAAGTTATGAAGCAGTTCAATGCCGGTTTCCTAGCCGTTACTTCTTATCCACAGTGGGTTGCGAACGTGGTACCTGTACCTAAGAAGGATGGTAAAGTACGAATGTGTGTGGACTACATAGATCTGAACAGAGCGAGTCCGAAAGACAATTTTCCATTCCCTCATATTGATGTTCTAGTCGACAACACCATTCAACATAAGGTTTTCTCCTTCATGGATGGTTTCTCTGGCTACAATCAGATCAAAATGGCTCCTGAAGACATGGAGAAGACTATTTTCGTTACATAGTGGGGCACTTTCTGCTACAAGGTCATGCCATTCGGACTGAAGAACGCTGGCGCCACAGATCAACGTGCCATGGTGGCATTATTTCATGACATGATTCATCACGAGATAGAGGTCTACATCGACGACATGATAGCTCGATCACAGACTGAAGAGGAACATCTCAATCATTTGCGGAAACTGTTTGATAGATTGAAGAAGTATAGACTAAGACTTAATCCCAATAAGTGCACCTTTGGAGTCAGATCTGGTAAACTCCTAGGGTTTGTTGTCAGTGGTAAAGGTATTGAAGTTGACCCCGCCAAGGTTTAAGCTATTCAAGAAATGCCAGCGCCCCGCACCGAGAAAGAAGTCAGAGGTTTCTTGGGACGATTGAACTACATTGCCAGATTCATTGCACATCTAACTGCTACTTGTGAGCCAATCTTCAAGTTACTGAAGAAAGATAAAGTAGTGGAATGGAGCGAGGATTGCCAGGTTGCTTTTGACAAAATACAGGAGTACTTACAGAATCCTCCTATCCTGATGCCGCCTGCCGAAGGAAGACCTCTTATCATGTACTTGACAGTGCTAGAGAACTCAATGGGGTGTGTGTTGGGGAAACATGACGAGTCTAGTCGAAAAGAGTATGCAATATACTACCTTAGCAAAAAGTTTACCGGACTGTGAAACAAGATACTAACAGCTCGAGAAAACTTGCAACGCTTTGGCTTGGGCTGCTCACCGACTAAGACAGTATATGTTGACTCACACTACCTTGTTAATCTCCAAGATGGATCCGATAAAATACATATTTGAGAAACCAGCTCTCTTCAGAAGAATAGCAAGATGGCAAATAATCTTGACCGAATACGACATCCAATATACTTCCCTGTAAGCGATCAAAGGAAGTGTAGTAGCCGATCACTTGGCTCATCAAGCCGTAGATGACTATCAGTCTATGCAGTTCGAGTTTCCAGACGAAGATGTGTTGTTAGTGACTGACTACGAAGAACCACGACCAGACGAAGGACCTGAACAAGGATCCCGATGGACTATGGTCTTTGATGGAGCCTCAAACTCGCTTGGAAATGGCATTGGCGCCATCATTACATCTCCAACAGGCGGATATACTCCTTTCACCGCCAGATTATGGTTTAGTTGCACTAATAACATGGCCGAATACGAAGCGTGCATCATGGGTATTAAAGCTGCTATTGACTTAAGAATCAAATTCTTGCAAGTGTATGGAGACTCGGCCTTGGTGATCAGTCAGATTAAAGGAGAATGGGATACGAAGCATCCAAATCTCATTCCATATCGAGAGCATGTTTTGAGCTTAATCCCTTACTTCGAAGAAATCACTTTCAATCATATTCCCCGAGAAGAGAATCAGTTGGCAGACGCATTAGCTACTATGTCATCTATGTTCAAGGTCAAATGGGACAACGAGGCTCCCCAAATTATCATCGAGAAGTTTGACGAACCATCATATTGTTGTGAACTTGATACAGAAGAGAAACCTTGGTTCTACGAAGTGAAGAGGTATCTTGAGACTCAAGAATATCCTGCAGGGGCATCTGTTAATGATAAGAAGTTCTTGAGAAGATTTGCATCCAAATTCTTTCTTAGCAACGGCATCCTATACAAGCGCAACCACGACTTGTGCTTACTCTGCTGTGTAGATCAGAAAACTGCAGAACGTATCATGGAAGAATTACACGAAGGCGCATTCGGTAACCACTCCAGTGGACATACAATAGCAAAGAAGATTCTGAGAACAGGTTACTATTGGTCCACCATGGAAGCTGATTGTCACCGCTATGCTCGATCTTGTCATAAATGCCAGATATACGCAGCTAAAGTACACATACCTCCGGTACCGTTGAATGTTCTGACCGCTCCTTGGCCTTTCGCAATGTGGGGCATTGACATGATCGGAGAAATCAAGCCCACCGCTTCCAACGGACACCGTTTCATCCTTGTGGCAATTGACTATTTCACCAAGTTGGTAGAAGCAGCCTCGTTCGCATCTGTTACCAAGAATGTTGTGGCTCGATTCATCAAGCATAATCTTATCTGTCGGTACGACACTCCCAAAAGGATTATCACAGATAACAGTACCAATCTCAATAACAAAATGATCATCAAACTCTGCACGCAGTTCAAGATCAAGCATCACAACTCTTCTCCATGTCGGCCTAAGATGAATGGCGCAGTGGAAGCCGCCAACAAGAATACATGGAAGATTATACAGAAGATGACAGTGACCTACAAGGATTGGCATGAGATGTTGCCATTTGCTCTACATGGTTATCGCACTATAGTACGAACATCTACAGGGGCAACCCCCTTCTCTCTCGTGTACGGTATGGAAGCAGTCCTACCAATCGAGATTCAGATACCCTCAACCAGGGTCCTCCAGGACGCAGAGTTAGGCGAAGATGAATGGATCCAGACTCGCCTCGACCAGATCAACTTGATTGATGAAAAACGACTCGCATCCATCTGCCATGGACAGATCTATCAGAAATGAATGATCAGAGTGTTCAACAAGAAAGTCAAACACTGAGTCTACCAAGTCGGTGATTTAGTAGTCAAGCGCATCATCCTTCCACAAGGTGACCCCAGGGGCAAATGGACTCCCACCTACGGGGGACCATTTGTAGTCAAAATAGTATTTTCCGGTGGAGCTATGATACTTAGCACTATGGATGGCGAAGACTTCCCACACCCTGTGAACACAGACATAGTCAAAAAATACTACGCATGAACGAGACCCGCTAGGTCGACTGGCCTAGGCAAAAATAAGGGCATCCTGGCGAACCAAAAGGTTCAGGCAAAAGTTAAGGATATATATTAAACATGTACACCGGAAAGTCGAAAACACCAAAGCGGCTTGGGCAAAAAGGTATCGTGGGCGAAAACACGAAAGGCGGTCTAGGCAAAAGTTAGGGATTCAAACGTACGACTATGTCTCGTCTGGATCATCTAGCTACAGACTACAGACTACTATCAACATTCAAGATTCAAATGGCGAAAATCAATTCACTCACTTTCTACTGACAGCAAAGAGATGAGATAGTCGAAATATATGAGCACTAGCATAGTTGAAACTCGACGAGATTACTTCCGCATAGCTTTTTACTTTCATTGTATACAAACTGCTTGGCCATACGCCACCTTTTTTAATGCAATTCTTTCTTTTACAGTCTTCGCTATTATTGTTCTTTGTATAAAGTCCAATGATTTGCTTTGAATGATTATATGCATTTGACAATAAACATCTATTCACAAACATTGAAAAGCGAACGAACAAAAATAATTACTGCAGGTTCTATGGAGTTGAGATGGCGACTAAAGTCACCAATGCATTCCCCACAGGTTACTCTCACAAGAGTACAACCCCCACAGAGCCATCAAACCTTCTCCGACGAAGTATTAATCTCTTCCCGCAAGTATTCCAACACTCCAAGCTTCATCACGTTAGTCCCGACGATGATCCCAACCACTTAACCTTGTTACATCGGTCTACGGCGATGGTTTATCTACGCATACGGGTATTTATCAGACAATATCTCTCAAAGATTATCATTCCCCAACAGTCGCAATATCCAGACTTGAAACTTGGTCAGATAGTGCATCGGAGGAACCCTGCGTCTCTTTTATTCCCCAGCCAGAGGTTTCAATAAACTTCAGATTCATCACCTCAAAGGAATCTTCGAACCTCGACTCCAAGCAATATTCAGATACTCCCCAGCAAGATCTACGCACAAGATCCCCAACGGAGTGTCTCCCAGCTTCTACTATCCTCAACAAGGCCTACGTACAAGATCCCCAGTGGAGTATCTCCCAGCTTTTATTATTCCCAACAGCGTTAACATCTAGGCTCGAAACTTGGTCAGATAGTGCATCAGAGGAATCAAGGACATCTCTTTCTCCTCCAAATCAGGGGTTTTAACAAACTTCATCTCCAAACAGAAGCCAAAAATCTCCAGCAGGGCGTTCTCATCCTCTTCAAGATGGATATGTTTTGAAATACTGCGACATATACATTCATACATTATCATAACATGCGCATATATCATTCATACACATTGTCATATACTCACATGCATCATAATCTGCATAAAACTAACTATATCCTGCCAAGATTTTATTTTCCCCAGCAGGTAAAAGATATGCTTCAAACAGAAGGTCGAGGATTAACACCCGAAGCAAGACGGGAAACCCAATCTGAAAGACCATACGAATCTTTTCCAAATGGAAGGTCAAAGGTTAATACCCGAAACAAGACAGGAAACCCAATCTAATTATCTTCCGACAACAAGTCCAAGATTAATACCCGAAGCAAGACGGGAAACCCAATCTGAAAGACCGTACAAGTTGTCTTCCGGCAACAGGCATTGGATCAACACCTGAAGCAAGACGGGAAAGCTATCCACATTCTGCCAAATATTTTCCCCCAGAGTAGCCAGGATGAAGGTTTATTCTGACTCTCTCTTATTATCAACCGCAACTACATAGTCTAGCATACGACTCAGTTGCCCCAGATGGCATCTTTAATCCCATCTCCGACTATTTGTCGACATCTCTCTACCTTCAGAATACTGCATATTTGGTTAAAAACCAATGCAAACCAATAACTTCATTCAAAGGCGAGCGTGAAGTCTAATGTACGACCCAACATCATTCTCTCCGGATGACATCTTAAGCCCATCTCCGTGCTCCCTTCTATCATACAGAATATATGCAGAGCCTAACGTTCGGCTTGTTCCCCAGCATCAGTCTCTCCGGATGGCATCTTAAGCCCATCTCTGACGATTCTCCTATTCAAGCGATGTTCGTGAGTCTGGCGTACGACTCACTCCCCAGCAACAACTTCTCCAAATGGCATCTGTGATCCCATTCCAATGCATCATCAATCAATAGCGAGTGCAAATTTTCAGGTGTACTCGAGTGTTCAATCATCTTCTACCTTCAGGTCATGAAAGGCATGCATGCCAATCTAACCCTTCAAGTACAAGAAGATTAAACAAGGGCAACTGTCATACCCCAAAATTTTCCCTCCTACTTCTCAAGACATTCCACATCTCCATACTCAAGGATTTCACAAGGGTTGACCAGATGTTTACGGTGATTTCTCGTAAACAACCGCTAGTCTTCCAATTTTTATTAATTGTTATTGGTTACTTGCAGGATCGACTAGATTGATCCTAGGACACATGTGTCATAATAGATTCTTACGTTCAAACCCATGATTTTAATTGATCCTTAAAGAACTTTTCTAAAATTGACTATGGAAATATAATAACTGTGTGAATAAAGATTTCGAAATTACATGTGACTATTGATAATTGGATGTAAAGGTAAAGACTCTTTTAAAAGTAACAGTTTCTTGGAAATAAAATAAATGTTTAAAGGCGGGCGAATAGGCTTCTGGAAGGATAAGTGTTTAAAGGCAAGTAAAACAAAGATAATAAAAGGGAATCTAAAAGACTTTAAAAGTAAAGGTATAATAAACTGGAAATAAATGTAAATGAACTTGTATTGAAATTAGAAAAGACCATGATGTTCATAACGTACATGATATCTCCTTGACTCGTTTCCCTTCAGTTATGGTAGTTTGAGTATTTGAGAATTTTAAGTACATAAAAACGAACACACCAAAATCTAATAGAAAACACCTATTTATAATGCTCTGACCCTAACGGTCCTACAGTAATATTGCGCCACGTCTAAAACATGCAAACCTCCTTCGTTCGCTATTCTCCACGCGTCCTTCAAAATGGCGCTCTTATTCAAAATTCGAATCTTCAGTTCCCATTTGAAATTCAAATTATCAGATCATTTGAATTTCAATTTAATCCTTTATTTAGACCGTTCCAATGCTGATGTTCCGACCAAAGGAATCTCCTCATATTTTAAACACTAAGGATTTTAATCGAAGTGTCATCCATTATTGGCAATCGAAGATTTCCTTTTTCATGGAATAGAAGGGTCTTATATTCACCCACCAATAATTAATATTGACTTCTTTTCCAGGTGGACATGAAATATTTTATTCATTTATGCCAATTTGCCCTTTTCGAAATTGCCAGCTAACACCAGACAAACCCTCTCCTAAGCAATCAACCCAAACTAGGGTTTGGCTATCCTCAAGTCAAGGTGAGCCTCCAACACTTCCAGTGGCCATCATGCCTCATCATATGCTTCAAAGAATATCCATGTCAAGTTTCAAGCCTTACAAGACAAGTTTCCTCAGACAATTCCTCGGATGGTTGAAAATCAGTTGTGTTGGACAAAAAGTCAACTATGGTCAACATACAGTCAAACTTCATAATTTTTGGTTAACATAAATATTTTGAAGTGATATTCATCATTTTATCAATGGTTGATCATGATTCATCAAGAAAAATCAAGAATTGATCAAAAGTCAAAGTTTCCAAATTGGGCTTTCTCAGACAAAAGTCAACAGAACTTTGACTAGGCATAACTTTCACATACTTTATCAGGAATTTTTCCACCACAGCTCATTTTGAAGAGAATTCAATTCTCTACAACTTCATGTCTCACAAGCTTGGCCAGAAAATGCTTCATTTGGAAGATATGGGTCAAAACATTACAGGTTATTTTCAAAGTCAACAAAAAGTCAACTTTTTGTAAAGAAGTGTCCATGAGCATTGAAACTTCAATTGAGATGAAACCAAAGAGGTTGTTTAGAGGACATCTTGAGATTTCTAAAAAGTCCAAGAAAACCCAAAAATGTTAAAAATTGAGCAAGATACACCTTGCACAAGTTGGGCATTTTAGAGGAGGTGCACAAAGAGAAATACTTGACAAAACCCAAGATTTTGCAAATGGGCCTAACTTTTCTTGGTTCAAACTTGTTCCTTAGCTGATTTGGAACCTCCAAGCCCAAGGCCACGAATTTATCTTTTATTTTTCTATTTATTTTGGATTTTAATCATTTAAAAGCCAATTTAATTAAAATAAAAGATAGAAAATCAAAATTAATTGCAAATTGGATTTTTCTCTCATTCTTGAGGTCCAAGCAAGCCATACAAGCTGTCAATTTCGAAATTGCATTGATTGGCAAAGGAATTGAATGAGATTTGATCAAAAAAGGCAATATTTGGTTTTATACCAAATCAAATATTTTCTCATTGATTGACATATAATTTCTTCAAGATTCTTGACCTAAATCTTTCTACTATAAGTACACAATGCATTCACACGTACAAAGGACGAAATTCTTGCCTCTAAGAACCCTACCCAACTTCAAAAAAACTGTGGCATTCAAGCAATTGGAAGCCTTAGTTTCAGATTGATTCAGACAATTCTAAGCATTCTGATACATTCCTGGAGGTCCCCTGAATCGATCCAGATACTCACAAGCCATCCAAACACCCAGAAACGTGAAATCACGATTTCGGTTTGCACTTTCTTTTTCAAAATCAATTTTGATTATTCATGCATATTTAACCTATTTTGATTGTTTGTTCATGTTTAGAATGATGTTTGCAAGCTATCTGGATGGTTTGATTTGAGTTTCGATGCATAAACTGACTTTCACCATTGTTAGGGGTTCTCAGAATAGGAAAAATTGGACCAATCTAAGGACATATTCATGTTCAGGGGACAATTTGCAATCAATCCATGGCTTTACATTTAATTTATATTGCATATTGCTTGAGTTATGACTTGCAGGGATTTAGCCACGGAGAAGCAGAAACTGTAGCCAAAAGCCTGAACATTTGAATTGGAGAAGATGACTTTGCGTGCGCTTTCTATTCTGAAGGGTTCCCATAAGCCCTTTGTATTCTTTTTGTTTTATATTGTTAACAGATGGCTCACTCAGCTCAGATGGCAAAGCAGCGCGTTGATTGATCAAAAGGGCATGGGTTCGAACCCTCTCTTTTTACATAATGTTTTGAAATTTCAGGTTTTCCCAAAAGGCATGCCCAGAAGCTCCGACCGGCCTCCTTGACATCTCGCCCAGTGCATACTTACGGTGAATCTTCGAAAGCCTCGAGTGCATACTTCAGCGCCTCAAACTAAAAGCGGAAATTCCAATTTGGGCACCTCCAGTGACTCCCAAAATCCCACAGGAGAATTCCATCGAAACATTCTGATTCTCCTCTCTAACATTATTTCTCATTTTTTTTCATATTTTCCTTTTTAATTTAATTTCTTTTCAAACAATTTTCTAATGCATTAAAAATCACCAAAAATATTCTCTTTTTGCATTTAGGATAGGAAAATGTTTATTTAATTTTTGACATAGAAATTAATATTTTTGCATGCATATTTTAATTAATTGTTAATTAACCATAAAATTGACTTTTTATTATTTTTCCATATTAAAATCAATCCAGAAAATTCCCAAAAAATTGTTCTATCATCTAATTAGGACTACTAACCTAAAAACTTTTTTCCTAACTCAAAAAATCTTTTTTACTAACATATTTTCTCTTATGCGAATTTCTTTTCTTTTTCGATTATTATGTATCTGCTTACAGGTTGTAATAGTTAGGATTTATTTTCTCGCATTCTTTTTCAATATTATGTAACTGCTCATGGGATGTAATAGTTTAATTAGGATTTACTTTCCGCACTCCTATATTATGTAACTGCCCCAAAGCCATGTAATAGTGTAGGCCATTTACTTTCCGCAATTTACTTTCCGCACCATATAAATTGCTAGTAACTAGGCGTGTATGGCAAGATAAAAACGAACGTATATCACTTCTAATTCCAAGATAATATATCTGAATTTGACACACTCTCTTCACACATGCACCCCCTAGGCTATTCTCTCTCGTTGCCTTTCAAATAATGGTTAAGTCCCTCGAACGTAGAGGTGTCCTAGCACCGTTGCCTACAAACATATCATCATAGTCCCTTCGAATCAAAGATCATAGTCCCTCGACTTGGCCTACGAAAACATGATCTCGTCCCTCAATTGTTGCCTACGAAAAAGTGATGATCGTCCCTTCGAATGTGCTAGGATACTCCTACAAGTTGCCTTCTATGACCATCCGATGTCCCTTCGAATGTCCCTCTTATATCCAACGAATAGGGTTTCCTACCAACTAATGGTATGGATAGAACTATTCTAAAGGAACATAAAATAACACGAAAATGACCAATCTGAGTAGGTAATAAGACTTTTAGTTGCTTGCTCTATCAAAATACTTTTAACACCTCACACTTTTGTCAAAGTTTAAACACTTTTCAAAATGAAACATTTCCAAACACTTCGTATACATTCCAGCGTGAATCATTACGAAGTCAAAGCCAAAATGCCTTTTTGCAAAACATTTTTCAAACACACACACAGAAAGCAATTTTAAAAGTGAGCTAAAAGCAACTAAGAGCCCGTAGATAACTACGAAAGGAAAGGGGTGCTAATACCTTCCCTTTTCATAACCTTCTCCCCTTACTCAGAATCTAACGAAGGTCTTTTTCTGTTCTTTTCACGTTCCCTTAATTGGATAAAAGAAAAGTCGGTGGCGACTCTTGCTATCCGCAACATTTGCGATAAAAAGCAAAACAAATTTGAAAGTCAGTTCTCCCACCGTATTACATATATGGACAGAAAAGTTGAGATAAAGCTGATCGTACTCAATCTGTGGGGGCAGTTTTGATCTCCAATCCTACACCAGCGCAACCTCAACGAGACAACGCGCGTAGCCAGAACGAACGCGCCACAAAGATAGTTCACGAAGATCAACATGTCACTGTCGCAAGCATTGCAGCACATGTTGAAAGCAAAGCTGATTACTTTGAGGGATCCTCCTTAGCACGTCAACACTTCCTCTCCGAAGTAAAATCCTAATGCAAGGTGTGCATACCACTCCAACAGTCTAGGGCACGACACCAACAACTGCTGGGCTCTGAAGAACAAGATTCAAGACATGATTAAAGCCAGAGAAATTGAATTGGACCCTCCTATCGAGACTCCGAATGTGTTCAACACACCAATGACTGATCATGGTAAAAGACTCCTATGTTTATGATGTGAACAACCTGACTATTCCTCTGATGACCGTCAAGAAAGACTTGCTGCAAGCCAGTGTATTTCCAGGATGCCCTGATGATTGCCGTTGGTGTACATCTAAATCTGACGGATGTGCTTGGTTGAAGAGGCATATTCAACGCATGATGGACAACCGAGAAGTGTTATTTCTTAAACCTCCATCTGTGGAGAATCTATGCAAAGACATTTCTAAGAATTTGAAGATTGAAGACGTAAGCGAAGCCATACCAGAAGTCTGTGATACCTTGGGGCAGCCAAGTGGAAAGTTTGATCTCATGGTTAAATATACCACTCCAGAAGGCTACAAGATTCCTATTGAAGACGTCAAGGAAACTAGATGGGGAGACGATTTCCCAGAAGACTATGCTGATGTGAACACAATAAGGATCGCCTCTGTCGATCCTGCGCCTAGAGTGGCACCTCTCGTCATACCTCTCCCAGGCCAGTTCCATATTCCAATAACAAAGCTTACCTTGGAAATATGGAGCCGAAGTTTACTATCATAGTGTCAAGCAAGAGCCGTTAACCATTAAAGACATTGTAGTTGAAACTACCAATCCTGACATCGACAACATCACCGGTTCAAGCAAGGTGACCAGAACCGGAAGAGTATTTTCTCCAGAGATCTCTCCTCCAAAAGACACTACTGTACCAATTCGCATTCCTGCAATCAAACCAGTTCCTGAAGCTAGAGGGAAAGAACTAGTAACTCATCCTGCTCAGACAGAAGTACCAAAGGAAGTTGCTGAAAATACCTCCAAGCAAAAAATGGAGGAAATTCTGAACATTATCAAGAAGAGCGACTACAATGTTGTGGAACAGTTGGGACAAACTCCGTCCAAAATATCCATGCTAGCTCTGCTATTGTGCTCTAAGGCTCATGCTAAAGCCTTGGTAAAGTTTCTGAAGAGTTCTCACATACCGCAAGACACTACTACTGATCAATTCGAAGGTTGTATTGCTAGCTTGACCATCAACAATGGTTTAGGCTTCTCTGATGCTGATTTAACTCATGCCGGAAGGAAACACAACAAAGCCTTGCATGTATCCATTAAATGCAAGGGCACTATATTGTCTCACGTGTTGGTGGATACTGTTTCTGCTCTGAATATTCTACCAAAGAGCGCTTTCGACCGAGTTGATGTTGAAAGAGTGGTCTTGAAGCCCAGTGACATAATCGTAAGAGCTTTTGATGGTTCTAAATGAACAATACTTGGAGAGATCATCCTGCATGTTAAATTCGGTTCCCAAACTTTTGACTCTGCTTTCTTCGTCATGGACATTCTCCCAGCTCATTCTTGCCTACCTGGACGCCCTTGGATACATGGGGCAGGCGCTGTTACCTCTACCCTCCATCAGAAGCTGAAGTACCCAACGAAGGGGAAGATTGTTACGGTATACGGTGAAGAAGAATATATGGTAAGTCATCTGCAGTCATTCCGATACCTCGAAATGTAAGGAGAATTCATTGAAACTCCATGTCAAGCTTTCGAAACAGTTCCAAGAGTCATGTCTGTTGACTCTCATATCATTCCTAAAGTCGAACAAGTTCCACCAAGGATGGCCTCACTAAAGGACGCCCAAGCTGCAGTTGAAGAAGGAGGCCGTACTATTTGGGGTCAGCTCCATGATCTTCCATTCAAATCCGACAAGACTAGTTTAGGCTTCACCACTAAGGTCAGAAGATGATACGCCGCGAACGTGCCAGCAAACTCCCTTTCCACATCAGTAAGAATGAAGTCCATGCTATAGAAGACGATGACAACAACTTCGACATCAGCAACTAGATCTTCCCAACTCCAGACAACGGACTCGGCAATTGGAAGACCGAAGACGTCATACCAATCGCCTTTAGACAGGAGTATTTGCTTTTGGTTTTCTGTTATGCTTTTCATTTTTACGCCTTGAACAATAAAGTTAAAAAGCCTAGTGCCTTGTCCGGGGCATCATGGCTCGTTTGTGACGGTTATTATTTGTCACTTGCATATTTTCATTCAATAAAATCATTGGACTTTTGCACTCAAATATTGTGCTCTTTCCTTTCTTTTACTCTATCACCCCTTCAAAAAGCTATGTGTTCTTAAACACACCCACATGGTACACTACAGATTCACTCCGAATCTCGTTGATGACAGCTTTGCTATTGCTAAATATAAATTTGATAATCCGATCTACCAAGCCGAAGACGAAGGTGAGGAAGATTGTGAAGTGCCAGGAGAACTTTCCAAACTGCTACAACAAGAAGAACGGGTCATACAGTCGCACGAAGAGCCAATCGAGGTTGTGAATCTAGGTACTAACGAAGACAGAAAGGAAATCAAGATAGGAGCAGGTCTTGAGAACAGTGTCAAGGAGAGATTGGTCCAGATGCTGCGAGACTATATTGAGATTTTTGCTTGGTCCTACGAAGATATGCCAGGTCTAGACATTGACATTGTGGTACACCGACTACCAACAAAAGAAGGTTTTCTCCCTGTGAAGCAGAAAGTTTGTCGTATGTGCCCTGAGATGTCAGAGAAAATCAAAGTCGAAGTTATGAAGCAGTTCAATGTCGGTTTCCTAGCCGTTACTTCTTGTCCACAGTGGGTTGCGAACGTGGTACCCGTACCTAAAAAAGATGGTAAAGTACGGATGTGTGTGGACTACAGAGATCTGAATAGAGCGAGTCCAAAAGACGATTTTCCACTTCCTCATATTGATGTTATGGTTGACAACACTACTCAACATAATGTATTCTCCTTCATGGATGGTTTCTCTGGTTACAATCAGATCAAAATGGCTCCCGAAGACATGGAAAAGACTACTTTCGTTACACAGTGTGGCACATTCTGCTACAAAGTCATGTCGTTCGAGCTGAAGAACGCTGGCGCCACATATCAACGTGCCATGGTAGCATTGTTTCATGACATGATTCATCACGAGATAGAGGTCTACGTCGACGACATGATAGCTCGATTACAGACTGAAGAAGAACATCTCGAGCACTTATGAAAACTGTTCGATAGACTGAGGAAGTATAGACTAAGACTTAATCCTAACAAGTTCACCTTCGGAGTCAGATCCGATAAACTCCTGGGGTTCGTTGTCAGTGGTAAAGGCATTGAAGTTGACCCCGCCAAGGTTAAAGCTATCCAAGAAATGTCAGCTCCCCGTACCGAGAAAGAAGTCAGAGGCTTCTTGGGACGACTAAACTACATTGCCAGATTCATTGCACATCTAATTGCTACTTGTGAGCCAATCTTCAAGTTACTGAAGAAAGATCAAGTAGTGGAATGGAATGATGATTGCCAAACAACTTTTGACAAAATCAAGGAGTATCTACAAAATCCCCATATCATGATGCCGTCTGCCAAAGGAAGACCTCTTATCATGTACTTGACAATTGTTATACCCCAAAATCTGCCCTCCCACTTCTCAAGACAATTCACATATCCATACTCAAGGATTTCACAGGGGTGGACCAGACAAACCCTCTCCTAAACGATCAACCCAAACTAGGGTTTGGCCATTCTCAAGTCAAGATGGACTTCCAATGCTACAAGTAGTCATCATACCTCATCATATGCTTCAAAGAATCACCAAGTCAAGTTTTAGGCCTTACAAGTCAAGATTGCTCATTCAATTGCTCAGATGGTTGAAAATCAGCTGTATTGGACAAAAAGTCAACTATGGTCAACATATAGTCAAACTTCATAATTTTTGGTCAACACCAATGCTTTGGATTGATATTCATCATTTGATCAAGGATTGATCATGATTCATCAAGAAAAGTCAAGAATTGATCAAAAGTCAAAGTTTCTAAATTAGGGTTTTTTAGACAAAAGTCAACAGAACTTTGACCAAGCATAACTTTCACATACTTTATCAGAAATTTTTCCACCACAGCTCATTTTGAAGAGAATTCAATTCTCTACAACTTCATGTCTCACAAGCTTGGGCAGAAAATGCTTCATTTGGAAGTTATGGATCAAAACATTACAGGTCTTTTTTTAAAAGTCAACAAAAAGTCAGCTTTTTGCAAAGAAATGTTCATGAGCATGGAAACTTCAATGAAGATGAAGCCAAAAGGGGTGTTTAGAAGACATTTTGAGCTTTCTAAAAACTCCAAGAACATCCAAAAATGTTAAAAATTGAGCAAAATACACATTGTGCAAGTTGAGCATTTTTGAGGAGGTGCACAAAGAGAAATACTTGAGAAAATCAAACATTTTCCAAATGGGCCTAACTTTTCTTGATTCATACTTGTTCCTTATCTTAATTGGAACCTCCAAGCCCAAGGCCACTTTTTTATCTTTTATTTTTTATTTATATTAGATTTTTATTCATTTAAAACTAATTTAATTAAAATAAAAGATAGAAAATCAAAAATTAAGTGCAAGATTGATTTTCTCTCATCCTTGAGGTCCAAGCAAGCCAATTAATCTGATTATTTCGAAATAATTAAGATTGGCAAGTGATTTGATTGAAATTGGCTCAAAAAGGAAATATTTGGTTTGATTCCAAATCAAATTATTTTTCATTGATTGGCATGATATTTCTTGACAATTCTTGACCTAATTCACTCTAGTATAAATACACAATGATTCCAAATGACAAGAGGACAAAATTCTGACCTCAAGAACCCTAAACAAAGCTTCAAAAAACCGTGTGATACAAGGAAGTAGCAACCAAGGATTTGCATCGATTCAAGCCAAATAAAGGTTGTCAATCAATTCCTTGGTGTTTTCTGAAGCTAACCAGATCATTCCCAAGTATCTAGACCTCCAGAAACGCGAAAACACGGTCACGGTTTGCATACTTCGAACTCAAAATCGTTTTCTTATTTTCATGCATAATCAATTGAATTTAACGATGTATTTGTGTTTGTGATGAAGTTTCGATCATGTCTGGATAGTTTAATTAAAGCTTAGGTACAAAATGAAAGATTCACCATGGCTAGGGTTTAAAACCTTGGATTAGGGCTTTCTGATTTAGGAAAAATCAGACCAAACTAAGGACATACTTGTGTTGAATTTTTGAAACTTGCAGGGATTTAGCTACAGAAACGATCTGGAAATTAAAATTGGGAAGCAGACCCCTGCGCATGTTTTTTGATTAAATTGATCCCCAAAAATCAATTTCCCCTATATTCATTCTGTTTCATATGCCTAACACCAAAGCAGGTTGGCTCAGATGGTAGAGGCAGCACACTTTCATCCTGAAAGGCACGGGTTCGAACCCTGCCTTTTCCCAGAATTCCTAATGTTTTTTGATGTTTCAGGTTCCAGAAACCACAGCCTCCAAAAGCCCCAACTTCTGGACCCCCCAGAGGCAGAATCATGTCCAGAAGCTCCAGCTTCTGGATCTCCTCAGAAGCAACACGTCTAGAAGCTCCAGCTTCTAGATCCCTTCAGAAGCAATCGTCCGAGCTCCGACGGATCCTCTCATCGATGTCACGTCCGAGCTCCAACCGGATCCTCTTCAGCGGTGAAACCCGGAAGTTCCATCTTAGGTATCTCAACGAAACCCGAAGTCCCAACTTGGGTGCCTCAACAAAGGAACTCCCGAAGCTCCGACACGGGATGGCTCTTCAGAATCGTTTGACATTTTTTATTTTCCATATTTTTTATTATTATTTTGCTTATTTCATAGTTAATTAATTAAATTAGTAATTAGGTTAAATAATTAGGATTAATTAGACAACTTCCACTAATTTTTTCTCTTATTTTAAATTAATTAATTTAGGGTTAGTATTAACTAATATTTCTTTAAATTAATTAAAATCAATTAGACTTAGGATTATTTTCCACATTTCAAAAATCCAAAAAATATTAAGACTAGTTTTCTTTTCCGTTAATTATTTTCTCGCATTCTCTTTTCCAATATTATATAACTGCTCATGGGATGTAATAATTTAATTAGGATTTGATTTCCGCACTCCTTAATTATGTATCTGCCCCAAAGCCATGTAATAGCGTAGGATTTACTTTCCGCAATTTTACTTTCCGCACCTATAAACTGTTAGTAAATTAGACGTGTATGGCAAGATAAACTCAACATAGATCACTTCTAATCTCAAGATAACATATCTGAATTCAACACACTCTCTTCACACATGCACCCCCTAGGGTATTCTCTCTTGTTGCCTTACGAAACAAATGGTCAAGTCCCTCGAACGTAGGGGTATCTTAGCACAGTTGCCTACGAAACATATCATCATAGTCCTTTCAAATCAAAGATCATAGTCCCTCGATGACCCTCGATGTTGCCTACGAATATATGATCTAGTCCCTCGATTGTTGCCTACGAAAAGTGATGATCGTCCCTACAAATGTGCTAGGATACTCCTGCAAGTTGCCTTCTATGACCATCTAATGTCCCTTCGAGCGTCCCTTTACATCCAACGAAAAGGGTTACCTACCAACTAATGGTATGGATAGTATTATTCTAAAGGAAAGTAAAATAACATGGAAACGACCGTTCTGAGTTGGTATTAGACTCTTAATTGCTTACTCTATCAAAACATCTTTTCACACCTCACACTTTTTTCAATTACTTTGTATAAATTCCAGCGTGAATCATTACAAAGTTTTTTTCCAAAACGAAACATTTCCGAACACTTCGTATACATTCCAGCGTGAGTCATTACGAAGTCAAAGCGAAATTCCTTTTCAAAATCTTTTCAAACACACACACAGAAAGCAAATTTTAAAGTGAGCTAAAGCAATTAAGAGCCCGTAGATAACTACGGATGGAAAGGGTGTTAATACCTTCCCTTTTCATAATCACCTCCCTTACTCAGAATATAAACGAAGGTCTTTTCCTGTTCTTTTCATCTTCCCTTATTTGGATAAAAGAAAAGTCGGTGGCGACTCTTGCTATCCGCAACATTTGCGATCAAACGTAAAACAAAACAAGTCAGTTCTTCCCATCGTGATACAGAACTAGCGACTCTGCCGGGGAGATGTGACACCCCGATTTAATTCAAATATTTAATAAGTGAGAATTTAATTATTTAATTAATTAAAGTCTTAAGTATTAATTTTTATTTGGATTAAGTGGGTCATTTAATGAGGAAAAGATTGGAGGTGTGCAGAGTAATTAGTGAGTATGAGGAGTAAATTACTCCACGTTACTAATTATTATTATTTTATTTTATTGGAATAATTAAAGGAATATTAAAAGGAGTATAAAAAGGAAAATAAGGAAAAGAGGAGTCTTTTTGGAGAAACTGCTTTCACGTAGAATTGGAGAGAAGAGGAAAAGAGAGGAAAAGCCGATGCCGAGAGAAATCGAAGATTCATCGCGAGGTAAGGGGTGATTTCGTTCGGTTAATATGTTTTATGGGTTTTGGGAATCATAGGGATAATTGGGTATGTTAGAGAGTTGGAATTTTGATGAGTATAAGTTATAGGAATAAACCCTATTTAGTGTCGGTGTTGGAATTAGGATCATTAGTATGTCAAATAATTGATAGGGATGAATAAACCATGTTGTTTGATGTTATAATGGTGTGAAATGATGATGAAATGGTGTTCCTAATGTACCAAATCGTATTTGAAAGTTTGGAAATGATAATGGATGCTTAATGCTGTCAAAAAGTAGCAGAAATGCTGTTATAGGTCGTGGGAACCGGTTCCCTGTGGGGAGGAACCGAGTTCCCAGTGATAATTTGCAAAAACTGGGATTTTTACACTCAGGAACCGGTTCCTGTATAGGTAGGAACCGGGTTCCCATACAAAAACCAGGGAGCGAGTTTTGAAGACTTTCAGGAACCGGTTCCTGTATAGGTAGGAACCGGGTTCCATGAGTATTTTTCTAAAAATTCTAAAACATTAAAAATTCATATTTTCTAAACCGTAACTCCGATTCGAGTGCCGTTTTCGGCGTTATTTCTTAAATTTAAAATACTACCTTTTGAAAAGAGAAAAATATTATTTTGCTAAATTATTTTAAAAATAGTCGAGCTCCCGATTTTTGAAAAGAGTGTTTAGTTAAGGATAAATGGGAAACTATTACGAATGGTCTGAGTTACTGGATGAGTTATTAATGCTTACAATGTTGTGTTGACTATTCATTATGATTGAATGCGATACATTGGTGATTGACAATAAGTGAATTATGTTGAGATCGTAATCTATGAATTGGTTTAGATTGTTTGACAATTTGAATGGAGATTGACGTTCATGTGATGTTTCTTTCCTTGTGGGTTATTCATGATTGTATTGGTATCATGTGTTATTGTTATTATGTACTGGTGATAGTCTTACTGATTGAAGAGTAAGAGTTTGGCATGTTTATGCTTTGTAATAATTTAATTTATGATTATGTTGTTATCATGTGATAGATTGGTATTGGTATTTATGTGGAATTATGTTGTTATCATATTCCGTTGAATTGATGTGCATGCTTTTATGATGCATGCATGAGCATTGTTAAATTGGTTCATTCCCATTGTGCGGAAGCGAACTGGCAGAGCTGATAGACTTACCTGGTGCAGAGGTAGTGAGGCTAGATTCTTGACCCGATGGTTATGGGCGAATCAGGGATTGGATTCTTGACTCAGTGTTCTGGGCGAATCATGAATTTACACTGTTTTTCCACATGTAAACGGAGCGGTGTGTGTGAACTCGGTTCACGTTTTGGTACCACATGCATAGAGTCTGCATTGCGTATGGGATTGTAACATGCTAGAATGGTTTTCAGTGTTGCAATTTCCATTGTTTGATTTTATACATGATCATTGTGTGAATTGCCTTGTGAATTGACTATGATTTGTGCTTGATTAATGGATTAATGTATCTGATTATTCTATTGTATTCTAAGAACGTATAATGCATGTTATATTGAATTGAGATCTCACCCTTACTCAACAATTTCAGATCCGAAGTGATTAGCTGCATTGGAGTTGGTGAGGATAGCTCTAGCATTGAGTCAGTTAATTAGTCCACGTGTCAGTGTCGTGCTCTGGTAGATGTAACACTGGGGAAACGGTTGTTTGAATCCTTTAAATGGATACTTTCTTAGTAGTTTGGAATTGTGTCTTGATTAAAAATCCTGGAATACCTTAGTGTTTTGAATCAGGTTTTGGTTATTGCCTTGGAATACTATGAATAATGTATTCGGAATTTTGATTATGTTTCATTTCCGCTGTTAAACATAATCTTTGCATTATTTACTTAATAAATTTTCTTCAGTGAAAGCATGACAGCTGTATTGATTGATTTAAACTATTTAAATTGTGACGCCTTCTAGATTATGATTAAAATACTCGGATTATTATTTATAAAATGCGGGTAAATAGAAGGGGGTGTTACAATAGTGGTATCAGAGCATAGTCGGTCGTTGTGACCAGTGTCTTAATGTCATTATCCCTTTGTACGCGACAAGTGTGTACAACACTGTCGGTACTTGTTACTTTTCGGATTGATTATTGCAGGAGTAGTGTGGAACTAAGTGGGGGAGAAGAGATGCTTCCCGGATATACTCCGATTGTAAGTCATTGGTATGAGTTACTGCTTGAAAAGACAGTGCAAGTGTGGTTAGAGCTATTGGGATCGTTTGGACCATGAGTCATAGTTGGAAGTGCAAAAAGGTGAGTACGATCCCGAGAGCAGAAAGTGTTGGTAATGATGGTTTATACTTGATGATGATTATTGGATGTCTATTCTTGTCGGAATTATTGGATATAAATCTTAATAGTGGGGCATAATGTGATGAATATGAATGAAGTGTGGTAGAAGCTTGTGAACCATATGAGTGAGAGACTCTAATAAGAATAATGAATTAAGATGATGGAGTTACGTAGTTATTAATGATGGTGTGGTGTTTATGCTGACGAAGAAAGGAAAATCTAAGAGTGATGAATTACTAGTGAAGAATTATTTTGAGATTCCTAGAACTTGGTCCGGTGTCGATGCCGCGAGATTTACTATAGGCATCCTAGAGTTGTGCGAGTTGAGGAAGCAGTTGGAAGAGTTACTAGAGAAGAAGTTTATTCGTCCTAGTGTTTCGCCGTGGGTGCGCGGTGTTGTTAGCTAAGAAGAAGGAAGGTACGATGAGATTGTGTGTTGACTACGGCAATTGAATAAAGTGACGATCAAGAATCGGTATCCATTGTCGGATTGATGATTTGATGGATCAGTTAGTTGGAGCTTGTGTATTTAGTAAAATTGGTCTGAGGTCTGGATATCATCAGATTCGTGTTAAGGCGGAGGATATTTAGAAGACTGTATTTAGGACGGGGGTATGGATAATGGTGTCCCAGTTAGGTGTGAGTTCTAATGTCCCCTGGGAATAATAGCGACTCATCGTTTGAGCAAGATGTTGGATTAGCTTGAGGCTATTCTTGGGTTGAATGTTTGAAGTTAAACCAAGTGATTATGAATCGTTTTGATGAGTCGATGCATATTCTTGGCCTAGAAGATATTTGGTAATTAAGAAGGATGACTCTTAGAAGATGAAGCTGGTGTGGTTGGAATGTTGCAACACTTCCGGTTGATCGTGAAGTTGTCAGTGTGAGTTACCTCTTTGTGTTCTTGAAAAGATTAATTGTGTTAGTGTCCATGGTTGATATAAAGTATGCAATGATGTGAATTGGTTATTGGAATTGTAACTTGATGCAATTAATCATGATGAATGATGTGTGTTGCGGTATGTTGAAGTTAGGATCTCAAATTTTGCATTCTATGATGTTTTGGGATTTTTCACTCTCACAAGGTGAGAAATCGATTACCTATCACAGGGAATTGATTTCCTGAAGCTGACAGCATTTTTCAAAAACTTGTAAAATCCATAACTTGAGTTTTGGATGTCTGAATTGAGTTTCGTTTGAAGTGTTAGAAAGATAATGTGATGAACTTTGTTTTACAAATGGTTCCAGCACTTGTAAGTAAATTTATTTATCGTGTAGTGATGTTTGAGGAGAGTCGGAGTTGTTGTTAATGTCGTTCTTGGTACAAAACTTATTTCTATGACACCGTACAAGACGTCAACTTTAGAGATAAGAAATTGAAGGAGCTATTGGAAGATGCTCAGAGAAATAGATTTGTAAAACCAAGTGTATTGTTTTGGGGTTCTGATTGTGAGAAAGGATTCCAAGAGTTGGAGGGGAGGTTGACTAGTGCTCCGATTCTAATTTTGCCGAATCCGACAGAATCTTTCGTGGTGTATTGTGATGCGTCATTGATGGAATTAGGTGGTGTTTGATGCAAGATAGGAAGGTTGTGGCTTATGCTTCAAGACAGTTTGGTTCGTGAATTGGATTTAGTGGGACAATTCAGAGACTTAAGTTTAGTATGCGAAACTACTCCGAATAGTGTGAAATTGGGCATGTTGAAGCTGACTAGTGGTATTTTGGAAGAGATTCGAAATGGACAGAAATCTGATGTTTGGGTTGGTGGATAAGCTGACATTGATTAACCAAGGTCAAGGAGGTGAGTTCCGAATTGATGAGAATGGCGTTGTGAGATTTGGTGATAGAGTGTGTGTTCCGGATGTTGCTGAGATCAGAAAGAGTATCTTGGAAGAAGGACATCGAAGTGGGTTGAGTATTCACCCCGGTGTTACTAAGATGTACCATGATTTGAAGAAATTATTTTGGTGGTCTGGAATGAAAAAGGAAATTGTCGAATTTGTGTATGCGTGTTTGGTTTGTCAGAAATCAAAGATTGAACATCAGAAGCCATCGGGATTGATGGAACCGTTGTTTGTACCGGAGTGGAAATGGGATGGAATTTCTTGGATTTCGTGACTGGTTTGCTGAGGACAACTAAGAACTGTGATCCTATTTGGGTTATTGCCAACCGATTGACAAAGTCTGCTCACTTTATCCCGATAAGAATGGATTATCCGACGGAGAGATTGGCAGAATTGTATGTTGAGAAGATTGTGAGTTGCATGGTATTCCGTCTAGCATCGTGTCAGATAGAGATCTGAGGTTCACGTCTAAGTTCTGGACAGGATTGTAGGAAGCTCTGGGTATTAAGTTACGATTGAGTTCTGCATATCATCCGTAGACAGATGGTCAGACGGAGAGGACGATTCAGTCGTTAGAAGATTTGTTGAGGGCTTGTGTGTTGGAGAAAGGTGGAGCTTGGGATAGCTATTTGTCGTTGATAGAGTTTATCTACAACAATAGTTTTCATTCGAGCATTGGTATGGCTCCGTTTGAGGCATTGTATGGTAGGAGATATCGGACACCGTTGTGTTGGTATGAATCTGGAGAAAGTGCGGTGATTAGACCAGAGATGTTCAACAGACTTCAGAAAAGATTAAGATGATTCAGGAGAAGATGAAGGCTTCTCAGAGTCGTCAGAAAAGTTATCATGATAAGAGGAGGAAAGGTCTTGAGTTTAGTGAGGGAGATCATGTGTTCATGCGAGTTACTCCGTTGACTGGTATTGTTCGAGCTTTGAAGTCAAGGAAGTTGACTCCGCGTTTTATCGGTCCGTTTCAAATTACCAAGCAAGTTAGGAAGGTTGCTTATCAGATTTCTTTACCGTCGTCACTTGCGAATTTGCATGATGTTTTCCATGTATCTCAGCTGAGAAGGTACATTGCGGATCCGTCTCATGAGATTCAAGTGGATGATGTTCAGGTACGGAATACTTTGACTGTTGAAGCAGTACCGACGAGAATTGAGGATCGGAAAGTGAAGCAACTGCGTGGTAAAGAGATAACACTGGTGAGAGTAGCTTGGGGTGGACCAGCTGAAGGAAATGTAACTTGGGAACTGGAGAGTCAGATGAAGGACTCGTATCCCGAACTTTTCGTCTAAGGTATGTTTTCGAGGATGAAAACTCTTTTAGTGGGGGAGAGTTGTGACACCCCGATTTAATTCAAATATTTAATAAGTGAGAATTTAATTATTTAATTAATTAAAGTCTTAAGTATTAATTTTTATTTGGATTAAGTGGGTCATTTAATGAGGAAAAGATTGGAGGTGTGCAGAGTAATTAGTGAGTATGAGGAGTAAATTACTCCACTTTACTAATTATTATTATTTTATTTTATTGGAATAATTAAAGGAATATTAAAAGGAGTATAAAAAGGAAAATAAGGAAAAGAGGAGTCTTTTTGGAGAAACTGCTTTCACGTAGAATTGGAGAGAAGAGGAAAAGAGAGGAAAAGCCGATGCCGAGAGAAATCGAAGATTCATCGCGAGGTAAGGGGTGATTTCGTTCGGTTAATATGTTTTATGGGTTTTGGGAATCATAGGGATAATTGGGTATGTTAGAGAGTTGGAATTTTGATGAGTATAAGTTATAGGAATAAACCCTATTTAGTGTCGGTGTTGGAATTAGGATCATTAGTATGTCAAATAATTGATAGGGATGAATAAACCATGTTGTTTGATGTTATAATGGTGTGAAATGATGATGAAATGGTGTTCCTAATGTACCAAATCGTATTTGAAAGTTTGGAAATGATAATGGATGCTTAATGCTGTCAAAAAGTAGCAGAAATGCTGTTATAGGTCGTGGGAACCGGTTCCCTGTGGGGAGGAACCGAGTTCCCAGTGATAATTTGCAAAAACTGGGATTTTTACACTCAGGAACCGGTTCCTGTATAGGTAGGAACCGGGTTCCCATACAAAAACCAGGGAGCGAGTTTTGAAGACTTTCAGGAACCGGTTCCTGTATAGGTAGGAACCGGGTTCCATGAGTATTTTTCTAAAAATTCTAAAACATTAAAAATTCATATTTTCTAAACCGTAACTCCGATTCGAGTGCCGTTTTCGGCGTTATTTCTTAAATTTAAAATACTACCTTTTGAAAAGAGAAAAATATTATTTTGCTAAATTATTTTAAAAATAGTCGAGCTCCCGATTTTTGAAAAGAGTGTTTAGTTAAGGATAAATGGGAAACTATTACGAATGGTCTAAGTTACCGGATGAGTTATTAACGCTTACAATGTTGTGTTGACTATTCATTATGATTGAATGCGATACATTGGTGATTGACAATAAGTGAATTATATTGAGATCGTAATCTATGAATTGGTTTAGATTGTTTGACAATTTGAATGGAGATTGACGTTCATGTGATGTTTCTTTCCCTTGTGGGTTATTCATGATTGTATTGGTATCATGTGTTATTGTTATTATGTACTGGTGATAGTCTTACTGATTGAAGAGTAAGAGTTTGGCATGTTTATGCTTTGTAATAATTTAATTTATGATTATGTTGTTATCATGTGATAGATTGGTATTGGTATTTATGTGGAATTATGTTGTTATCATATTCCGTTGAATTGATGTGCATGCTTTTATGATGCATGCATGAGCATTGTTAAATTGGTTCATTCCCATTGTGCGGAAGCGAACTGGCAGAGCTGATAGACTTACCTGGTGCAGAGGTAGTGAGGCTAGATTCTTGACCCGATGGTTATGGGCGAATCAGGGATTGGATTCTTGACTCAGTGTTCTGGGCGAATCATGAATTTACACTGTTTTTCCACATGTAAACGGAGCGGTGTGTGTGAACTCGGTTCACGTTTTGGTACCACATGCATAGAGTATGCATTGCATATGGGATTGTAACATGCTAGGATGGTTTCCAGTGTTGCAATTTCCATTGTTTGATTTTATACATGATCATTGTGTGAATTGCCTTGTGAATTGACTATGATTTGTGCTTGATTAATGGATTAATGTATCTGATTATTCTATTGTATTCTAAGAACGTATAATGCATGTTATATTGAATTGAGATCTCACCCTTACTCAACAATTTCAGATCCGAAGTGATTAGCTGCATTGGAGTTGGTGAGGATAGCTCTAGCATTGAGTCAGTTAATTAGTCTGCGTGTCAGTGTCGTGCTCTGGTAGATGTAACACTGGGGAAACGGTTGTTTGAATCCTTTAAATGGACACTTTCTTAGTAGTTTGGAATTGTGTCTTGATTAAAAATCCTGGAATATCTTAGTGTTTTGAATCAGGTTTTGGTTATTGCCTTGGAATACTATGAATAATGTATTCGGAATTTTGATTATGTTTCATTTCCGCTGTTAAACATAATCTTTGCATTATTTACTTAATAAATTTTCTTCAGTGAAAGCATGACAGCTGTATTGATTGATTTAAACTATTTAAATTGTGACGCCTTCTAGATTATGATTAAAATACTCTGATTATTATTTATAAAATGCGGGTAAATAGAAGGGGGTGTTATAGGAGACACCCTAAAAGAGAGGATACCTTAAGGATTTTAGATCACTCTACAGCTTTTTGTTTGACTTGTATGCTTTATCTTAAGGGTTGCTTGGGTATTATATTTGTGGGGGATCCTACACCCGGATCCAGGTTTTCTTAGGTAAGTAGCAATAAATCATCGCGACCCTTAGGCGTATACCGGAACAGTCAACATGATGGCTACGTTAGTGCGACACCTTGGATGTCCCGATGCTCCTCATGTCTAGTTGAGGAAAGTATTTGGCGTCTGCGTGGTGTCATCAGCACTAACTCAACTTCTAGAACCCTAATTGACCCATCTTGGCCATTAGAAGGTAGTGAGATGACCGACTTTGGTGTAGACTAAGGTTGGTTGATACTCGATGCTACGCTCTATAAGATTCGACTTTCGGGATGTTTCGGTCGACTACTTGGTAGTCGTATTGAAATAAAGTCCACGAGAAAGATCAATGATATGAGATTCCTAGAACCCAGTTACTATTATAGGACAGGATGAACATACTCAAACTTTGGTAAGGTAGACACCTATACCTCATGCAAGCCTTAAACCTAGGGCTATTGTGTGATGTGCTTGTGCTTGCTATTTGCTTAAAAATGACATCATGACATCATAACATTACATCGTCATATCATTTCTAACTATTTCAAGGACCTAGGAATTTATCTTTGCTCTGTTTTGTAGGAATCATGGCTTCGAGAAAGACAATCTGAATCAACTTCATGGGTATACCTTTTCAACTCAAAGAATTGGTTTTAGAAATTCCCGATCATGCTCAGTTCATCAAAAGACATGGTTATCTGCTCGACTGGGTTGTCTCCGGTTTTGAAAAAGATATGATGCATGTCATATTCCAATTCTTCGATCTGAAACATCATTGCTTTACATTCCCAGATTATCAGTTGGTTCCTACCTTGGAAGAGTTCTCTAAGCTACTTGGGATACCTATTCTTGATCAGATACTATTCACCGGTTCAGAAAATGCTCTGAAGTACGAAGACATCTTATTAGCATTACATCTAAAGCGATCGGACATTGAAGCCAATTGGGAAATAAGAAGCTGAGTTAAGGGTTTACTTGCTAAGTTCCTGATAAAGAAGGCTCGAGAATTCCTCAAAGCTATGAGTTTCCATGCATTCAAAGACGTTTTGGCCTTGCTAATCTATGGCTTGGTGTTATTTCCTAATCCAGACCAGTTCATAAACGTGAACGCCATCAAGATATTCCTCACTCGCAATCATGTGCCTACCTTGCTTGGAGACATCCTACATTCCCTCCACACTCGTACCATCAAAAGACAAGGAACTCTCATGTGTTGCATACCGTTACTTTCCAGGTGGTTTATTTCACACCTTCCTCAATCAGTAATGAAGAACGAGCAAAGATTGAAGTGGTCTCAAAGGCTGATGTCACTCTCTCATTCAGATATCTGTTGGTATATTTTCTCCCAAAAGGACTTCACATTAATTGAGCGTTGTGGGGGATTCCCCAATGTACCACTCCTTGGCATAAGGGGAGGTATCACTTACAACCCTTCTCTAGCTCTACGTCAATTTGGTTATGCTCGAAGAGATGGTCCTCATGATATGCTCCTTCAAGACATTGTGTTCGACTATAACCACGATCTCCAGAACTACCGTCGAAGATTTGTGCACGCTTGGGGCATGATAAAGAAGATTGATACCAAGACTTTGGGACACAAGAATTCCATTCCTTGGGAGCCTTACCTCAAATGGGTGCGAGCTCGCGCTCAAAACCTCATGATGTCGTTTACACATGTGTTACCGGTGATTATGTAACCGGTTGCTATAGGTGATGAACCCTATACCGTTCTCCATCCCGATATGCCTACCGATTTCAAAGAGTTGAAGAGATCCTGGATTCAACTTAAAGAAGAAAGGGATACGTTCGAAGCTCAGTTCTATGCAAGCGAGAAGAAAGTGTTAGAGTTGACAAAGCTACTTCACGAGGAGCGAAACATCAACACCTACTTCAACACCAAGAAGAAGCGCCCATGGGAGACTTAGAACTCTAGGAATTTTTTCTTTTATTATTTTTTCCGAACTATCTTTTGTACTTCAAAAGAAAAAGAGAGAAACAAATAAAAAGTTTGTTCATGTCTGTTTAACAAATTAAAATTCCTAAGGTCCTTGAAAACATTGCATTGCATAAACATCGCATATCATGGCATAACATTTCATAACAGGTATATTGAAGACCGGTTTTCTTATTCTCTCGCTTTTTATTTCAGTAGAAATGGCTCTTGAACAGACTGTCAAAGATCTCCAGGCTCAGAATGCTCAATTCCAGGAGATGTTCACCAACTTGGTCCAGGTCCAGAAGGATCTGAAGAAGCTCATCACCAAAAAGAAGAAGACCATCGGTATTCTCAACATGGGAAAAAATCACAAGGGTGCACCTAAAGTGGTCAGCCGGTTAGAAATCTCAGACAATAGTGGTGAAATTGAGGAAAGCATCAAGAACAGCGAAGGAAGCCGTCAATGGTCTGAAAACAGAGAAGAAGACTACCTGAGTGAGCAGTATCCTCTTGATGATGATAGGTACAAGCAACTTGAAGATCGCCAGAATGCTGTGGAAAATCAGAAAATGTCCGGGCTGAATTTCAATGATCTGAGTCTTGTTCCTGGTGTGGTAATTCCCCGCAAGTTCAAAGTTCCTACTTTTGCTAAGTATGATGACATCTCTTATCCAAAACTACATCTAAAGTCCTATGTTCATAAGATCCATCCTCATACTGAAGACAGGAAACTATGGATCCATTTCTTCCAAGAGAGTTTATCCGAAACTCAGTTGGAGTGGTATTATCAGCTAGAGAGTACCCACATTCATACCTGGAATAACTTAGCAGACGCTTTCTACAAGCAGTACCAGCATAATGCTGAATTAGCACCCACCCGCAGGCAACTACAAAGCATGTCTATGGGTCGTGACGAGAAGTTCAAAGAATAAGCTCCGCAATGGAGAGATCTAGCAGGCAGAGTTCAACCACCCTTGTCCAATAGGGAATTGGTTGATATGTTTATGGGAACACTGACAGGCCCATTGTTTAATCATCTGATTGGAAACTCTTCAGTCGGATTCATCGAGCTGATACTGACAGGCGAACGCATCGAAGCTGGAATCAAGAGCGAAATGATTCAGGTGAAGTTATCTTCAAATGCTGCGAAGAGATCTTTTGGTAAGAAACAAGCCAATGCTGTGTATGGTCAGAAAAGTCGCGTCAAAGCTGATCGTACTCAATCTGTGGGGGAAGTTGTGATCTCTAATCCTACACCAGCGCAACCTCAACAAGACAACACGCGTAACCAGAATGCGCCAACGCGCAAGCATTGCAACACATGTTGAAAGCAGAGCTAATCACTTTGAGGGATCCTCCTCAACACATCAACACTTCCTCTCCAAAATACAATCCTAATGCAAGGTGTGCATACCACTTCAACAGCCCAGGGCACGACACCGACAACTGTTGGGCTCTGAAGAACAAGATTCAAGACATGATTGAAGCCAGGGAAATTGAATTTGACCCTCCTGTCGAAACTCCGAATGTGATCAATGCACCAATGCCTGACCATGGGAAAAGTTCCAATGCTATTGAGGAAGACTCATATGTTTATGATGTGAGCAAGCTGACTATTCCTCTGATGACTGTTAAGAAAGATTTGTTGCAAGCCGGTGTATTTCCAGGATGCCCGGATGATTCTCGTTGGTGTGCACCTGAATCTGACGGATTTGCTTGGTTGAGAAGGCGTATTCAACGCATGATGGACAACCGAGAAGTGCTATTTTTGAAACCTCCTTCTGTGGAGAACCCGTGCGACATTTCTAAGAATCTGAAGATCGAAGACGAAGCCTTACCAAAAGTCTGGGATACCTTGGGGCAGCCAAGTGGAAAGTTTGATTTCATGGTGAAGTATACCGCTCCTGAAAGCTACAAGATCCCTATTGAAGATGTCAAGGCAACCGGATGGGGAGACGATTTCTCAGAAGACTATGCTGATGTAAACACAATAAGGATCTCCTCTGCCGATCCTGCGCCTAGAGTGGCACCTCTTATCATTACTTCTCCCAGGCCAATTCCATATTCCTCTAACAAAGCTATACCGTAGAATTATGGAGCCTAAATTTACTATCACGGTGTCAAGCAAGACCCGTTTACCATTGAAGATATTATAGTCGAAGCTTCTAATCCTGACATCGACAACATCACCGGATCAAGCAAGGTAACCAGAACCGGAAGAGTATTTTCTCCAGAGATCTCTCCACCAAAAGACACTGCGACTCCAGCTCGCATTCCAGCTATCGAACCAATTCCCGAAGCTAGAGGGAAAGAACCAGTAACTCTTCCTGCTCATACAGAAGTACCAAAGGAAGTTGCCGAGGGTACCTCCAAACAAGAAATGGAGGAAATTCTGAAGATTATCAAGAAGAGCGACTACAATGTTGTGAAACAGTTGGGACAAACTTCATCCAAGATATCCAAGTTAGCTCTACTATTGTGCTCTGAGGTTCATGCTAATGCCTTAGTGAAGTTTCTGAAGAATGCTCACATACCGCAAGACACTACTGCTGATCAATTTGAAGGTTATATTGCTAGCCTGACCTTCAACAATGGTTTAGGCTTTCCTGATGCCGATTTAACTCCTGCCGGAAGGAAACACAACAAAGCCTTGAACATCTCTATCAAATGCAAGGGCACTACATTGTCTCACGTGTTGGTGGATACTGGTTCTGCTCTGAATATCCTACCAAAAAGTGCTTTTGACCGACTCGATGTTGAAGGATTAGTCTTGAAGCCAAGCGACATAATTGTAAGAGCTGTTGATGGTTCTAAACGAACAGTGCTTGGAGAGCTCATCCTACCTGTTAAAGTCGGTTCCCAGACTTTTGACTCCACTTTCATTGTCATGGACATCCGTCCAGCTTACTCTTGCCTACTTGGACGCCTTTGGATACATGGGGCAGGCGCCGTTACCTCTACTCTACATCAGAAGCTGAAGTACCCAGTGAAAGGGAAGATTTTCACAGTACGCTGTAAGGAAGAGTATATGGTAAGCCATCTGTAGTCATTCTGATACCTCAAAATAGAAGGTGAATTCATCGAAACTCCCTGTCAAGCTTTTGGAGCGGTTCCACGAGTCATGCCTGCTGATTCCCCCATCATTCCTGAAGCTACTAAAATTCTACCAAAGATGGTCTCACTTAAAGATGCCAAAGCTGCGATTAAAAAAGGATGTTGTACTATTTGGGGCCAGCTTCCTGATCTTCCTTTCAAATCTAACAAGACTGGTTTAGGCTTCACTATCAAAGGTCAGAAGATGATACGCCATGAACGTGCCGGCAAACTTCCTATCCACATCAGCAAGAATGGAGTCCATGCTATAGAAGACGATGACAACGACTTCGACATCAGCAACTGGATCTTCCAAACTCCAGACAACGGACTCAGCAATTAGAAGACCGAAGACATCATACCAATCTCCTTTAGACAGGAGTAATTGCTTTTTTGTTTTCTGATATGCTTTTCGTTTTCTACGCTTTGAACAATAAACTTTAAGCCCAGTACCTTGCCCAGGGCATGACGGCTCGTTTGTGAGGGTTATTATTTGTCATTTGCATATTTTCATTCAATAAAATCATTGGACTTTTGCATTTAAATACTATTTTCTTTCCTTTCTTTTACTTTACTACCCCTTCAAAAGTTATGTGTTCTTACACACACCCACGTGATACACTGCATATTCACTCTGAATCTCGTTAATAACAACTTTGCTATTCCTAAATATGACTTCGATAATACGATCTACCAAGCCGAAGACGAAGGTGAGGAAGATTGTGAAGTGCCCAGAAGAACTTGTCTGATTGCTACAGCAAGAAGAACAGGTTATACAGCCACACAAAGAGCCAGTCAAGGTTGTGAATCTGGGTACTGACGAAGACAGAAAGGAAATCAAGATAGGAGCGGGTCTTGAGAACAGTATCACAGAAATATTGGTCCAGATGCTACGAGACTATATCAAGGTTTTTGCTTGGTCCTACGAAGACATGCCAGGTCTAGACATTGACATTGTGGTACACCGACTACCAACGAAAGAAGGTTTTTCCCCAGTGAAGTAGAAAGTCCATCGTATGCGCCCTGAGATGTCTGAGAAAATTAAAGCCGAAGTTATGAAACAATTCAACATCGGTTTCCTAGTTGTTACTTCTTATCCACAGTGGGTTGCAAACGTGGTACCCGTACCTAAGAAGGATGGCAAAGTACGGATGTGTGTGGATTATAGAGATCTGAACAGAGATTGTCCGAAAGACGATTTTTCACTTCCTCATATTGATGTTCTAGTTGACAACACCGCTCAACATACGGTCTTCTCCTTCATGGATGGTTTCTCCGATTACAACCAGAGAAAAATGGCTCCCGAAGACATGGAAAAGACTACCTTCTTTACACAGTGGGGCACATTCTGCTACAAGGTCATGTCGTTCGGTTTGAAGAACGCTGGTGCCACATATCAACGTGCAATGGTGGCATTGTTTCATGAAATGATCCATCACGAGATAGAGGTCTACCTCGACAACATGATAGCTCGATCATAGACTAAAGAAGAACATCTTGATCATCTGCGAAAACTGTTTGATAGACTGAAGAAGTACAGACTAAGACTTAATCCCAACAAATGCACTTTCAGAGTCAGACCCGATAAACTCCTGGGATTTGTTGTTAGTGGTAAAGGTATTGAGGTTGACCCTGCCAAGGTTAAAGCTATTCGAGAAATGCCAACTCCCTGCACTGAGAAGGAAGTCAAAGGTTTCTTGGGATGATTGAACTACATTACCAGATTCATTGCACATCTAACTGCTACTTGTGAGCCAATCTTCAAGTTGTTGAAGAAAGATCAAGTAGTGGAATGGAACAACGATTGCCAAACAGCTTTTGACAAAATCAACGAGTACCTACAAAATCCTCCTATCCTGATGCCACCTACCAAAGGAAGACCTTTTATCATGTACTTGACAGTATTAGAGAACTCAATGGGGTGTGTGTTGAGGCAACATGACGAGTCTGGTCAAAAAGATTATGCAATATACTACCCTAGCAAAAAGTTTACCGACTGTGAAACAAGATACTCACAGCTCGAGAAAACTTGCAACGCTTTGGCTTAGGCCGCTCGCCGACTAAGACAATATATGTTGACTCACACTACCTTGTTGATCTTCAAGATGGATCCGATAAATACATATTTGAGAAACCTGCTCTCTCTCTCCGAAAGAATAGCAAGTTGGCAAATGATCTTGACCGAATATGACATCTAGTATACTACTCAGAAAGCGATCAAAGGAAGTGTAGTAGCCGATCATTTGGCTCATCAAGCCGTAGATGACTTTCAGCTATGCAGTTCGAATTTCGACGAAGATGTTTTGCTAATTACTGATTGCGAAGAACCAGGACAAGACGAAGGACCTGAACCGGGATCCCGATGGACCATGGTCTTTGATGGAGCCTCAAATGCACTTGGCAATGGCATTGGTGCCATCGTTACATCTCCTACAGTGAGCTGCGCCTTTCGGTATGGACTTTGTTTCAATTGCACCAATCACATGGCCGAGTATGAGCGTGCATCATGGGTATCAAAGCTATTGACTTGAGAATCAAATTATTGCAAGTGTATGGAGACTCAGCTTTAGTGATCAGTCAAATTAAAGGCGACTGGGATACGAAACATCCGAATCTCATTCCATATCGAGAGCATGTTTTAAGTCTGATCCCTTACTTCGAAGAAATCACTTTCGATCATATTCCCCAAGAAAAGAATCAGTTGGCAGACGCATTAGCTACTATGTCATCTATGTTCAAAGTCAGATGGGACAACGAAGCTCCCCAAATCATCATCAAAAAGTTCGACGAACCAGCATACTATTGTAAACTCGATACAGAAGAGAAACCTTGGTTCTACGAAGTGAAGAGGTATCTTGAGACTCAGGAATATCCTGCAGGGGCATCTGTCAATGACAAGAAATTGTTAAGGAGATTCGCATCCAATTTTTTTCTCAACAAAGACATCTTATACAAGCACAATCACGACTTATGCTTACTTCGCTGTGTAGACCAGAAAATAGCAGAACGGATCATGGAAGAATTACATGAAGGCGCATTTGGTACCCACTCTAGTGGACATACAATGGCTAAGAAGATTCTAAGAGCAGGTTACTATTGGTAAACCATGGAAGCTGATTGTCACCGGCATGCTCGATCTTGTCACAAATGCCAGATATATGTAGACAGAGTACGCGTACCTCCAGCACCGTTGAGTGTTCTGACCGCTCCTTGGCCTTTCACAATGTAGAGCATCGACATGATCGGAGAAATCAAACCTACCGCTTCCAATGGACATTGTTTCATCCTTGTCACAATTGATTACTTTACCAAATGGGTAGAAGCAGCCTCGTTCACATCTTTTACCAAGAATGTTGTGGCTCGATTCATCAAGCATAATCTTATTTAACGGTACGGCGTCCCCGAAAGAATTATCACAAATAATAGTACCAACCTCAACAACAAAATGATCACTGAACTCTGCACGCAGTTCAAAATCAAGCATCACAACTCTTCTCCGTATCGGCCTAAAACGAACGGTGTAGTGGAAGCCACCAACAAAAATCTTAAGAAGATCATACAGAAGATGACAGTGACCTACAAGGATTGGCATGAGATGTTGTCATTTGCTCTCCGCAGTTATCACACTACAGTATGAACCTCTACAGGGGCAACCCCCTTCTCTCTCGTATATGGTATGGAGGCGGTCCTACCAACCGAAGTTCAGATACCCTCAACCAGAGTCCTCCAGGACGCGGAATTAGGGGAAGATGAATGGATACAGACTCGCCTTGACCAGATCAACTTGATTGATGAAAACCGGCTCGCATCCATCTGCCATAGACAGATATACCAGAAGCGAATGATCAGAGCATTCAACAAGAAAGTCGAGCACCGAGTCTACCAAGTCGGTGATCTAGTAGTCAAAAGCATCATCCTTCCACAAGGTGACCCTATGGGAAAATGGACTCCCACCTATGAGGGACCATTTGTAGTCATAACAGTATTTTCCGACGGAGCTATGATACTTAGCACCATGGATGGAGAAGACTTTCCACACCCTGTGAACGCAGACATAGTCAAAAAATACTACGTATAAAAGAGACCCGCTAGGTCGACTGGCCTAGGAAAAAATAAGGGCATCCTGGCGAATCAAAAAGGTTCGGGCAAAATTTAAGGATATACAAAAAATAGGTACACCCGGCAAGTCGAAAACCTGCAAAGGCGACTTGGGCAAAAAAGGGTATCTCGGTAGGCTGAAAACCCGAAAGGGCGGTCTAGGAAAAAGTTAGGGATTTAAGCGTACGACTATGTCTCGTCCAGATCACCTATCTACAGACTACACTACTATCAACGTTCAAGATTCAAATGGCAAAAATCAATTCACTCGCTTTCTACTGACAACAAGGAGATGAGATAGTCAAAATATATAAGCAATAGCATAGTTGAAACTCGACGAGATTATTTCCGCATAGCCTTTTACTATTCTGACAATTTCCTCTTACTAGGATATTCGTCTCTTGTACACAAACTGCTTGGCCATACGCCACTTTCCAAAATTAATGCAAATTCCCTTTTGACAGTGTTAATTTTATTGTTTTTTTGCATAAAGTCCAATGATTTCTTTGAATGATTATATGCATCGACGATGAAACATCTGTTCACAAACATCTGAAAGCGAACAAAAGTAATTACTACAGACTCTAGGAATTGAGATGACGACTAAAGTCACCAATATACCCCCCACAGAGTTACTTCCATAAGATCATCAATCCCCACAGAGCCATCGCTCTCCCTACAAAGATAAATCTTCTCCGACGAAGTACTAATCTCCTCCCAACAGTGTTCCAACACTTCAACTCCATCACGTTAGTCCCGGCGGTGATCCCGGAAGTATTCAATGCTTGACTTCATCATCATTCCCCAACATGGTTTATACACGAAGATATTCATCCCCAGTGGAGTATCTCCCAATGATTATCATTCCCCGACAGCGGAAATATCCAGACTCGAAACTTGGTCAGATAGTGCATCGGAGGAACCTACATCTCTCTTATTCCCCAATCAGAGGTTTCAACAAGCTTCAGATTCATCACCTCAAGTGATCCCTATCAGATTCGTCAAGCCTCGTCAGCTTTAACGTCCCTATCAACTTTGCCACGTTACATCAGTCTCCGGCGATGGGTTATTCCCACAAGATCTATGCAAAAGATCCTCAGCCGAGTAGCTCTTGATCGCTGCTAGTATTCCAACAACATTAATATCTAGACTCGAGATTTGGTCAGATAGTGCATCAGAGGAATCAGAAGCATCTCTTTTTCTCTCCAAATCAGGGTTCGCAACAACCCTATCCCCAAGCAAACATCAAAAATCCCCAGCAGGATGTTCCCATCTTCTTCAAGATGGATATGTTTTGAAATACATCTACATTCATACATCTATATCTATATAGAAGTCATAGTATATGCATACATCCTAATAATATTGGCATACACCCGCATACATCATAATTTGCATAGGACTAACCATATCCTGTCAAAAGTTTATCTCCCCAACAGGTAAAAGTTATTTTCCAAACGGAAGGTCGAAGATTAATGCCTGAAACAAGACGGGAGAACTATTTGAAAGACCACACAAATTGTCTCTAGGAAACAGATATTGGATTAACACCTGAAGCAAGACGGGAAAGCTATCCACATCCTGCCAAATATCCACCTCAAGAATAGCCAAGACGAAGGTTTATTCAGACTCTCTCTTATTATCAATACATACCAATAACCTCATTCAAAGACGAACATGGAGTCTAACGTACGACTCACTCCTCAGCATCAGCTTCTCTAGATGGCATCTTAAGCCCATCTCTGTTGTCTCTTCTGTTCAAAAGGCAAATACAGAGTCTAGCGTATGACTCACTCTCCAGATGACATCTTAAGCCCATCTTCGTTGTCTCTTTTACTCAAAAGACCAATACAGAGTCTAGCGTATGACTCAACCTCCAGCAACAGCTTCTCCAAGTGGCATCTATAAGCCCATTCCAGCGCATCATCAACTAACGATCCTATTTCATACAACAGCGAGTGCAAATTTTCAAGTGTACTCGAGTGTTCAATCATCTTCTACCTTCAGGTCACGAAAGGAAAGCATGCTAATCTAACCCTTCCAGTACAAGAATATTGAACAGGGGCAACTGTTATACCCCAAAATTTGCCCTCCCACTTCTCAAGACAATTCATATATCCATACTTACGAATTTCACAAGGGTGGACCAGACAAACCCTCTCCTAAGCGATCAACCCAAACTAGGGTTTGGCCATTCTCAAGTCAAGATGGACTTCCAATGCTCCAAGTAGTCATCATACCTCATCATATGCTTCAAAGAATCACCATGTCAAGTTTCAGGCCTTACAAGTCAAGATTGCTCATTCAATTGCTAAGATGGTTGAAAATCAGCTGTATTGGACAAAAAGTCAACTATGGTCAACATACAGTCAAACTTCATAATTTTTGGTCAACACCAATGCTTTGGAGTGATATTCATCATTTGATCAAGGGTTGATCATGATTCATCAAGAAAAGTCAAGAATTGATCAAAAGTCAAAGTTTTCTAAATTAGGATTTTTTAGACAAAAGTCAACAGAACTTTGACCAAGCATAAATTTCATATACTTTATCAAAAAAATTTCCAGTACAGCTCATTTTGAAGAGAATTCAATTCTCTACAACTTCATGTCTCACAAGCTTGGGCAGAAAATGCTTCATTTGGATGTTATGGATCAAAACATTACAGGTCTTTTTTTAAAAGTCAACAAAAAGTCAGCTTTTTGCAAAGAAATGTTCATGAGCATGGAAACTTCAATGAAGATGAAACCAAAAGGGGTGTTTAGAAGACATTTTGAGCTTTCTAAAAACTCCAAGAACATCTAAAAATGTTAAAAATTGAGCAAGATACACATTGTGCAAGTTGAGCATTTTTGAGGAGGTGCACAAAGAGAAATACTTGAGAAAATCAAAAAATTTCCAAATGGGCCTAACTTTTCTTGATTCAAACTTATTCCTTATCTGAATTGGAACCTCCAAGCCCAAGGCCACGTTTTTATCTTTTATTTTTTATTTATTTTGGATTTTTATTCATTTAAAACCAATTTAATTAAAATAAAAGATAGAAAATCAAAAATTAAGTGCAAGATTGAGTTTCTCTCATCCTTGAGGTCCAAGCAAGCCAATTAATCTGATTATTTCGAAATAATTAAGATTGGCAAGTGATTTGATTGAAATTGGCTCAAAAAGGAAATATTTGGTTTGATTTCAAATCAAATTATTTTTCATTGATTGGCATGATATTTCTTGACAATTCTTGACCTAATTCACTCTAGTATAAATACACAATGATTCCAAATTACAAGAGGACGAAATTCTAACCTCAAGAACCCTCTAAACAAAGCTTCAAAAAACCGTGTGATACAAGGAAGTAGCAACCAAGGATTTGCATCAATTCGAGCCAAACAAAGGTTGCCAATCAATTCCTTGGTGTTTTCTGAAGCTAACCAGATCATTCCCAAGTATCCAGACCTCCAGAAACGCGAAAACACGATCACAGTTTGCATACTTCAAACTCAAAACCATTTTCTTATTTTCATGCATAATCAATTGAATTTAACCATGTATTTGTGTTTGTGATGAAGTTTCGATCATGTCTGGATAGTTTAATTGAAGCTTAGGTACAAAACGAAAGATTCACCATGGCTAGGGTTTAAAACCTTGGATTAGGGCTTTCTGATTTAGGCAAAATCAGACCAAACTAAGGACATATTCGTGATCAGGAGCTTGATTGCAATCGAACCATGGCTCCACCTTGAATTTATATTGCTTGTGTTGAATTTTTGAAACTTGCAGGGATTTAACTACAAAACGATCTGTAGGTAAAAGCTATTGCTACAAACAAAAACCGTAGCTATATATCTAGAAATTCAAATGGGGAAGAAGACCCCTGCGCGCGTTTTTTGATTAAATTGATCCCCAAAATTCAATTTCCCCTATATTCATTTTGTTTCATATGCCTAACACCAAAGCTGGTTGGCTCAGATGGCAGAGGCAGCGCGCTTTCATCCTGGAAGGCACGGGTTCGAACCCTGCCTTTTCCCAGAATTCCTAATGTTTTTTGATGTTTCAGGTTCCAGAAGCCACAACCTCCAAAAGCCCCAGCTTCTAGATCTCCAGGCGAATCATGTCCGAGCTCCAACCGGATCTCCTCAAAAGTAACACGTCCGAAGCTCCGACTTGGATCCCTCAATCGTCCGAAGCTCCGACACGGATCCTCTCATAAGATGTCACGTCCGAGCTCCGACACGGATCCTCTCGATGGTGAAACCCGGAAGTTCCAATTTTGGGTATCTCAGTAGAAACCCCAGAAGTCCCAACTTCTGGGTGCCTCCAGCAAAGGAACTCCCAGAAGCTCCAGCTTCTGGGATGGCTTCTTCCAGAAGCGTTTCAACATTTTTTTATTTTCCATATTTTTTATTATTATTTTGCTTATTTCATAGTTAATTAATTAAATTAGTAATTAGGTTAAATAATTAGGATTAATTAGACAACTTCCACTAATTTTTTCTCTTATTTTAAATTAATTAATTTAGGGTTAGTATTAACTAATATTTCTTTAAATTAATTAAAATCAATTAGACTTAGGATTATTTTCCACATTTCAAAAATCCAAAAAATATTAGGACTAGTTTTCTTTTCCTTTATTTATTTTCTCGCATTCTCTTTTCCAATATTATGAAACTGCTCATGGGATGTAATAGTTTAATTAGGATTTACTTTCCGTACTCCTTAATTATGTATCTTCCCCAAAGCCATGTAATAGCATAGGATTTACTTTCTGCACTTTATATTTCCGCAATTTTACTTTCCGCACCTATAAACTATTAGTAATTTAGGCGTGTATGACAAGATAAAATCAACATAGATCACTTCTAATCTCAAGATAACATATCTGAATTCAACACACTCTCTTCACACATGCACCCCCTAGGGTATTCTCTCTTGTTGCCTTACGAAACAAATGGTCAAGTCCCTCGAACAAAGGGGTATCTTAGCACAGTTGCCTACGAAACATATCATCATAGTCCCTTCGAATCAAAGATCATAGTCCCTCGATGACCCTCGATGTTACCTAGGAATATATGATCTAGTACCTCGATTGTTTCCTATGAAAAGTGATGATCGTCCCTACAAATTTGCTAGGATACTCCTACAAGTTGCCTTCTATGACCATTTGATGTCCCTTCGAGCGTCCCTTTACAGCCAACGAATAGGGTTACCTACCAACTAATGGTATGGATAACACTATTCTAAAGGAAAGTAAAATAACACAGAAACGACCGTTCTGAGTACGTAATAGACTCTTAATTGCTTACTCTATCAAAACATCTTTTCACACCTCACACTTTTTTCAAACACCTTGTATACATTCCAGCATGAATCATTACAAAGTTCTTTTCCAAAACAAAACACTTCGTATACATTCTAGCGTGAGTCATTACGAAGTCAAAGCAAAATGCCTTTTCAAAATCTTTTCAAACACACACACAGAAAGCAAATTTTAAAGTGAGCTAAAGCAATTAACAGCCCGTTGATAACTACGGATGGAAAGGGTGTTATTACCTTCCCTTTTCATAATCACCTCCCTTAATTGGATAAAAGAAAAGTCGGTGGCGACTCTTGCTATCCGCAACATTTGTGATCAAACACAAAACAAAACAAGTCAGTTCTTCCCACCGTGTTACAACAGTATTAGAGAACTCAATGGGGTGCGTGTTAGGGAAACATGATGAGCCTGGTCGAAAAGAGTATGCAATATATTACCTTAGCAAAATGTTTACCGACTGTGAAACAAGATACTCACAGCTCGAGAAAACTTGCAGTGCTTTGGCTTGGGCTGCTCGTCGACTAAGACAGTATATGTTGACTCACACTACTTTGCTGATCTCCAAGATGGATCCGATAAAATACATATTCGAGAAACCTGCTCTCTCCGGAAGAAAAGAAAGATGGAAAATAATCTTGACCGAGTATGACATCCAGCATACTACTCAGAAAGCGATCAAAGGAAGTGTAGTAGCCGATCATTTGGCTCATCAAGCCATAGATGACTATCAGTCTATGAAGTTCAAATTTCCAGACGAAGATGTTTTGCTAGTTACTGATTACGAAGAACCAGGACCAAAAGAAGGACCTAAACTTGGATCCCGATGGACCATGGTCTTCGATGGAGCCTCAAACGCACTCGGCAATGGCATTGGCGCCATCATTACGTCTCATGCAGGCGGACACACGCGTTTCATCGCCAGACTATGTTTTGATTGTATCAACAACATGGCCGAATACGAAGTGTGCATCGTGGGTAATAAAGCTGCTATTGACTTAAGAATCAAATTCTTGCAAGTGTATGGAGACTCAGCTTTAGTGATCAGTCAGATTAAAGGCGATTGGGATATGAAGCATCCAAATCTCATTCCATATCGAGAGCATGTTTTAAGCCTGATCCCTTACTTTGAAGAAATCACTTTCGATCACATTCCACGAGAAGAGAACCAGTTGGCAGATGCATTAGCTACCATGTCATCTATGTTCGAAGTCAGATGGGACAACGAAGCTCCCTAAATCATCATCGGAAAGTTTGACGAACCAGCATACTGTTGTGAGCTTGATATAGAAGAGAAACCTTGGTTCTACGAGGTAAAAAGGTATCTCAAAGATCAGGAATATCCCGCAGGGGCATCTGTCCATGACAAGATATTCTTGAGAAGATTCGCATCTAAATTCTTCCTCAGCAACGACATCTTATACAAGCGCAATCACGACTTGTGCTTACTCCGCTGTGTAGACCAGAAAATAGTAGAACGGATCATGGAAGAATTACATGAAGGCGCATTAGGTACCCACTCCAGTGGGCACACTATTTCTAAGAAGATTCTAAGAGCAGGTTACTATTGGTCCACCATGGAAGCTGATTGCCACCGCTATGCTCGATCTTGTCACAAATTCTAGATATATGTAGATAGAGTACATGTACCTCCAGTACTACTGAATGTTTTGACCGCTCCTTGGCCTTTCGCAATGTGGGGCATTGACATGATTGGAGAGATCAAACCCACCGCTGCTAATGGACATCGTTTCATCCTTGTTTCCATTGACCACTTTACCAAGTGGGTAGAAGCAGCCTCGTTCGCATACGTTACTAAGAATGTTGTGGCTCGATTCATCAAGCATAATATTATCTGTCGGTACGGCGTCCCCGAAAGGATCATCACGGACAATGGTACCAACCTCAACAACAAAATGATCACCAAACTCTGCACGCAGTTCAAGATCAAGCATCACAACTCTTCTCCATATCGGCCTAAAATGAATGGTAAAGTGGAAGCTGCCAACAAGAATCTCAAGAAGATCATACAGAAGATGAAAGTGACTTATAAGGATTGGAATGAGATGTTTCCATTTGCTCTCCATGGTTACCGCACCACAGTGCGAACATCTACAGGGGCAACCTCCTTCTCTCTTGTATATGGTATGGAAGCAGTCATACCAATCGAGGTTCAGATACCCTCAACCAGAGTCCTCTAGGATGCAGAGCTAGGCGAAGATGAATGGGTCCAGACTCGCCTTGATCAGATCAACTTGATCGACGAAAAACGGCTCGCATCCATCTGCCACGGAGAGATCTATCAGAAGCGAATGACCAGAGCATTCAACAAGAAAGTCAAGCACCGAGTCTACCAAGTCGGTGATCTAGTAGTCAAGCGCATCATCCTTCCACAAGATGATCCCAGGGGAAAATGGACTCTCACCTATGAGGGACCATTTGTAGTCAAAACAGTATTTTTCCGGCAGAACTATGATACTTAGCACCATGGATGGAAAGGTCCACACACCGAACGAGACATAGTCATAAAATACTACGCATGAACGAGATTCGCTAGGTCGACCGGCCTAGGCAAAAATAAGGGTATCCTGGCGGACCAAAAAGGTTCGGGCAAAAGTTAAGGATATACATACAAACATGTACACCCGGCAAGTCGAAAACCTGCAAAGTCGGCTTGGGCAAAAAAGGGTATCCCGGTAGACCGAAAACCAGAAAGGGCGGTATAGGCAAATATTAGGGATTTAAGCGTACGACTATCTCTCGTCCAGATCACCTACTTACAAACTGTACCACTATCAACATTCAAGATTCAAATGGTGAAAATCAATTCAATCATTTTCTTCGTGACAGCAAGGAGATGAGATAGTCGAAAATATATGAGCAATAACATAGTTGAAACTCGACAAGATTATTTCCGCATAGCTTTTTACTATTCTGACAATTTCCTCTTACTAGGATATTTATCTCTTGTATACAAACTGCCTGACTATAGGCCACTTTTTGAAATTAATGCAAATTCCCTTTTTACAATTGTTAACTTTATTGTTGTTTGCATAAAGTCCAATGTTTGCCTTGAATGATTATATGCATCTGACAATAAACACCCATTCACAAACATACGAAAAGTGAACCGGAAACAAGCAATTACTACAGGCTCTAGGAATTTAGGTGATGACCAAAGTCACCAATGCATCCGCACAGAGTCACTTTCGCATCCACAGGATTATCAATCCCAATAGAGCCATCGCTCTCCCTACAAAGACAAATTTTCTTCGACGAAGCGCTATCCTCCTCCCAACAGTGTTCCAACACTTTCAACTTTATCACACTAGTCCCCGAGCAGTGATCCTATCAACTTCATCAAGCTTCAACTTTATCATATTAGTCCTCAAGCAGTGATCCTATCAGCTTCATCAAGATTCAACTTTATCACATTAGTCCCCGAGCAGTGGTCCTATCAGCTTCATGAAGCTTCAACTTTATCACATTAGTCCCCGGGCAGTTATCCTATCCGATTCATCACTTCAAGTGATCTCTATCAGCCTCATCAGCTCTAATGATCCTATCAGACTCATCACCTCAAGTGATCCTATCCGATTCATCACCTCAGGTGATCCCTATCAGCCTTGTCAAGCTTTAATGATCCTATTAGCGTCACCACGCCATGATCAGACAGTGGCAGATTATGACATTTCACGTTATCCCCAAGGTCTATGCAAGATCCCCATCAGTATTTCCCAACCATTGTTATTCTTTAAGCAGCATTAACATCCAGACTAAAGATTTGGTCAGATAGTGCATCGGAGAAATTGGAAGCACCTCTTTTTCTCCCCAGTCAGGGTTTTCAACAACTCCATCCCTAAGTGAGCGTCAGAAGTCCCCAACATAACGCTCCTATCTTCTTCAAGATTGATATGTTTTGAAATACCACAACATCTACATTCATACATCCGCATAAAAGTCATAACATATACATACATCATAGTCATACATTCGCATGCATCATAATCTGCATAGGACTAACCATATCAGGTCAAGATTTTATCTCCCCAACAGGTAAAAGTCATCTTTCCAAACAGAAGGTCAAAGATTAATACCCGAAGCAAGACGGGAGAGCTATTTGAACGACCATGCAAATTATTTCCAGGCAACAGATTATGGATTAACACCCAAAGCAAGATGGGAAAACTATCTGCATCCTGCCAGGTATTCATCTCAGAAATATCCAAGACGAAGGTATAGTCTAACTCTCTCTTATTATCAACAGCCCCGGATGGCATCCTTAAGCCCATTTTCATTTTCATCCTAAGACGAATTCAGAGTCTAGCGTACGAATCACTCTCTAGTAGCAGCTTCTCCAAATGACATCTATAAGCCCATTCCAGCGCATCATCAACTGGCGATCCTACTCCATACAACAACGAGTGCAAATTTTAAGGTGTACTCGAGTGCTCAATCATCTTCCACCTTCAGGCCACGAAAGGCAAGCATGCCAATCTAACCCCTCCGGTACCAGAAGATTGAACAGGGGTAACTGTTATACCCCAAAATTTTCCCTCCTACTTCTCAAGACAATTCACATCTCAATTCTCAAGGATTTCATAAGGGTTAACCAGACAAACCCTCTCCTAAGCAATTAATCCAAACTAGGGTTTTGCTATTCTTAAGTCAACATGGATTTCTAATGCTTCAAATGGTCATCATACCTCATCCTATACTTCAAAGAATCACCATGTCAAGTTTCAAGCCTTACAAGTTCAAATTGCTCATCTAATTGCTTAGATAGCTGAAAATCAGTTGTATTGGACAAAAAGTCAACTGTGGTCAACATATAGTCAAACTTCATAAAGTTTGGTCAACATCAATACTTTGAAGTGATATTCATCATTTGATCAAGAGTGGATCATGATTCATCAAGAAAAGTCAAGATCTGATCAAAAGTCAAAATTTCCAAATTAGGGCTTCTCTGACAAAAGTCAACAGAAATTTGACCAAGCATAATTTTCACATACTTCATCATAAAGTTTTCCACCAATACTCATTTTGAAGAGAATTCAATTCTCTACAATTTCATGTCTCACAAGCTTGGGCAGAAAATGCTTCATTTGAAGGATATGAATCAAAACATTATAGGTCCTTCTAGAAAAGTCAACAAAAGTCATATTTTTGCAAAGAAGTGTTCATGAGCATGGAAACTCCAATGAAGATGAAACCAAAAAGGCTGTTTAGAAGACATCTTGAGCTTTCTAAAAAGTCCAAGAAAACCCAAAAATGTTGAAAATTGAGCAAGATACAAATTGTGCAAGTTGAGTATTTTTGAGGAGGTGCAGAAGAAAAATACCTTGCAAAAGCCAAAAATTTCCAAATGGGCCTAAGATTTTATGATTTAAACTTGATCATGAGATTATCCATGACTACTATGCAGCATGTCACGCCCTCTTTCTCTTTATTTATTTATTTTTGAATTAAAATAACTTAAATTCAAATTTAATTCAATAAAATGCAAAAATAAAAGATAAGGCAAGTTGGGTTGGATATTTGCATGGCTTGGGGTCCAAGATAGCTCACTACAAGCTATCAATTTCGTGCAAGAAGATTGAGGAAGAGATTGATCAAGATTGGAAAGATTTTGTACAATTTTTCAAATCAAATATTCTCCATTTAAGGAGAATATTTTCTCTTAATGCCTTGACCTAATTCCACTCTTCTATAAATACCTAGCATTCTTACAAGACCAGGAGACTTTTTAGACACCTCTCTCATGTGCTGCCAGCCTCTTGCAAAACCCTAAAAATTCTCAAAATTTCTCAAAGTTGGCCAAATCGTATTCCAACTTCCAGCCAGTTTCAAGTGCTTCTAAGCATTGATTCTTGTTCCTGAGGTGCAGTAGGGTAAGAATGGATAATAATCCATGGCCAGAACATGCTAAATCATGCCATTCACAAGCATCCATATTCATATTTTCTTGAAATCATATTTTGCATTTACCCTATTTTATTGATATTTGGCTATGCTAATGGGTTCATGAAGTCTTTTAGAACAGGTTTGATCCATCCTCCACAAGCTTTGACGTGTAAATCACTAGATGCCATTGTTAGGGCATGAACTTAGTGAAGATTCGGTTTCCACGATACAAGTCATTTTGAGGTTTGATGCCAACCGGAGAAGATGACCGGAGCACCGTTCCAGTGCTTCTAATCCAGATGATATTAACCCTTACATATTTACAGGTCCAGAAGAATGAATGGATGTATCACCGCCCCAACGGTTCACCTTGCGCGCACTATGTCATTCTCCTTATCAGGCTGTGGGTTCAAACCCCACCTTTTGCAATTTTTCTATTTTGCCTTGCAGGTTTCCAGATTTCTAGAAGTCACGCCCCAGAAGCTCCAGCTTATAGATCCTTTCCAGCCAGAAGTTCCAACTTCTGGGCATCCCCATCACCAGAAGCTCCAGCTTCTGGGCCTTATCAGCATCAGGAGTGCCAACTTCTGAGTCTCCCAGCGTAGAATTCCTCCAGAAGTTCCAACTTCTAGATGGCCCCAGACGTGAAGCCCCCATAAGCTCTAGCTTCTGGACGCCCCAGTTCCAGAATCTCCAGCTTCTAGACCCTTTCCAGCCCCGAAACCCCCAGAAGCTCTAGCTTCTGGGCGCCTCCATCATCAGAAACCCCAAAAGCTCCAGCTTCTGGGTGCCTCCAGCAACAGAACTCTCAGAAGCTCCAGCTTCTGGGATGGCTTATGTCAGAAGCTCTCTAACGTTTTGCTTTATGTTTTTTTTTCTTCTTATTTTTCTTATTTAATCATTAATTAATTTAATTAGTAATTAGGTTAACTAATTTAGGATTAATTAGATAACTTTCACTAATATTTTCTTTTATCTAATTTAATTAATTAATTTAGGTTAGTATTCACTAATTTTTCTTTTAATTAATTAAAATCAACTAGATCTAGGTTATTTTCACATAAACTCAAATTTCCAAAATACAAAAAATATTAGGATTAGTTTTCTTTTCCGCTATTTATTTTTCTTGCATTTTAAATTCTAGAAAGGTTTTATAGGTCGCAAATTTTTTATCATGTAATAGCGTAGGATTTTACTTTCCGCACTTTACTTTCCGCACCTCCTATTATGTATTGTCCCCAAATCCATGTAATAGCGTAGGACCCTTTATATTTCCGCAATTTACTTTCTGCACCTATTAAACTACTAGTAATTAGGCGTGTATGGCAAGATAAGAATCAATTTACACCACTAGTACAAGATAAAATATTCGAAAACAATACACTCTTCTCACACATGCACCCCCTAGGGTATTCTTTCTCGTTGCCTAATAAATGGTCAAGTACCTCGAACGTGGGGGTATCTTAGCACGGTTGCCTACGAAATATCATCACAGTCCCTTCGACATAAAAGATCATAGTCCCTCGATGTTGCCTACGAATATATGATCTCGTCCCTCGGTTGTTGCCCATGAAAAGTGATGATCGTCCCTACGAATGTGCTAGGATCCTCCTACAAGTTGCCTTCTATGACCATCCGACGCATAACCATTACTTCCGCCTCTAACAACCTAACCTCAACCTTCATACAACTTAACTTTCTCTGCCCAAATCACCCTCCATAGACCTTTCTTCAAACTTCACTGACTTACCATCATCACAACCACACTTCACCTCTCTTCATTCTAGTAGCCAAAACTGCTCACCCCCATCTCTATCCTACAAAAAACAACACTTTTTACAAACCTTCACTCTCACCGTACTCTCTTCATCAACCTCTAAACCGCACCAAATCCCAATAAACCACAACAACAACAGATTCCAACAAACCACAACAACAACAATTCTCAACAAACCAAAACAACAACATATCCTAGAAACTCACATCGCTTAGAAATAGAACCTAGAAACGTAGAAGTAGAAGATGACGCAGTGAATTCAGAAGCAGATCCAAGATCGTAAATCGAGAAGTAGATTTCAGAAGCAGGTAACGCACGAACAAGAGAGAGGGTATCGTGGATTCTTTTGCCTTGGAACGTGTCTTATTGTTTTTTTTAATATATAACTGATTTATTTTTAACACTTTTAATCGGTGATTTTAAAATTCCATGCGTTGCCACCCTTTTAGTTTTTGGAATTGATCATTGACTTAGGGTTACATGCATCTAGGTTCATATAGACCTTTGCATCATGAGTTGGGCCAATTTCGATCTCACACCCCCCAATTTTCTTATTTTTTAGTCCAATACATTTTTTGTAAATTACTTTTTATTACCTCATATAGGAATTTTACTTAATAGGTTTTACTTCCATTTTATCTTTTATCACATATTTTAGAAAAAAATAATGCAAAATATATTTTCAAAGAGACCAAAATATGTTCCTTAGTGCTTGTACATTTATAACTAACTTGTAGTTTATTTCCGTCATCCCCATTCGTAAATTTATACCCCTATTCTCCACATGATGTAATAATTAGTAAATATTTTATCGCTTTATCATTTAATTATTTACTCACATGTGCACAAACCAAATACTTTCCAACTAATACTCAATTGCGAGCCATTTTCATACCTTGAGTTGACAAAGATTTGAAGCGTCACAACGGCCACACATTTGTGCACACATCACACTTGCTCTTGGGCTTACAATGAGACTTTAATTTATTAGTTAAACATTATTTAATTATCTAATTTGGCTATTTAAAATTGATTAGTCCATCTAATTAATTTTATTAAACTAGTTACTTGATTAAACTTCGTTTAATTAGTCGATTAAATTTATTTTGTCCACGCACCTACACAATATAAATTTGTCTTATCATTTGTGCAAGCCACCTTTTATGGGATTCTAATTTATTTACTCGCTTTATTTCATGCTTGTATATAATTATTCGCAATTGCTCATTTCCATTATCGCACCTTGGTCCACATACCAAATTTTCATTCAATAAGGGCCTCATGGTAGGGAGTAGACACTTGTCTATTCTCTTGAGATTAATTAATTCCATATACTTGGTTAATAATAGCCCAAATATTCTCTTCTCATCATTCAAGACCTTTCATAATCAAATTCTCGAACCTCAATCCAACGTCGAGTTATTTTCAAAAATGTTTTCACAAAAAAACTTGGATGATATTTGTTTTAAATTGTTGGATGATAGCCCAATGGTTTAAAACAAGTTCAAAGTCTTTAGGTTGTTGGATGATATCTCAATGAGCTAAATACTTTCATCCATGCAAAATACCTAACAAACGTGAACCTCGTTTCACCTCACCATTTTCATAATAAACTTTTTGGGATGAGAGATGATTGGTCGAGCTCACTCACCAGTTTCGAGTACTTGAATCAATAGATGATAGCCTAATGTTTCGGTACTTGTCACCCACAATTAAAATCAATTCAACTCTTCAAACCTTGCCCACATGCAAGTCCTTTTTTCAAACTCACATCGCTCACACGCGATCTCCCTTCGCTCACGCGCGATTTGCACTAGTGATGTCTTATCGTCCACGTACGATTAAGATCCTATTTTTTAAAAATAAAATCAACCAGCCAACACATGTTCTGACGAGAGCTACGTAAGCTCTGACTTTCCCATCGCACTTGGGGAATATGTAGGCACGAGATTCTAATATCTTGACGAGCACACTTTCAAAAAATTAAAACATGTTTCCTTTCTTTTCTCTTTTTGCACATAATAATAAGAAGATTGAAAATTCACTTTTTAAACACACAAACATGCTTAGAAATAAATCGTCCCATCGAGTCGATGAATGTGAGGGTGTTAATACCTTCCCCTTGCATAACCGACTCCCGAACCCGCATCTCTTGGTTTCGAAGATCATTTCATTTCATTTTCATTTTCATTTCTTGGGTTTTATCTATATTTTCCCATTCCTCATTAGGAATAAATAACATTAGGTGGAGACTTCATTGTATCATTTTGTAATCGAAATTTTTTGATAGCGTCAACAGTTTGGCGACTTCACTGAGGAAAATTTTCTCAAGCGAGTCAACCCTAATTTAGTTCTTTTTATGTTTGTGTGTTTATTGTTTTAATTTGCTTTCTTGGTGCTTTATTTCTTATATTTATGTTTCCTTCATTTATTTCCTTATGCTTTGTTTATTATCCTATTGATATATTCATTGTGTGGGAGTTCGGAATGGGATCGTGATTCATAGGTAAGCCCACTACACAGGCTTCTAGGTAAAATTTAGGATAGAGGGGTTACGTAGCCTAGGTCCCTCTGACTCCAATGTCTTGTGGACCGAAGCAAAGACTTCGGCTTAAAGTTTGTTATTTTAAGGAGGTTGTTGCACTGCATGATAGTGCAGGAATCAATTTCTGAACAAATGGCCTATAACTCAAGGTTTTCTTTAAGATATCCAAACCGAGACAGACCTCTCAAATAAAGGATTTTGAGTATCCCTTTAAGAGTCGTTTCTTGGAGTATACTTTTGGAAATAGTATCACCATGTAGGTCGATCGCGTGATGATGATATTTGTTAAAAGGGGATCTGAGACTCTGAGAAACATAGCAAAAACCTAATACAATCCTGTGTATGGGGGGTTATTGGGTAGAAAACTTAGAGCCATCCAATCTTAGGAAACCTACCTAATTAGGTTGTTCAGTTACCCGTTTACCAATACTATGTTGCATTTCATTGTATATGTAATATCTCATCTCATGAATATCATTATTGCACTCATAATTTTTGTATTACATCATCATCCATGTTATTATACCCCAAAATTTACCCTCCTGTTTCTCAAGACAATCCATAACTCCATACTCAAGGATTTCACAAGGGTTGACCAGACAAACCCTCTTCTAAGTAATCAATCCAAACTAGGGCTTTGCTCCTCTCAAGTCAAAATGGATTTCCACTGGTCCAAGTGGTCATCATATTCTTCAAGGGATCACCATGTCAAGTTTCAAGCCTTACAAGTCAAAATTGCTCATACAATGGCTCAGATAGTTGAAAATCAGCTATATTGGACAAAAAGTCAATTGTGGTCAACATACAGTCAAACTTCATACTTTTTGGTAAAAATCCATATTTTGAACTAATATTCATCATTTGATCAAGGGTTGATCATGATTCCTCAAGAAAAGTAAAGATTTGATCAAAAGTCAAAGTTTCTAAATTAGGGCTTCAACAGAACTTTGACCAAGCATAACTTTCACATACTTTATCAGAATTTTTTCCATCAAAGCTCATTTTAAAGGGAACTCAATTCTCTACAACTTCATGTCTCACAAGCTTGGGCTGGAAGTGCTTCATTTGGAAGTTATAGATCAAAACATTACAGGTCCTCTTAAAAAGTCAACAAAAAGTCATCTTTTTGCAAAGAAGTGTTCATGATCATGGAAACTTAAATGAAGATGTAACAAAATGGGTGTTTAGAAGACATCTTGAGATTGCTAAAAGTCCAGGACACCCAAAATGTGGAAAATTGAGCAAGATACAAATTGTGCAAGTTGAGCATTTTGAGGAGGTGCATGAAGAAAATACTTAGCAAAGCAAATTTTTCAAATAGGCCTAAGATTTTATGACCCAAACTTATTCCTAACATTATCAAGAGCCTCTAAGCCCAGATACATGCCCTCCTTCCATTTATTTTATTTATTTTTGAATTAAATCATTAAAATTCAATTTTAATTAAAATAAAATATTAAGACAGGTACAAGGCATATGGGCTTGATACCCAAGTTTCTTGAGGTCCAAGATTGACAATGCAAGCCGAAAAATTTGTGCAAGAGATTTTAAGGAAGATTGAGCAAGGAAGAGAAAGATTTGAATCAAAAAACTTCAATCAAATATCTTTCATTCAATGCAATATATTTTACCAAGTTTGTTCACCTAATCTCTTGCCATATATATACCTAACATCCTCACAAGACAAAGGGACGAATTTGCAGCCTTTTACACAGATTGATAGCCTCTTACAAACCCAAGAAATTTCTCAAAATTTCTCACCAACTTGCAAAAATCGTGTTTCAGATGTTCTCAAGCCAAAACAACCATCGATTCACTCTCTGGAGCATTCTAGGAGTCAATCCCAGGCTTTACACGATCCCAAAGCATCCAGAAACCACTCACCCAAGCTGCTCCGGTTTGGTATTTTTCTATAAATCGTTTCTTTCAATCTATAAAAACACCACCATTGAATTCCTAGGGTACGAATTAGGAGGTAGGGTCCTCTATTTGCATTCATGTTGTCTATTTTTGCAGGATCTGATTTCCAGATGGCTGGAGAAGACGACCGGAGCTTTTCTCTGGCGCTTCTGATTCAGGAACAAACAACACATACATATTTATGAATCCAGCAATATGAATGGATGTATCACAGCCCCAGCGGTCTGCCTTGAGTGCGCTATGTCCCTCTCTATCTCTCAGGTCGTGGGTTCAAACCCCACCTTTTGCTGTTTGTTTCCATTGTTTTTTACCGTTTTCACAGTCTCCAAAAGGAACACCCCGAAGCTCGACACGGATGTCCCCACACCGAGCTCCAACTTCTAGACTTCCACGGTAGCGGAATCTCCGAAGCCCGGCTTGGACCCTTCAGATGTAGAGTCTCCGAGCTCCACACGGGCGTCCCAGATCCAGAATCTCCAGAAGCTCAAGCTTCTGGATCCTTTCGGCGCGGACACCCGAGCTCCGACACGGATCTTTCAACACGGAACCTCTAGAAGCTCCAACTTGGGCGCTCGGCAAAATCTCTAGAAGCCCGACACGGACCCTTTAAGATCTTGAAGCCCGACGGACACGCTAGCGGATTTCCACCGAAACTCCGGTTTACGGATGCCCACAAGCGCCACTCCCGGAAGACCTAGCTTCGAGGCGACCACAAGCTCTTTTTTGTTTTTTTTATTATTTATTTTCTGCTTTCCCTTTTAATTAATTAATTAACTTAACTAGTAATTAGGTTAAAAAATTAGGTTAATTAGATAATTTCACAAATAATTTTTCCATGCTTTTTAATTAACTTAATTAGTTTAATTTAGGCTAATATTCATTAATTTTTCTTAATCAATTAAAATCAATTAGAATTAGGTTTTTCTCACATAAACTCTAATTTTCAAAAACAGCAAAAATACTAGGATGTAGTTTTTCTTCTGCTATTTATTTTTGCATTTAAATTCTAGAAAGGATGTATAGGTTGCAAGTTTATTTTCATGTAATAGCGTAAATTTACATTTCCGCCTTTACTTTCTGCATCTCCTATTATGTATCTGCCCCAAAGCCATGTAATAGCGTAGGATCTTTATATTTCCGCAATTTATTTTCTGCACCTATTAATTGCTAGTAACTAGGCGTGTATGGCAAGATAAAAATCAATATAGATCACTAATCATAAGATAAATATCTGAACGTAACACACTCTCATCACACATGCACCCACCTTTAGGGTATCCTCTCTTGTTGCCTTTCGAATACATGGTCATGTCCCTCGAAAGTGGGGATATCTTAGCTAAGACGCTTACAAACACATCATCACAGTCCCTTCGAATTAAAAGATCATAGTCTCTCGATGTTACCTACGAATACATGATCTCGTCCCTCGGTTGTTGCCTACGAAAAGTGATGATCGTCCCTACGAATATGCTAGGATATCCCTAAATGTTCTCTTCTATGACCATCTGATGTCCCTTCGAATGTCCCTACTACATCCAACGAATAAGATTACCTACCAACTAATGGTATGGATAGCCTTATTCTAAAGGAAAGCAAAAAAATACGGAAACAATCGTTCTGAGTAGGTAATAAGTCTCTTTTGCTTGCTCAAAATACTTGTCACACCTCACATTTTTTTTCAAACCTTTTCAAAGCACTTTGTATACATTCCAGCATGAATCATTACAAAGTCTTTTCCAAAACAAAACATTTCCAAACACTTCGTATACATTCCAGCGTGAATCATTACAAGTCAGCGAAAATCCTTTTCAAAAATCTTTTCAAACACACACACAAAAAACAATTTAAAGTGAGCTAAGCAATTAAGAGCCCGTGGATAACTACGGATGGAAAGGGTGCTAACACCTTCCCTTTTCATAACCACCTCCCTTACTCAGAATCTAACGAAGGTCTTTTCCTGTTCTTTTCGCCTTCCCTTAATTGGATAAAAGAAAAGTCGGTGGCGACTCTTGCTATCATAACATTTGCAATCAAGCATAAAACAAACAAGTCAGTTCTCCCACCGTGTTACAGAACTGGCGACTCTGTTGGGGAATATAAAGAGAGGTTACCTTAAGCTCTAGATCACTTTAATAGTTTGACTTATGTGCTTTACTTTTAAGGGTTGCTTGGGTATTATATTTGTGGGGGATTCTACACCCAGATCCAGGTTTCCTTAGGTAAGTAGCAATAAATCGTCGTGATTGTTAGGCGTATACCGCAACGGTCAAAATGATGGCTACGTTAGTGTGAAACTTTGGATGCCCCGATGCTCCTCATGTTCAGTTTAGGAAAGTATTTGGCGTCTGCGTGGTGTCATAAGCACTAACTCAACTTTTAGAACCCTAATTGACCCATCTTGGCCATTAGAAGGTAGTGAGATTGTCGGCTTCGGTGTAGACTAAGGTTGGTTGATACTCGATGTTACGCTCATTAAGATTCGACTTTCGGGATGTTTCAATCGGCCACTTGGTAGTCGTATTGAAATAAAGCCTACGAGAAAGATCAATGATATGAGATTCCTAGAACCCGGTTACTATTATAGGACAAGTTGAACCCACTTAAACTTTGGTAGGGTAGACACCTATAACTCATGCAAGCCTTAAACCTAGGGCTTTTGTGTGAATTGCTTGTGCTTGCTACTTGTTTTAAACATGACATCATGACATCATAAAATCATATCATTTCTAACTATTTTAAGGACCTAGGGATTTATCTTTGCTCTGTTTTATAGGAATTATGGCTTCTAGGAAGACTATCCGAATCAACTTCATGAGTATACCTTCTCAACTCAAAGAATTGGTTTTAGAAATTCCTGATCACGCTTAGTTTATCAAAAGACATGGTTATCTACCTGACTTGGCTATATCCAGTTTTGAAGAAGATATGATGCACGTCGTATTCTAGTTCTTCGATCTGAAACATCATTGCTTTACATTCCCAGATTATCAGTTGGTGCCTACATTAGAAGAGTTCTCTAAGCTACTTGGGATGCCTATCCTTGATCAGATACCATTCACCAGTTCAGAAAAAGCTCTGAAATACGAAGACGTTGTATCAACGTTACATCTAAAGCGATCATACAATGAAGCTAATTGGGAAACAAGAAGCGGAGTTAAGGGGTTGCTTGCTAAATTTCTGATAAAGAAATATCGAGAGTTCCTAGAGGCTATGAGTTTCCATGCATTCGAAGATATTTTGGCCTTGTTAATATGTGGCTTGGTACTATTTCCTAATCCGGATCAATTCATAGATGTGAACGCCATCAAGATATTCCTTACTCGTAATCCTGTGCCTACCTTACTTGGAGACATTCTCCATTCCCTCCACACTGTATTATCAAAAGACAAGGAACTCTCATGTGTTACATACCGTTACTTTACAGGTGGTTTATTTCGCACCTTCCTCAATAAGTAATGAAGAACGAGCAAAGATTGAAGTGGTCTCAAAGGCTAATGTCACTCTCTCATTCAGATTTCGTTGGTGTTTTTTTCCTCAAAAGGACTTCACTTTCATTGAGCGTTGTGGGGAATTCCCTAATATACCACTCCTTGGCATAAGGGGAGGTATCACTTACAACCCTTCTCTAGCCCTAAGTCAGTTCGGTTATGCTAAAAAAGATGGTCCTCATGATATGCTTCTTCAAGACATTGTGTTTGACTACGACAGCGATCTCCAGAACTACCGTCGAAGATTTATGCACGCTTAGAGCATGGTAAAGAAGACTGATACCAGGACTTTGGGACACAAAAGTTCCACTCCTTGGGAACCTTACCTCAGATGGGTGCGAGCTTGAGCTCAAAACCTTATGATGTCGTTTACAGCTATTCTGCCAGTGCTTATGGAACCTGTTGCTATAGGTGACGAACCCTATACCATTCTCCATCCAGACATGCCTACTGTCTTCGAAGACTTGAAGAGATCCTGGATTCAGCTTAAAGAAGAAAGGGATACGTTCGAAGATCAATGCTATGCAAGCGAGAAGAAAGTAATAGAGTTGACAAAGCTACTTCACGAGGAGCAAAACAGCAAAGCCTACTTCAACACCAAGAGGAAGCGTCCATGGGAGACCTAAAAGCTTTACGATTTTCTTTTTGTTTTTTTAAATAAAAAAACTTTCTTTTGTACTTAACAAAAAGAAACTAATAAAGAGTTTGTTCTTCTTTGTTTAACAAATTTAAATTCCTAAGGTCCTTGAAAATATTGCATTGCATGACATCGCATATCATGGCATAACATCTCATAACAGGTACATCGAAGACCGGTTTTTCTTATCCTCTCGCTGTTTATTTCAGCAGAATCAAATAGCTCTTGAGCAGATGTCAAAGATTTCCAAGCTCGAGAATGCTCAATTCAAGAGATGTTCACCAGCTTGGTCCAAGGCCAGAAAGACCTGAAGAAGCTCATCACCAGAAAGAAGAAAATCATCGGTATCCTCAACATGGGAAGAAACCACAAGGGTGCAACTAGGGGTGTCAGTCAGTTCGAAATCTCAGACAAGAGAGGTGGCGAGGAAGTATCAAAACGATTAAGGAAGCCATCATGGGTGAAGCGAAGATGAAGACTATGTGAGCGAGCAATATCCTCTTGACAACGACAAGTACAAGCAACTTGAATACGAATGCTGTGGAAAATCGAAAATGTAAATTTGAACTTTGATGATCTGAGTCTTATTCCTGGCGTGGTAACTCCCCGTAAATTCGAGGTTCCTACCTTTTCCAAGTACGATGGCATCTCTTGTCCGAAGCTGTATTTGAAGTCCTATGTTCAGAAGATCCATCCTCACACTGAAGACAAGAAATTATGGATCCATTTCTTTCAAGAGAGTTTATCCGGAACTCAGTTGGAGTGGTATTATTAGCTAGAGAATACCCATATTCATACCTGGAATAACTTAGTAGATGCTTTCTACAAGCAGTACCAGTACAATGGTTAATTGACACTGCCCGCATGCAACTACAAAGCATGTCTATGGGTCGTGATGAGAATTTCAAAGAGTATGCCCAAAAATGGAGCGATTTAGCAGGCAGAGTTCAACCACCCTTGTCCAATAGGGAGTTGGTTGATATGTTCATGGGAACACTAACAGGCCTATTCTTCAATCATCTGATTGGAAACTCTTCACCAGATTCACGAGCTAATTTTAACGAGCGCGCATAAGCCGGAATCAAGAGCGGGAAAATACAGGTTCAGTCATCTTCAAATGTTGCGAAGAGATCTTTTGGTGGCAAGAAAGAAGCCAATGCTGTGTATGGCCAGAAGAGTCGTGACAAAGCTTATCGTACTCAATCTGTGGGGTGGTTGTGATCTCCAATCCTACACCAGCACAACCTCAATGAGACAACGCGTGTAGCCAGAACGCGCAATGAAGACAGTTTGCGAAGATCAATATGCCATTGTCGCAAGCATTGCAACACATGTTGAAAGCAGAGCTGATTAATTTGAGAGATCCTCCTCAACACGTCAACACTTCGTCTCCAAAGTACCACTCCAACAGCCCAGGGCACGACACCAACAATTGTTGGGATCTGAAGAACAAAATTCAAGACATGATTAAAGCAAGGGAAATTAAATTCGACCCTCCTGTCAAAACTCCGAATGTGATCAATGCACCAATGCCTGACCATGGTAAAAGTTCTAACGCTATTGACGATGACTCCTATGTTTATGATGTGAACCAGCTGACCATTCCTCTGATGATTGTTAAGAAAGATTTGCTGCAAGCCGATGTATTTCCAGGATGCCTTGATGATTGCCGTTGGTGTGCATCTAAATCTGACGGATGTGCTTGGTTGAAGAGGCGTATTCAACACATGATGGACAACCGAGAAGTGTTATTTCTGAAACCTCCCTCTGTGGAGAATATGTGCGAAGACATTTCTAAAAATTTGAAGATTGAAGGCGTAGACGAAGCCATGCTAGAAGTTTGGGGTACCTTGGGGCAGCCAAGTGGAAAGTTTGATTTCATGGTGAAGTATACCGCTCCTAAAAGCTACAAGATTCCTATCAAAGACGTCAAGGCAACCGGATGGGGAGATGACTTCCCAGAAGACTATGCTAATGTGAACACAATAAGGATCACCTCTGCCGATCCTGCGCCTAGAGTGGCACCTCTCATTATTACCTCTCCCAGACCAGTTCCATATTCCTCTAACAAAGCTATACCTTGGAATTATGGAGCCGAAGTTTACTATCATGGCGTCAAGCAAGAACCTTTGACCAGTGAAGATATTGTAGTTGAAGCTACCAATCCTGACATCGACAACATTATCGGATCAAGCAAGGTAACCAGAACCGGAAGAGTATTTTCTCCAGAGATCTCCCCTCCGAAAGACACCGCTACGCCGATTCGCATTCCTGCTATCAAACCAGTTCCGGCGAGAGGAAAGAACCATTCATCACCTCCAGACGAAAAAATTCTTTGAAGATACCACCAAGCAAGAAATGGAGGAAATTCTGAAGATCATCAAGAAGAGTGACTACAATGTTGTGGAACAGTTGGGACAAACTCCATCCAAGATATCCATGCTAGCTCTGCTATTATGCTCTGAGGCTCATGCTAAAGCCTTAGTAAAGTTTCTGAAGCATGCCCATATACCGCAAGATACTACGGCTGATCAATTCGAAGGATGTATTGCCAGCTTGACCGTCAACAACAGTTTAGGTTTCTCTGATGCTGATTTAACTCCTGCCGGAAAGAAGCACAACAAAGCCTTGCACATCTCCATTGAATGCAAGGATACTAGGTTGTCTCACGTATTGGTGGATATAGGTTCTGCTCTGAATGTTCTACCGAAGAGCGCTTTCGATCGACTTAATGCTGAATGAGTGGTCTTGAAGCGGTGACATGATTGTAAGAGATTTTGATGGTTCTAAAATAATAGTACTTGGAGAGCTTATTCTGGTTAAAGTCGGTTCCACGACTTTTGACTCTACTTTCTTTGTCATGGACATTCGCTTTATTCTTGCCTACTTGGGCGCCCTTGGATACATGGGGCGTTGCTACCTACCACATCAAAATGAACACTGTGAAGGGAAGATTGTTACAATATATGGTGAAGAAAATATGGTAAGCCATCTATAGTTATTCCGATACATCGAAATGGAAGGCGAATTTGTCGAGACTCCCTGTCAAGCTTTTGAAGCAGTTCCACGAGTCATGCTTGTTGACTCCTCTATCACTCCTGAAGTTACTAGAGTTCCACCAAAGATGGCCTTAATAAAGGATGCCAAATTTGCAGTTGAAGAAAGAGGTTGTACTGTTTGCGGTCAGCTCCCCGATCTCCCATTCAAATCTGACAAGACTGGTTTATACTTCACTATCAAAGGCCAAAAGATGATACGCCGCGAACGTGCCGACAAACTTCCTTTCCACACCAGCAAAAGCGGAGTCCATGCTATAGAAGACAACAACAAAAACAACAACAACAACAACAACAACAACAACAACAACTTCGACATCAATTGGATCTTCCCAACTCCAGGCGACAGACTCAGCTATTGGAAGACTGAAGATGTTATACCAATCTCCTTTAGACAAGTGTAATCGCTTTTCCTGTTATGCTTTTCGTTTTTTACACTTTGAACAATAAACCTTAAGCCTAGTGCCTTGCCGACACCGTGGCTCGTTGTGAGGTTATTATTCGTCATTTGCATATTTTCATTCAATAAAATCATTGGACTTTGCATTTAAATACTTTGCTCTTTCCTTTCTTTCACTTTATCACCCTTCAAAAAGTTGTGTTCTTACACACACCATGATACTGCAAATTCACTCTAAATCTCGTCGATAACAGCTCTGCTATTGCTAAATATGACTTTGATAATCTGATCTACCAAGCCGAAGGTGAGAAAAAGATTGTGAAGTGCCAGGAGAACTTGTTAGACTACTACAGAGGAAGAACAAGTTATACGACCACGAAGAGCGATCGAGGTTGTGAATCTAAATGCAGATAGAAAGGAAATCAAGATAGGAGAGGGTCTTGAGAACAGTGTCAAAGAGAGATTGGTCCAGATGATGCGGGACTATATCGAGGTTTTTGCTTGGTCCTACGAAGACATGCTAGGTTTAGACATTGACATTGTGGTACACCGACTACCAACGAAATAATGTTTTCTCCCTGTGAAGCAGAAGGTCCGTCGTATGCGTTCTGAGATGCCAGAGAAAATCAAAGTTGAAGTTATGAAACAGTTCAATTTCGGTTTCCTAGCCGTTACTTCTTATCCACAGTGGGTTGCAAACGTGGTGCCCGTACCTAAGAAGGATAGTAAAGTGAGAATGTGTGTGGACTACAGAGATCTGAATAGAGCAAGTCCGAAAGATGACTTTCCACTTCCTCGTATTGATGTCCTGGTCGATAACACCGCTCAACACAAGGTTTTCTCATTCATGGATGGTTTCTCTGGTTACAATCAGATCAAAATGGCTCCCGAAGACATGGAAAAGACTACTTTCGTTACACAATGGGGCACATTCTATTACAAAGTCATGTCGTTCGGACTGAAGAACGTTGGCGCCACATATCAACGTGCCATGGTAGCTTTATTCCATGACATGATTCATCACGAGATAGAGGTCTACGTCGACGACATGATAGCTCGATCACAAACTGAATAAGAACATCTCGATCATTTGTGAAAACTGTTTGATAGGCTGAAGAAATACAGACTAAGACTTAATCCTAACAAGTGCACCTTTGGAGTCAGATCCGGTAAGCTCCTGGGATTTATTATTGGTGGTAAAGGTATTGAAGTTGACCCCATAAAAGTTAAATCTATTCAAGAAATGCCAGCTCCCCATACCAAGAAGGAAGTCAGAGGTTTCCTGGGACAATTGAACTACATTTCAAGATTCATTGCACATCTAACTACTACTTGTGAGCCAATCTTCAAGTTATTGAAGAAAGATCAAGTAGTGGGACGGAACGAAGATTTCCAGATAGCTTTTGACAAAATCAAGGAGTACCTACAAAATCCTCTTATCCTGATGCCACCTGCCAAAGGAAGACCTCTTATCATGTACTTGACAGTATTAGATAACTCAATGGGGTGTGTGTTCGGGCAACATGACGAGTCTGGTCGAAAAGAGTATGCAATATACTACCTTAGCAAAAAGTTTACCGACTGTGAAACAAGATACTCACAGCTTGAGAAAACTTGCAGCGCTTTGGCTTGGGCTGCTCGCCGACTAAGACAGTATATATTGACTCACACTACCTTGTTGATCTCTAAGATGGATCCGATAAAATACATATTCGAGAAACCAGCTCTCTCTGGAAGAATAGCAAGACGGCAAATGATCTTGACCGAATACAACATCTAGTATACTACTCAGAAGGCGATCAAAGGAAGTATAGTATCCGATCATTTGGCCATCAAGCTGTAGATGACTATCAGTCTATGCATTTCGAATTTCCAGACGAGGATATCTTGCTAGTCACTGATTGCGAAGAACCAGGACCAGACGAGGGACCTGAACCAGGATCCCGATGGACCATGGTCTTTGATGGAGCCTCGAACGCACTTGGCAATGGTATTGGCGCCATCATTACATCTCCTACAGGCGGACATACACCCTTCACCACCAGACTTTGTTTCAACTGCACTAGTAACATGGCCGAATATGAAGCGTGCATCATGGGTATCAATGTTGCTATTGACCTGAGAATCAAATTCCTGCAGGTATATGGAGACTCAGCTTTAGTGATCAGTCAGGTTAAATGCGAGTGGGATACGAAGCATCCGAATCTCATCCCATATCGAGAGCATGTTTTAAGTCTGATCCCCTACTTCGAAGAAATCACTTTCGACCATATTCCATGAGAAGGGAATCAGTTGGCAGACGCATTAGCTACCATGTCATCTATGTTCAAGGTCATATGGGACAACGAAGCTCCCCAAATCATCATCGAAAGGTTTGACGAACCAGCATACTATTGTGAACTTGATACAGAAGAGAAACCTTGGTTCTACGAAGTGAAGAGGTACCTTGAATCTCAGGAATATCCCGCAGGGGCATCTGTTAATGATAGGAAGTTCTTAAGAAGATTCGCATCCAAATTCTTCCTCAACAACGACATCTTATAAAAGCGCAATCACGATTTGTGCTTACTCCGCTGTGTAGACCAGAAAACAGCGGAATGAATCATGGAAGAATTACATGAAGGCGCATTCGGTACCCACTCCAGTGGACATACAATGGCTAAAAAGATTCTAAGAGCATGTTACTATTGGTCCACCATGGAAGCTGATTGTTATCGCTATGCTCAATCTTGTCACAAATTCGGATATCTGTGAGATAAAGTATACATACCTCAAGTTCCATTGAATGTTCTGACCGCTCCATGGATTTTTGCAATGTGGGGCATCGACATGATTGGAGAGATCAAACCTACTGCTTCCAATGGACACCGTTTTATCCTTGTTACAATTGACTACTTTACCATGTGGGTAGAAGCAGCCTCGTTCGCATCTATTACCAAGAATGTTGTGGCTCGATTCATCAAGCATAATCTCATCTGATGCAGGCGTCCCGAAAAGGATTATCACAGACATTGGTACCAATCTCAATAACAAAATAATCACCAAACTCTGCACGCAGTTCAAGATTAAGCACCACAACTCTTCTCCATATCGGCCTAAAATGAACGGCGCAGTGGAAGCCGCCAACAAGAATCTCAAAAGATATCTGAAGATAGCGGTGACTTACAAAGATTGGCACGAGATGCTTCCATTTGCTCTCCACGGTTATTGCACTACAGTACGAACATCTACAGGGGCAACCCCCTTCTCTCTTGTATATGGTATGGAAGAAGTCCTACCAATCGAGGTTCAGATACCCTCAACCAGAGTCCTCCAAGACGCAGAGTTAGGCGAACACGAATGGGTCCAGACTCACCTTGACCAGATCAACTTGATCGAAGAAAAACGACTCGCAGCCATCTGCCATGGACAAATATACCAGAACCAAATGATCAGGGTATTCAACAAGAAAGTCAAGCACCGAGTCTACCAAGCCGGTGATCTAGTAGTCAAATGCATTATTCTCCCACAAGGTGATCCCAGGGGCAAGTGGACTCCCACCTATGAGGGACCATTTATGGTCAAGACAGTGTTTTCTGACGGAGCTATGATATTAAGCACTATGGATGGAGAAGACTTCCCACACCCTATGAACGTAGACATAGTCAAAAAATACTACGCATAAACGAGACCCGCTAGGTCGACTGACCTAGGCAAAAATTAGGGCATCCTGGCGAGCCAAAAGGTTCGGGCAAAAGTTAAGGATATACAAAAAAATGTACACCCGGCAAATCAAAAACCTGCAAAGGCGGCTTGGGCAAAAAAGGGTATCCCGGTAGACTGAAAACCCGAAAGGGGAGGTCTAGGCAAAAGTTAGGGATTTAAGCGTACGACTATGTCTCGTCCATATCACCTACTTACCGACTACAATACTATCAACTTCAAGATTCGAATGGCGCAAATCAGTTCAATCACTTTCTTCTAACAGCAAGGAGATGAGATAGTCGAAAATATATGAGCAATAGCATAGTTGAAACTCGACGAGATTGTTTTCGCATAGCTTTTTACTATTCCGACAATTTCCTCTTACTAGGATGTTCGTCTCTTGTATACAAATTGCCTAACTATAGGCCACTTTTCAAAATTAATGCAAATTCCTCCTTTCCAGTTCTAATTTTATTGTTTTTTTGCATAAAGTCCAATGATTGCTTTGAATGATTATATGCATCTGACAATAAACATTTGTTCACAAACCTATAAAAAGCGAACAGAAACAGTAATTACTACAGGCTCTAGGAATTGAGATGACAACTAAAGTCACCAATACATCCCTGCAGAGTCACTTTCGCAAGAAATACATCCACTAGATCATCAATCCCCACAGAGACATCGCTCTCACTACAAAGGCAAATCTTCTCCAACGAAGTGCTACTATCTTCTCCCAACAGTATTCCAATACTTCAAACTCCATTACGTTGGTCCCCAGCCAGGGTTTCCAACAATCCCATCTCCAAGCGAACATCATAAATCTCCAGTAGAACGTTCCTATCTTCTTCAAGATGGATATGTTTTGAAATACCATAACATCTATATACATAAAAGTCATAATATGTGCATTCACAAGCATTATCATATATTCGCATGCATCATAATCTGCATAGAACTAATCATATCCTTTCAAGCTAAACTTCCCAATTATGACTATTTTCCAAGAAAAGGTCAAAGGTTAATACGAAACAAGGCGGAGAACTATCGAACGACCATGCAAATTATTTCGACGACGGATCATGGATTAACACCGAAACAAGAGGAAAACTATCCACATTCGCCAAGTATTCATCTCAAGAGTAGCCAAGACGAAGGTTTATTCTGACTCTCTCTTATTATCAACCACCCCAGATGGCATCTTTAAGCCCATCTCCGACTACGCATCTTTCTCCCTCCGGATGGCATCTTTAAGCCCATCTCCGTTTTCTCTTTCATCCAAAAGACAAATACAGAGTCTAGCGTACGACTCACTCTCCAGCATCAACTTCTCCAAATGGCATCTATAAGCCCATTCCAGCGCATTGTCAACTGACGATCTCATTCCATGCAACAACGAGTGCAAATTTTCTAGTGTACTCGAGTGTTCAATCATCTTCAACCTTCAGGTCACGAAAGGCAAGCATGCCAATCTAACCCTTCTGGTACAAGAAGATTGAGCAGAGCTGTATACCCCAAAATTTGCCCTCCTATTTCTCAAGACAATCCATAACTCCATACTCAAGGATTTCCTGAGGTTGACCGGACAAACCCTCTTCTAAGCAATCAATCAAACTAGGGTTTTGCTCCTCTCAAGTCAAAATGGTTCCACTTCTCAAGTGGTCATCATACCTCATCATATGCTTCAAGGGATCACCATGTCAAGTTTCAAGCCTTACAAGTCAAAATTGCTCATCCAATGGCTCAAATAGTTGAAATCAGCTATATTAGACAAAAAGTCAACTGTGATCAACATACAGTCAAACTTCATAATTTTTGGTCAACATCAATATTTTGAAGTAATATTCATCATTTGATCAAGGGTTAATCATGATTCCTCAATAAAAGTAAAGATTTGATCAAAAGTCAAAGTTTATAAATTAGGGCTTTTTAGACAAAAGTCAACAGAACTTTGACCAGGCATAACTTTCACATACTTTATCAGAATTTTTTCCACAACAGCTCATTCTAAAGGGAACTCAATTCTCTACAACTTCATGTCTCACAAGCTTGGGATGGAAGTGCTTCATTTGGAAGTTATAGATCAAAACATTATAGGTCCTCTTAAAAAGTCAACAAAAAGTCATCTTTTTGCAAAGTAGTGTTCATTAGCATGGAAACTTCAATGAAGATGAAACCAAAAGGGCTGTTTAGAAGACATCTTGAGCTTTCTAAAAAGTCAAAGAACACCCAAAAATGTGGAAAATTGAGCAAGATACAAATTGTGCAAGTTGAGCATTTTTGAGGAGAATGCATGAAGAATACTTAGCAAAAGCAAATATTTTTCAAATGGGCCTAAGATTTTATGATCCAAACTTATTCCTAACATTATCAAAAGCCTCTAAGCCCAGCTACGCCCTCCTTCCATTTATTTTATTTATTTTTGAATTAAATCATTAAAATTCAATTTTAATTAAAATAAAATATTAACACAAGTACAAGGCATATGGGTTTGATACCCAAGTTTCACGAGGTCCAAGATTGACAATGCAAGTTGGAAAATTCGTGCAAGAGAGTTTAAGGAAGATTGAGCAAGGAAAATAAATATTTGATTCAAAAACTTCAATCAAATATCTTTCATTCAATGCAATATATTTTACCAAGTTTGTTGACCTAATCTCTTGTCATATATATACCTAACATCCTCACAAGACAAAGGGCAATTTGCGACCTCTTACGGATTGTTAGCCTCCTACAAACCCTAAAAATTTCTAAAAATTTCTCACCAACTTGCGAAAATCTTGTTTCAAGTTTCATGTGTTCTCAAGCCAAAACAACCATCGATTCACTCTCCTGAGCATTCCAGGAGTCAATCCTAGGCTTTACACGATCCCAAAGCATCCGAAACCACTCACCAAGCTGCTCTTGTTTTGTATTTTTCTATAAATCGTTTCTCTCAATCCATGCATTACTAACTATTTTTGTTTGTTTGTATGATCTCAGGATGTTATTTAGAACAGGTACTACGTGTTACATGTGAGCTTTAGGGCTTAAATCCTATGATGCCATTGTTAGGGCATAGGAGTTGTGATTTTCTGACCCACTGATACAGGGACTTTCCGGCTATAAAACACCACCATTTGATTCCTGGGGTACGAATTAGGGGGTAGGGTCCTCTATTTGCATTCATGTTGTCTATTTTTGCAGGATCTGATTTCCAGACGACCGGAGCTTTGCTCCGGCGCTTCTAATTCAGGAACAAACAACACATACATATTTATGAATCCAGTAATATGAATGGATGTATCACTGCCTCAGCGGTCTATCTTGAGCGCACTAAGTCTCTCTCTATCTCTCAGGTCGTGGGTTCAAACCCCACCTTTTGCTATTTGTTTTCATTGTTTTCTTTTACAGGTTTTAGAGTCTCCAGAAGGAACACCCCCAAAAGCTCCAGCTTCCGGATGTCCCTTGCACCAAAACTCCGACACGGACTTCTCGATGCGAATATAGCTTCTGGACCCTTCCAGATGTAGAGTCTCCAGGAGCTCCAACTTCTGGACGTCCGAGATCCAGAATCTCCAGAAGCTCCAGCTTCTGGACCCTTTCCAGCGCCAGACACCCGAGCTCCGACACGGATCTTTCGACACGAACTTCGGAAGCTCGGTTCGGATGCCCTAACAATGATCTCCGAAGCCCTAGTTTCTGGACCCTTTCAGATGCAGAAGCCACAACTTATGGACACGTTTAACAGTTTCCACGAAACTCCGGTTTGGATGCCTGGCGCCACTCACGAAGACCTGGCTTAAGGCTTCGCCGAAGCTCTTTTTTTTTTATTATTTATTTTCTTCTTTCCCTTTTAATTAATTAACTAATTAAATTAGTAATTAGGTTAAATAATTAGGTTAATTAGATAATTTCACAAATAACTTTTCCATGCTTTTTAATTAACTTAATTAGTTTAATTTAGGTTAATATTCATTAATTTTCTTAATCAATTAGAATTAGGTTTTCTCACATAAACTCTAATTTTCAAAAACACCAAAAATACTAGGATGTAGTTTCTCTTCTGCTATTTATTTTTGCATTTAAATTCTAGAAAGAATGTATAGGTTGCAAGTTTATTTTCATGTAATAGCATAGATTTACATTTCCGCCTTTACTTTCTGCACCTCCTATTATGTATCTGCCACAAAGCCATGTAATAGCGTAGGATCTTTATATTTCCGCAATTTATTTTCTGCACCTATTAACTGCTAGTAAATAGGCGTGTATGGTAAGATAAAAATCAACATAGATCACTAATCATAAGATAAATATCTGAACGTAACACACTCTCTTCACACATACACCCACCTTTAGGGTATCCTCTCTTGTTGCCTTTCGAATACATGGTCATGTCCCTCGAACGTGGGGATATCTTAGCTAAGACGCTTACAAACACATAATCACAGTCCCTTCGACTTAAAAGATCATAGTCCCTCGATGTTGCCTATGAATACATGATCTCGTCCCTCGGTTGTTGCCTACGAAAAGTGATGATCGTCCCTACGAATATGCTAGGATATCCCTACATGTTGCCTTCTATGACCATCTGATGTCCTTTCGAATGTCCCTTCTACATCCAACGAATAAGATTACCTACCAACTAATGGTATGGATAGCCTTATTCTAAAGGAAAGCAAAAAAACGCGGAAATGACCGTTCTGAGTAGGTAATAAGTCTCTTTTGCTTGCTCAAAATACTTTTCACAGCTCACACTTTTTTTTCAAACCTTTTCAAAGCACTTTGTATACATTCCAGTGTGAATCATTACAAAGTCTTTTCCAAAACAATACATTTACAAACACTTCGTATACATTCCAGCGTGAATCATTACGAAGTCAAAGCGAAATGCCTTTTCAAAAATCTTTTCAAACACACACATAAAAAACAATTTAAAGTGAGTAAGCAATTAAGATCCCGTAGATAACTACGGATGGAAAGGGTGCTAACACCTTCCCTTTTCATAACCACCTCCCTTACTCAAAATCTAACGAAGGTCTTTTCCTGTTCTTTTCGCCTTCCCTTAATTGGATAAAAGAAAAGTCGGTGGCGACTCTTGCTATCCGTAACATTTGCGATCAAACTTAAAACAAACAAGTCAGTTCTCCCACCGTGTTACACATGCATTTTACTATCCAGGTACTCATTTCCCTGTTTCCATTCATTCAGTTAACAAAGCAAGATGATTCCCCGACACCGCTACAAAACCAAAGATGCTGTCAAGTTGAGAATGGAGAATCTAGAACAACACAATGCTGAATTTAGGGTGGAGATTGATGATTTAAAGTCTGGAATGACCAAGCTCACAGAAATGATGCAAGTGATTATGGCCAGAACTAATCCACTTTCAAGGACTGTCATCTCTGAAGTCGATACTACTATCGTGGAACCACCACAAACTTAGAATGTGGCTACCACCTAGCCAGAATTTGGCTTACCGTGCAACTACACTCCACAATACGAAATTAATCATGGAGTGGGCCAATTCACTCAACAGACTGTTCAAATGCTTGTGGTCACCGAACAACGACCAATCATCCACACCATACCTCAAGTTCCCTTTGGAAATCACTTCACATACCAGGCCGATGGCTCCCAGAATGGTGATCAAGTGCATAATGATGAAGTTGAAGAAGTGAAAGAGAAGTACAATGCTGTCGAGAAGAGGTTGAAGGTTGTGGAAGGAAATGACACTTTTGGCTTCGATACCTCTAACCTCTGCTTGGTTTCTGATTTGGTTATGCCTACAAAATTCAAAGTCCCTGAATTCGAGAAGTACAAGGGACTTACTTGTCCGAAAGATCATCTAACCATGTACTTCCGCAAAATGGTTGTTCATGAAAAGAATGACAAGCTGCTTATTCATTGCTTCCAGGATAGTTTGACCGGAGCTTCTCTAAAGTGGTATATGAGCCTGAAGAGGGAAGACGTCAACTCTATAAGGGACTTGGTTGAAGCTTTCTTGAAACAATACAAGTTCAACTTGGATATGGCCCCTGATTGTAGACAGTTACAAGCTATGACTATGAAAGACCAGGAAACATTTAGGGAGTATGCTCAACGTTGGAGAGAGCTAGAATCTCAAGTTAATCCTCCTTTCGGCGAAAAGGAACTCACAGGCATGTTCATGGACACTTTACAGCCAATCTTTTATGAGAAAATGGTTGGAAGTATATCTTCTGGTTTTGCTGATTTGGTTACCATTGGTGAGCGAATTGAACAAGGTTTGAAGAATGGAAAAATTACCAATACTGCTGGATCGTCCAACAACAACAATGCTAAGAAATTCCCTGGAATCTTCCAAAAGAAAAAGTAAGGTGAAACCAATGCTGTTGTAATTGGTGGAAGTGGATCTTAGACACCACAGCCTTACCAACCTGCAGTTTCTCAACAACCACCATTCATGCCATACTATCCATACATGTATGTTGCAGCTGCTCAATACCAGCAACCCAACTTTGTTATGCCTCCATACCAACAGCCATGGGTAGCTCCTCCTCAGAATGCTAGGACAAATTACCCATAGAATGCTCAGCGAAATGCTCCTCAAAATCAGAATCAGCAGTAAAATCAGAATAGAGCCCCCCGTTACCAGCAGAATGAGGATCGCCACATTGATCCAATTCCAATGACCTACTCTTAATTGTGGCCATACTTGTTCAATTCAAAGGCAATAGAGCCCAAGCCTACTCAACCTAAGACATCAAATTTTCCTGCAGGGTACAACCCTAATGTCAAGTGTGATTTTCACAGTGGCGTAGCAGGTCATTCAATTGAAGTCTGCAAGGTTTTGAAGGAAAAAGTTCAAGATCTGATTGATAAGAAAGTAATCACTTTTGCGGACTCCCCTCAAGTGATCGTCAATCCCTTTCCATGAGCAGTGCCAAGACACAAGCGACTCCCCTAAAGCCAGTTATGAGACGAGAAAGCTCATCCTTGTTGTTGATAGTCATTAGGCCTTTTATTATTTCATGTTGCAATTTTCTTATTTTTAATTTGCTAGTTTGCATTTGAACTTTGTTATCTTTAATCGTAATTTTAATGAAATGAGCATTGCATCTTTTGAATTAATCATGTCATGTTCTCTCGACTTTATTTCTTTGCTATCACTCAAAATCACAAAAAACAATATTGCTTTTATTTCCACCTCACTTTATTTTTGTTTAAGCAAACATTGGAAGGAGGATGATGATAAACAATTATCCAATTTGCAACAGTATGCTTTCAAATAAGACTTTGCTGATGATGTACAGACGTTGCTTAAAACCCCCAAACAGTGGAGATATAAGGAAGATAATCCCTCGTTAACCCCTTTAAGCCTAGAAGTAGGAGTTTCTTTCTGCATACAGTTAAAACCCTCAATCTTAACCTGGGGAAGGGTAGTTGTTCAATTAAAGCATTTGATACATCTGGTTTCTAAGAGAATCATGTTATCATGGATCATTCCAGATGCCTTCACAAAATCAAAAAAGTGCAAATTTCAAAGATTACAATGGTTGTTCCTCAAATAACCATCAATATGGCAGTCACAACCATCAATTTCTCACATCAAACAAACAATTGTCGCACAAGTTGTTCAAACACAAAAGTGACAAATCAAGAAAAAAAACAAAAGAAAAAAAGAATCAAAGAAAGATCACCAAAGATCTCAACAAAGGAGCAAGCTTGTGTAACTTCAAAAAAAGAATAGGTGACTGCTTCCTCAAAGAGTATTGGTTCTCAAGACATCACGTCCTCATTTGCAATTCCTCTTGGAAGTTGAATCAATCAATTAACCGAACATAGGAAATGGAGAACATCACGAAGAATGGGTTGGGTATAAATCAAAATTTGATCCTTATATCCTTTGTTTCTTAAACCGTGAACCAGACCACATTACAACCTTAAAAAGACCTAATTGAAGCAAGGTTTCTTTTGAAAGCATACTAAAGCAAGGTTGAGTTAACCTGACTCCTCAGTGTTTGCTAAATTCATTGATGTTGATACCACGTTATCACATTGCTTTTTCGCATCTTGAATTTCAGATTGCCATTGCATCCTCGTCAGGATTTATCCATTTTTTTACCGAAATTTCATTTCAAATAAATGATTTACTCTCAAAAGTTTTGCATAATCATCGCGTTAAAATTACTATTGTAAGAAAACAATTTCATCTGCAAGTTTAGCACTTCACATGAAGAGAATTTCAACAATTGAAGAATTTCATCATCATCTTCAAGTTATCCCATCAGGGGCAAGCCATCTCTTCAAGAGCTAATCACAATCAGAGGTATTCCATTTTCAGAGTTCCAAACATTGGGGCATGTCATCTTCAAATATCAACAATCCATGTTGATCCAAACATCTTCGAGAACTCAACATTCTGGGGCACTCAAGGCCAAGACCTATCCATCTTCAAAGATGTTCACAAGCATATCATTTCATAAATCATCAGTAATTTCTAATCTCACAAGAAGTGTCGGGAAGTCATGCTTGCAATATCCTGCCAAAGGACCACGTTCAAAAGCATTTATCACTTTTTACCTGTAACCCTATAATTGGAGCACTCATCCAAACATTCAAATCAAATTTCTTAATCATACACGCATGTATTCACTAATCATGCATTAACCACACATACCATTCATGGGGCATCCACTCATTGCATAAATAAACTCAAACTCTGCTCAGCATTTTCCACTGAAATCCAAGCTCTATCATACAAAAATCCAATTCCTTTTGGCCACGTCCAAAAAACCATTTTCTGCATTGATCACTCATCATATGCACCATTCATGTGCGTCAATCCACTGATTTTGAAGTCGTTATCATGTCACCCCATTGTCAACCCACTGGTTGAGGATAACCTTTCACTTCTTGTCAACCCACTGGTTGAATTTAATCATTTACTATCCAGTTAATTCAGAGAAACCCACTGGTTGAAAGTAGTTTTCTTTTTTAACCTTCATCAATCCACTGGTTGATGTTGGCTTTCTTTCTTACTTTTCGAACTCAGTCCATTGGTTGAAATGTTGTGTCAACTTTCATTAACCCGTGCGTTGATTTTATTTCTTGTTATTTGCTTTCATTAACCCGTGCATTGATGTTAATTCTCATGATGACTTTCATTGATCCATGCTATCATACCCCAAAATTTTCCCTCTTACTTCTCAAGACATTTCACATATCCATACTCAAGGATTCCACAAGGGTTTACCAGACAAACCCTCTCCTAAGCAATCAATCTAAACTAGGGTTTTGGCATTCTCAAGTCAAGATGGACTTCTAACACTTCCAGTGGTCATCATTCCCCATCATATGCTTCAAAGAATCTCCATGTTAAGTTTCAAGCCTTACAAGTCAAGTTTCCTCAAACAATTGCTCAGATGGTTGAAAATCAATTGTATTGGACAAAAAGTCAACTATGGTCAACATACAGTCAAACTTCATAATTTTTGGTCAACATCCATATTTTGATGTGATATTCACCATTTGATCAAGGGTTGATCATGATTCATCAAGAAAAGTCAAGAATTGATCAAAAGTCAAAGTTTCTATATTGGGCTTTCTCAAACAAAAGTCAATAGAACTTTGACCAAGCATAACTTTCACATACTTTCTCAAAAAATTTTCCACCACAGCTCATTTTGAAGAGAATTCAATTCTCTACAACTTCATGTCTCACAAGCTTGGGCAGAAAATGCTTCATTTGGAAGTTATGGATCAAAACATTACAGGTCCTTTTCAAAGTCAACAAAAAGTCATCTTTTTGTAAAGAAGTGTTCTTGAGCATGGAAACTCCAATTGAGATGAAACCAAATAGGTTCTTTATAGGACATCTTGAGATTTCTAAAAAGTCCAAGAACACCCAAAAATGTTAAAAATTGAGTAAGATACACCTTGCACAAGTTGAGCATTTTTGAAGAGGTGCACAAAGAGAAATACTTGACAAATGCAAATTTTTTCCAAATGGGCTTATAATTTTATGATCCAAACTAGATCTTAACATTATCCATGGCCTCTCTACACCTTGCCACGCCTCTTTTCCAATTTATTTAATTTATTTTGAATTTAAAGCATTTAATTCAATTTTAAATTAAATTAAATACAAAAGCAAGGTATAAGACAAGTTGGGCTTGATTTCTATCTATCTTGAGGACCAAGGAATCCCAAAATACATGCCAAATTCGTGCAAGATGCTTCAAGGAAGGGAAAATCCAATTTTGGAAAGATTTGATGAAAATTTTCAAGGAAATATCTTTGCATTCAAAGCAATATATTTTTTCATTCTTTTTGATCAAATCTCATGCTCTATAAATACATGACACATTCACAAGAACAAAAAGACGAAACCCTAGCCTCATGAGCCAACCCTAATTTCTCAAAAATTCTCTCAAAGTTGCAAAATTCGAAATCCTACTTGCATCCACTTTCCAGCCTTCTCATTGATCCATTCGTGTTCCTGAGCTTTCCAATAATCAATCCAAGCCATTCCAGATCGTGCCATCCAAGCATCACCGGTTTGGTAAAATTCTCAAAATCGATTTTCATAATTCATGCATTATTAACTGATTTCGATTGTTTGTATGATCTCAGGGTATCCATTAGAACAGGTTTGATGCATAGCATGTGAGCTTAGACGTAGAAATCATAGTTTGCCATTGTTAGGGCATTTAGGTCTGCTCGTTTCGGAGCTCAGTTTCCAGGCCGTTTTAGGACGAAAGAACACCACCATCGTGTTCGCAAGGTCGAATGGGTGATCGGGTTTTGTTTCATGTTAAATGATGCTCTTTGAAGGTTTTCGAGGTTGAGGCAGGCGGAGAAGGCGGCCGAGCCTAGCTCGGTGGCGTCTCGAGCGAAGGACGATTGACCATGGTGTGGCGTGTTCGTGGCATCGATTGGCTACGTTATAAGGGGCCCGTTTGACTTGCTTTGAAAATCCGAATAGAACACGTGATCACATATAATCTTATGGTTGCATTCCTATAACACCAAGACAGCTCGGATGGCAAGCATCGTTTGGTTTATCCAAGAGGTCGGGGTTCGATCCACAGCTCCACCACTTTTATAACTAACTAATTTTCTATTTTCTTTTCTTATTTTTATTCAATTTAATTTCTTTTCAAACAATTTTTTCATGCATTAAAAAATCACCAAAAAATATTTTCTTTTTGCATTTAGGTCAGAAAAATGTTTATCTAATTTTTGGCATAAAAATTAATATTTTTGCATGCATATTTTAATTAATTGTTAATTAACCATAAAATTGACTTTTAATTACTTTTTCTCACTAAAACCAATCCAGAAAATTCCAAAAAAAATTATTTTATCATCTACTTAGGATTACTAACCTAAAAACCTTTTCCTAACTCAAAAATCTCTTTTACTAACATTATTTTCTCTTATGCGAATTTCTTCTCTTTTCCGATTATTATGTATCTGCTTACAGGTTGTAATAGTTATGATTTATTTTCTCGCATTCTTTTTCCATATTATGTAAGTGCTAATGGGATGTAATAGTTTAATTAGGATTTTACTTTCCGCACTCCTATATTATGTAACTGCCCAAAGCCATGTAATAGCGTAGGACATTTACTTTTCCGCACTTTACTTTCTGCAATTTACTTTCCGCACCCTATAAACTGCTAGTAACTAGGCGTGTATGGCAAGATAAAAACAACCGTAGATCACTTCTAATTGCAAGATAAAATATCTGAATCCAACACACTCTCTTCACACATGCACCCCCTAGAGTATTCTCTCTCGTTGTCTTTCGAATAAATGGTCAAGTCCCTCGAACGTAGAGGTATCCTAGCACCGTTGCGTACAAACATATCATCATAGTCCCTTCGAATCAAAGATCATAGTCCCTCGACGTGGCCTACGAAAACATGATCTCGTCCCTCGATTGTTGCCTCGTGATGATCGTCCCTTGAATGTGCTAGGATACTCCTACAAGTTTCCTTCTATGACCATCCGATGTCCTTCAAATTTCCTCTTACATCCAACGAATAGGGTTACCTACCAACTAATGGTATGGATAGCACTATTCTAAAGGAAAATAAAACAACACGAAAATGACTATTACGAGTAGGTAATAAGACTTTTAGTTGCTTGCTCTATCAAAATACTTTTCACACTCACACTTTTGTCAAAGTTAAAACACTTTTCAAAATGAAACATTTAGAACACTTCGTATACATTCCAGCGTGAATCATTATGAAGTCAAAGTGAAATTCCTTTTCAAAACATTTTTTCAAACACACACACAGAAAGCAAATTTTAAAGTGAGCTAAAAGCAACTAAGAGCCCGTAGATAACTACGGATGGAAAGGGGTGCTAATACCTTCCCTTTTCATAACCTTCTCCCTTACTCAAAATCTAACGAAGGTCTTTTTCTGTTCTTTTCACCTTCCCTTAATTGGATAAAAGAAAATTCGGTGGCGACTCTTGCTATTCGCAACATTTGCGATTAAAAGCAAAACAAATTCCAAAAGTCAGTTCTCCCACCGTATTACAGAACTGGCGACTCTGCCGGGGGAACACCCTAAAGAGAGAATACCTTAGGGATTTTTAGATCATCTTTACTGCTTTCTGTTTGACTTGTATGCTTTACTTTTAAAGGGTTGCTTGGGTATTATACTTGTGGGGGATCCTACACCCGGATCCAGGTTTCCTTAGGTTAGTAGCAATAAATCGTTGCGACTGTTAGGTGTATACCGAAACGGTCAACATGATGGCTACGTTAGTGCGACACTTTGGATGTCCTAATGCTCCTCATTCTCAAGTTGAGGAAAGTATTTGGCGTCTGCGTGGTGTCATCAGCACTAACTCAACTTTTAGAACCCTAATTGACCCATCTTGGCCATTCGAAGGTAGTGAGATGGTCGGCTTTGGTGCGGACTAAGGTTGGTTGATACTCGATGCTACGCTCATTAAGATCAGACTTTCGGGATGTTTTGGTCGACCACTTGGTAGTCGTATTGAAATAAAGCCTACGAGAAAGATCAATGATATGAGATTCCTAGAACCCGGCTACTATTATAGGACAGGATGAACCCACTCAAACTTTGGTAGGGTAGACACCTATACCTCATGCAAGCCTTAAACCTAGGGCTATTGTGTGATTTTCTTGTGCTTGTTAAACATGACATCATGACATCATAACATTGCATATCATTTCTAACTATTTCAAGGACCTAGGGATTTATCTTTGCTCTGTTTTGTAGGAATTATGGCTTCCCGAAAGACTATCTGAATCAACTTCATGGGTGTACCTTCTCAACTCAAAGAATTGGTTTCAGAAATTCCCGATCATGCTCAGTTCATCAAAAGACATGGTTATCTACCTGACTTGGTTATCTCCGGTTTTGAAGAAGATATGATGCACGTCTTATTCCAGTTCTTCGATCCGAAACACCATTGCTTTACATTCCCAGATTATCAATTGGTTCCTACCTTGGAAGAGTTCTCTAAGCTACTAGGGATACCTATTCTTGATCAGATGCCACTCACCAGTTCAGAAAAATCTCCTAAGTACGAAGACATAGCATAATAATTACATTTAAAACGCTCAGACATTGAAGCCAATTGGGAAACAAGAAGTGGAATTAAGGGTTTACTTGCCAAGTTCCTAATAAAGAAAGCTCGAGAGTTCCTCAAAGCTATGAGTTTCCATGCATTCGAAGACATTGTGGCTTTGCTAATCTATGGTTTGGTACTATTTCCTAATCCAGATCAGTTCATAGACGTGAACGCCATCAAGATATTCCTCACTCGTAATCCTGTGCCTACCTTACTTGGAGATATTCTACATTCTCTCCACACTCGTACTATCAAAAGACAAGGGACTCTCATGTGTTGCATACTGTTACTTTTCAAGTGGTTCATTTCGCACCTTCCTCAATCAGTAATGAAGAACGAGCAAAGATTGAAGTGGTCTCAAAGGCTAATGTCACTCTCTCATTCAGATATTCGTTGGTGTCTTTTTCTCTCAAAAGGACTTCACATTCATTGAGCATTGCGGAGAATTCCCTAACATACCACTCCTTGGCATAAGGGGAGGTATCACCTACAACCCTTCTCTAGCTCTACGTCAGTTTGGTTATGCTCGAAGAGATGGTCCTCATGATATGCTTCTCCAAGATATTGTATTCGACTACAACCACGATCTCCAGAATTACCGTCAAAGGTTCATACACGCTTGGGGCATGGTAAAGAAGACTGATACCAAGACTTTGGGACACCGAAATTCCATTCCTTGGGAACCTTACCTCAAATGGGTGCGAGCTCGAGCTCAAAACCTCATGATTCCATTCACGCCTGTTCTACCCTTGATTATGGAACCAGATGCTATAGGTGACGTACCCTATACCGTTCTCCATCCCGACATGCCTACTGATTTTGAAGACTTGAAGAGATCTTGGATTCAGCTTAAAGAAGAAAGGGATACGTTTGAAGCTCAATGTTATGCAAGCGAGAAGAAGCTACTAGAGTTGACCAAGCTACTTCACGAGGCGAAACATCAACGCCTACTTCAACACCAAAAGGCGCCCATGGGAGACTTAGAGCTTTAGGATTTTTGTTCTTTTATTTTCCAAACTATCTTTTGTACTTAAAAAGAAAAAGAAAAAAAAGAGACTAATAAAAGTTTGTTCATGCTTGTTTAACAAATTTAAATTCCTAAGGTCCTTGAAAACATTGCATTTCATAAACATTGCATATCATTGTCATACCCCAAAATTTGCCCTCCATCTTCTCAAGATATTTCATACATTCATGCTCAATGATTCCTCAAGAGATGATCAGACAAACCCTCTCCTAGACAATCAACCCAAACTAGGGTTTGGTAATTCTCGAGGATGGACTTCCAACATCTCAATGTTCATCATGCCTCCTCATATGCTTCAAAGATTCTCCATGTCAAGTTTCAAGCCTTACAAGTCAAGATTGCTCAGACAATTGCTCAGATGGTTGAAAATCAGTTGTATTGGACAAAAGTCAAGCGTGGTCAACATACGGTCAAACTTCATAATTTTTGTCAACATCCTCATTTTGAAGTTACATTCATCATTTGATCAAGGGTTGATCATGATTCATCAAGAAAACTCAAGATTTGCTCAAAAGTCCAACTTTCTAAATTAGGGTTTCTAGGTGAAAAGTCAATGAACTTTGGTGATCATAACTTCTTCATACTTTATCAGAAATTTTCCACCACCTCTTGTTTTGAAGGAAATTCAATTCTCTACAACTTCATGTCTCACAAGAATGTCCAAAAATGCTTCATTTGAGAGGTATGGCCCAAAACATTCTGGTCATTTTCAAAGTCAACAAAAGTCAACATTTTGTTTTGAGGATATATTGAGCATGGAAACTCAATTGATATGAGACCAAAAAGGTTGGTTATAGGACTCTTAGAGCTTTCCAAAAAGTCCAAGAACACTCAAAAATGTGGAAAATTGATCAAGATACACCATTCAGAAGTTGGGCAATTTTGGACAATTGCACAAAAGGACATTTTGGTCAAAATGCAAAATTTTCCAAATGGGCCTAAAATCTTTTGGTCCAAACTTGTTCATGACATTATTTTGACCCATAAATGCTTGGCCATGGTAATTTTCTATTTTATGATTTATCTTTGAATTTTAAAACATTTAATTCAAAATTAAATCATATAAAATATGAAAATAAGATATTTTCAAATGGATTGGATTTATATCTTACTTGAGGTCCAGATAGCCCACCAAGCATACCAATTTCGTGATAGCATGCATATGGAAAAAAATCAAATTTTAAGGAAATTTGATTTTATTTGAATGAAATATTGCACATTGATTAACCAATCTTTTTCACTCTTTCTCTCTCAAATCCCTCTATAAATACTCAGCCTATTGCCAAGCACAAGGGAGGAAACCCTAGCTCAAAGCATAACCCTTATTCTTGCAAAAAATTTCAAGAAACTTGAAAAATCGAATTTTGTTTTCCAGCCTCTCTCAGCCTCTTCCAGCCATCCAAACGTGCTCAGGGGGTAAGTATGAGTAAGAACACACCTTTATCATTGATCAAAGCAAGCCAAATCGTGCCATATACATTCATACATATTTGAATTTTTCTTGAAATTGCATTTTACTATTCTGCGTGCTTTAATCGTTTCTAATGGTTTGAATGTGTTCATGAGGTTCTACTTGACCGATCTGGGCAATCGTTTGAGAGGTTGAACGCCAAAATCATGTATTGCCATGTTTAGGGTTTCTGAGCTGTGAAGCTTCGAACCGGCCTGTAAAGGCCGATTCAGTCAAAACCGATGCCACCAATGGACTCATAAGGTCCGATTTAGGTGGACAAGGTCTTCTTTTTTCCTTTTATTCGCGTTATTTTGCAGATTTGAACATCCTCCTCGCGGAAGACGACCGGAGCTAGGGCTCCGGCGTCGTTGACGTTGGCTTGACCGGCGTGGGTATGCGTGGCGCAATGGCGCTTCCTGATTCGTTCTCTCTTTCCAACTGGACCCCACGCGAGCTGACTGTGTTTCAAATATTCCCATGACGCGTCATCATTCATATGTTATTGATTTCTACTTTCCAACACCAAGCCACTTGGCCTAGTGGTAAAGGCTTTGTTCAAAGATCCTCTCCGGGTCATCGATTCGAGACTGGGACTGGTTTTGTTTTCTTTCTCCAAACTCAAACTATTTTCTTATTTTCCTATTTTCTTATTTATTTAGTATTTTGCATCATTTTAATTCTTTTCATATTTTTAGTTCATGCATTAAAATCATCAAAATATTTTTCCTTTTGCATTTATTTCCAGAAAATACTTATTTAATTTATAAAATTAAAAATATAATTTTGCATGCATATTTATTTTTATTCATAATTTAGCATTTAAATCAATTTTAATTAGTTTTAAATTATTAAATTGCATCAAAAAATCCCAAAAATTATTTTAGCATATTAATGTTGTTTCCAGCATGTCATATTTTCTCATTCAAAGATTTGCATTTTACTAATATTTTCTCTTATTCAATTTCATCGTATTTTAGATTTTCTTATCTTTTCACAGGTTATTCCGTTTGAACGGTTTCTTTTCTATTTTCATTTTTCCAATTATGTATTTCATGGGAAGTAATAGTTTAAATTAGGGTTTTATTTTCCATAGTTTAAATTATGTATCGCCCCAAAGCCATGTAATAGCGTAGGACATTTATCTTTCCGCATCTTTACATTCCATTTTAATTTCCGCACCCTATAAATTGCTAGTAACTAGGCGTGTATGGCAAGATAATAATCAACATAGCTCACTAATTTTCAAGATAAAATATCTGAATCAACACACTTTTTCACACACCCTTAGGGTAATTCTCTCTCGTTGCCTTACAATTCAAATGGTCAAGTCCCTCGAACGTAGAGGTATTCTAGCACCGTTGCCTTCAAACAAATCATCATAGTCCCTTCGATACGAAGATCATAAGACCCGATGTCGCCTCCGAATACATGATCTTGACCCTCGATTGTCGCCTACGAAAAATGATGATAGTCCCGAATGTGCTAGGATACTTCCTACAAGTTGCCTTCTATGACCATCCGATGTCCCTTGAATGTCCCTTCTACATCCAACAAATAGAGTTACCTACCAACTAATGGTATGGATAGCGCTATTCTAAATGAACGTAAAATAATGCACGAAAACGACCAATTCTGAGTAGGTAATAAGACTTTTAGTTGCTTGCTCTATCAAAATACTTTTCACACCTCACACTTTTGTCAAAGTTCAAACTCTTTTCAAAAACAAAACATTTCCGAACACTTTGTATACATTCCTACATGAATCATTACAAAGTCAAAGCGAAATGTCTTTTCAAAACATTTTCAAACACACAGAAAGCACAATTTTAAAGTGATCTAGAGCAACTAAGAGCCCGTAGATAACTACGGATGGAAAGGGGTGCTAATACCTTCCCTTTTCATAACCTTCTCCCTTACTCAGAATCTAACGGAGGTCTTTTTCTGTACTTTTACCTTCCCTTAATTGGATAAAAATAAAAGTCGGTGGCGACTCTTGCTATCCGCACATTTGTGATACAAAAACACTAACAAGTCAGTTCACCGTGTTACAGAACTGGCGACTCTGCCGGGGAGACACCCTAAAGAGAGAGTACCTTAGGGATTTCTAGATCACTTTTACTGTTTTTGTTTGAATTGCTTGCTTTATCTTTAAGGGTTGCTTGGGTATTATATTTGTGGGGGATCCTACACCCGGATCCGGGTTTCCTTTTAGGTAAGTAGCAATAAATCGTCGCGACTGTTAGACGTATATCAAAATGGTCAACATGATGGCTACGTTAGTGTGACACTTTGGATGTCCTGATACTCTTCATTTCCAAGTTGAGGATAGTATTTGGCTTCTGCGTGGTGTCATCAAGCACTAACTAAACTTTTAGAACCTTAATTGACCCATCTTGGCCATTAGAAGGTAGTGAGATGGCCGGCTTTGGTGTAGACCGAGGTTGGTTGATACTCGATACTACGCTCATTGAGATCAGACTTTTGGGATATTTTCGGTCGACCACTTGGAAGTCGTATTGAAATAAACGCCTACGAGAAAGATCAATGATGTGAGATTCCTAGAACCCGGTTACTATTATAGGACAGGATGAACCAACTCAAACTTTTGGTGGGGTAATCACCTATACCTCTTGCAAGCCTTAAACCTAGGCTCATTGTGTGAATTGTTTGTGTGTGCCAAACATGACATCATGACATCATTTGCATTGCATATCATTTCTAACTATTTCAAGGACCTAGGGATTTATCTTTGCTCTGTTTTGTAGGGAATTATGGCTTCTAGAAAGACTATCCGAATCAACTTCATGGGTATACCTTCTCAACTCAAAGAATTGGTTTCTGAAATTCCCGACCATGCTCAGTTCATCAAAAGACATGGTTATCTGCTTGATTTGGTTATCTCCGGTTTTGAAGAAGATATGATGCATGTCCTATTTCAGTTCTTTGATCCGAAGCACCATTGCTTTACATTCCCAGATTATCAGTTGGTTCCTACCTTGGAAGAGTTCTCTAAGCTACTTGGGATACCTATTCTTGACCAAATGCCATTCACCGGTCTAGAAAAGGTTCCTAGGTACGAAGACATTGCATCAGCCTTACATCTTAAGCGCTCAGACATTGAAGCCAATTGGGAAACCAGAAGTGGAGTTAAGGGTTTACTTTCTAAGTTCTTGATTAAGAAAGCCCGAGAATTCCTCAAGGTTATGAGTTTCCATGCATTCGAAGACATTGTAGCCTTGCTAATCTACGGTTTGGTTCTATTTCCTAACTCGGATCAATTCATAGATGTCAACGCTATCAAGTTGTTTCTTACCCGTAATCCTGTGCCTACTTTACTTGGAGACATCGCATTCTCTCCATACTCGTACTACTAAAAGACAAGGAACTCTCATGTGTTGTATACCGTTACTTTCCAGGTGGTTTATTTCGCACCTTCCTCCATCAGTTTTGAAGAACGAGTAAAGGATGAAGTGGTCTCAAAGGTTAATGTCACCCTCTCATTCCGATATCCGTTGGAATCTTTTCTCTCAAAAGGATTTCAACTTCATTGAGCGTTGTGGAGAATTCCCTAATGTACCACTACTTGGTATAAGGGGAGGTATTACCTACAACCCTTCTCTAGCTCTACGTCAGTTTGGTTTTGCTCGAAGAGATGGCCCACATGATATGCTTCTCAAGGATATTGTGTTCGATTACAATCACGATCTCCAGAATTACCGACGAAGGTTCATACACGCTTGGGGCATGGTAAAGAAGACTGATACCAAGACTTTGGGGCACCAAAACTCCATTCCTTGGGAACCTTACCTCAAATGGGTGCGAGCTCGAGCTCAAAACCTCATGATGCCATTCACGCCTGTTTTACCAGTAATTATGGAACCTGCTGCTATAGGTGACTGTCATACCCCAAAATTTGCCCTCCATCTACTCAAGAGATTTTATACATCCATACTCAAGGATTCCTCAAGAGTTGATCAGACAAACTCTCTCCTAGACAATCGACCCAAACTAGGGTTTGTTATCTCTCAAGTCAAGATGGATTTCCAACATCTCCAATGACCTTCATGCCTCCTCATATGCTTCAAAGATTCTCCATGTCAAGTTTCAAGCCTCACAAGTCAAGTTTCCTCAGACAATTGTTCAGATGGTTGAAAATCGGGTGTATTGGACAAAAAGTCAACTGTGGTCAACATACAGTCAAAACTTCTGATTTTTGGTCAACATCCTCATTTTGAAGTTACATTCATCATTTGATCAAGGGTTGATCATGATTCATCAAGAAAACTCAAGATTTGCCCAAAAGTCAAACTTTCTAAATTAGGGTTTCTAGATGAAAAGTCAACTGAACTTTGACTGATCATAACTTTCTCATACTTTCTCAGAAATTTTTCCACCACCTCTTGTTTTGAAGGAAATTCAATTCTCTACAACTTCATGTCTCACAAGAATGTCCAAAAAATGCTTCATTTGAGAGGTATAGCTCAAAACATTACAGGTCATTTTCAAAGTCAACAAAAAGTCAACTTTTTGTTTTGAAGATATTTTGAGCATGGTAACTCCAATTGAGATGAGACCAAAGACATTGGTTAGAGGACTCTTAGAGCTTTCTAAAAAGCCCAAGAACACTCAAAAATGTGGAAAATTGACCAAGATACACTATTCAGAAGTTGGGGAATTTTGGACAATTGCACAAAAGGACATATTGGTCAAATTGCAAAATTTTCCAAATGGGCCTATAATCTTTTGATCCAAACTTGTTCATGATGCTATTCTTGACCCATAAATGCTTGGCCTTGGTTATTTTCTATTTTTATGATTTATATTTGAATTTTATAACATTTAATTCAAAAATAAATTATACAAAATATGAAAATTAAACATTTTTCTCAAAAGGAATGATTTTATATCTTTCTAAATGTCCAAGAAGGCCCATGACCCTTACCAAATTCGTGATAGCCTTGCATTCATGAGAAAATCATATATTTTTCAATATTTGATTTTATTTTAAATGGAAATATTTGCACATTCAAAGCAATCTTTTTCACTCCTTTTGCCATCAAATTTCTTCTATAAATTGCCATGAATACACAAGCAGAGGAAACCTAGCTCAAGCCAAACCCTTATTTTGTCAAAATTTTCCAAGAATCTTTGAAATTGAATTTCAATTTCCATGAGTTCCGACCTCAAACATCATTCCATCGTGCTCGGGAGGTAAGTTTGAGTAAGTACACTCACTCCATGGTTTAAAACAAGGGATCGATGCGTACATGATCATACATATCTCAAACTTTTGATTTTTTGCATTTTATTGTTCTGCGTGTTTCCATTGAATCTAATGCTTTTATTGTGTTCATGAGGTTCCACTGGATCGATCTGGGTAGTCGTTTGAGAGGTTGGACGTTAGAATCGCGTTACGCCATACTTAGGGTTCCGAACTCATAAGCTTGCTGGCTTGTAGGGACATTTTAGGGCAAACGATATCACCATTGAATTCGGAGGTGCGGTTTAGGGGACAAGGTCCTTCTTTCTCTTTTATTTCGCGTGTTTTGCGGGTTTTCAAAATCTCCTCATCGGAGAAGGTAGGAGCTAGGGCTCCGGCGTCGTTGAATTAGTTGACCGGCGAGGAAGCTGGCGTGGCAGGAAGATGCGTTCCGATTCGCTCGTTCGTAAGTCAAGGGACCCCACCATGCTGATTGTGCTTTGACTCCACCCGATGACGACGCGTGTAGCTCATGGTTGCGCGTTTCGTTCCATAACATCAATGCGATGGCGTAGTGGTAATGACAAGTGAACTCGAGTTTTCACCTCATGGTCCTCTGTTCGATCCACGAGAATCCACTTTGCTTCTTTTTTCCAAAACTCACCTTTTTTCCATATATTTTCTTATTTTCTCATATTTTTTTATTATCTTAATATTTTTTGCATTATTCTAATTTATCTTCACAATTTTATTTCTGCATTAAAAAATTACAAAAATATAATTTTCTTTTCACATTACTTTTCTAAAAACCTTTATTTTATTTAATAAATTAAAAATATAATTTTGCATGCATATTTATTTTATTTTTATTTTTGCATCTAAATCATTATAAATTGCATTTTAATTACCAAATCTTTTCCAAAAAATCCCAAAAAATTATTTTAACTTATTTATCTTATTTCCAGCATGCATAAATTTTCTCATATTAAAATTGCATTTTTCTAACATTTTCTCTTATTTCAATTTCATCATATTTCCGATTTTCTTATTCTTTCACGAGTTGCTCCGATTCGGACGTTTTCTCTTATCATTCTATTTTTCCAATAATGTAATTGTTCATGGGTTGTAATAGTTAATTAGGCTTTTATTTTCCGCATTTTCGATTATGTATACGCCCCAAAGCCATGTAATAGCGTGGGTTTACCTTTCGCATTTACATTCCGCATTTTACTTTCCGCACCCTTATCAATTGTTAGTAATTAGGCGTGTATGGCAAGATAATAATTGGACATAGCTCACACTAATTCAAGATAAAATATCTGAATTTGACACACCTCTCACACACCCTTAGGGTAATTCTCTCTCGATGCCTTTCGATTTCAAAATGGTCATGTCCCTCGAGCGTAGAGGTATTCTAGCCTTGCCTTCAAACAAATCATCATAGTCCCTTGATACAAAGATCATAGACCCACGCGTCGCCTCCGATACATGATCTTGACCCTCGATTGTCGCCTACGAAAATGATGATAGTCCTTGAATGTGCTAGGATACTTCCTACAAGTTGCTTTCGATGACCATCCGATGTCCCGAATGTCCGCTTACATCCAGAATGGAGCTACCTACTAACTAATGGTATGGCTAGCGCTATTCTAAAGGAATGTAGAAGTACAACAAACGACCAATTACGGTGGGTAAATAAGTCTCTTAGTTGCTTGCTCTACCAAATGCTTTTCACACCACACACTCTTTTCAAAGTTCAAATTCTTTTCAAAACGAAACATTTCGAACACTTTGTATACACTCCTACATGAGTCATTACAAAGTCAAAGCGAAATGCCTTTTCAAAACATTTTTTGTCAAACACACAGAAAGCAATTTTAAAAAAGTGATCTAGAGCAACTAAGAGCCCGTAGAATAAACTGCGGATGAAAAGGGTGCTAATACCTTCCCTTTTCATAACCATTCTCCCGAACTTCGAGAATCTAACGAAGGTCTTTTACATTACTTTTACCTTCCCTTAATTGGATAAAAATAAAAGTCGGTGGCGACTCTTGCTATCCGCACATTTGGATACAAAAATCCTACAAAGTCAGTTCACCGTATTACAGAACTGGCGACTCTGCTGGGGATATCACCCAAAAGAGAGAATTGCCTTAGGGATTTCTAGAGAACCTTTATTGCTTTTGTTTGACTTGTATGCTTTATCTTTAAGGGTTGCTTGGGTATTATATTGTTGGGGATCCTACACGGATCGGGTTTCCTTTTAGGTAAGTAGCATTAGATCATCGCGACCGTTAGGCGTATAACTATGCGGTCAACATGATGGCTACGTTAGCGTGACACTTTGGTTGCCCGATACTCTTCATTCCCAAGTTGAAGAAAGTATTTGGCTTCTGCGTGGTGTCATCAGCGCTAACTAAACTTTTAGAACCTTAATTGACCCATCTTGGCCATTAGAAGGTAGTGAGATGGCGGCTTTGGTGTAGACCGAGGTTGGTTGATACTCGATGCTACGCTCATTGAGATCAGACTTTTGGGACATTTTCGATCGACCACTTGGCGTCGTATTGAAATAAGCGCCTCGAGAAAGATCTATGATATGAGATTCCTAGAACCGGTTACTATTATAGGACAGGATGAACCAACTCAAACTTTTGGTGGGGTAATCACCTATACCTCATGCAAGCCTTAACCATAGGCTCATTGTGTGAATTGTTGTGTGTGCTAAACATGACATCATGACATCATTTGCATTGCATATCATTTCTAACTATTTCAAGGACCTAGGGTTTATCTTTGCTTTGTTTTGTAGGGATTATGGCTTCTAGAAAGACTATCCGAATCAACTTCATGGGTATCCCTTCTCGACTCAAAATTGATTTGAAATTCCCGACCATGCTCGTTCATCAAAAGACATGGTTATCTACTTGACTTGGTTATCTCGGTTTTGAAGAAGATATGATGCATGTCCTATTCAGTTCTTTGATCCGAAACACCATTGCTTTACATTTCAGTTATCGTTGGTTCCTACCTTGGAAGAGTTCTCTAAGCTACTTGG